>VRYO01002734.1:25820139-25854811 GCA_009812075.1 Sialia sialis
ATGTGTGGCTTATAATCAGGTGTGGCTTATAATTGTGAAATTACTGTAATTGCATATGCAATCATGACAGTGATATAGATTGTGATACCTGACAGAACTTTCAAATCCTTCACCTCACAGACATGAGTTCTTAGGAGGACATGGCAGCACAAGTATTTTCAACCAGAGAGAAACTGAAGAATATCGAACTCACATTACGATTAAACAGAAAATTAATCTTCTTCAGGATGAATGACACTAGACTGTTTCTTATATCTCGTAGTACACTTCTTTTGAAAAACTGAGTAATATGCATTGTGTTTCTTTAATGTATGTCTTGACATTTTTTCCTGCCTATGTTAGGGTTCTCCATCTGATGTACTTAAGGATGAAAGGGTTCAGTACTGGATTGAGAACTACAGGAACCTCTTAGATGCTTGGAGGTTTTGGCATAAACGTGCAGAATTTGATATCCATAGGAGTAAGCTGGATCCCAGCTCAAAGCCTTTAGCCCAGGTAAATATAAATATTATATGAAATATGACCAGTCCAGAAAGGAACGTGGCATGATACTTCTGTAAAAAAAGTCCTTGTTGGCCATATCTTGGTTTTCATGAGGATTTATGTGCAAAAGAAAGATTTCAACTTAGTCTGCCTAAAAAGGAGGTGTCACTTTGTTTTTCAAATAACAGGTCTTTCAGAAACTGTAACCTATCCACACTTTTCTTCTGGGGAAACTGGAAAGTCATTTGATTTTTTTCTCTGACATGCTGAAAAATGAAATCAGAGATGTATCATCCAGCTGAATTCAATGTCAGGGTGAGACTGCTGAAACCATGGAACTAGTTCAAATTGCTTTTGTTTTAATTGAAAAAAACCAACTTTGAAGCCCTTGAACCTGAAACTGAAGTAAACAGCAACAACTTTCGTTATTAGTTCTGAACATACACTGACCCAAAAACTAACACCCTGCCCAAATGCTGTCTTCTTAACATCTGGTGGCAGTTTCAGCTAACACGGTCTTACCATGGCACCTTTTACTCTCTCATGTCTGCTAAGTATGTTCATTATGAGCTTTAGGGCCTGAGAGTTTCTGAGGAAAGCTGGATTTTAATTCATTTATCAGTCACAGCTCTTTGTAAGCAGAGTTTTTCCAAGCAGGAGGGAGTTGAGTTTACTGCTCCTTCCTTATGTTGTTAACATAAATAGCCCTAAAGAATTTAAAATATGTGCTCCTTGTGTCAAGTCACAACTTGTAACAGAGGGATAAATAATATTAGGATAATCCTTATATTGATTGTAGTGTGAGTCATCTGACTGTAAGTAGGGAGAGACCAGACTTTATATAATAAGTAGAGTAAACCTGATTTCTTCCATTACTAAAGATACAGCTTTTACTATCTTTAATAATATCCTTCAAACTTTTAGCAATTGTGCATATTTTTATGTCCTTTTGAAGTTAGTGAGCATCATTAAAGCCTGCTTCTCAGGGCCGTGTGCCTCATCTATAAGCCAAGATGTTAAGAACTCCTTCACAAGTAGCCTTGGCTTTCCAGGGCACTCTAGAATATCTGGTAAATAAATGTTAATTAGCTTGAGTGGATTCACTCACAGATGTAGCAAAAGTGGAAACAAACCAAAAAATTAACGGGCATTTGTTCTCTTTAGGTGTTTGTGAGTTGCAATTTCTGTGGAAAATCAATCTCTTACAGCTGTTCAGCTATTCCTCATCAGGGGCGAGGTTTTAGCCAGTATGGAGTCAGCGGTTCACCAACCAAGTCAAAAGTTACGAGCTGTCCTGGTTGCCGTAAGCCCCTTCCCCGCTGTGCACTTTGCTTGATAAATATGGGAACACCAGTTTCCAGCTGTCCAGGTATGACCACAGTGGGTTTAGTTATTCAGCTACAGGACTAGAGGCCAAATTAGCAGCTCCTATTGAAAGAATCTTGTGTTGCACTTCTTTTTTCTATTTATACTCATCATTTTGAAGGGAGGACCATAACTGAGAACTTCTTTACATCCCATCTAATTTTTTGATGAAACCTTTGTTTTGATTCCTAAGGATCAGACAGTATGCATAGTTAGTTGGTTCTGGCATTTTTCCTTGAGATTGTCAGTCAAATTCCATGGTTAGACTGATGTAAAGATCCAAGTATTATGAGGATCAGTACTGTGAGCTTTACAACTGAAAGCAATGGGAAGTGTGTTTTCTTGAGATGAATTGTAGGCATGCTACACAAGTCTTTGAATGTAAATGAATTAATTTTGAGCTGGAAGAGGGGTG
The DNA here is from genome assembly GCA_009812075.1 of Sialia sialis. Taxonomy (NCBI): domain Eukaryota; kingdom Metazoa; phylum Chordata; class Aves; order Passeriformes; family Turdidae; genus Sialia; species Sialia sialis. The sequence continues at coordinate 25,822,403 of VRYO01002734.1, forward strand.
TGGTGTAGTTTCTGTTACTAATTATGAAAGAAAGCATGGGTCATGCTGTCACAGCTAAGTGGTATTACGAATAGAATAGTTTGGTTCTAAATTGGCTTGGTATTATATATATAATGTCTAAACAAAAAGGATTTTAACCATATTTTTAAGTCACTCTTATTACAGAGCCATGAACAGCTATACAGGTGTCATGTTTATTTACCTCTTCCCATTCTTTTGCTTGTTATGACTTCTATATCGTATTTGTTCCAATTAATAACTTAGATTTTGTTGATTTTTTTTCCTAAAGCAGAAGATTTCATGTGCAGCAGAACAGGCCCATAATTCACTGGAATATAAATCAATCAATAAGGCATAAATCAACATTGATGGAGATTTTGTCTGTAAAATTTGTTCAATAGGCAAGTTTAGCATGTCCATAAGATGTGAAACAACAGCTTAGCAGTCTAATTTTTTTCTGGCATTATTCCAGGTCTCAGTATTTTTACTGACTTCAATTTTAAAATCAGGCTGCTTTTTCACATAATGTTCTTAATTTCAAAATTATTTTAATGGTGTTGCTGAGACTGAAATATAAATGAATAATATTTACAGCCGTATTTGTGGGGGTGGGTTTGCCTCTTGACAGGAGGATCCAAGTCAGATGAAAAAGTGGATCTTAGCAAAGACAAGAAGTTAGCCCAGTTCAACAACTGGTTTACTTGGTGTCACAACTGTAGGCATGGTGGACATGCTGGTCATATGCTGAGCTGGTTCAGGTAAGTTGATGTTAAAATTTTATTATTTCACATGTGTGTTCCGCACTGAGTAGAACATGTCTCCTTCCCTGTATCTATCATTATAAAGTTTAAATAATAAAACTGAACTATAATACTGAGTTTTTTGAGATACTACATCTTTGCACATAGTTAAATTATAGTTAAAGTATAATTTCAAAATTATTTTACCTGTTTTTTCTTTTTTTGGTTGCTGCTATTTAGGGACCATACCGAGTGCCCAGTTTCTGCCTGCTCTTGTAAATGTATGCAGCTGGATACAACAGGGAATCTCGTTCCAGCAGAGACTGTCCAGGCATAAATACTGTTAGAAAATGTTTGGCTAATGGATGGCCATCATAGTCCAAGCAGATATTTTAGACAAAGGTAATTTGTGATTTACTGTGAAAAAATAAATTGCTATCAAAGTAGTAAAATGATTTGTGTATGACTGTGCTTGTTAGAAACAGGTATTTCTGAAGTGAGCCTCTGAGCAGTGCATGGCCCTTATTCAGGGGACTGGAAAAAAGCACTCCTGGAATTGTGGACTCTTTGGATTTGCTAAAATCCAAAGAAGACTTCTATTAAAAAAGTTTTCAGGATAATGCTGATTGGTCCCAAAGCTGAGTTTATATGCTGTGAAAGCAGACCTTCAAAATAAACACTTGAAAAGAAGATGGCAAAGTGATGCTGTGGATTCCTCTGTTCATTGTTTGATCACTCTGTTGTATGCAAATTGTTTGTTTCCTTGTAAGTTTGTTCAGAGTGTCACTGCTAACTGTCTTCTAAAGATTTTAATTTTAAAGAAAAAATCCATTTCTTTTTGTTCCTAGGTTTTGTTGATAGTAGAGCAACATCTTGGCAGTTCAAGTTCTTACTTAACTAGACTATATATCTAGCTGATGCGAATTTTAATGCTGTAAGAGTGTGGGGGTTTTCTCTCCTAGCAATGACAGTATCCTAGAGAAGAGTTCCCCGAGAAGTCATGTTTCAGTGCAGAGTGCAGGGAAACTATAGGAGGTTATATCTGATAAATTTTTAACTTAGTACTGTGAAGATCTGAAATCTCAAGGACTGGAGGCTTGTAAATATGTAAGTTTTAAACTACGTGCAGAGTTTTGACTACAAAAATATTTGAAGACTTGGAGATAATCGGCATTTCCCTGTACTTCTGAAATATACTGGGAAGTGTGGAATCAACCTGTGTAAATCCTGCTTCTGGTCTCTAGTGGACAGCCATCTGCTCCCAATTTTGAGTAACTGATCAGAGTACTTCTAGATGTATGACCAGCTGGAACTAAGATTATTTATTAACTTGAGAGAGTGCCAATGATATTTTGCTAATACTAGGAGCTAGTTGGTATTGTTGTCCTTGACTTTGTAGGCAACAAAATTCACACAAATTAGGGAAAAAAACAAACCTGTTTTAAGGTATGTGATAATAACATCAGTTTACTTGGTGTGTGTTTATTTACAGTATATTAGTTACTCAACACTTGTGTGCTATGAAATATTAAATGGAATGCTAGCAATAAACTGGTACTGTTTGCCAGGACTGTGAAAATCGGTGTTTTAAAGAGAATATATTGTAACATACCACTAGTTCTAGGTGCTCTAGTGTAGTTTCAAGAAGATAAAACATGGAAATGTTTTCTGTGGATGTAGGTTCAGGACTTTGGGTTATGTTTTCTGAGTTAGCATTAATGCTGTAATACATCTGCTGCATTTATTTTGATCTAAAATTGGCACAGATTTTTTTTTTTAAAGTTAATCTAAGAGGTACTTGATATTTCTAAGCATGGGAGAGCAGTTCCTTTTTTTTTTTTTTTATTTAGAATATTTATTTCTCTTTCCAGTATTTTTGCACACTTCACATTGCTGTTGAAGAGCTCTTCAAAATGTTCTCCATTTATAAATGTAAACTGGGACTTACAGTATGATACCCTATTTATATAAATACAGGCAATAAAGGTTTTGGTTTATGTAAATGAGGATTGGTAAGTGTCAAGTGTTTGTTTTTTACTCTTGTGCAGTAACATTTAGTAAATTTTCCTGATAATTTCCATGTAGTGTCTTGTTTTCTCATGTAAAGAAAATTAATCTAAAACATTTTCACCTTGACTGTATCTGTGTGTGTCAAATTCTATCACTGAGTTAATTACATGCTCACTTTAATACTCCCATCTTTGCTATGAGTTTTGGCTGTTGCAGTCAGTAATCAGGCTTTCAAGACAGTAGTTACACTACTTGCAAAATTTACAAAGCAGGAGCTGTATGTTTTTTAATTACCAGATTTTTTCCCTTGTTTTGTTTCTAAATTAATAAAACTCATTTTTGAGGTGATTTCTTTTTTTCTAACGAAAAGTATAGCTACACCCATTTTATTAGCTGCAGTTATTTTTTTGTTTTCTATTGCCTGGTAACTCTCAGCTCAACTCAGGGGGTCTGTTCAAACTTTCCCTCCCAAGACCTCATACCCCAGGCTGGTCTCTGAAGTGCTAAAGCCATCTAGTGGCAGGCTGCTCTCACTGGGTAGGGGTGGTGTGGGTAACTACATAACATTTTAGAGAGTATATGCGCCCACACAAAATACCAATTTTCTAAAGCAGAATAGAACAGAAGAGTTTTAAATGGTGGGAAAACATGGATACAATTATTAAGAATGACATTTGGTTCTACTGAGCACTTAAACAGAGTGGTGATAGACAGGGCATGGTATTGTGCCACACAGACCTTGTGTTCTGTTTGCTGCACTAGACTGCTTCCTACTTCAGAAGGCCTCCTTCCCAGTGAGAGTAACTGTGTCACTAGCTTGTCTTCAAGGTGGGGAGGGAGAAAAAAATAGTTCCTCTGTTAACCTGATCATCCCTCCAGTTTGTAATGAGTTCAAAGTGTAAGTTTTTGAAACAAGACTCCTTGGCTGAAAATTGAGAGGTCTGTAAATAAGCACAAACCTAGCAGTCTTATTAAGGCACTAAATCTAACTACTAAACCTGAAACCTGTTTGTACAAAAGTTTAATGAACATGGCTGTGGTTTGCTTAAAATACTTTGAAATACTTCATTAATTCCCAGAGAGTATTTCCAAAGTTCAATTTTACTTTAAACCTATTACCTCAAGTAATGCAAAAATTTTGCTAAGTGTTGTAAGTAGCTTGGATAGTAACAGAATTGGAAGTTTCTGTAATTAAGCACCATGACAAGCTGGCTGAATCCTAGTACTGCTGCTTAGACTGCAGCCAAGAATGAAGGCTGTGATGGGACTTGAGCTTGAAGTCCTCAAGCCTAATTAGACATCTTCCAACTGTTTAGCATCAGTGCAAAGGCAAGAACCTCATACTCTACTTTGTTAAATTTATCTGTGTCAGGTAAAATGAACAGGAGTCACTGAAAATAGCACTCTGACATTTAATGCTGACACGAATGGTTAAATGCAGTAAACCTTTTTTATTGGTGAAGACACCATTTTCAGGATGCAAAATGCCCCCCAATTCAGTAAATTTATGTCACAGCAAATTAAATAAAAAATATTTATATTGAAACCCCGCCAATTTTTTTTCCATACTAGTTTCCTGTAATGTCCCTAGAACCTCTACCACCTAGAAAAGGATTCTTTAAAATTTTCTGACAAGTCTGGTCTTGCAGGAGAACACTCCTCATAGATGCAAAAGGGTTAAATATATACAGTGAGTGAGACATTCACATTTGTTCTCCTTGTTGAATGAACACATTTTCAGAGAAAGTACTCCTCACAGGCAATACTTAGCACATGTAACATCGTCTTTTCAGTATATTTGTTGAAAATAAAGGCAACTGTTACCATGCTGATAGGCAAGAAATGATGGTACTACTGTTTCCTCTGAAGGTCTAAATACATGCTAATAAAAATCAAGTGTTCCTCCCAGTACCAAACGGGAAGTATTCAGGGAATTCATGAATAATTTTTAGTGCTTCATTGTAGAGTTCCAGATCTGAAAAAGGGCAAAGAAAATGGTTATAATGCATAAGCTCAATTCCCCACCAGTCACTGACAACATTCAAGTACTGCCTATTTTAAAGCAGTTTAAAGCAGTACTGCTGAATGATCCCAGTCTCCCTCAAGCTCCCATTTTCCCACAGCAGGAACACTCATTGCTTGTTGCCTGGAGGGTTACTTTTAGGCCTGCTGGTTGCACAACCATCCAAGGTGCAGGGCAAGGTGAGAACCACATGGTCAGGAGCGGGAGAACAATCAGGCCACAGCAATGACCTAGACTGGCTCCAGGATTGAGTCACTCCCTACAGTTTAACTGTAAACCACTACATTTGGTACAAAGCCTTTTTCATTACACTCTTTCTTTTCTACACCCTGCTCCTTATCTGGCAGCTTGAAGAAAGACCTTGTCTGTAAAAAAATGTGACTATGCTTTCCCTTCTTATTTACTGAAGGCTAGTTCAGAATTCAAAATGAATTTGCCTTGATGTGTATTCTTACTTACCAAATGGACTTTTATCTTCTCTGAACTGGACATACGATGCACATATGATGGTTGCCTGATTTGTTACTCTTCCCACCACTTCAATAACTCCTGAAATCTCCTCATCCAGCTAGAAAACATACCAAAGACTTAATTAGCTGCTGGTTTTACTGCACAGCTAGGAACTCTCCACAACTGATGGTTTGTTCATGACAGATTCTGTTTTATGTCAAACAATACAGTACTACTGAACAGCCTTGTCACCCTCCCCAAAAAAACCCACAAAAACCTTGATCCACTTAGAGATTTAGAGGTTTTGTAACAGCCAAGTCAATACCAACAAAAAAAACCAAATAAAAATGAAGACACATCTGAGAAATTATACCAGTTCATAAGTATATAAAACTGTATCATTTAATCACTGAACAGAGACTAATCTAGGAAACAGAGAACAATTCTGATTTTAATGCACTGCATTCAAACCTGTGTCAATTACAGAACTCTGTAAGAATTAAGGAGGTATCACACATTCCAAACAACAGTTCCAGTGTTGCACATTCAGGAGGCATATCTGGAAATAATTTCTTAAATAACCTGTCAGTATGTGTTCAGAATACATAGACACTCACTAATGAGCCTTTGGTTGAACAAAGGAAAAAAGGCTAAAAAATTTTATCTTATGCCAAAATAATAAAGCTTGAATGTTTTCTTTGTTTTTTAAGATACAAGTTTTAACTGTGCAGTACTATTTTGGTAATCCTCTTCCAATATCTTTTCCAAGTCTTACTTTTTACTTCCTAGTAAATCTTCTGGAATAATTCCCTCCCCATAATTTTGGGGTCCTCTGTTGAAGTAAACTACACACGCACAAACAGTGAAATATATTGAAAGGGAAAAAAGTTAGAAAGAATTTTGAGTAGCAAATCTCTCAGTTTCTCCAGTGACATTGGGTGAACTGGAGAGGTGAATCTGCCCTCATGTTTTTGCATACACCAGTTTCTCCCAAGGCAGTGGAACACAGACTGAATGCCCAGCACTACAGCTTTGCATTTATGGAATTCAACCACTTATAATAGTTAGAGAAAATATTACAGAAACATTGGTCAGATGCTAACATCTGAATTTTTAACAACCCAAGGCAGGAAATGTTTTCACAAACTCAAGAAAGAGGTAAGAGACATTTTGTTGCACTTTGACATCAGCAATCTTCACATTTATAAGACAAAACTCTGCCAGATTAAACTGCATTTTTCATTAACAAGTACAGGCTCTTGTCTTGAAAGACTGAGTACCATATGCAATTATTTCCCATGGAAAATAGCATTTAACAACTAATTCAGAGAAAAAGATGCAAATATACACATATGCTGAGTCAAGCTAGAGCATTGGCTGTCACAATTAGAGTAATTCTTTAATCACAACATTTCTTGGTGGAAAAAACATACTTAGAATCAGAAGAGAATGCTGAAATGTTATTCCTTCAGTGGTAAGTGATAACAAAGGAAGCAGTATTTTTGTTCAATAGTTCTAATCTTATACCCACTGCATTCATTGCTAGGGTTTTTTTAAAGAAAGCATGCCTCTGGCTAATTATGGACAAGTGGAGCTATGCCAAGTGTTCTAAGAGGATGCAGCAGTGTGAACCTAAAAATCTCTTGAAAACACCGTGTTCTTTTTGATTATAGAAGTGATAAGAAAATGGGAGCAAAGACTGAAATTAAAATAAAGCCAATAAACGTAGTGGAATATATTACAATGTGAACAACTAATAGAGCAAGACAAAATAGACAGGGATATGTCTGACAAGGAATGCGTTCTGTCTCTTAAACACCAGCTGAAAATTGACGAAGATCAAGGCAGCTCATGGGTAAGAAGACTACAGGTTAGCTGAAAGATGCAAGAGGCAATGAAATATGGGTGGAAAAACTCAAAGCGTGGAAGGCATATACAGGTTTCAGAAGAGACAAAACCTCCGGAATAGGCAAAAGGCGACATCAAGTATTTCCAAAGCATTCCTTAACTTACAGGCTCGCTCAGCTCCACAGTCGTATGCTTTCCGAGTCCATCCGTAAGCACGACAAGCTTCCCGCTAGGATGAATCTACAAAAGAACATTTAAGTGTAAAAAAGACATCAGGCCTGTGCGCTCCAAAGGCACCGGGAAGCGCAACAGCCTGGCGCCCTCAGGCAGCTCTTTCCCGCCCGCTCCCAGGCCGCAGGGACAGCGCCAGCCCCTCACACACACGGCCGGGACAGCCTCATCCCGCACCAGGCCCCGCCGACCTTCTCGACGCGCCCCACGAAGCACACGGGCTGCCCGATGTGCTGCGCCAGCTGCCCCGTGGCGATGCGCCGCCGCGGCACTTCGTGGATGTCACCCATGGCCGGCACCGCTTCCCGCCTTCCGCCGAGGGAGGGACGGCGGCCCCGGGGACGCGGCGGTCGGGGCGGGACTTCCCCAGGCACCCGGAAGCGGAGGCGGCGGCCGGTGAGAGCGGCGGCGGCGGCGGCAGCGGGAGGGTGGGAGATGGAGGGGTGGCTCGGCGCTGCCGCGGCGGGGAGGGCGGCGGGGCCAAGCCCCGGGAGGCCGGGGGAGCCGGCCGTCAGCTTCCAGCCCTGTCCTGTCGTTTAACCCTTTTAAATCGCCCCGTATTTCCTCTCCCCGGCGTTTCCCCTCTCCCTTCAGATACTGGTGCCGCTCAGGTGTAATCTGGCAGTGTGCCGGGCAGCCAAGAGGGCAGAAGGCGTCCTTGCATCAAGCACAGTGCGAACTGAGGTGATTATCCCGCTGTAGTCAGCGCTGGTGTGGCCTCACCTGGAATATTGAGTAGTTCTGGGCTTTGCAGCTACAACCAGAGGAGGAAATCAAAGCTGGTGAAGGCAGTGTCCTGTGAGAAACAGCTAAGCACTTCGGATTTGCCTGATTTCAAGAAAAGGAGGCTGAGGGTTGTTCTCGTCACTCCACAGCTTCCTGAGGAGTGGAAGTGGAGATGAAACGCTGATCTTTTCTCTCTGGTATCCAGTGGATACCTCAGGGTACATCGGGATGATTCAAAGCAGCATCAGAAGAGGTTTAGATTGAACATAAGGAAGCATTTCTTTTCTGAAAGAGTAGTCAAACTGTAACAGGTTTTTAGAGAGGTGGTCGATGCCCCAAGCCTGTCAAAGAGGCATTTGGACAATGCCCTTCATTACATGCTTTTGCTCTGACCCTTCCTGAAGTGGTCAGGCAGTTGGACCAGATGATCATGGTAGATTCTTTCCAACTGAGCTATTCTATTCTATTAATTCCATTTTATTTCATCACTGAAATTGAGCTGATGCTCAATCCCCAGGTTTAGAACAACTGATGGATGTAAGACAGATACAGCATCTGGACATGGCACTTGCCATGCATTTTGCCTTCTTCCATGTGTTTTCCCAATTGATCCCTGGCATGGAGAGGTTCCTCCCAATTGCTTTTGTGACAAAGGCGACTCACATATCCCAATCTGCATTTGACATTTGACATGGTGTTGCTGGCAGGTCAAGGGAGCTGCTGCTTCCCCTCTGCTATGCACTGGTGGGGCACCTGGAGAGCTGGGTGTGAAGGAATGTGTGACATTCTGGCAGGAGAACATACTGGCAAGAGGGCAAAGAAGGGTCACAACAGTGATTACAGGACTGGACCATCTTATACATGAGGAAAGACTGAGAGAGCTGCAACTGTTTAGCTAGAGAAGAGAAGGCTCAGAGGACTCTTATTAATGAATATAAATACCTGAAGGAAGGGTGCAAAGAGAACAATCAGGCTCTATTCAGTGAATATGCCCAGTAAAAGGAATAGAGGCAAAAGGCACAAATTGAAACACAGGAGGTTTCTCAGGAACATCAGGGAACGCTCTTGTCACTGTGAGAGTGACCAAGCACTGGTACAGATTGTCCAGAGAGGCTGTGGGGTCCCCATCCTTGGAGACAGTAAAAAACTACCTGGATATCATCCTGAACAACTAGCTTGAATATGGTTCTCATTAATAGGGGTTTGGATTTGGGACAAGGTGGCCTCTGAAGGTCTTTCCAACTGCAGCCATTCTGTGGCTGTGATTTCCTTTTTGTTTCCATGACTGGTGTTTCAGGAAGTACTTGGGAAAATCTAACTCTGCTCTGGCTTAAAAGGGCAATCACAAAACCACCCATGTGCCGACTCTCTTCTAACCAGCCATGGGCCAGATCAGTTTGTTAACCAGTACCAAGTGGTTTTTGTCAGTTTTCTGGGCTAGTGCTGTTATACAGCAGTAGCTTGTGTCAACCTGCCAAGAAAAGCTACTGCCAGAAGCTGTGTACAATCAGCATGTGAGCAGGAAGTGCTCTGAAGTTAAATCTTACATGAGATTTAACTGCTTGTCATCCCCTCAGTGTCACCATGACATTCACTTGTTCAGTATTTTATTTGCAAGAGAATATCCTCATTTCTGTAGCATATCTTCAGAGATTTGAAAGGAGAGATCTCATCACTGTAGCTCTTGGAGCAAGATACAGCAGGCTGCTGCACGGTGGCCCTTCTAGGGCTGAAGAGTTTGAAGGGTCAGTGGCTAGAAAAACACATTGCACAAGTTCTTACAAATTCGTGTCCATATTACACTTAGCAGCTGTTGAAGGTGTGCATTTGAAAGAAGATTGTTTGAAGGGAAAACAGTAGGCTTCAGTCTGTGGAGTACTGTGTTTCATTAACGCCTAGCTTTCTCTTTTTTGCATTTCCTGTCTTCAGGGTTTTGAATGTTTACATCAGTTCAAGTGCTGTTATTTCACTCCTGGCTTTGTTTTTGTCACATGTGCTTTTATTGTCTTACTTGGTTCTGGCTGATTTTTGTGATTCAGCCTCTTTGAGTATTTTTATACTATGGTAATTTGCATTGTATAGTTCTTGTATTTCTGCTTTCCTTAAATTTTATAAAAACATTTTTACATAAATACTAACATTTTATGTAATACAGAAAAAAGTATTTTTGTTAATGTTTCATTATACAGGTATCCTTTTTTCTAAATTTGGGTTTCTTGTGATACTTTCTTCTATTTTCAAGAAATACAAACTAAAGCACGACATATGTTAATGCCAGAGAAAAGAAAATACACTTCTTTTTTTTTTTTTTTGCCTTCTTCACATTGTAACTTAGACTAAGCCAGAAGCTTTTAAACTCTTCTTTTGGTGTCACAGAGAAATATTTTCAACATGCATATTCTTGACTCTTAAAGTGGTTGTTTTCATGATAAGAAGGATTGTACAGGGCTGCTTTATTGGTGAATCACAGCAGATGGTAGTATGGAAGTGAGAATTTCTCTGATGCTCTCTGTTTTCTTTTTTCATAGATTGTATATCTTAAGCTGCTAAATGTGAAATTATTCCAGTTCTTTCTTTAAGATCAGTTTTGTGTCTTCTTCTGTCCTGATTTCATCATTTATATAATTACTAGCAGTGCCACTGCAATTCTGCTTTGCTGTATTACTGGGCATTGTGTCTTCATCTTAGTCTGCATCTTCAGTGTTTTTAACATTAAATTATGATTCTTCTCCAGTATTGTGAGCATTCAGAAAATGCTGAAAAGTAATGGTAAATGTACTAAGATCTTTGTTGTATAGAAAAATTTTATTGGATTTAACATATTGGTTTGGCTCAAAGGTCGCCCATAGTTCTTGTCAAAGGAGATTGACAAAATGCAAGAGGAATAAATTAACCCCTTTGTGCAGCTCTGTAACTAATCTTTGTCCAGTGCCACGTATGTTCTCAGAGCCTCACAGAAAGACAAAATATTTTTTGCAGCCTCACAGAATTGCTGTAGCTCAGAGTTTGTTATTTGCTAATGACTGAAGCTGTGCCAAAAGCATTATTCTTAACTATCTGTGATTGTGTTCACTTTTTTTTGTAAGAGAGAAACATGAGGAGGAAGGGAATTGCATATTCCTACCAAGGGAGATTTTTATCTTTAGGCAGTGAATTCAATTTCAGGTCTCCTATAGAAATAAAATTAATCCCATCTGGAAGGGAAAAGTGCTGTGCTATATAGGAGAAATGAGTGCAGGAATGTGGTGCTATCTCTGAATGGTGGATGTATTTTCTGTGATTTTGTGCTGACAGCTTTTAAAAACAAAACACAAGTCTGTGTGCCCATGCATCCAGGTCCCCAAACTTCAAATTTAATTTTTACTCTGAAATGAAACTTGTATGAAACTGGTTGTTCTGAGCTTTCATTACCTGAAACCTCATCTTATCTACAAGTAGTAAAACTGCAGCCTGATTCTGCAAGTGCTTAAACTGTGTCCTTATCTTCAAAACCGGAGTGTTTCCATTCAGCTCTGTGTTTCTTTGTTGGATAGAGGCTTTGTTCTGTTTTTAACATGTGATTCAAGAAATTTAGTGGTTGCATTTCCCGTTGCTGGGGAGATTTATGTTTACTTTTGAAGTAGCACAGTTGATAAGATTCTTAAAAGAGCATCACAAATGCATTGCCTGTCTACAGTCTTTCCTTTACCCATGCTGTACTGTATGTAGCCCTATTTTTTGCTTCTGTGCCCTGCTCTGTTTTTTTTTTAATTCTTCTTTGTTTTTTAGGTTATACTTAATTGAGTGTTTAACAAAGCTACCAAAATGCTGAAAGTAGTAGTTGTGAGCTCTTTCTTCCGCGTACCTTACAAAGACCCGAGATCTACAAGCACTTTGTTTATAAGAGTTTCCTAGAGAAGGAAACACTAAACATGTTAGTCTTTTTAATATGTGTTTTTTATACCACCTCCCCACATTCACAGTCACAAAATAAGACAGGTACTATTTTCTTAGGGCTGGACTGGTGATTTGAACAGCATAAGGACTTGAGGTCTGAGCTTAGGATGTACTTTTGTTAATTTTGTTTGGTTTTCTGCTTCAAGCAAACCTATATGTGGGTTTTGATTTTAATTTGGTTTGGTTTTGGTTTTTGGTTTTGTTTTCTTTTAGAAAAATACTGCTGGCAGGAATTAAGCTACTTCAGAAACAGAAAATTCCAAAATAAAGATCAACACTTACGTATGTAGATAAGATGAATTCTGTGCGTTTTAGAAAATAATGGGATTGTGTCAACGAGAAAGTTAAGAAATCTAGTATGTGAAAGTGCTTGTAACCTTAATTTGGCTAGATCAAATTTTCCTGATCGCTAATTTACTCTGAATTTAAATGCCTATTTTCTTTTAAGCAGTGAAGTTTAGGTATGTTAAGTATGCAGGATTTAAAAGACTAAAAATGCATGGTACCCTATACAAGTCTTTTGTGCCACGTATATAGTGATTAAGATGCTTTTCTTTGTGCAAGAAAGAAGGGAAGGGGGACATTATGTGATAGAGCTGAAAACTGTACAATAATGCAGATCTCAAAAGAGAAAAAAATGCGAGTGGAGCAACTGCAGCTCTGGCACCTCAAGTGACTGACTGGAATCTGAGCCTTTACCAAAGCCATCCGTAAGATTTTGCACATCAAGTTGATTTTGCTTCTTGTTGTTGCACACTTAGGATGAAGGCAAAATTGCATTTTAAACTGTTCCACAACTGCCTCTCCTTCATACATCATTGGAGCAGAAACCTGACTCTTGAGCATTACAGCACAGGTTTTTACCACTTGAGCTATGGGACTGACAACCCTAATTGGTAGCAGGAGAAGACTTATTCCCTGAGGGCTGAAAAAGGAATATGCTGCTGGCGCCATGTGTTGAGCCTGGGTGTGGGGGGAGGTAAGGAATAAATGAGATAATTAGGAGTTTCTACTGTGTAATCTCCATGGAACTGGAAATATCAGTATTTCTCTTGCTAAGGTAGGAAAACAAGCAAAAAGGAATAAAGTGCTGTTAAATAACATTTTTTAAAAATAACTTTATTCCTGGGATTGGATCACAGAACGCTTCGTTCTGTTCTTGTGCACATTAATGTACTTTATTTGGTGGCTAGAAGTTGCACTGTGTCAGCATAAGCAAGCAGTAGCTGGCCAGGCTGTGGGGTATTCAGTCTTCAAGTCTCAGGTATCAGGCCACAGTCTGAATAGTTGCTGCTTTTGCCATGATCTATTTATACATTTTTCCAAGCCAGTGCTTGCACTTCACACAGGACTTTCTGGAGTGTATGATTGCTTGTAACAGCAGAATTTTAGACAGTTTATATAAATAGTCAGTACTGAATTGCTACAGGTCGGTGGCCAGGGGTTAAAAAAAAAAAAAAAAAATTTATGGTGTCATGAGTATTTGGGTGGAGAGTGAAGAATTCCAGCAAATGTGTAATCTAGGATTTTCTTTTTTTTTTTTCTTTTTTTTTTTTTCCTTTTAACCTACACATTTCACAGTAGCACTTTTCACTCTTTCTCACATTCTAAAGATTCTTCTTTGTTAAATTTAGTGTGAAATAATATTGCTGAAACTTGACCCCATGTACCTTTTTACTTCTTTACCCTGGAGTCCTTTCCTCTGTTGGAGGTGTATATTAGATGTTGCTATTGGTTTTTCAGTCTCTTCTCTTTAACATGTTGATGTCTGGAAAATAAATCAGGATTCTGATCCTCAAATTCTGCCTCAAAGTTGAAATTACAGTATTCCACTTTTCCCAATTTTATATGGGTGTTTTAATAGAGAAGACCTTTGCACGCCTTTATTTAAGTCTTCCTCTTTGTGTCCAGCACATAATGTATTTCAGCCAGACCACAGGCTGCCCCATGGATTGGTGTTGTCTGGGCATCCAAGTTCAGCCTTAGAGGGACCCTCATGTGTCCCTCCATGGTTTTTAGTATGACTTTGTCCTATTTAAACTACTCAGAATTGCTTCTAATCTTTCAGTCTTGAGAAGGGATACCGAGCATTTTCTTTTGCAGCCCATTTATCCCAATTGTTTCCTTGTTTTGTTCTAGCAATGGCGTTCTTAGTTGCCTTGGAAGATTCTTTTAATGAATTATTGTTGCAAAAAAAATTGCTACAAATTATTTTGCTGCTGTTTCTGTTAAGGAAATCATTGGTAACTGTTAATCAAATACACTTAAGTGTTAGGCTGTCTTTCAGATTGCAAACTGGGAAACTGAAAATAGTTACCACTGTCTTTGAAGAGAAAGCTTGTTTAATAAAAATACAAAGTAGCAGAAAAATATGAAAACATGTTGGATAAATGCTGAAAGGAGTTTCCATCTTTTATTTTCATTGACAAAAAAAAGTTGAAGTTTTGAGGGTTGTTTGTTTTTTTTTGGTTGGGAGGAGTTGATAATTCCACTCCATTCATAACTTTGTATAAAAGCTTTTTGTACTTCACTTTCCTCTTGCCTGTTGAAGTAAATTGCTACATCGACAAGGTAATCTGTCTGACACATAAATGCCTGATACTTCAAATTGGGCAATAAAGATTAGATATGTGGCCTTACTACATAACTATGGTCGGCTATGTGAACTTACTGTAATTTCTGTTATCATATGTTTATTTAACATGTTTTGTCTTCATTTCAGATAACACATTAGAAGACAAAAAGAACCCAAAGAGACTATGTTCAGCTTTTTTCGAAAAAGTCAAGATTCAAAGAAGATTACAGTGCCAGAGAGAGAAGCAGATGGATTTGTTATTGTGGGTAAGTGGTGCTTCTGTATAAAGTGATTCTTTCATCTTTGAAATTTTGATCTTGAAGATACTTAGATATGCTTAGACTAAATGAAACATTACAACAAGCCATGATAAAAATTTTAAGTAAGAATGCTTTTCCTAGTCTGCTCATTTGGACTAAATAGCTGAAGTTTTATTTACATAGGTCTGAACTGTTATTCAAGAGAACTGGAAGTGTAGTTTCTTGTTTTCCTATCATGCTCTGACTGGGGAGAAGTTACATCCTTACAAAACAAGAAAGGTCAAAGTTTAGGTTTCTAGCTTTATGATTAGAGTTGTGGGAAAGGAATATCTTGCTGCAGTTGTTAAAGGAGTGGCTTTCATTCAGGTTTCTTCCTTTTCACTTTTCTTTTTATATTAGAAGCCAAGAAGTGCCTGTGCATTTCTGGTCATGGTGAATGCAGATGCTCTGTCTCAGAATCTCTTAGTCTGATAAAAATTTAGCAGTTGAGGGTTTTCAAAGTCTACTTGTTATTCAAGAAGTAATCTGAAGCATGTACACCTGTGAATTGGCTAAATTTGGAGCTTTGATCGAAGTATTTCACAGTTTTGCAAGTTGGCTGAAGTGTGCAGAAAAGAAAATTATTGCCGTTATGCTAAAACTGATCCTTTTCTTTTTTTTGCTTTTGATAATTTGTTTTCCTCCTTGTGAATCTGTTATCATCAATACTCAGCTTCTGTTGCTCTAATTTACTGACTTGTTCTTATGAGGAATCTTACAGTGTTTCTGTGTTTAAGTGTTACTTCTTCATTCTTTCATTGAGCATTTTCAAGTCACAAAAGCCTCTAGACTCTCGAAGTCTGAGAGGACGAGGGACTATTGGAACCCTTTCTGAGGACTTGGATTTTTGGCAAAAGTTCTCCACTAAAACAAGTCTGTTTCACATCTGCTTAATGGCTGCCTTCCACTAGATTTTGTTCACCTGCAGCAGTTTTGATGTCTACATCAAGTGACTCCAGCATTTGCATTGGGGAAGGGTCAAAGGAGAGACATCATCATCCCCAAAAAGTCTGGAGACCATTTAGCATTTCAGTTTCTGTAATAGGTAGAATTCTGGACCCAAATGTTGCTATGCCTCATAGTTGCTGGTCCTGATTCTGCATTCAATTTAGCTTCATTCCTTTTCCCTGAATTGCTGTCAGTGACTATTTAAACCTTGTTCACATAAATTCACATAACATTAATCTGTTAAATACAAACTTAAGAACAATCGATTTTATTTGAGTCTTTGTATAAAATGCTTCTCCTCAGAAGTTAATTTTAGCTGTCTGCAATGAAATGGACTGTGCTGGGCAGAAGAGCTGCCATCAACCTTATCAGTGAAGCATATCACTTTCCTGCAAGACAAATGTAGTTGCAGAATTATGGGTCAGAACTTAAGTAGATATTTATCTGGAAGGGGTGTTTTTGTCTAGGAATAGTGTCAGTGGAAAAAAAAAACAACCCAAACCACAACACTTAGCCATTGTGTAAGTTACTATTTTATAACTCTGGTGGAATGTTCTGAAGCTTTTCTAAATTGGTGTAAAATATTCAGGAAATGCAATGGTAAATATCTTTAACATCTCAGTAGCAGATTTCTAGGACCATTAGAGTGAATACTCTAAAGTAGGCAGTGAACAGTCTCAAAGGGAGGGAGAATTTAATTTGTTACATTTTAAGTTGGTTCTTAAACCCAGTCTTTCATTCAGAGCATGTAAGAACAAAAAGCCTAGTTCACCAATATCCTGTGGACATGGGAGGAATCTTTCTGTATTGTTAATATTTTAAAAAGCAAGAAGAAAATTCAATGCTTCACCAAGAAAGCTCTATCACAGCTGTTGCCCTGTCAAATACCGAGGATGATTTTTTCCTTCCCTTTTCATAACTTGGCTCCAAGACCTATTATAAATTGCTGTATTTGAAATCTACCTTTCCTTTTAAAGTATCAATGCATTTGGGAATTCAATGACTGACTAGAAGGGTGACTCATAAAAACAACAGAATCAACAAAACCAACTTTGCAGCCTAGCAGCTGAAAGGAATTCTCTATTTTAGCTTTTGGGGTAAATATTGCATGTGTGGGAGTCAAGTAAAAATAATTTGTAATTCTCTCTCTACAAATATAAAATACAATTTCCTACCAAAGACTAAAACATTTTTATGTCTATCTACCAGTTCACTTACTGTTTGGATACTGATCATCTCATCTCATCTCATCTCTTTGTGAAACTGTAAAAATGGTGCTTTTTCTGTAACAAGCAGAACTCTGAAAAGGGAAAAGAGGCTTATGAAATAGGCATAACACATGCAGTAGGTTTTGATGAGTGAAGCAAATACAGAATTTGCTTCAGAGGCTTTCCTGATCATCAGAAATTGTTTTTAATGTTAGCATTCTGAAACCAGAATTAAGAAAACAAGTAATTTTCAGTTAGCTTGGGAATCTTGGAGAACAGTAGTTCTTTACAAATTTCTCACATTTTGTAGCTTTCAAACATAAAATAAATTCCAACCTGCCATTCATTCCAACTGTTACTAGCCGTAGAGAAAAAGACAGGTTTGATGCTAGCATTTTGGTTTAGCACACAGCTAAAAATCTCCTATCAGTCTCAAAGATCCAAGTGTCTTGTAGTCCTAATCTCAGCCTAAGATCAGGAATTAAAAACCGAGACAGCAATGCTGCTTCCTTTGTGTGTTTGACAAGACAGTCAGAAACTCTGTAAAATCCCTGTGGTGCAACTGGGATGGGTGGTGAGTGTTTTTGCTTGAAGCAACTGGAAGATCATAGAATCATAGAATGGTTTGGATTGGAAGGCACTTTTAAAGACCATTTAGTCCAACCTACCTCCATGGGCATGAACATCTTTCAATAAATCTTGTTGTGCAAAGCTCTGTGCAGCCTGACTTTGAACACAACTTTTCTGGGTAGTCTACTCCAGTATCTCATAACCCTCATCATTAAAAAATAATATAAATAACTAAAATCAATTAGAATCTTGTTCTGTACATCCTCTTTTAAAAGGATCAAAAGAATTTAATTTTGTTTTCAGGTTTTAAGAGCCTGATGTGCAGTGTCTTATTTACTTTTCCAGGCAAAATTGCAGTAGAGTGAGGGAGCAGCAAATGCTGGTGGCTCCACCAGGAAGGTGAACCTGCAGCCAAGTAATTTTGTTATAAAGTTTTTCAATGAGTAAGTACCTAAGGAAAAGTGAGCAGGCACAGGATTCTCATCAGAGTAGAGTGACTGTCACAGACACAGGGAGGCTGTGGGCATGATAAGAAATTTTGGCAGGAATTTTATACTGAATATACATTTCTGCACTGTGTACCTCCATTCTTCCTACTGTGGTTTTTTAGAGCCATCTAGAATTTATGAGCAAATTTTGGATTAACGCTTATTTGTTAATATTTATCACTATCGGAGTAAGCATGATTTTTGCCTATCAAGTTTCCTCTCAATGGAAAATAGTCTTAGACATAAGAAAGTAAGTGTTTCGAAATCTCTTTGAAATAAATAGAAGGATCTCTGGTATTTAAATGAGTCTTGGATTTGGTCAATTAACCAGTGTCTCTGCTGTTTCAATGATGCCATCTGAAGAGAATAAACTCTGCAGAGAAATGTGTTCAGGCTTGCACCAGCATCTAAAGGGTCACAGAAAAGGAGGTGAGAACTATTGCTTTTCATCCTGTGAGATGAAATACAGTATAAGGCAATTCTTAATTCTTCAATTTCTTCCTTATTAAAAATATAGAAAAGAACTGGTACTAATACCAGTTGAGAGGTAGAAAATGTGAGAGCTTTTTGTGAGAAATGGGATGTTGATTTCATCATTACAACCTTCTGTGTCAAAGTTAGGAACATGATGGGCTGCAAAAAGAATACATGGGGAGTTTGATGAATTATGGTGGATGATAGCAGATATTTTAATCTTTAAATTTTGATGGTCAGGTATGACTTACTCTTAAGTTAATTTCAGCAAGGCACTTCGGCTTATTTCAAATGAGGTACTTGAACCTTCCTCTGATGTATTCAGTATCTATACTGAATGTTGAGTTAAATCAGTATTGTAATTCCTTCTTAGGGGGATCATCCTCATCTGTAGGCAGAAGTATCCTGACTCATCTGTGAAACTGCGGAAAGTATGATTTATGTCCAAGTGAAAGCTTCCCTTTGTCAATTGCGGTTATATTGCAGAAGAACATCCTTAACAAATGGGAAATCTTCTGTACTGAAGATACCAAAAAGTAAAATAATCAACCCAAGTCATCCTTCAGTTCTGGAAATCTGGACTGTTTTCCCAAAGAACAGTTTTATGTATACTTGTTCTTCTCCAAACTGCAGTTTCTGTTTTGCCATGAATTTACTCTGCATGCAGGTGGTTTTTGGGATACTTTGGAAAAAGTGCATATTTGAATTAAGGGACACTCCCAGTGTTGCCCAACATGGAAAAAGGCCTTACAATAGGATTCTTACAGTTTCCATATTGATCTTAGTAGTAGAGGTCTCTACATATATTTTTAATAACTCCTTGAATGTTTGCCTGTGAGAGAAATATATATATGTATACATTTTTCTGGAGTGAATCTGTTATGAAAGGGAAATTTAATATACTGATACTCCTGAAACAAAGCACTATCCCCATACTAGTTCATTACTGCAAATCAAATACTTCTCTGCTTTCTTCCTTCTGCATACACACCTCAAAGATTAAATTAATCAAGAGGTTTGTAAAATCTTAGTGTTACTGCTGCTGTTTGTTTTCTAGGAGTAATGCATAGTAATGTGTAGCAAGTCCCTGTAAATATCTACATTGCTTTTTCATTAATATTTAAGGAGCTTTTGGGTGGTGCTAGTAAGGAGGGTTGGGCTGCTGCAGTGTTTTAAAATATACTGTTACATTAAAGAAATGTACAAGGCATTGTGCCAGTTGGAAAAAAAGCAGTGTCTCGATGTCCTTTCATTTTCTGCATCAATGGACTTATATTACCTATTTTTTATATAACAGGAAGTGATTGTGTAGTTATTTCCAACCTTATCGTTTTCAAATAACCAAGCTACTGGTTTTTTATGGGTTTCGAGGTTAAAATATATAATGCTAACTTTATAGTAATCTGGTATATGGGGATATCTGTTAAAATTTTTATCTAAAGTATATTTTATACAGATCAGCCTGTGCCACTGTAAGTGAACACTTTTGATGCACACTAAGAAGTCACAGGATTTAAAGTGACCTCTTTCCTGAAGTGCTGCTTTATGCTTTTTATACTTAAAACCACGGTAACTCATCTGGGCATTGAATTTTGCAGCCAGAGTTACTTGAAAAGGGAGGAGGAGGAATTCAGAAGAAAGAGTCCTCTCCTGTTACCATTCCTTAGTTGCATAAGGAGGTAATGTCTCCACTTCATGCAGTGATGAAGTCAAACTAATCCTCTTTGGGACTAATTTTGCACAAAAACAACCTGTGGTTTTCAGTGGTGCCGCTAGATGGGGATTTCCCTCGGATTCAGGGCTCGGAGGGCTTTACTCTCTCCCTTTCACACACAAAAGTGCAGTAGTAGTAATTATCAGTGCACCATTTGATTAGACTGTAGGTTTTCAAGAGATTTATAAAAAGCTTTTTAAAGCCTAATATCAAATCTATAATGACATTCCAACCTAATAAAAACAATGAAGCTTGAAATGTTGACAGCATGTATCTAGATGTTGGCTTGTAATTCATTCCAAACAGATCTGTTCAGGCCCATGTGGGACCCTAAATAACACAAAGAAGTAAATTTGCATATTTTACAGCAGGGGGAAAAAACAGAATGCAAAAACATGAATAATTAGGAGCACAAGCTTCATGCTATATTAATACTGTTGAAAAGCATGTGTTGATTGTATTCTGAAAGCCAGTAGTGATTTGGTTGAGTGAACTCAGTCAGCATCTCTTATGCAGATTAAAGGATCTGGGTTACAGAACAACTGAAATTCATTGTTTTGCTGTATAAGGAGGTACATTTCTTAAAGGAAATGTTTTTTTTCCCTCTTGGATTCTATATAGCAGAAGGAATCTTTCTCTTTAATGCATCAACAGAGAATGTTTTTGTTGACAGATGACTGTGCATTTCTTCATTTACTTGCACACCTTTAGATTTTAAAAACAGTTCTCTCAGACACAAATCAGATGTTAGTATATTTAACCCTTTAGTATACATGACCTACTTACTTTTCATTCCCCATAATTTCAGTTCCTTTTTCTTTCTAGAGCTTGAGGCCCTGGAACATACCTCATGATGCTTTTGTGCTATAAATTTATTATTTTTAAATTTGCAGAAAATGTCCTTCTAAAAATATTAGCATGTTGGCCAGTTTTGAATCTGAATATTGTGAATGGTTGTGTTGGCTTCTATTTATTGTAACATAAGATGTACAGCACCCTTTTTATGAAAGTATTTACTTAAAAAACGGTAAATAGTATCAAAAGTGATTTATTGTTTGTTTTGGCTGAATATTGTCATGGCCCCTTAATTCACAACTATCTTAAAAATTTACCTGGATTTGACTATGGACTTAAGGGAGGAGAAAAGGAAGAAGATGAAGACTTCTTGTTTAACTTATTTTAATGCTGGTAAGAAAGAATTATGTGCTGCTGTAACAAACAACTTTATTTCAGGGCTTTAAGAGGCAAAAAAATGCACCAAACACTTCCATTCTCTCTATTAAGCACATCTTCTTAATTTGCATAACCAAAGGAAGAAAATGGTAAAATGTAGCAGTCTTTTTAGAAGTTGATGTAATTGTAAGAGGTTAAAGAGGCATCTGGCAAAAGGTTGTTTTGAGGTCACACATGCATCTGGCAGTTTGCTGCCAGCCCTCTAAGAAAATATTGGTTGGAGTTGCACTCCTGTTTTTCATATTAACTGCCTTCAGACTTGATCTATAATAGTCACTTTCTACAATCCAGGTCTCCAAAGTGCTCCTCAGAGGTTTGGTCCTACTGATTTTAATTTTTGCAAATCCTGATGAAAGTAGAATATGCTTAAGTAAGAAAATCCTTTTTTTTTTCTTATTTTTAAAATGTTTTCTTGTTTTAATTATTTATCTTATTATTTTATTCTAATTTTTTCTTAGAAAAATAAGTTGAAGATGTTTTCTGGACATGACTGGTCTACAATTATGTGTTTACATAGTTGAGATTATATTCTTTAACTTTCTTATAGTAGGGTGATCACTTTTGACACCTGGCTTCTGACAGTTTGGCTCCCATATGTAGAAGTTCACTCTCTCGTAGCAGTGCCATATTCTATCGGCCTATTTAATATTCTTGAAGCAATTTGAAGTTGAAATATAAGAAAGGAAAATACCTGTTGCTTATTGTAAAACAAAGTAAAAACTGTAAAATGTGGTATAAAAGTATGGATTTTCAAATGCTGGTTGTAAACTTTGTTTCCCAGAACATGCTAGTCATTAAGTCACTTTTAGAATTAAAAGTTTCTTTGCTTTATGATGCAAAGAAAATAGTTCAGGGTATGAGAACATATTTTTAGGCCAAGTCTGATTTGCCTATATACAGTGGATTTACCACTAGAGCTAACTGAAAAACAGGAGGTGAAAAACGTGTTGCAGGAGCACAAGTCGATGTTCTGGCAAGTGATAAATTTGGGGTTAAGTCTCTCTTTCAACAATTTACAGCACAGTTAGATGATCATTCCTTGCAAAGGGAGCTCATGTAATCACTGCCTGTCTGGTTGGAGTCATTCAGACTTCTACAGATGTTAAAATGTGTTAATTTTCTTGTAAGGAAATGTTATATTGAACTGATTTTAGACCCATCTCTCACCATCTCTGGCAAATAAATGTTTTTGTATTTTTTTCAGTGGAAGAAGAAAAATTACTTTTCCAAAGATACAGTTGTGTTTATTTTTAATTAGATATTATAAATAAACTCAAGAAGGTTTTGTTTTGTGTTTTACAAGTGCTTCAAATCAGTCATGTCATAGGCCTCAATGTGAAAGAGTAATGTTAAGTGTAAGGATTTTCCTTATAAAATGAAAGGTAGCTTGTCACCTTGTCCATAAAGATGTGTTTTCCTTTAGCTGTTCCTTCTTGGTATACTAGTTGAGTACATTTCAGTCAGGACAAATAAATTAAAAGATATAGGGGATTTATCCATTCAGTTGCATTTCTGTGATATTTTCATCTGGTTTTGCCATAACATCTTTGAAGGTTGCCAAAAATATAATGTGCTTTCCGAGCTCTGCTTACAGAGCTGAATGATCTTCAGCTTTGACATAGTGCTTTTCTCCACAAATGAGGGTTGTGTGGACAACAATGGAATTTCCTCTCTTCCTTCAGTCAAAAAGAAGGATTTGCTCACAGCACTGACCGTGGCTTGCTGGGGAAATTATACAGTAATCATTATGTTCTGACATGATCATTTAACTGTGTGCTTTTTATGTATTTTAGGAAATCTCTACTAATTTTAGTAAATTAATGTTATTTCCATTTTCACGGGGAAATCTTACATTACAGTAAAAAATAAAGAAGAATACAAATACCTCCTAGAACTAGTGGGCTGCTTCATTTGTGCAGTTCTTTAACTTTTATCTGTTAGCACACACCCTGCTGTTAGTAGTTACCCATCTATACTACAGGATATAATCCCAGCCTTAATTCTGTATATTGTTTCCTCAATTTACACATGGTTATCTTCTATAAAAACTGTGCATAGGGCAAAAATTATAATGGATAGAAAATAATTTAAAAGCTGAAGTTGATTTAACTCAGTGTGTTTCTTTCCTCTTCCCAACAGTTGAGATAAATGTGGGACTTCATTCAGCAGATGAATAGTCTCTTCATTCCTTCTTTTTTTTGCCAGCGTGTCTAGATGAAATTAGGGGAACATGGATTAGGTAGAAATGGATTTAGTATTTTGTCAATAAGACTACAAGTACAAACTGCAGGAGAATCTCCCAATTGGAAGTATTGAGTGGCCAATGGTGAGGGTAATTTCAGTGATGAGGCTCATTTATTTTGGTGCTTTGGTTTGTTGTAGAGTTTTTGTGAGTTTTGTTTGTTTTCCTCTTTCAGTTACCTCCAGATTAAAAATGAGGTTTTTGGGCAGGTAACTGCCCTATGCAACATGGATTCTTTTTCAGTTAAATTGCGCAAGCTTTCTTAAAATGACCCAAAATCACAGGCCTTTCCTGGAACAAAACAAACAAACCAAAAAAGATTCTTGCTGTTAGACTGTATAATTTAAAATCTCTTTTTACTGAGAGCTGTCTGGACCAGCAGTGCACGGCAGTTGTTCAGGATTTAAGCTCACAGTTTTCGTGCTCCCAGGTGAATAAGGGACAGCAACAATTTAAAACCCATGAGAATTATTTTTGTCGTTATTTCATTTAGCATGAAACTTTTTGAGAGGGATGGAATGGAACTTTATGGCTATTTCTTTGCCATTGCATTCTTCAATGGGAAATTGCCCACTTGATTTCTCCTGAATTATTTCATCCATAGGTCATGCAGAAGGGCAGGACTAGAGAAGATTTGATGTACGAAAACATTAGAAAAGCTATTGTAGCAGAAATAATATTAGCCAATATTATCTTTAAAAGATGGATATTAAATACACATACCAATGCACCTTTCATTAGGAGGCAAACCTGTGGAGAAGATTTTTTTTTTTTTTTGGAACTGTTTTCTTTTACTAACCCACAAGTTATATCAACACTCTTACAAGAAGATGCACAAATAGCTTTCATTAGGTCTAAGTACTGGCTCCAGTTGAATATAAACTTCCATTGGATATACTAGCTCTTATGAAAATTTACTTCTACTTTACCAGTGAGGAACCCAAAGGTGAGACTCAGTAAAGAACAAGTAGTAGTTTTCAACTAATGAATTGTGTTTTTAAAAATTAGGAAAGAGTGAACCAAGAAGTAGAACTAAGCATCACTGAAATGTCGTTCACGAAATCTGTTTAGGGCATATTTGCTTAAAATGAATATTTGCCTACTGGAAAAAGCAGAGACCAGCAATAAGCTCGAATTCTTGGTATGCTCTGGAGCTGAAGTGTCTGAATCAAAGCACCATACCTCAAGCACACCTGTCCACTTGATTCAAAACCAAAAGCTGAAGTTACAGGATGTTCTGCTTGAAATATGTTTGGTGTGTATTTGTGCTTATTCAAGCATTCATCTGAGAGGCATGAGACCTCAGCTCGAGTTCTGCATAGGCTTAGTGCAGTCAGATGCACACCTTCAGCATCAAAGTCTAAAAGCCTGGACAGAGGACTCCCAGTGTTTATATTGGTTGCATAGTAGTTCTACTCAATAATGCAGGACATAGGAGCTTCTCTGATATTACATGAGTCATTGAACTTTAGTGGCCTGTGAGTAAGAAAATGGGAATATTGATCTTTGGTCCCTAGCCCATGTGTGTGGCAGATTTGTGCTTTTCTTAGTTCTTAAAATGAAATGTCTAAAGCTTTTAAAAACAAAGCAGCACAAAGAGACAGCATGTGTTGCCAACTTCTAGGCAGCAGGCTCAGACTTGTTCTGATTTGTTTTAGTTCTGTCCCAGGCAACCTTTCCCTTTTGGGTGAACCAGGTCCAGCTTCAAAAGGAAGGGGAGAAAGGTTACCAAGCAAATTAAAGTGTAGCTGATAGAGAGAGCTCCCCGTGGGAGGCGGGAGTCTGAATATCATCACACTACAGGGCCAGATTTCAGATCCATCGTTTCTTGAGCAGGCTGGTTTCAAGGGTGAGGATCTGCTCTCCTTTTCTCTGGAAATTAAAACAAGGGCAATGTGCCCATTATACCTGAAGCATGCAGTGAGGAATATGAGGGGAGACATGAGCTAAGCTGCTTCCCAATCAGATTCAGGACATGGGTGCAGAAGTGACAGCTAATGAATTTAGATTCCTAATGCATTTTGTGGCTTCTAAGACAGCTGCTTTCTTAAATTATTGTTTCAAGTCCTCCTTTGTAGGCCTCCTACCAATTCTAATCTTGTTGATAGCAAAATATGTGTACTGTGTGAAGATAATGAGTTATGCTTTATTATAATATGCTCTTCATTCAAAGTAGCATAAACAGCAGCCAAATGCTATACTTGCAATTCCTTCTATTGCACTAAAGTAGTTTTTTAGGAGTATTAAGAAACTTTAAAAACTTTGTAAAAAAGAAGGGAGCTAAATAATTGAGCATCATACTTTTGGGTGACATTCAACTTGTCACAGCCGTGAATGCATTCATTAGCTGTCAAAATTTCCTTTTAAAAAGCCCTCCTTTGTTGCTGGACAGTGTGTTGCAGGCACAGCTGCTTGGCGGAAGAGGGTGCATTTTGTGTGTGCATATTCCTTCTGCTGGCTTTGTGATCCAGTGGGCAGGGGCTCCTGGCCCTCCCGGGGGGCAGACAGTGCTGGCTGGTGAAAGAAATGGGATCTTGTTCTGTGGAAAATAACAGTATCACAGGATATACTGAGTTGGAAAAGAGGCACAAAGATCAAGTCCAGCTCCTGGTCTTGCACGGAGTTCCACTGCGTGCCTGAAAGTGTTGTCCAAACACTTCTTGAACTCTATAAGCCATGGTGCTGTGACACTTCCCTGGGGAGGCTATTCCAGAGCCCAGCCACCCTGGGTGAGAACCTTTGTCTAATATCCAACCTAAACCATCCCTGACACACGTTCAAGACATTCCCTCCAGTCCTGTCACTGTCACCACAGAGATCAGCGTCAGCCCCTCCTCTTTCCCTCACCAGGAAGTTGTAGATAGCAGTGAGGTCTCCCCTCAGTCTCCTCCAGGCTGAACAGATCAAGTGATCTCAGCCACTCCTCACACGGCTTCCCCTCAAGGCCCTTCACCATCTTTGTTGCACTCCTTTGGACACTCTCTAACAGTTTAATGTCTTTTATATTGTGGCACCCAAAACTGCCCCCAGCACTCGAGGTGAGGCTGCCCCAGCTCAGAGCACAGCAGGACCATCCCCTCCCTTGCCCAGCTGTCAGTGCTGTGCCTGATGCTCCCCAGGACGTGTTTTGCCCTCCTGGCTGCCAGGGCACTGCAGAATCACATTTAACTTTCTGTCAAACAGGATCCCCAGGTCCGTTTCTGTGGCACTGCTTTCCAGCATCTTATTCACCAGTCTGTCTGTACATCAGGGTTCCTCTATCCCAGGTGCAGAATCTGACACTTTCCCTTGTTAAATTTCATACAGTTGGTGATTGCCCTGTTCTGTAATTTGGTGAAGTCTTTCTCGGCCTTTGAGGGGTCAGCAGCTCCTCCCAGTTTTCTATTGTCTGTGAACTTGCTTAGTATCCTTTCCAGTCTCATGTCCAAGTCTTTAATAATGATGTTGAAGAGCACAGGGCCAAGGATGGAGCCTGCAAAACTCCACTAGTGACAGGTCACCAGTCTGATGTCACCCTGTTCACTGTAACCCTTTGTGCCCGACCCTTGAGCCAGCTGCTCACACATTCCATGATGTGTTTATCCAGTTTCTCCAGGAGAGATCCTGTGAGAGACAGCATTGAAAGCTTTTCTGAAATCCAAAAAGATTACATCAGCTGGCTTCCCTTGATCGACTAGGTAAAGTAAAACTTTATAGTAAAAAAGTAAAACTTTATAGTACAGTAAAAACTGCCCAGTACATTCTGATTTCAAGTTTGATTATAAGAAGTCATTAAGAACTTCCGATTAAATGTTCTTAAAATTTTATTTACCTGCATATTGCTTTTTAAAAAAGTGTAGCACTCAGTACTGCTGTGGAAGTTGGTTTAAATTTGTTTAGGGCCATAGTCCAATAGTGTTTGCCTTGTCTTTATCCCTGTACTCCTGAGCTAATTTGTCTTGCAATGCTTGGGGTTTTTTGCAGTCTTCTGTTTTAAAATAAAAAGGCAAAGCCTTTTTTTTTTCTTTAAAGACTCCCCTCCCCCTCAATTTCTCATTATATCTATTACTGGTTGAGCAGTACAAGCTAATACCTGCTTAATGTCAGCAGGTATCTTTCAGCCGCACATCTTGCGTACTGACCTTTGTAACAGATACTCTTGAGCAAGAAATGTTTTCTATTTGATGAATCAGATGTAAATCAAAGAATGTCTGTGTTATTCTTTTGTGTTCTTAGTTCAGAAGGTGTGATAGCTGTAAGTGGTCTTGTCTACTACTTCCTTTCTCTCTTTTTTCCTACCTTTCCCCTTGGGTCCAGTGAAACTTCTGAATCCTCTGGGTTTATATTTCTTCAAGTCTTCAGCACATTCCTGGCAGCATAAGCCATCTGTTTGCTTACATTCTGTAGCTAAAGTCAATGAACTTCTTGTGCAGGGAATGAATTATGAAGTTAAGACATTTCTGGTGAGAACATGTCTAGGCACTTTTGATCTTGACTCTGGAGATCCGGCTTAACATGGGGTACAAATGAACAAACTCGAAGAGGCTCTTGTTTTAAATCTTCCATTTCCATCCTACTCCTGCTATTTTCATTCTACTACTTATGACTTTCCTCATGTAGACCCTCTGTTACCTTTGCCAACTGGAGAGTGAACAACATTTAATTTTGTTATCTGTCTGTGTGACTTTAAGTGGCGTAAGTGCTGTGATGTGATACCTGCAGTGTTAAGGACCAGCTGATTGATGTAGTGTTTCAGGAGTCCAGTCTATTCTGCCCTTTTGAGAGGACTGAACCATGTAGTACACTGACATGCTGCAAGCAGATGGTGATAGCTGATATACTGTGGGGATATTCTTTGACTTTTACTTTATGTCTGGTTAGGCTTTTTATTATCATGAAACCACCCAAAAGAACAGAACTGGTGTTGAAAAAAGCTGGCAGTTTCTGTGGTCAGGATTTTAAATGTATTATTTAAGATAACTAAGTAGATTAATGCTATATAAACTGCCTCCAGAAATCATCTGAAGGTCAAAAAAAAATAAATAAATAAATCTGAAGAACAAAATGTTACAGGGTCCTTGTCCTTCTTTCTGCCCTTTAAAACAACAGCTTCCAACTAGAACTCATATTCTGAATTATAAACTGAATGATGTGTATGAAACCCGGTTATGAAGTACAACGTGCAGGTAAACAGGATAAGTAATGTGACCTCGCTTGCTTTAGAAACATGCTGAAATGCTAGTCAAGCAGAAGCAGAAATACCCTGAAGTGTATTTACTTTGGCCATTCATTAAAATTCTGTCTACCTTTAGATATTCCTTGCTTCTGACATATTTATTACCAAAAGGCAGAAGAGTTTCAGCTTGTACACTTGATGGACTAAAAGATATCTAAGTGCTCTTTATATTCTTACACTCCCCATATTCTAGTAAAAAGTTATTTTAGTTTTTAAATGAAAACATCTTATTTGTACACATTACTAGAAGATAACTGAAGTGGAGTCTTTCTAAGAGATGTGGTGAAACAGCTTAGGGATGTTTGTAGATTCCCATTAAACCTTTAGGATGAGTTTACTTGGGGCTGTTTCTGTGACCTTCCTACTTTTTTAAGGTGTATTTATGTACAGTTACTTTTGT
Source organism: Sialia sialis (assembly GCA_009812075.1). Taxonomy (NCBI): domain Eukaryota; kingdom Metazoa; phylum Chordata; class Aves; order Passeriformes; family Turdidae; genus Sialia; species Sialia sialis. The sequence continues at coordinate 25,851,733 of VRYO01002734.1, forward strand.
TGGTAAACCTGAGGTTCTCTTGCTAGTGAGCATAATTCATGCTTCAGTGAGGGGTGGAAGTTTTAGGTCAGTCAGGTTTGGATGTTCTAGATGTAAATTTTGTAGATAGATGAAATAAGTACAGTACGAAGGAACAGCATTACAGGTGGGGGAGGCTTTGTTATATTTTATATAATCATAAACTGAATGTCTGGTTACCATTTTTCCCCTCTATGTTCCATATGTATTTTAGCATGGGCTAAACTGCTGGCTTTTTACCCTGTGCTTACACAATGAAGCATAAGCACTAGACAGTGGAATTGATTCCTACAGAACACTACTAAAACTGTACTGCATGTACACCACGTGCTTCTGAACAAAATATTTGTAGCAATCCATATTCTAATTCTAATGCCAATTAATTGCTTTCTGAACAGTGAATTGAAAGAAAAGCTTCAAATAAAATAAGTGTGTGCAGCGGAAATAAATTACGTGTAATATTAACATGGAAAAGATTCAAAGCAAAATGTGGAGTTAATAAATGAAGCGGAGCTCCGCAGTTCTTGACTCTCTCCTGTGATATCTTCTGAGCGGAGGACTCTCAAGCAGTCAAATAACAGGAAAATGGTGAAAAAAAACCTGATAACGGTTTGGTCTTATAGCACCATTTAACTCTTGTATCCTGCTATTCTTCTTCTATGAGAAGATACCAGGATAGAGTCAGGTGTGTCAGAATCTTCCATGATCATGCTCTTTTGACAAAGGGGAATTTCAGGATGTTAAACATTGCATATGATGGAACCTTTGCAACTAAATCTGCTGTTAATGGCTTAGAACGTGAGAGGAAATGGGAGAGGCACCAAATATGTCTTTGATTTACCTTTGAGCTAACTGATTTCAGGTGGCCTGTCTAGTAGGTTCGTTTGTCCATGTAAATTAGAGTGCCCTTTTGGCCCCAAAGGTAACAAACTTTAAAATGAAGAGGTACACATATAGAAAAATCATATCTTGCCAAGACATTGTAGAAAGTATTAGCTATCCCTATTCAAAATCCAGCTTCTGTTGCTCATAAGAGTTACATCTCATGGAAATCAATAGCTTTTGGCCGCTTTCCAGACACATGGGGGAAATTTTAGGTTATAATTATGCTTTACAGCTCCTTTTAATTAGAAAAAAAAAATTAGAAACAACTTCATGTTGACCACAATTTACTTTTGTCTAAGTGTTTTCATGAAAACAAATATTGTACCAATGTGAAAATTTAATTCTTAAGAAAGTAAGCCTAAACTTCAGTTCTTTTATGTGAATGCATTTCACAGAGATGTATGATTATCCATTCAAATTCTTGGTTTCAAGATTTGACCACAGTAAAGTTTTCTTTCTGTGTGTAAGCTGAAAGCAATGACAGTCTGCTTAGGAGTATGTTTACCTGTTATTTTTTTCATTGGATGAAAGTTGAAAGTTGATGACATGTATTTTGTATGCAGCTGTCTGTGCATTTTCAATAAAGGAGGAAATACAATCAGTTCAGCATGACTAGATTACTATAAATAGTTCTAGAAAATACCTTCATTTCCTCTCCACATTTATTTTTGTCATATGCCTTACTGACTGTAACACGTGATGTAACCAAAAGTGGAGTGTTACATTTTTATTTTTTAAAAAAAACAATGTTAAAATACAGAGTGGTGTCTGTATTTGAGAAATAGAGCTGTAAAATAAAGCCCACCTTATGAAAAAATTTTGAGCATGTTTTACTCTTTTGTTTTAGGGAAGTAAGGAATTTAATAATTGCAGATAATAGCGATGAAAGCAAGAATGCAATATATTTCTGTACTAAAACCCAAAAAGTTATTTTGGGAACTAAGCAGTACACTTCTGCATTAATAGGAAAAATTAAAGATTTCAGCCCTCATTTTTGTCCTTCTAGTGGAAGCTCATTAGATAAAAACTATTTTATAGTAGTTCTAACTTTATATTCTTTTTTAGGTGAAAAGTGGGAACTTTCAAGGGGGTGGTTATACTTTCTAGGTATCATCATCTGGTAAACTAGTGTGATTTGCTGTCTTCTAACTAGGCATGAAAATTATGCATTTTATTAGTCAGAAAAGTGCAAGCTGCAGTAAGACACTGTGCATAAAATGTCTGAAAGGAAAAGCACCTTCCAAAAGTACAGTAATTTCACAACTATAAGGCGCACAGGACTATAAAGCGCACTTCTGGGTTGTCGGCAAACTTCCAAACTTTGTCCACATATAAGGTGCACCGGACTATAAGGGGCACTTTTTTTTGCAGCAAGGATCTGTGCACAACAAAGTAACGAATTAGTAACGGAATCGCGCAATCACGGGGTTTACTGGCAGGTGCTCAATTTGCAAATGTTTTTCACAGATCGGCGTAGGCTTTAAACACAGCCCCAGGTGCCCTCCCTGTGCCACGGGTCCCAGCACTCCCGCTTGCCCCCGGCGCTGGCTGCCACGGCTCTTGCAGCTCTCACAGCTTCTGCGGCTGCCCTTGTGGCTGCTCTTGCAGCTGCTGCGGCTCGCACTTCCAGGTTGGCAAATTTCTGAACTTTGTCCATATGTAAGGTGCACCGGATTATAAGGCACACTTCCAGGTTTCAATCAAAATTTTAGTCAAAAGGGTGCGCCTTATAGTAGTGAAATTACTGTACTCATTCCATTACAAGCAAACCCCATAAAGCCTGCTTCCCATGGCTTTACTGCTCACTAGCCTTAGCCCTGCTTTGCTCACCCTCTTTCAGTCCTATCCCTTCTCCCACAGATCTCTCCTTTCATGGTTTGGAAAGGAATGGCATTTCCAGGACTAGCTGGCCTGCTGGTCTAACACAGAGCATGGTGCCACCCCCAGATAAACCTAATACAACACTTGGCTCTGCCTCTGATGGGTAGCAGCTGACTCCAAAGTGTGTTCACAGCCCTCTAACCCTTGGCTGAGCTGATCTGCCTTAGCAGCTCTGGTTTGGGTCTTGGTTGAAACTTGACACAGGCCAATGATCACAAAAGTCATTAATGAATAACAAAAGGAAACACATAGGCCATCCAACTAAAAAAAACCTTTTTTAAAAAATAAAAAAAAA
>VRYO01002734.1:25855811-25917300 GCA_009812075.1 Sialia sialis
TGCAAAAAGGTTACTTTTGTGGAAAACATTAACACCAATTTTGTGGAAAACATTAGCACTGATTGTTCCCAGGAACTTGAGTCTCAGTGTTCTACATGGCAAGTAAGTTTTCCATCATTTGTGCCTGTGCCAGGGGAAGATGACAAACCATCTAGCCATATAAAAGCTGAATGTTAAGGGGTGTGCCTTCCTGTTGCTGCAATCCTGAAATTCAAAGTAGATGAGAATGTATGCAAGACATTGAGAACAATGGAACAAGCGGTTAGGTACTGAAATAAATGGAATGTAGTTTGATCAGGCTGACTTTCTGTTGAAATAAAGCTGGGAACTTTGCTGTCCCTAAAGTCATGTTAATAGGTGAGTTCAAAGCCTGTCACTAGTGAGATTACTTATTTGTGTAGAAGCAAATATAGTAAACCAGTCTGAGAGCAACTATAGGCCAGAAGCTGACCTAAGAGTAAGATGAACCAATGATCTTTCATGGATGTCTCTCTCCATAAAACAAACAAACAACAAACAAACAAAAGCCACAAAAAACCAAAACCAAGCAACAACAACAAAAACCATCAGGGGGAAAAAAAAGAGTTGTTTACCTTTGTAAATATTTGCGCTAGCTAGATACCTGAATGGTTTGATAGCTCAAATGGAGTCCTTTAAACAGGAGGAAAGGCAAGTATACAAGAGAAACCCAAACCAAACCAAAAAGCATGGTTTTAGAAAATCCTCTAAACAAAGTGCAAGATGCCACTGCACTGTTCCCAAGAACAGAGGTTACTACCTAGGATTGTAATGAAGGTCATTGAGAATAGATGGATGCAGTGTAATACCTAGGAGAAAGAAGTCAAGTCTGCAGAGGTATTGATTGAGAGCTTCAGAGCCATTTAACTTTAAAGCCAAGTGTCATCTAAAGAAAGTAGATACCTTACTCCATGGACATTGTTGGAGAAAATACTGACATGATGCCTTTAAATATACAGATGCATTTTTACACAATTAATTAATTTAGTAGTATGTCCTGCAGTTAATTCAGGTTGGAGGAAGCTAGAAAACTTACTCCAATGCTGGCATAAAAAATGTCTGGTTGTCAGCAGACTCAGGTGAAGCTAGAACACTATGTAAGTCTGCAAAACACACACCTGTTAGTCTCTGAAAAGAGTAGTCATCATCTGTAAACCTACTCCATGTGCAGACTCATCTTTTTTCTCCTTTGTCTCTGTTGAACAAGCTTTCACTAAGAATTGCAAAGTCTCAGTATGATTTAGTGGTTTTTCGAATGTGAAACAATTTTGTATACTTGACACATTGAGATAAGGTGGTTAATATTTCCTATAGAGAGTACCTTCAAATTCATTTTTAGTAAAATGTAAGTATTTAAGAATTCCCAAGTGGTGAAGAGCACAGTTGTCACCCTGAATATTTACAGCAGCAAGTTTTAGCTTGTACGAACTGACTGGGGAGAATACCTTCCTTTCAGTTTCTGTTCATAACAGTGACTTGTGAGAATGAAACTGTGCAGTTGGTAGAATGGGTTTGATATTGTAATAGCTCATTCATGTATTTCGTCTATATTGCTGTATTCCTTTTACTGTGTAAACTGGGCTAAATTTGGGGGACCTAGAAAACAAAGGAACAGAATACTTTACTAACAGCAGAGCAGATGCCAAACAATTGCCCGTTTCCTGAAATCTTTGTACAGAATTTGGAAGCATAGCAATTCAAGGAAATGCTCAGTATAAAAATGAGGGAGCTGCAATAATTCATGAGATGGATTGTGTTGAGTGTAGGTCTGGCATTGAGAGCTTCTGTTGGCTCTGCTGACTGAAGCTTAATTTTAGTGTCAGCCCAGAAAGGGCTGATTAACTTGTCTTTCTCTTTGGTTTTACACTTCAATTGATACTAACGTTAGGACAATGATGATAATGTGGTGTTTGGCATCTTTCAAGAACATGAGAAAGTCTCATAGGCATTCTGAGTCTCTACATTCTTGTGTTACTGATGCAGATTGCATGTGATAGGTCTCTGATAATTACAGATAATCTTTTATGCCTTGTTCTGTTTCATCCTGAGTACAAAATGATCTCTCATTATTGTTTTCTATTGCACATCAGGTAAGTAGAAGACATCTATGTACATGAATTAAAATAATTAGAGTTTTTAAGTGTTCAGTGAATTGCAGAGCAAGAGAGCTACACTTGCCTATTTGGCCACATGCTGGCCACATTGGTGTCTCAGAACCCACTCTGAGTGGTCATGCTGGTTTTGCCTGCCCGTGCATCTTAAGTGAGGATTTCCTAACAACTGGAAGACAAATGGAGTTGTGTTGGTATCCTAGAGGGTGAAGTTCTAGGTGGAGCTGTTCTTGGTGGAGAAGTTTCTCCTCTGTGTACACAGTCCACCAGAGGGAGATGAACACCACAGTTGGCAGGAAGAGGAGCAGTTTATGCCAGCAGAGGTTTGCCCAGGCCAGCCTTTTGCACCTGAGAGTACAACACCATGGTGACACCTTTGTGTGTCAGAGGAGTGGTGGGTGGTTTCTTGTACTCCTGAGTGGAGATCAAGGCCATCACTGTATTTTTAACCTTTTGCTGCTATACCATTGCCATAGTAAAACCTTGTGGGAAGGAGAATGGTAGTGATATTCCTATGGGTTTTCTTAAACCTTTCCACCTGGCTGGCCTTTGGATTTTGCGATTGATTTAACTTCAGGTGTATCCTCAGTGTGTCTGCTCTGTATGTATGAGTCCAGGTAGACTCCTGGTTCATTTTGCCTGAATTTGGCAGGCTGTCTGGACATGGAACTTTTGTACTTTTTAATATGCAGCAGCACTGAGCTGTGCCTGGGCTGCTGAGCTGGCTGGGAGGTGAGTGAGACCATAATGGAGCTCCATTGTCTGGGCTGGAGCTGCTCGACTCCTGCCAGCACAGAAGGGTTGGCAGAGGAGTTTGTTTGTCAGCATGCAGCTATATCTGCACATCCTCGGTCTCAAGGGCAACTGTGTTACTCATTCCTGTCTGGAAACTGATTGATTTAAAAGACTCTTGAGATGAGGTGGTTCTTTAGGTTCAAGAGCCAAATAGAAGTGAAAAGAAAATTATTTCTGACTAGTGTCTGCTACAGATATTATACTGTAACTTTCTTTACAGTGTCACTCCAGTAAAATGTAACACAGAGTATTTCAACTTAGTATTTCAACTAAGATAGATGACTTAAGTGTTTTGTTCATGAAAAGGAAGTCCTATTAAATGCCTGTTTTGGGCATCGATCTTGTTCCAAACATGTTAGCTTAGTAAGTTTTCTTAAATCTCTTTTCAACTGGTATAATTTTCTCAGAAATTATGATTTTTAGTGAATCCTTTTAATTGAACTCAGGAGTTTTCCTTAAAGTGTAGGATCTAATTCAAACAATTTTAAGAGTTCATCTTTCTTACATGGCACACATCATGACAAACTTTCTTCTGTTATGTGTTGCGTCTTTAGAATCTGAAAGCAGAGCTGTGCTTTTTGAATTTGATTTTTAGTATTTACTGTTTTTCCTATGCATTAGTAGAAAGAAGAAATGGGGAAAAAACACTTAGATGTAGACTCCAGCTCATTACAGATTTCTGGTTTTAGTGGCAGATCCTGCACATTATCCAGGCACACCACAGTGTCTTGAACTGTAGAGTCTGTGTGTCTTTCCTCATTCTTATTTGTTTACCTGGAATGTTCTGGTTTTATATTAAAAATGTCAGCAATTCTGGCCCAATCTTCAGATCTATAGATTGTCCAGAATAGAACAGAAATTAACATCTGATGATGTACAGACTTGCCAATGACAGAAATTGTTGATTTTTTTTAAGGATACATAGGTTTAACACTTCCTTCAAAAAAAAAGGTTTTATAGCTGAATATACTGGATATGGAAACTGCCTTAATTGAGAGAACTGAAAAAGATGGGGCTTCTCCGGCTGTATGATTGTGACACTGGCATACAACTATGCTCAGTTTAGACAGATGTGACCATGGTGTTCAAAACAGAAATATTTTGCCATAGATGCTGTCATGTCCTTTAAAATTTATTTTAACACTGTTAACATAAAGACTACGTGATTTCCATTTTATCTTGGTCTAAAAGTGTTTCATATTCATAACTAACAGAAAAGAAATCATGTTTAACATGATTGTGTCTAACATAGCACAGCAAAATTAGCCAGGTTGGCATGGCTTGATAAAGAAGTCTTATGAGAAGTTTTCCATTAACTGGAAAGTCCTGTAGATATCAACTTTAAGGGTAAAATATAAAGTTGTGTACAACATGTTATAAATAGTTTTCAGGTGTATTTACATTTGATTTTCGCCATGGCATTTTTGGTCAGCTGCTGACTTTAGGAGAACCACTAAAATTACAGATGTAGAAGTATTTTGAAAGACTTCTTTGGGGTTTGAATTTTTTTTCTTTGCCCAAGAGATATAACAAATCTTTAACAAATAGCACAGATCTGCTCTAGTTTATCTGTAATTGTGAAATTTGGGTTTGCTAACTGTCATGATTCTTTACTATTTATTTGATATCAAGGACCACATTTATTAGTTTGCAAGGTGTGGGGGAATCCAGGCTTTCACCACCATTTATTTTTCTCTTAGACTCATATCTCAATTAGTGAGTTTTATGTTTGTTTTCTTTTTAAATTATAAATTTATATGGTAAACCATGTTAGGTTTTATATCCTGTGATAACTACGTTTAGCTAGCAAAGATCCTCATCCTTGATCTTTCTCTTTCACTTTTGTGTTCAGCTGCTCCTGAATAACATACTAAAAATAAGCTAACTTTACTGAGGTTGTTTGTTGATATTTATATTCAGTGAGTCATTGTAGTGTGTTGCTATATGATTAAGATCTATTTTGGCTTTTAATCATACATCCATGTGGTATACCCTTGAAAACAAGTAATTGAATGTTGAAAATTCTGATTTCTGTCATAGCAATTTAATGAAGTCCAAATCTCTGTAAAATACTAAACTCAGTATCTGTCTGTTGTCTGAAGATATCAGTAGTCAGCTACAGTGCATTTTTATTGCAGTAGAAGTTCAACACTTATATTAGCAATAACACATATAGCTTAAGTGAAACAATGCAGACTGTAATAGACTAAACAGGAATTTTCATTGTTGTGTGACAATAAGGGATACTTTAGGTACTTTATGAGAGTAGGACATCTAGAATCTAGACTTCAGCTAATTAATTTCAAGTGAAGCAAATGAGACACCTGCCATAAGATGTGTGGGTTTTTTTAGTAAGATTTTTGTGAATGCAATGTCAAACTTTCTGTAAAAGGCTTGTAGGGCTGATAAAGAGGTTATATAAAGAAAATCAATACAGTTTTTTCCAAATAGCATATATGACAATTTATATAAATTAATATATAGCATTTTCTATGGCATTTGCTGTCTCGCATGCTATTTTGGGACAAGCTGGCAGATTGTGTTTTTTCAGTCCATAGTTTCATGAACATCTATATGTGTATTCTCTGGAAAGTGGCTGTCACATGCATTTCACGTGCCAGCATTGCTGGTGTGGCTGCACACAAGTTGGATCTGGGAACCGATGAACTAATCAGGTACACACTGAGTATCTGGCCTGAGGGGGATGATGCAGTCTGGCTGGGATGGGATGCGGGTGGAGAGAGGGGATTTCAGCTGCAGCTTGTACTTAGTGTTGGTTAAATGGGTTGTGAAAGCAGCCCTCAAGGTAAGCCTACAGACCATGTACGTCCTTACTACATTTTTGTAAACAAACATGCGATGAACACAATGCAGTGCCTCTTATAAAACAATTATTAGAGTTGTGTGAATTTTCACAGTACAAGTTGCTCTTTTTCACAAGTGTGAATCAGAAAATGTGTGTGGGCAACAATGTGAGGGAGAGTTGTTTTCAGTAGCAGTCCTTTTTCTGCAAACTGACATTTTAAAAACATTAAAACACATTGTATAATTAAGTAGAGAATATACTTAAAATAAATGAAAAATCAGTTTAAGTTAGTGTACCATGACTGTACTGATTCCACTAACATAGTTATTCAATAGTTAGCTCTGTTACTAGCTTGCTGCTCTTACTGAATGGCTTTGTTTTGGTAATATCCAGCTATATGTGTCAGGTAAAATCAGTGAGGAGGTAGGGATCTCAGAATTTTCAGTAGGTCCAAAATTCTGTCCCAGCATGGGTTAAGGCAAATATGAACCCTGGTTTCTTAGTAAGGAACATATTTTAGGCAGCTGCAAAATTCTTGGTAGGAAACCAGAAGTTTTTCTTCCGTAAAAAAATCATACCAATTGAAATGTCCAGAGTCATTAATTTATGGTTCACTTTGTCAATTTATGGATGTTTAAGTAATGGTGTTTTTCCTGCAGTATCTTTTCTTGCTGGTTTTGTGTGGTTTTTTTGGTTGGGTTTTTATTTTTTGGAAGGGATGCGGGGGTTATGTTTCTTGGGTTTTTTGAGGTTTTTTGTTTTGTTTTTTTGGGAGATTTTGTTGTTTTGGTTTTGTTTCTTGTTTGTTTGTGTTTTTTTGTTTTGGTTTGTTTTTTAAATCTTCTTTTAGTGTTGCAGTAGGGTATCACTAAACTAGGTAAACTAGTACATTCTTATCCTTCAGAACTGCTTTTCTTCCCATGTTGGTTAACTGTAAAGATTTCAAGCAGTTACACTGAACAGTTTAAAAACTGGGACAATACTGCTGTATGTCTTGCAAAATCAGGGAGCTACATATAGGAAAACCCTAATTAAAACTAGCTGCTTTACAATATGTTTCAGTGGTGTATAACATATTTCAAGGTAATTAAAAGTAGTGCAGGTATAGGATTTATGTACATTTCCATGTCTGCATGCAGGAGAGTCATCCTCATCTCAGTTATAAGAGCTGCTGCTCTGTGGGACTTGTGGAGTGATTAAATTGCTTTTTAAATTTTCTACTTATAAAATTTACTGCATGAAATCAGTTTTTTGCACATTTCTTCAAATCAGATCTTAATTATACATTTGTACTTTGCAGCTTTGTTTAGTATCACAAAAATGAAGCAGATTATAAATGTCAATGAAGGTGTATGTATTAGTACATTTTTTATATGCATGGTAGTAAACTTCTGTTTACAGTGACAATAGGGATATTTTGAAGAATGTAAAAGAAATATTTCGGGGATTTTTTTTAACTGAAAAATACTGTCTCACTTGTCTAGTTAGTTGATTGCAACTTCCTACCAAATGACAGATTGTTTCCAAATGTGTTTTTACCAAACAGCTCTCTTAAACACAACAAAAATAATTTAGTCCTTAAAACAGAAAAAACAGATTTTTTCCCTAGCTATTTGACACATACAGAATGTAGAGTTTTAATTGAACAATATAAAGATTTGGGCTTTGATCTAACCTTTCATATGGAATGTCAGCATTCACAAAGCTCTCATCAGAGAGCAGAGGACTAGGTGCATGGCAGATAGCATTTCTCACTTGTCACTGCTCACCAACCCAAAGAAATATGAAGATACAAATGCTGTAGTTTAAATCTTGTGCAGACATGCCTTAAAAAACTGTTTCAGTTTGTCAAGAATAAAATCTCACTTTGAGAAATAGATGTACATTAAAAGTCTGTAACCAGTTCTACTTTCAAGCAGTGGACAAGTAGCAAATGAAGTAAACTGCAGAATGAAAGAAAAATCACCTCCACTTTACTGAATAAACAGTGTTCTCGTAGAGCATTGTTCAAGTAATAAATCTTTGTATTTACCAAACTTTCGTGTAGTAGAAATAGATGTCCAGCTGATAAGGTTTTGTTTTTTATAGGTCCATTTATGGCCCTATCACTATCCACAGGACTTGGAATGTAATAAATGACTCCCTGAAGTAGATCAACTAAATTACAGTTTAATGCAATATTGCTGGGTACAGTGGAGGAGTGATTACACTGTGCCTGAATACTCCTGGCTAGCCATCAGAGGAAGGGACATTGGATTATTTTCTGTGCATCTAGTTCTGAAGTCTCTGCTGAAGCAAAATGCTTTTTTTTGCGAAGGCGGGGGGAGGTGGGAGGAGAATGAGGATTTGTGCAGGGACTTGAAAAGCTTGAAAAGAAACATTCCATTACAGGGAAATACAAGGTAATAAACTGGCTTAATTTCTCCTCTAGACGTGAACATGTTGAAGGCCAAAGCAAGACATTTTTCACTTTAGGAATGAAATAAAAGAAGTTGTGCATAGCTTTCAGAAAATTGCAGCTGCAGCTACTTTTTCTTGTTTTTCGTCCCATCCCTTTAGTCTTTGTAATAAAATTTCACCTGTGATTTAGACAATATCGTTGCATAGTAGTAATTCCTGTTTGTTAATAACTCTGTTTTGTCAGGTAGCCAATTTTACGATGCAGTTATTATGGAAAGCATCTCTGTGCCAAAATTTGTCCTCTGACAGGTTAAGAATCGCACAAATTAAGAAAAATATGAAAGATTTTGGAGGTTTTTCCTTTTCCAAAAACAGAATTTGTGTGGTTGTTGCTAAGTGGCAACCTGGTATACATGTTACAAAGAGCAGAATTATGGGAATTGTCTTGAAATCTCTTGAGGGTTTTTTTGTAATTTCTCCCACACATGACTAATTATTACTAATTTTCCTGCGAGTCCTGCAAGTCATAGTTACAGTATTTTCTAGTGCAAATAGGCCTATCATTTTGCTTTGAAAAGAGATGAAGAAATCAATAGGGTCTCTTCTGCTGGCTCTTCCTTCAGGTTGGTGAAAGGGACTGCTGATACCACATACCCTTGCTGCAGTAATATGCAAGAATCTATTTGGGGTTTTGACCAGATGGTGTCTGTTATGGAACCAAGAAGCATCCTCAGGAAATACAGAAGTTAAGGCTTGATTACACTGTGTTAACTGTTTATCCATACACATCATATTAACAGCTGTAATTAATGACAACAGCATTTTTAAAATAGAAATTTCTAAGATGTGACTGTACTTTGTTTTCTGTGCTTAAAAATTATCTTTGCCTTATGCTATGGATTCTTTGCTCTAATGTCTTTGAACTTAAAATTGCAGAAATTTAATTGAATTTGCCTAATGTTTCAAAAGCAGATTAGTCTTTGAATTTTTAGTTCAGATTTTTCTCTCTAAACAGTATATGAGAACATACTTGGTCTATTGAAAGCTTCTGTATTCCTTCTCTGCTTCTCAAAAGAAATGCTGAACAGTTGTTACTCTGAGGTAACTTGATATCAGTAACTGGTATAGAGTTTGTCTTTCAGAATTTTTGGGTTTTCATTCATGTATGTTTTGTTTTACGTACTTTGTATGCTTGTTTGGTAAAATGCCTTTAGGCAGAACAACTTTTATAGGCAGAGATGATATCTCCTACTAAACATGAGTATCATTAGACAAGCTTAACTATTCTGGTAGTTGTCTGACACCATTTGTGGGAATATCAAGAAGGCACCTTGGACATTTCTGTTTATTCTGATAATTCTGATAATGATTTCTGATATATTCTGTCTATTCCTTTACTGTTTCTTAACCACCATTTTACATATAACAATCTACTATTTGGGTTCTCCAGTAGGTTAGGCTCCTTATTTTTGTGACATAAATAGACATAATTGTTGTTATCCCAAAGATGGGTCCATTGTATTACTGGCCTCAAAACAAAACATGCTCTTACACTGGCAAGTTGAGCTTATTTAAAGTGCCAGCCCAATTTAACTTTTCTTGCACTCACACTAAATGCAGCACTTGTATTTCTGTGTTGCTTCCAAGCCAATTATTCGCATACGTTTAAAAAGCAATCAGATCTGGTCTGTTAGGTCAAGATAATATGAACATAAATGCACATTCTTACAAATAAGCTGCCCTAAAATATAAAGTAGAAAAACAAATGTAGTGTGAAATGCTAGGGGAAATGCAGGCAAGGCATAATTAGCAAAGGACAGTAGAAATTCTGTTTTGTTAGGACCTGAATAGTAACAGTCAATTAAGTTCTCACAACAGGAAACAGCAAAGCATGTAACAAAGAAACATCATCTCTCTCTACAGCATAAAGTTTATACAAAGAATCACAAAACTGAGGCAATTAATAGATCAGAAGACATGAGTTAAAAAACCAGAGGGGACCAACTTCATATTTCTGTGCAAAGAAATCTATCTCTGTACATTGCAATTATTAATAGACTTAATTTTTTACTATAGTATATGAATGATGGTAGTTTATATAAAACAAGCACATGTACAAAGCATGGCTGGTATGTTGTGGTAAATAATATGTAAGATATAATTGTAGGCTTGATAACTGAGGCACAGCCATCATTACTCAAACTAACTGTAAAAAACTCAGATTATCAGTTCAAAGTTAGCTAGTAAGGATATGATTAATGTTTCTTCCCTTCCTTTTCCTCAGTACCAGAATAATGGAAGTGATCTAAGATGGATAAACAGAGAGGCACTGCAGCATTGTATTATATGTAAAGAGAAAGTAGTTATAAGCAAATCAAGAGCTCAAACTCTTGTAAAAAAGTTGAAACTTATACTGAAAAATTTAGCATTTCTACTTAAATACCTTCAACTGCCCCCAGAAAGCTTTGGCGATGATGTAAAGGCACCAATTCAGTTACTTTCATTGAATTTCTTGTATTGCATCATGTGGATGTCTGTAGTAAGCTGATTTTCAGTATACAAACAGTAGAAGCTTTCTCCTCCTATAGTATGATCTTGCATATGAAAGGTAAATACTTTTCTTAGGACCAGAATCAAGCCCCATGAGAGGATACAAGGATATTTCAAGGGTAACACAATTAAGGGAAGAAATAACATTATCTGGAAATGTTCTGTTATCTGGAATTTCTGGCTTACTTCTCTGAAGCTTTTCCAAACATCACGTGTCAGGGCAGTTGAGAAAGGTACAATTTTCCATTTAGTTCCCCAGAGCATGCAGGGATCTGCTTAGCAATTTTTTGAATTGGGTTTATTTTGAGAAGGGCTGATGCCAAATAGATACCCAATAGATTTTTAATAGCTGTGCTAAGTTGGCTAGTGATACCATGGGTTTTGATTGTGCTGCTTTTACTCTTGTTTACTTAGTATTTTGAATGCCTTATTACAAAGCATACGTAACCCTGGTTATTTGGAAAAAATCCCTCAATTCCTTCCCTCTTCTCTCTCCCCACCCTAAAAGTAAAAAAAAAAATAAAATCCAAAAAAAAAAGAAGAAAAAAAGGAAAAAATAGCAGGGGGGGAGGAAGGAAAATATTTAGCCTCATTTAAAACAGAGAGAAGAAGGCTAATGTAAATCAATTCCAGAAACAGTGGATAAGGAGGGAAGAGGGAGAGGGGGAGCACAACTTGACTCTGCTTTGCCTCTTTTACCCACAGAGGAATGTTGCCAACAGGAATATGGACTTGTTGGAAAATAAATAAAGTGATCCTACTCAGAGCACAAAAAGAGTAAAATAAATCTGTCTGAGTAGGTGTTTTTTTTCAATGTTTTTTATATTTGCTTCTGGGCCAGTGCAGCAACACAGTGTTAGACACAGCAGTGCAGTCCAGCAGTCATACACGGAGTGTAATGTGCTTAATGTGGTGCTGCTGCAGCTCTGTGCGTGCATGCAGATGTTGTCCAACAGTTAATGTTTAACTTCACTGCTCTGCCTTTGCTTTGCATGTTTCCAAGTGTGCTTTTTCTTCAGCAGTGTTTTAAGACTTTTGTCCACTGTAGAAATACTTTAAATGTAATAAAGAGAAGCAGTGGTAACATCTTGGAAATTGTGAATGCCCCAAAACACTTGGTAATAAAAGGCTGAAAAAGTATTGGTATCTTGAGACACTATGGAGTCAAAGGCAAATGAAATTTAGGGTATACACAATGTGACATTTTGTACTAAATCCCAGACTGAAATTTGAAAAAGTAATTTGGATCCTATTGGACTTGAATAAAGGGTTGGGATTTTTTTTTTAATTCCCTTCTCCATTTTCAGCAGAGCTCTAATAGTTTGGGTTTTCATATTTTTACTCTGCCATGGCTGCTTTAAAATGCCAACAGCTTCTACTGCAGAGAATTTTAAAGCATCATTCTACCTGTGGATAATTTCAAAACCAGAGGAAAAAATTTAAAACAAACCTTCATATATGCCCCTGGAGACACCCATCACAAATATTTAATATAAAATAGCTGACTTCAACTGACTTGGTGCTTCTTGATTGGTATGTTTGCATATTAAAACTTCATGCAACAAACAGTATTGCATTCTGTGTGATATGTGATGAAATTTTGGAGCTCAGTGAATTGCTGATTTTTAGCTGATTTGTAATAAATGTCCATCAGTGCTCACACCCCCCCACTTTGAGGGACAGTCTAGACTGGCTTCAAGGGCCATTCTTATAACATCCTTCTGTTTAAAAAACCAGGAGAGATAATTTATATTTAATGTGAGAATCATCTCATGGGGCTTTGCCCAAGAGGGTTCCACTTAAGGTGCAGATAGGACTGACAAGTTCATTTAACATATCACTGCCACTGCAAGAGGCTGGCTGCTTCTCTCCACCTGACTCAGTCTAGCCATTTGTCTGATTTCTGGGTGATTTGATGCATTTCGCTAAGCTGGTGAAAAACAAGTCACCCACCCACACCCACACTCGTGCTTTGGGGTTTCCTGCCTGCTTAATAATCTGAACTGTCTCGCTGCAGTGTCAGATGAACAGCACAGGCTGTTTGAAGGACCAGCTCCCTTAGTGAAATGTTATTGTGGCATGGCTGTCTTAAAACTACAGGCTACGAATGACTGTGTGGTACATAATTTATAGGAAACGGAATTATGTTACTTCAAGTAAATACTCTGTAAAACCATCTGGAGATACCATTCAGAGGTCACATGTGTTGAGTTGCAGTAAAAACATAAAGATTTTCTACTACTGTTGAACAAATATTTGAGCAAAGACTGAAAGTACTAATGAGAGCGTAACAAGGAAGTGGCATAACTGGAAGATAAAAATGCATAGAAGAGATCAATTAAGAGCAAAAGAAGACAGAAGGCATTGAATGAGAGGGTGGCTTTTTTTTGTCATACTTACAATAGCCATCAAAGACAAATATTACCATCAAGAGAAGCCTGTTTAAGCTGTGTCTTATAGTCCAAAGAAACATAATCTTCCCAAATGCTGGTTCCCATTGGCCTTAACTTTGCATGGGACCAAGCAGAATTGTTGTACATTCTTCTGCTGTACCATAAACATAGAAGCATTTTTAAAAAGCATTTAGCCCTTTCAGATTGTCAGCCTCATATTTGCATTGCCTCATTAAACTGAGGAGACTTAAAACATAAATTGATTACTGAACAAATGTTTTATTAGTTAAGTGGGAGCTTGCAGGCAGTTCTTTGCTGATTCTGTGTACTAGTTACTTCACTTCTCTGATCTCTAAAATGTGTGTGTGGTAAGACCAGCCCTTGCCAGTTCTGTGAAATGCTGCAGATTTAGTGAGAAATATGTATGAAAGTGTGCAGAAGCCACTTGGCCACCAGTCTAATGCTGGAGAAGGGAGGTCACTGTGCAAACTAGGTGATGAGTGTCTGTGAAATCTGGAAGTAGAAACCTGTCCAGGATGTTGACTCACATAACGTAGACAAAGTCTTCACATGCAAGCTGTCTTCCAAAGGCACTGTGCTTTTGCTTTTCTCTGCTTCCCTGGTATGTCAGTGAGCTCAGCCTCTCAGTCTTGTCTTCCAGCTCTTTAGCTTGCCACTTGCAGGGCATATTTCTGGACTTACTCACCTATTCAGAGCAAACGTGTGTAAATACTGAGTGGAAAAAACCCACCCAACTCTAACACCTCACCATTAAGCAATGTGGAAATGTTCCATTGCACTAAGAAGAAACTGGTGATCCTTTGTTATGTATATCCACTTATTGATAATATTAGTGCTGTACTGCTGAAGCTTATCGATTGCCTCTTGAAATTACCTCTTCCTTTCAGTTGTCCACACTGAAAAGGACTTTTTTGTATGAGGTTTGTAATGGAAAACCACATTGTAGCCTTTGAATATGGTAGCATTATACTCTTTCAAATATCAATATCAGCACTGCCACTTTTAAATTAATGTAAGTGTAGCTTATTGAGAACAAAAGGCTCATGTGATTTCCGTGGTTTTAATCCTGGATTATTCAGTCAGAACTCAGCCTTAAAATATAGTAATACCAAGTGGGAGGAAAATGCTTGGAATTTTACTGCTTTTCATTGTAAATGATAATGAATCTATTTTTTTTTTTTAGTGTTTATCTAGATTTACTTCTTAACAAAGGTTTTAAGTATCCAGTTGATTCCATTAATACCAGGCTATTTTATCAAAGTGGAAATTGGATCCAAACACTTCTGTTTGCCACTTGAAATACTGCTAGGACTACTTACTTCTGATTCTGAGCTTATTTTTTGATTTGGACTTTGCAGGTGGTGCCTTGCACTTTGCTGCAAAATCCCTGTCAGTCTTAAATAGTTGAGATTTCAGAGCAGGTATTTAATGTCCTTGTGATGCCCAGTACAACCTTTCAGACAATAACTGCTTTATATGCCAAATGCATTTTGAAATGCTCCTGAAAGGATATTGATTTGGATTAGTTTTTATTTTGCACATCTAAATGTCTATGTTTACTTCCTTTTAAGCAACTATTATGAAGAATATATATTTGAAAATGTTGCTGCAAAAAGGTTTTGAGGTTTCACTTAGATTTTTGATTTTAGTTTATGAGCTCCTTACTAGCTTTCTTTTGAGCTCTTAAAGAATGTCACCTGATTTATCTTACTAACATTGTTGGAGTAGCAAGTCTTCCATCTGAAGACTTTGTCATTGAAAATTTGTAATGGTTTTCTCCCCCACACCCTCTTCCCTGATGAATTCATGTGAGCCTTTTTCATGCCCATACAAGGTCTAGGCCCTTCCATGATTGAAGAAAGAGATTCAAAACAGGAGAACAGCCAGCAAATAAGTAATTTTTTCTCTGTAAAATTACTGCAGGGCTGGGAGGAGGCAAGGATCCTAGAACTTTTGCAAGTAGGCATTATTAAGAGATCTAATGCAATAAGAAATTATTAAGAAACTTTTTTTTAAAGTGAATATAGGCTCAATATATTCCCTCTTTACTCTCCCCCTGCTCCTTGTATGTTAGTTATTCTGAAAAATTAACAGGAAAAAAAAGTTACTGAGAGTAGGAACTACATGGCTGTTTCTGAGAGGGCTGGAATTATTGTAGCCCTGACTTCTATGGATTCTTCTTATGATTTACTGCAAAATCTGGCTGGAAGTTTTTCTTTAGTCAGAGCATTAATTCTTGTCTGCACCATTGCCTTGTTCATAACATCTGTGAAGATGTAATAATGTTTGAGATTTCTATCCTTGTGACATTTGGTTGAAATATGTTGGTTGCTCTTCTTAGAAGACCACCTGAAAGAGGGGCTGTTGTGTGTTGAAACTGATTTGGTTCATTTTTCTCCTTCTTGATCTGGCTTGAAAATTGCAGGAAACTGGGGGAAGTTTTAAATACTATCTCTTAACTGGGCTAGTGTTTAAAGATTTGCATATAACTCCACAAACACCTGAATTCCAGAAACATTTTCATGTTGGAGGAAGGGCTGGGGAAGAGCAGTGTATCAGATCCACTGACCTGAATTTGATGGGTGCAGTAAAAAATTGCAGACTTTTCCTTGCCATGTTGTGGGTCTTCAGACAGTCTGTGACTTCTCTGTTCTCAAGTAGCAAAATTGAAAGCTGGAAGTACATCAAAAATCAAATGTAGATTCAAGCTAACTTTTGTTAACTTTTGCTCCTGTAAGTATGAATTTTCACTGCTTATGCTTAAATGTAACCTTACCAAAGTGAATATAAGCTGGTCAGGTACTTAAGGAGTAACCTACAAAATGAAACAAATCGTTTTGCTTCAAGAAGCTGGAGAATTGTGCTGAATTCAACTGCCTTGAAGACTTGGAAAAAAGGAAACAAAACAAACCCAAAAGTCAAACAGCTTGGAAGCAATACAATAACTTTGTGACAGGAACCAGGTCTTGTCTAAAAAAACCAAAACAAAAACAAAAACAAATAAACAAAATAAACAAAACCACAAACAATCAAAACAGCCCCAAACAAATCAGTGCTGTACTGTGAAATATAAGGTTTTGAAAGTGAAAGTAATGTTCCCATTGACATCAGTAGCTCTAATTTGCACATAAACGTTTACTTGGTCTGATCTTTAAGAATGCCCTTTTTTTGTTTACAGAACCAACTTTTAAAAAATCCTGTAAAAACAATTTACAAATTTTAACCATTTCATATAGTGTCTTGACTTGTAAAGTCAAATCTATCAAGTTCTTAAAATACTGAGATATTTTTAAAGATATACTCAAGATTTATTCAGTCTTGTTAGATCGTTATTCTGAGTTATTACTTTCAGACTTCATTTTAAAAATCCAACAAATGTTTAAAATTTGCTTGTAAGCATTTTAAAAATGTTGCAGTGATATGTGTAGCCTCATTAACCTTAAATCCGTCCTTAGTTTGCAACACAAAATCAAATCCTTCTCAGCTCCTAAAAGTAGAATGAATAGGTAGACTAAGTTTTGGGGTTTATTCTTTTTATATGCTAAAAATTGAAATATAGTGAAGCCTTTTGTAATATCTGATCTATCCTTAGCCTGGTGTTTCTAATCTGGCTCAAGTACAATACAGATAAAGGCAAAATAAATTAAATAGTCATAGGAAAGCAACAGAAAATATTTTAAAGAAAAATCCTTCAAGTAGCACAGATTTTTTTTCCATTACTTGGAAATGAGTGAATTTTAGCAACTTGAAGAAGTTGTTTCTCATTTTTGCATCAGTCAGTCAATATTGGCTTGAGGACTACCAAATATTTTCATTTTAATAAAATGGGAGCAGTTTTTAGCTACATCAAATGTATTTCTGGCCAGCACATCAAATAACTTTAATGTTGCCAAATAACTAAACCCCAAAAATCTGACTAAACATTCACTGTCCCTGAGGTATAAAATTTAACTGAGGTGCAAAGTGTTTCCTGGCCTGACCACCAAGAAAGTGTTAGGATATTGTAGGAAACCTATGTAATGGTTTTGCTTCTGATATTTTCATTAGAGTGGTTTCAATACAGAAGAAAAAAATGGTATTTCAGCATTTCTCTAAATATGTTTCGGGCATCTTATTGGGATTTTTTTTTGTTATCAACACTTATATTTTGTTGTGGTTACCTAAAAAATGATGTGACATATACATAAGTTGTACTAAACATGGCTTTTATTCAGAATATATATAGTGACTTCGTTTGCTGCACCTTCCCTCCAATAAGATGAGTTTATTTCATATTTTGTAGAGAAATACATATTCTTGGAGAAGAAGTGATCAGGAGTTGATTGATACTTTGTCTTGATGAAAGAAGCCACAATTTTTTATAATTTAGTTAATGTATATCAAAAATAATAATTGTTGTTGTTGTTACTGTTGTTATTATTACTTCCATTCCTTATTCTGTCACTGAATATGATATTTAGCAGCATCAGTAGTGATCAATCAATGAGCAGTAACTTGGGCTGTTGTTTTTATTTTAAAGTTAAGCATTGAAATTTCTGTTTCATACATCTGCAGACTTGCTGTGGATGGCCATTAAAAGCATCTCCAGGAAGCCGTGTGGTGTGTGCATGCCTGGGGGAGGGGTTGGCTTTAGTTTTGTTTTTTTATTCGTAGAGGAACATTGATGTAGAAATCAAAAGCTCTAAGTAAAAAGAAAACACTTGTTTCCAGAATAGTGAAGACATTTTTTTTTTCCCCTAGTCTTTTAAAATTTGGAAGTAGTGTGGTTTGTTTTTATTGTGAAAACTCTCAGGAAGAACAATTCAGAGTCGGTGCCATTCTTCCCAGCTGAATGGCGCCTGGTTTGTGAAATGGAGCAGCTGCGGTAGTTTTAGCTTGGCTCACAAAACCATTTGCTTTTTAATCAAGAACTTCAGATTCTGTGGTGGTTGTTCATGATGGAGATGGCCAGCTCGGCCCTGAGAGACAGCTGTAGTATAATTGAGACAGACTATGTGAAGCAAATATCAATGCTGGATGGATGTCTTAAAAGCAGCATATTCACTAAACTGTAACTGAATTTTTAAAAGGATGAGAAGCTTTTATACAGGCAAGAAGTTACTACATGGTGAAACATTCTATGCATAGTGATGTTCTTGCATATATTGCATAAACCAGGGTTTAAATCTTCAGCATTAGCATTCAAGTTATACAGTACAGCAATCCAAGTTTTGAAGTGTGTCTGTAACTACATAATGAGAAATGCTACAATCTTCTGAAAATATCATTGCAAATGTAGTTGAGGTCTCGTTCTAAAATTTATCTGGGACCTGTTGTTTGTCAAAATGCAGGTATGCATTTCATACATTCATACAGATGCTTATTATAAGAAATAAAGATACTTGTATTTTATCAAATGGAATATGAGGCCACTGGATGTATAGAGAGGAGTCATTAATCTTTGGTGGCAGTTCCATATTTAGAAAAACTTGTTCAAGCAGGTAAGTATTGTGAAAATAAGTGCTCCATCTTGTGTAATGTAAAACTTCAGACTGACAGTTGGTTTAAAAGGGTTTTTTTTAAATAGCAGTTTGACTAAGTCAAAAATGCCTTGTTTCACAGCACAAATCCAAAAGTGCTGCCCATATGTAAAAAAAAAGTTTTAACATTTTGTAGTAATTTTATAGTAACAGTAAATAACTGTTTTGAACTTGGAGTGGGTAGTTGTATGCTTCATGCTCAACTATACCCTTTCCATTTACATGACAAGTTTGCTGTGGATTTATTATACATATCAGAATGCTTCACTTTCTTCAGACAGGCTGTTTCATTTCCTTGCTGCTTTTAAAATAAAGCGTAGCTTAACTTTAAAAAAACCCATTTCCAAGTAATATGAAAATAAGGGGCCTTGTGGCAGAATATGATGTTGCTCCTAGATGTCCTCCTTTGTTTTCAAACACTTTGTCCCATTTTATGTTTCCAGTGTGTGCAGTCTCAAACCTCTTTGATGCTGACTAATTGGGGGGGGGTGGGAAGACAATGTAAAAGGGTTAATCCGTTACACTGGTATTAATGAGTCAGCTGGATCCCTGCCATTCTCTCATTTCTGGTTCACTTAGCACCAATTAGCACAAATGACACTTATTTTTGTGGGAGGCAAGCTATGAGGATTGTAGGTAATGCAGACCTCAGAGGAGAAGAGCCTGGTCTCAGGTTAATACAGGTAGATAAATCCCTGCCATGTGGGCTGAGCTCAGAAATAATCCTGTTTTCTTACTGGACTCCTGAGAACACTGAGAGCGGTGGTAGGGATGTTTTAAGCTCACACATGATAGATCAAAAGGTGGTCAGGTTGTTTTCTGAACTCCGTTCTCTGGTGTGCTGCTGGGGATTTGAGCTTTGGATATACTCACCTGACACCCAAGCCTTAGAAGTGAGATGGTGAAAGAAAGTAATTACAGGAATGTCTGTGCAACTGAGAGCCCCTTTCTTAAATTCCAGAACTCTTGTGACAAAGTTTTGAAGAGGTTTGGTTGACAGTGATAATGTTTCTGTGGTCTGTCCTGAGCTTTTAATTTGGAATTCTGGGACAGTAATAAAGATCCACTAATTCAGAGATGTATTGTATTTTCATTACTTTTGATTACAACTACAACTGTAAATTGATTATAGAAACAGCTAGGGAAAAGGAAATAATCCTTCAGGATACACTTGTAGTCAGGTTACTTTTTATGATGTTTTTTATTAATTTAGAAACAAATTCCAGCAAGACAAACTCAGAATAATTCTCTTAGACCTTCTTTCAACAGGTGCCAGAGCCTTTTCTTCCTTCCCAAATCTCTGCAGTGGCTGGGGTGATCTTAAAGGCATACTCACATACCATATCTGAAACTTCGTATTGTAGCAGAGCTTTTCTTCCAATGACAAACTTTCAGATCATCTGCATAGGTTTAATGTACCCTCTGTATTGGAGGATCAGTTAGGTTGTTTATAGGAGTGTTTAACTTCAAATGTCTTCATCTGAGAGCAATTCTTCCAATTTATTCACTGCATATGGAGCAGGTGTTTAACATAGGTGCCTCCTGGGCACCTTTTGGGGAAGCCTGCTTAGCAATACCTTTGTGGGGACCTCCATCTCCTAAATTAGAGATCTGTGTTGCAGCTATTCCCCTCTCACAGTAAGTTAGCCCCAAAACATTCTCTGCATTTGTACACTACACCTGCATTTTGACAAACAATAGGCACAGTCTTTTAACCTCCAAGTTGCTTAGAAAGTTTGAGACTGGTTGTTTTTCAGGCATTTGTTCCTATTTAATCCCTTTGGGGCAGAGCAGTAACTCAAAGAGAGTTTTTTCTAACCCCAGTTTTAAAGTTAAGCAATGTGGGATATCTCAAAGACAAAATCCTTTATGCTATCTTCTTCTATTTCTGATCTTACTCATTTAAGAGTTTTTTGGCCAGTAGTGGTTTTGCAAGTGAGGATAATCTAGGTTTTATCAGTTTACCACCACCCAAAAGCAAAGGTGCTACTTTCCTCCACTTCAGTGAATCTTACTTTGCTCCAGCTCTGGTGTTTGCTGGACTTTGTCAATTGGCTCAATTCCCAGAAAAAGATGGGCTTATAAGCAGAAAGTTTATTTTTTGTCAGAGTCAGTGCAAGGGGAAGGCCTTTGAGTGAGGGGAACAGAAATTCCCTTTCTTACCAGTGGTGAGTGATTAGATGAGCTCTTGTGGTCTCACACAACATCACCTTTATTCAGGCAACAATTAAACATGACTGATCATATTGCATGCAAAAATAGTTGCTCTGTTGAGAAAATCACCCCTCTTAGACTAGCTCTGTATGTAGCTGGGCTGATCTTTTGTCACCCTGAAGGAGAGCCAGTTCCTTTGTCCTGCTTCAGACTCTACTCTTTTGCTATTTAATTTTTCTCCAGTTTTGTGGACGTTCTTCTGGGTTAGTGTTATGCTGTTCTAGTAAGGTGAATTGGTTCAAAGGCCTTGAGTGATGGAGCGGGTATGGCAAGAGGGAAGCCAAAAGTGGGAGGTATGAATGGAAATGCATCCTTGGTCGTTGGTGATGCTCAGTTGGCTCTGAGTGTCTCATTGCTCAGATATCTGATAGGGAGCCAGCTCTGGAACCAGGTCTGGAACCAGGACTAAGGTGTGAGCAAATTCAGCCAGCAGAAATGGTTCTTGTGGTTAAGAGAGAGGAGTGGACACCCTAAGGAGCCAGGCTACCCTCAGTGTGGATGAGGGGAATGGCAGGAGGGAAACACTCAGAGTGGAGAGGAAAGACAGGTCACAAATTTTGACAGCATTTGGCAACCACGTACATTTTCTGCCCTGTTGCAGTGTACTGCAGGTACTAAATCTATTGTCCTCACCTTGAAGGAGGGATGAAGGAGATGTGAAAGAAGATAAGAAATCAGGTGTCTTCCAGACAGAAACTGTTTCTTTGTGGAAGAAAAAGCTGCCATGTTGTTTATAGCCCAGGATGTTTTTTCCTTCTAGTTTTCTCTACATATCAGGCTGCATGATGATTGTGGGCAAATTGCAATGTAATCTGAATATAGGACATGTTTCTGAGTAGAGTGCACATAAAGCAGTAACTGCATAATGGAAACTTAATTCTCTCTTGTTTTGTGGAAAATCATTAATGTACCGTAGCAGCTGCCTATCAGATACAGGAGTACAGGTCTTTGTGACCTAGAATTTCATCTGCCAATTTGCAGCCAGTTGAATCAGTATCTGGTAACACAGCCCTTTGTGCATAGGATAGGTTGGTTCATTGACTTGTTCTGTAGGGAGACATCAGGGTGACATTGTTGGTCTCTGCTTTTCTCTGAGTACTGAGGCAGGAGGTGATAGGAATGGGAAAGAATATCATGTGAATATTTCAGGTCTTATCTTCACAAAATTCTTCATGTTCAGGGTTCAGGTCAGTGCATCTTAAACAGAATTTACAAAAATTGTGTGACCTCACCTATTTTTTTAATACCTGCAAGAAAATTAAATGCTTGGATGGATTCTTTGCATTGACCAAGCTGGCTTTTAGATTTTTCCTAAAATTACTTTATCAGTGGTATTTTTTCAAGCCTGAAGTCCTGAAAGAGCTGTCATCCAGACTGATATTGTTCACATCCACAGAGGGCTCCTTCAACACAGCAGTGCAATATTGTGTGCTAAAGGCTCATTTTCTGATTCCCTGGGGCTGATGGAGTGAAAATGAATGCAACTTTCTCACGAGGAAAAAGCAAAACACAGAAAGTTGCGCTGTTGGACCCTTAGGAAGAAAAGGAGGAGAACTAGGAACATGTACTATTCTTTAGTTTCATACAGCCTACTGGTAATTACAAAAAATTAGCTTTTCCTAATGTAATAACTTGTCTGTGTTTTTTTCTTAAGTTTGAAACCTTTATGTTTTTGATTTGGGAGGTCTAGCACACCTTTGAAACTTTCCATGTTGATTTGTCTTGTGTCTGAAGTGAAGACTACATTTAGGTCTGAAATCTTGCCTCCTGCTTTTTCATGATACAAAGCAAGACTGATTCTATGATAGGGTGTGCTTCCACAGGGCAGCTTAACAATCTGAAGAAAGGGTCACTCTGCTTCTTGCTCCTGGAAGCAGGATTACTTTCCATCACCCATGAGCCAGCTCTGCCAGCTCATTTAATGTCTCTGATTTAGCTCATGAAATTAGCAGAAAACTAACCCAGCAAAATAGAGAGTATGTATTTATGTTAGCCTCTGCAGTGAGCTCAGGTGGCTCACAAGCACTTGAGAGAATTTGGGGGCCACCACAAAGGAAAGAGCAGGAGCACCCATGCTGAAAGGAGTGGCAGGACTGCTCCTTTTGGCAGCACTGAGCTGTTAGCCTGACTCAGCCATGTTGTGAAAGCTCACCCTTAGGTAATAATGTTCACCCTACAGGCTGACTGACAGTTCTTCAAATAGTAGCCAGAAGGGAGTTACCAGCTGTACGCAGTTTGTTTTTGTAGGGTGGCCTTGTCTGTTTTCAGTGTGCTGTTTTGAAACAGATACTTATTCTATTCTAATCGTGTTATTGCATGAAAAAGTTCTGCAGAAAAATTACTTGTGCAGGGCAGACCTGTCTGGGAACTGGATGTTGAGCAAGTGAATAAGGAGCCACAGAACCTGGAAAACTTTGTACTTTAGCTTCTGGGACGATTGGCCTGTTGCATTGGGAAGAAATCAGAAACTCTTGGACTTCTTGTCTATGGAGGATTGCAGGCTTGAAAGCCTGAGGCAGAGTATGGTACTTTGAACATTGTGAAGCTTTTATCAGAAGATCTGGAAGCCCCTGTTCATGTAGTTTACACATTACCATGGATCTTAAGTGCCCATAAGCCTGCAGTTCCACTGAAATGTTGGCTGCAGAGTTTGAAATCCCTTTCAGCTCCCCAAGGCCTCTGCAGAAATGGGTGGGTGATTGCCATCTCAGAAAAAAAGAAATGCTCATTTTTGAAAACTGCCCATCTGCCTTTTTGCTCTTCAAGCTGACATGATCCTATATGGGTGTTTTGGCTTTGTTTTTTTTACAAATTGAAATGTTTAATATTCATCTAGACAATTCAATTTCAATGCAGAGTTTAGGGAAGGCACTGATTTACAGTGTAGTTAGTTACAATTAAGTTACAGTGTAACTTAACATAAGCATTTGCAGCCCTCAGTTTCACACCATGAACATCTACAGTAATTTCACGATTATAAGCCGCACCCTTTTCATTGAAAAATCCAGCCTACCCCAGTAGTGTGGCTGATCCTCAGGTGCGGCTTATCTATGGACAAATCCCGTGGTCTACCCGGTTACCGGGAGGTGCGGCTTATAATCGTGAAATTACTGTAATAATAAAACAGCTGCTATGACCTTTCTGAATTTACTCCACAAATAAAAAGTATAGGGTACAAAGTCCTGGCAGACTTTTTTTTTAAAATTAATTATTCAAGTACTGCCCAATTATTATGTTTTTTTTCTCTTTGCTTTGTGGGCAGTGTTAATGTCACTTTGTGGTGTACATGCAAGCATTTGGGCACTTCACTGAATGATACAGCCAAAAATGTATCAGCTGGACTTTTACATCTGTTGCTCTTATATCTTTGTACATGGATATTTTAAAGTGATGGGGCTTTTTTAGACTTTGTAAAGCGAATTCCTCTGTTCAGGAATTTTTATTCCTCTCTTTTTCTCCTCCCCAAAATAACTTCTTCCCTGTTCCTTGATACTTTTGAAGAATGATTCTCGTTCTTTTTTGTGCTAATAAATAATTTTTTTCCCTAACAGATTTGTAGTGTAAAAATGCAATTGAATAGTTAGAAAGGTTTTAAAGTAATGAAGCCAGAAATACTGAAAATTTGTGGGTATTTAATACTACTTATGTTGTTGCCTTTCAAACCAAGGAATCTAGCAGCAATGTGTTGAAATGAACATTTCCATTTTGTTTACACACAAGTCAAGAGTAATCCAGAAGTTCCGTGGTATAGTTTCTTCTACAAAGCTGGCTTTAGAATAAAGTTCCTAGAAATACTAAACCAGCTTAAAGCACAAAAATAATCAGAAAATAACACTTTAATCCTAGTTAATCCACGTTATTGACCTGTGTGCTCAAAATAAATAAATAAATAAAAATAGGTAGTCCTTTAATCAACAGTGTGGAGCTGGTTGTTCATGACAGAGGTATGATCCAAAATTCAGCTACTATGCAGGTTCTTGTTAAATGAGTTTATGTTTTTGTTTGTGAGAAGACTTGGCTGATTAGTTTTAGATCCCTTTGTAAGCCTGAGATCAGAAGATGATACTAATACAACGGAATTAACTGTGTAAGTCAAAAGTAGTTTTTCAAGGAGTTATGGAGCCAGAGATACTTTGTTATTGAATAATCTGAGATTGCTTTTGGATGTAGGCTTTCCTTTAAAAAAATACTCAAAGCCTCTCTGTATCAATTTTAGGTATGTTTGTAAAGTTGTGATTGTCACTACAAAAAATGCAGAGAATTTATAATTTTTAGAGAAAAAAACCCATGCTGTTCAGAAAATAGTCTGTAAGCATGTTTCAAAAATGCAAAAGCAGCAGTGGTTGTACCATAAGGTTTTCTGGTCAGAATTGACATTATGTAGTCATGGTGACATGCGATTTTTCCAGGCTGCTGTCTAGAAAGTAACTCCCAAAAAAAAAGTGGGGAGGGAATATTTTTTGAACCACAGTATTTTTAAACCTTCTAATGGAATCATAGGTATTGTGATTTAACTTTCTGCATCAGTTGTATCGTGCCTGTGTGGCATGCAGACCTAAGTGTGTTTCTGGGTATCTGTATAACTTTGTGCGTGCTCTTTATGTTTTAAATTAATTCTGCTTAACTTTGTTTCAGAATTAGTGGGGTTTCCATGCCTCTGAGAGGATAGTAGCACTTGGGTATGAAATGTTTATTACACTGGAAATTTCTCATAACTATGCTACATAAAAGGTACCTTAAATGAGTGTTCTATCCTATATCAGTTTTCTCCCATGAAGTGTTAACTCAGCTTTCTGATACTTCCAGAGTTTCTAGAAGAGATGAAGAAGTTCATAATTAAAGTGAATGTTGTAGGCAGCAGCTCACTTGAAGACTGATTATTGGGATGAGGCCGTAGGTGAGCATGAGTTCACCTCAGTGCATTGTGGGACAAAGATATAAGTAGCCCTAATATGAGTGGACTGATTGATTTACAACTTTTAGTTGAGATTTTTCCCCTCTTCCTTTTATAAAAAGAGTATTTCTTGTTTTAAATAGCTGAAATGCTATCTAGAGAATAAAACACAGTGTTTCCTGGAATAGTTTATTGAGGATCTCCTTGAGGATTTCCTAATCCTTCTGCACTGCTAGAACAGCCCTGAGCATTTCCCTGCATTATTACAGTGGCCTCCCCTGTCTTCTCTTCATTCACTGACCAACCACAGCAGTATTTGCCAATTGACCAAGCAGGCCAACAATAACAGAGCAATGGGTTTTTCCTTCAGCTGGAGCATTACTCCTAGTCTCTTTTTACTACCCAGCTGCAGATGGTTATATTCTGTAAATTCTAAATGTCTCCAAATCTTCTGTGTCTGTGCCAGTTTCAACCACGTTTGACAATGTTTTCCTATGTTATCATGGACAGAAGTTTAGTCATGTAAATCTAATTCCATAGGAAACCAGCTTAAATTTGCATTGTTTGTTTTCTATTATAATTTACATTTATGTAGCAAGCTTCATATGCAAATATCAGGCTATCAGCACCTCAGTTTTTGACAGGCAAATAATTTTAATGCGTGTTGGACCTACTGAAATGCAAATTGTACAGTGTAACCAAGACACTGAACAGGCAGACCATGCAGCTGGTTTTTAAGTGCTAGGAAAATCTCTATCCTCATCAAAGTGGTTCCAGTGTGTTCTGTTTGCTTTCTGGACAGGATTGGTTTTAGATCTAGGAAGGGAGTCCTAATGTCATAGTTAAGTGAGGATACTGAAATAGCATTTATTTCATAGTGGAAAGTGGAATATAATTATAATAATATTAATATAATAAAAATTATAACATTAATTGTAATGTTATTATAATAATATAATAATAATAATTTGCCTTCGAAAACCAACTGAGCCTGTAATTTGGAATAGTTTTATAGGTTGGATTAACTAGTGACAAGGAAATGATGCTGCTAAAACATGTTAAAGGGGAGGTTGCTTGCCAGAATTACTCTGAGATGTACTATTGTCTTCCTCTGAGTTTGTTGTTATTACTGATGTTTCCCCAAAGCCTTTTGCAATTTATCAGGAACTGAAGAAGTAAAGACTTCTATTGTTTTGAGATTAAACTTTTTATCATCCTCACAAGCAAAATAAGAAAGCGCAGGAAGGATTGTGAAGATTGTGACTGTCATATTTTCTTAAGGTAAACAAGAGAAAGTTAGACAAGAGAAACAGAACAAATAAAGGGAAACAAAGTTGTCTTTATCTCCAGCCCTTGGAAATGCAAATAGGATCTAGTGGGAGATTGTAATCCTGGAAGAAAATTAAACTTGCAAACTGAAGCTTCTTTTGCACTTGTTGTATAACAGCCTATTGATACAGCAAAGTTGGATTATGTGTAGACATCTTCCTCTACCAGGAGGGAGATTTGAGATTGAAATAAATTTTATATGAATTAACATTAAACTGTTGTAAATATCTATAAATTTAAGGGACTTTTTTATTTATTCCTAGTCTTAGAACAATGTACTTGCTCTGTGGGATGATTGAGCTGGTCTAGATGATTGTGAGAATCAGGTATTACTGAGTAATTATGTCTAAAATAAAAAAGAGAGCCAATCAGTTTATAAAACTTTTCTTTTCAAGAAAGTAGATTAATTGGTTTGCTTCCCCAGAAAAGTGTGATTCATTAGACTTGGAAGGTTACATTTGTTTTGATGTGGAATGGCTTAACTGACAGATGAAGTGAATAACAGGAAGATTTAGAGGTTCTCTAGGAATGTCAAGAACTGTGACAATGCATGAAGAAACTGGTCTGTGTCATCTGATCTTTTCCTTCTAGGCAGATTTGCTGATTTTTTTTTTTAGGGCCAATGTTCATGATGAATACCAACGTACAGTAGATATACTGGGGGCTTATCCACACAGTATCAGTTGAACATCGGAAGAGCAGTGAATAGTTTTGAGGTTTCCCTGAGGCACTGGCACACACACACACAGGCAGATAAGCACAAATCTTGGGTCCCAAGACTTAGAGGATGTACATTTCTCTTATTTACCTTTTCTTTCAACTTTTTCCGTATGAAACATCTGAACATGTCATAAGCCCTTACTTGGGTGTATATTGTTGATTGCTGCAGTCCTAAGGTTGTACTGAGTAGCTGGTAAGTTACATCACTTGCTCACTCTGATAGCACAACTTGATAAGAAAGGTGTGGCAGTATCTAAGGTAATGAACTCTATAATAGAATTTCCAAATAGCAAAATGGAAAAACAAGATTTCTGAAAAGATATGCTGGGGTGAGGGGGTTCAGTGTTGTGGTGGATTACTGAGAAAGGCTGGTATGCACATATAAGGGATGAAAAGTACTTCCATGGATGCATCACACCAGAAAACCAGAGTGAGATTAGTTCCTGGTATTTCTTTATGCTTGACATGAAAATCTCATAACCTAAACCCAAAGTAAAATAACATTTCATCATGGGGATTGTGGCTCATGGACTAATTACAGTAGTTTTGCAATTATAAGCCGCATCTGATTATAAGCCGCACATCCGGGTAGCCGAGTAGACCACGAGATTCTTCCATATATAACCTGCACCCGAAAATAAGCCGCTTTTTTTTTTTTAAAAAGCGAGGATCCATGTGCGACAAAGTAACGAAGTGGTAACAGAATCACGCCAGCGCGGGGTTTGCTGTCAGGTGCTCAAGTTGTAAACAGTTTTCATAGACCAGCAAAGCCTTTAAACGCAGCCCCAGGTGCCCTCCCAGTTCTGCCGGCCCCGGCACTCCCAGCCCGGTGCTGGCTGCTGTGGACCCCGCCTGCTCGATGTTGGCAGCGGCTTGCTCACCTGTGCAAAGGCAGGGGCGGCAACGCGCTCACCAGTGCAAAGGCGGCGGCGCCCAGTGGCGGTGAGCCCGCGCACCGCAGCGACAGCGAAAGCGGCAGCGCCTTGCTTGCAGAGGCAGAGGCAGCTCGCTTGTGCGAATGTGGCAAAGTCAGGCTGGCCTTGCCAATCCAGCAGCGGCCCGTGCCCGCTTGCCAGTGGCTCCGGCTCACCGCCCACCTGGCAGCGGCTCCGCGGCAGCTCTCTCCCCAGCCGGCTCTCACTTCCAGGTTGGCATTTTGCCGGGATTTGTCCATAGATAAGCCGCACCTGATGATTAGCCGTACTACTGGGATAGGCTGGATTATTCAGTGAAAAATGTTCAGCTTATAATCGTGAAATTACTGTAATTCCACAGCTTGATTTAAATGTGACTGTGAACCTGGAGGTTACAAGCAGTAGAGGGATAGATGTAACTGAGAGGTGAGAGATGCTCCTTCTTTGGAGCCTCAAAATTCAGCCAAACAACCTCAGGTACATAATTATTTTTCTTTGAAGTTAGCCCTGTGCTGAACTGGAAGTTGGATTGATGTGATCTCCAGGATTCCTTTCAACCAAAATTTTGCTACGAAACTTTGGGTTTGGATTCATCAGCTTTCCAAAAGGATTTGGCACCTCTTAAAAAAGAGCCTTTTTAATGGGGGTTAGAGGAGTTGCAATGATTTAGCCTCAGTGAAGTGGTTGGAGATGGAGTTAGATCTAAACTCTAAGGGTCCTTTGTTTTAAGATTCAGGAAAACTTTGAAAGAAGTGAAACTTCTAAGAAGTTGGAAATGCAGAAAAGCACAAAAAATAAAACACTTGTTGCAAATTTAAAAATATGTAGATCTGGGATATGTAAACTCTACAGGAGCCTCTAATCCTCTCGTATTGTTTTTCAATTACTATCTTCTGAAAGTTTTTTTTGTTTGACAAAACAAAATTTTTCATAGGAAAGTTTTCATCTATTGTTTCACTGTGATCTTGAGAGTGGGGTGCAGGTTGAGAAGACCCTGACAGAATTGTTTAAGAAAATGGAGACTCTACTTTAAGATTGCCTGCAAAAGGATGGAAAACCAAAAGCAGACTGGGTGGCAATGGGGAGTGCCACTCCCATAATCTTCAATGGCATGTACTGTGGCTGGATTTCTATTCTTCTTAATTGGGAAAGGACTGAACCTTGTTGCTTCATGTAGGCAAATGCAAAACCTACTGTTTACCTTGTTAGTTTCCCCCCCGCATTTTACAAGTTTGAAGAATCAGTTTCAGGATTCTCATTGTAGGGCTTATATAGATTTTTCTCATGGTTCATCAGGAGAATTAGAGAATATAATGTTTAAGTTCTATTCCCAAAGATCTATTTGCAGAACCTCTTAATACACTATTGAAACTCAATGTAAGACTGCCAAACACTTACTAGACCTCTGCCTTAGCGTAGGCTTACACAGACTTCCTTCTCACTCACCCTTATGCAGCATAAACTCTTAAACTCTTGTTTTGCTGGAAGTTGCAGCTGTGGAGAATCTTTCTGCTGATATATTGGGTTTTTTAGGGGATATTATTAGCTTGTTGAAATGAAACTGCTGTTGGTATGAAAAGCTTTAATATGAAACCAGGATGAGGTGACCTGAGACTAGGATGACATCATTGTTTTGCCAACTATATATATTCTTATAAGGCTATTATGTCTTGGCCATGTACATGTGGAAGATAATGAAGATTAGTATGTAGTTTTATAGCACTAATACTAGACAGAGTGATAGTCCCACTTTTAAGAAAATGGAGGAGTCCACTATTCATCAATGATTCATCTGAGCCATTGAAGAGGACTGCAACTGGCCAGTGCCTTATTTGATTCAGATGGATCACTGAATGGTGTGTTGATCACCAGTGGAAACTGCTAAATTACTTACAGCTTATTGTATACAATCCATTCAGGACGGGTGGAATGTATAATCTTTAAAGTTCCTTTTCAACACAAACCATTCAGTGCTTCTATACTCATTAGCAGATTTCTAAGGGTCTTCTCTCTGTCTTCCCTGTCTTCTCTTAGTTGTCTTGATCCCATACAGTCAACACAATTCTGGGTTTGGGGTACGGCCATCAAGGTTCCCTGGCACCACTCCAGTGCAGTCTCCAGCTCACTCACTGGCTAGAAACTGGTAAGTGGAAGATGTGAGACCCTGGAAGTGAGTGCTGCAGAACTAAGCAGGGTTGGAAGAGACTGAGTAGAAACGTATTTTATCCCTGCTGAAAGACCTGGAGGCTGAGAGGAGAGCAGGACTTTAAAAAGTGGTGCTATCAATCCCCTTTGAATGGAAGTGCCATCACAGGGACTCCCGAGATGCAGACGTTCAGAGGGAATTACAATACTTCTTAAATACCTCCTGAGATGGAAAGCACTGTCAGTATTGATGGACTGATGCCTGAAGTTCACCTAGTTTATCCTGGAGCAGGGTAACTTAAAATTGCTGTGTCTGACCTTTCTTCCTTATCTCAGGAAGAGGAGAAGATTTATGAGTAAGTAAGAGGTAAAAAAAAACTGTAGTAAAACTTTGATGCTTCCACAGAGTCAATCTCTCCTGTTTTCAGATCTTACTAATCTTCTCTTAAAAGTTCTTGTCCTTTTGCTGCCAAGTAAAAACCAGGATAAAGCTTCTTGTCCTTTTGCTGCCAAGTAGAAGCCAGAATAGTCTTTGTTCTTGCCATCTCCATGCAGGATATAGAAGATAATGAAAGGCAACAAAGAGTTAAGCAACTAACTAAAGTATAATGGAAAATAGCTGTCTTCATTTTGAAGCTGAAGGTGACATTTGAAAATCCATGTATTTGGTAACTAGTTAGTGCTTGCTGTGTTGTACGTGCTTCAGAGTCTCACAGGAGTTTTGCACAGACCAGGACAAATAGCAAAATACATTATAGAAGCCTCTAAAATACATTTACAATTGGTTTTAATTTATTAAACTGAGGGTGGGCTAGGCTTTGAAATGCTGTGTGTTGATCAAGAGACTACACAGCTTGAGGTTAACAAAATGCTGGAAGAGGAAAGAGTATAAATAGAAACACCACTTCCTTGTTGAGTAGAAGCCAAACTTGTGGGTGAACCTTTCTATATGAGAGTTTGCTGAGGTCCAGATAGGCAGCTGAATGCAGATTTCTGAAGACACCAAAACCTCTGAGTTCTGAGGCAGGATATACATAGTATATACTGAGGACAGGACTAGGTATTTCTTTCCTGTGGAACACCTGGCTGCAGTTCTTGGAAAAAGATACCAGTGGAACTTGGAGAATGTTGGTATAAATCCAGCATCAGCTTAGTGGAAGGAGAAACGTATTTCTGACCTTTCAGTCCAACACTGATTATTTGGGCCTGGAAAAGGCTTAATATAACTTAAAAACAGCCTTCCAAGACTGAGGATTTGAAACACAAGCTTATCTGGACAGTAGGAAAAATACACCTACTACTTTCTTTTCAAACTTTAAATATTTTTCCATTGGTAAGGAAGGGAATATTTTACAGCAATGAGCATGATTATTTTTTCCCTGATAAATTCTCCCAGTAATGTGCTGCATATTACAGATTATGCTGCTGATATTTAAACCATATTACATTGTATGAAGTGCCCTTCATTTCTAATTCTTACAGACTTTAAACAGTATATGTCATTTTTTAATATATAACTTAGATTTATTTTCTAGAGGAGTTTTATGACTGAAATTTGCACAATGCTTAAACCAAGGAATATATGAGCCAGAATCTAAGTGTTTTTAAAAATAAATAATTCTGTCTTTTATCTCCTGATTAAAATACAGTTTTAAAGTTGCTCTAGTTCAGACAAATTGAATCAAGAAATCTTATGGCCTATACTTTTACAGGAGTTTATGTTAGGTGATTATCATGATCCTTCTGCCGTTACCTATGAACATATTTGCAGTTCTGATGAATTTCAGTTCTGATGTAAGGACTTTATGGGCGTCCTTTCCACTAAGGTCATGTATTTGTGATCTTTATTCAAGAACGGATTTCAGTTGCTTAGTATGGCAAAAATATGATTGTATACCTATTTACATCAAGATGGTGTAAGAGAATGTGTTTGGGTTTGTTTTGGGGGGCAGTTTCTCATAATGTTTGGAGGGGACGGGTGGTTTGTTTTTTTCCCCCAGTCAAAAGCTATCAACCAGAATCTTTGAAGTGCTCAAAAGAGCCCACATTGTTCCTGCACCCCAAGGTCTGTCCTCTTGTGGATGTCTGTCTCTTTGATGTTTGGCATCATCCCCCTTCCTCCCATAGTGATAGGTGGGTAGGAAGAGGAGATTGCATGGTTGCAGAGTAGAAGAGGAAAACCCAGACCAGAGGGAAGGATTTTAACGGCTGAGCTTGAAGAGGAAAGACAAACCATGACTTGCAGTTTAGGAAAGAGATTAGACTGTAGGTCAATGGGAAACCAAGGCAAGATGAAGAAAAAAAAAAAAATTGTGGGTGGCCAAACATGAAGAGTCAGCTGTGGCAAGCTAGATAGACTTGGGAATTGACAGAGCTGGGAAGGCATGTCGCATTAATTAATTATTTGGGCTAGTAGAAATAAGGATGGCTAGTCTGTTTGAATGTTTCAGATAGGAACCAGTGAAAGAAGTACACTGAAAATACTGATTCATCTGGAAAACTATTACTGGATCTTTTAGGCAGCTTGATTTTTGTCAGCTGCCTATCACTGTTTTAACTCCACTAACTCAAATAATAGAAGTCATGGCTTATCCTTGCAGGACCCTATGACTGAAAATTTGGTAAGATGTTGGGGTTTCCCATTTCCCCCCTCCCCCCTTTTTAAAAAAGAAAATCTCTGCATTGAAGTGCAGCTTCACAAAGGCAATTTGAACTGTGAAACACTTCAGGTATTCCTGAATTTGGCTTCCTTAAGAGTTTGTGAATTTTAGGAGCTGGATGATAAGGTTCTGAGTAAAAAATTTCACTTCTCTCTAAATGTGTTATTCTTACTTTCTTGTGATCAATTTTGACCTTTTGGTCCTGATTACAAACCGAGACTCTTTTCATCTTAAGGAAAACTAATTACAGGGAAAATGTGTATTCTGGATAGCATTAACACATATGAATTGTGTTTTCTTGGTATTTTTTTCATATAAAAACTTCTGAATGCTTTCTCAGGAATGGCTTGTAAAGACAAGGAGTAGAACATTAGTGCCTGAGTTTATTGTATCCCTGCTGTAACTTTTCCCAGTATATTTATGCAAACACACAACTTTTCCCAGTACATCCTGTTGGTGCCAGCTGCCCGCACAGCTCTGCCCCTACAAACCTGGTGAGTCGTTGTCCAACTCACTGCAGTCTTCTAGGACCTTCACAAGTCTTCATTAGACAGCTAAGCTCCCTGGTCTTGGGAAAGGGTATCCTGTGGAGTCTTTCCTCCTTCACTGATCATGGAATGTAGGACAAGAACGGAACACAAAAAGTCATTCGTCTTCCTTGTCTTGGCACGATTGAAACCATTCACAACAGATGTTTCTTCAACCTGTCTCTGAAGTCCTTTGGAGATTAAGCACTGTTAAGAGAAACAGGTTGTTCAAAGTGCTTAAGTGGCCTTACTCCTGGAGAAACTAATCTAGCCTAAATTTGGTACAACTTAAATCTGTTTGTAGTCTCATCCACAGCAAGTGTACCAAAAATATGCCTTGCTGACCTCTTCATGTATCTGTTAATCATTTTTACACCTCCCTGAGGCAGAGTGCATTTACAAGACTTGTAATAATTTTTGTTTGCAGGCCTCTACTTCATTACAAATGTAAACTAATTGTTTAACATTCATGATTTTCATGACTGTTATTTGCCTCATTATGTTTTAGGTGCTTACAAATTGTGTTTTTTAAGGTACTGGGAGTGGAATGGAAAATTAACTGAATCCCCATCTCCTTTGTTCTTCCACACCCCTTTTTATTTAATAGCTTTTGTGACTTCAAGTGCTTTGGAGTGTTTTATGTAGGGAATTACTGGTTTACTAAGAAGCATCTTTCAACCCCAGAAAAGGTCTTGGAAAGTGGAGACATTAATGAAATTAATAGGCATCAAACACCTGTAAAAAAGATGATGATGATGATTCTCTGCACACACTGCTAGGAGTAATACTTGAGCTTTAAAAGCAGACACAAAAATTAGATATTAGTGCTTGTTTTCATAAAAAACTCTACCAAATGTTGCATTGTACTTGAGAGATCTGACCATTTAGACACCTGGGGGGCCATGATGGTATGGAAAAAACATGCATGGACATGAGTGTCATTGGCTTTTCAGCCTAACTGACGTGGGCAGAAACTAGCTGCTGTTTCCAAAGGCTTCTGCCTGGTGCACTGGCTCTAAGTAAACCTTTGGAGAAAATGCAAAAGGGGAGCAAAACCTCTGGTTTAGCAAAGAAGGTAAACTACAGTAACTTAAACCCTTTCATTTTGAATTTTTGCTGCAGGACTGTTTAAAGATACAGACTTCCAAAATACGTCATTACAGAAAGCAGTATGAATTAAAATAAAAATAAAACCAAAATTATGTAACTAAGTCTTCAGTCTTTCTCAGTTGTCTGCTCTTACAAACTATTTACTGAGTAGTAATAACAGCAGGAGAATAATAACAGAAGGAGATAATCTGCAAAATCTCTGAAGCTTCTGGTACACTCTTCCATTGACAAAGAAAATTGGAGAAGATAGGATAGGCGGATGTTTGTATTACAACATCTGAGAAATAAATTCTGATTTTGGGAGGTTTTTTTACTACCTCTGCCTTTTAAATAAAATTGATAATATACCTTCTGTCTTAAAAATAAATGTGAAAATAATCTTGTCTCTAGTTTATTGCTATGAACTGCCCATCTTTGGATCAGTACCAGCTTTTGAGATAAACTGAATTGTGTCCTCTCTGTAAAATCCTGGGCAGAGGTAGCCCCATGTATGCAGTGGGAGGAGATTAGTGCCCAGCCAGCTAAGCAGTCTTTGTCCCCATACAGTCAAAACCAGGCCGTTTCTCAGAATGCTTTGTCTCTCTTTCTGCCCTCCTGCACAGATATCAACTGAGTGGAAATGAGCTACAAATGAGGATAGAGCAACAGTGCTTCTGATATTGGATTAGAATGTGATGGATGTGCACCTGGTATCTCCTTTGCTCTACATACATCTCCTTTGCTAATTACTAGAATTTAATGGTCCCAAAGTATGCAAACATAGGAACCCTGCTTTTTTTATTTTCTCCCTTTTTCCCCAATATTTTTTCCTTTAAATAATTGATACAGATCTGTTCCTGGATTTTGAAGATCACTCCTCAATGTTTTTTTGTTCAAAATTTCTCAGTTCTCTCACTTTCTCTCATGTTCAAAATTTTAAATATAAATGTGGCTACAGAGTCCCCCTTTCTCAGGGTGTTATTTGATTTTAGGAAGACTGAAGAGGTTTTCTTATTCTATGTAAAATGAGAAGGATTTCAGTGATTTTAAAGGGTTTTCTTTTTACTTTGCTAGGTGACACAGCTGATGATCAACGTAGAGACTCAAAGGGTAAAACTTCATTTCCAGAGACCAGACCAATGTACAGTCAACCTCCACAGGTAGGAGACTTTTTCCTTTTGCACACATGATGAAATTTCTATAGCATTTAAGAAGCATGAATGTCCTTCAGAAGATGTTTTCACCACATTCACATCTTCCAGTGGCTGAGTGACTCTCAACCTTCCTTGTCATCTATCATAAAAGCAGCACTGCTGTTAATTAGATGGCAATAATGTCAAGCCCACTGCTGTAGATTCGAAAACGAAATAGTAGAAGGCTGAGCTGTATGGTATTGCTGAGTATCTTATTTTTGTCCTTGAGTTGTGCAAGCATGAAACTGTAGCTAGAATGTGAATGAACTGCACAGAAGCATTATTGTGGTGAGTACTGATGGCAAATGTCACACATTTACATAAGTCATCTCTTTCCACAACTACCATTATGAGTAACATGTAAATGTGTGAGTATAATAGACTCTTTATTTTGTGTTTCCATGCTGTTTCTCTACTGTGTGGCTCTAAATACGAACTTCTTTTTCTTTGGTTTATTTGATATTTGGTACATGTTTACAGGTGAGGGCTTTTTAGAGTATTTCTGCATATGTACATGTATGTTCTTCTCCACTTACTCTGAAAATGTTTTTGTTCCAAGTATGAGCCTGTTTACCATTGCGATGTAGTTTTAGACATTTGCAAGGTGACTGAAGACGTTTGGCCTGGACTTTTTGTGTTTTTGTGGTGATTATTTTTTTTTTTTTTTGCTTAACTTACTCTGTCTCTTTTTCCCGTATGTCACCTTGGTACTAACAGTGTCTGTCTATCTGTCTCTTTTCAATGCCCTTTCAATATTCATTATTGCTAAGTCCCTTGGTATAGTAGAGATGTGTGTGACAATTTTTCCATCTGTGAGAGTAGTCTGTGTGTAGGTGTGGCCTGTAGTCTTCCTTTTTATTTTAAAATTTAAAATTGTTTCCTATACAGAAATCTTTAATTCATCATAAGTAATGATTAGTTTGCCTTCCAGTAATGTGAAAGTATGAATAAGTTCCAACCAACTGCAAGGTTTTAGTCTGACTTTTAGATCTATGCACTGAGCCAGGCTGCTTTGCAACTGAAGTCCTGCAGATCTGGGCACTATAATTAATTGATTTTGTACTTACCTACTGGACAAAAGTAGTTTCCCTTAATGTGATGTTCTTGCTGGGGATGGTGAATTAATAGTTTCTGCAGCCTGTTCAGTTCTGTTCTAGTTTCTGTTCAGTTCTGTGGAATTTCAGGAAAAGAACTTGTACAGATTTTAAGTTTTATGAGTTAGAGAGAAGGAGCAAAGTTTTAAAATAAAATAGCAGATATTTACAGTGAAAATGAAACAAAGACTTATTTTCACCTTTCCATTAAAATACGTGCCACAAAAATACTCATATGAACTGGCTTGTGACAGAATCAGTTAAATTAAGATACAGGACTTGGTAGTATTTAGGCAATTCATTCCAGTCTAGATTTCAGTATTTGGACTTCACATTTACTCAAAGGAATTCTCAACTTCTCAAATTAAGTAGAATAATTGTGAATTATGGAAATTAAATGAATAATTCTGGCCATTAGGAAAGTGATATTCCTCCTTGCAGTGGTGAGTATATTTTTCTAAATTTATGGGAGAACTTTACTAATTTAGAGAAACTGGAAAAGCATTGTATTACATATTCAATATGTTGTAGAGACATAGAACATCAATTGAAATTATAACCTTGTTAGTATAAAGCCACAAATTTTTGATGAAAATAGAACAGTATGCTAAAATATAGATGTTACTGCAAAGTGGCATCTGATATTTGTCATGCAGAACTGAACAAAAGTGCATCGAGTTCATCAACCAGTTCATCATTTTAGTTGCTGGAAACCTGCTTTTATTTTTAAATATAAACTTTTTAATTGCTTATTAGATACAAACTTTGCAGAACATGAAAACTGCTTTGGAAGTGTGATTTAAAGAAGAATGAAGTTTTAAAGTGGATTTTCAAAGGGAAAATTAGGTTGAGTTTGATTTTTTGAAGAAATTATCTTCTGGAGTATTTTTTAGTAATGGCCATCATCTTTGGAATTTCCCATTTTCTTGGGTACTGTTGGATTTGTTTGCTGTACAACCACTGAATTTTCAAGTGTGTATATTTGTATAATCTTGTATAAATTATTTAAACTAATGCACAAATAAAAGTTTACATCAAGATTGTCTTCCTGCAACTAGGAACAAGTAACAGAACCTCTTGTAATCCCTGCCATCCCTCGGTCCTGTTGGTGTTGTTTTCAGCTTTTGGATATTGCATGCATGTTAAGGGAATTGCAGGTAGTTAAAAATTCCTTGGAAGGATGTTCTCAAAGGCTAGCTTAAGCCCAAACATTTTGTCTTCTGCTTCAGAGAGAAGCTCCTGCTTTGAACAATCCCATGTGGAGTGTCCTCTCCATATCCATGAGCATGGACAGTGGTTTGGGAGGGTCATCTCCGGGTGCTGGTGGGGACGTGTTGTCCAGCAGGGTAATGAGTGCTCTGGGCCTAATCAAGCGTGTCTGATCCCTCTGAAGTTGCTTCAGGCTCACGAACTAAAAGTCACACACACATTTAAGTGCTTCTCTGGATTGGGTCCAAAATGGTTTGTTCTCTGCAGGGCCAAGAACTTAGATTAGTCTTATTAGTGACTAAATTAGTAAATTAGTGACCATGAAATACAAAGCTAATTTTAACTGCAATGCAATCATAATAGAAAGAGACACTGTGGTTTTATTTTTTTATGCTTGTGATTTTTCCATTATTACCATACAATTTCCAGATAATTCAATCTTTATCTGCTTTCATTGGGAATTTGAGGTTATAGAAAATAGCAGAATGTAAAGGTTAGTTTTGATATATGAAGAGTGCTAGAAAACCCAGTAATGGGGTGGGGTTATTTTTGATAATGAGCTATTCTATTGGTTAAGCAAATTAGTACAACCATGTATTTTTGCCCTACTGTGAAAGCAATTATGTAGCATATCTATTAGGAGACATTAAAAATATTTTTGACAGATGGCATGGCTTTGAATTAAGGATTTATGAAGATTATTGTATGCCTGGTGTCCAGGACACCTGGGATTATTACACTGATGTAAGAAACAACAACAAAAAAAATGACATTTCTGGTAATCGCTGCAGTGTTTTGTGTCTCCCTACTGTCACTTTAAGAAGCAGTTCATGTTTATTTGATCTTGCACTTCTGGATAATCTGACATGCGCTCTTTATCCAACAGATGTCAGCAGATTTAATGGGGGAATACTGGACCAGTAAGTGTATTAAAATAAACTGCCAAAAATGAAAGCCATCTTTAGATTTTAAATTAGGACTTTTATCTTGTTGTGTCTTTTTTTCTTTGTTTTTCCTTATAGTCCTACTTCTCTCTCAAACACTTAATAGTTATTGCCTTCTATCTAAGGAGCTTGTTATACGTTTTCTAGGGCAAGAGAGAATCCCCCAAGGGATTGCTTAATCCATAATTATCTAATTTATATGTTGTTGTTATAGCCATTCTAATTATATACCTTGCTGTGATTCTTATCATCTTAGGACTTAGTTTTCTTTATGAATTGTAATAGTTCTGCTATGATTCTTGTGCCCTTTCTTTTCATAATTTGCTGTTGAAAGCTGAGAACACAGCAGATAGAAAGCCCATGGTTCGTAAAGTAAATTTTAAATTATCTATGATTTTATGCATATAGAAACAGGTATACACCATTTTAATGAAGTATCTAAATAAATTAGGAAATAATTGTTTTATGTCTGAATTGGCATTGGCTCATTAAAGTTATCCTTTATACAGCTGCTGTGTAAGGATTCTGCATGGGTGTAAATAACAGTTTCCTAGACATCTGGTTCGGGGAATATGAGTAAATTGAAAAGACAGAAATACTATGAGATATAAAATATCAAGGAAGAGATAATGAGAATTGAAAATCCACGGAATAGGGGAAAAATAATTTAATTTTCTTTTACCCTTCTAGTGAAATTAACAAGTATTGCTGAAGTTGGTAGACTTTTAGGATATCCTTTAGAGCAGATCAGCTGATATAATTCCATGGCATGACTAATACTATTACTGTTACATTGTTTTCCTTTCTTTTTTTTAAAATTATAATTATTTGCTTCTATCAGACCTATTATTGGCTGTATTTTCCTGAAGTTTGTCTGTCTGGATTATTTTTACAATTTACTGGAAAAGGAGTTATTACTGATCATGTCTCTGTTTACTTATTGACTCGGTTTATCGCTCAGGGAATCCCATATTTAAAATCTCAAGAAGGGTGTTCTGGGCTAGATTTGTAGCATCAGTTTAAATTTCCTACATTTACTTTAGAGAAAGTGGTTTGTAATTCAAAATTATTGTGATCACATTATTTGTGATTATTTTGCTCTCTTTGATAAAATCCTATGGAAAATGTTGTTGCATATCTTGGCTTTTTTTTTTTTAGCTCTCATAAGGTAGATTTCTAGTCATGGCCTGGTTAGACTAATTGCTTGTCATATGTCATATTAACTCTAAGATCTTCTTTTTCATATATAAAACCCTTAAAGCGTGTTGGTCCATATTTTCTCTCTTCTTAATTGCGCATGCAAGCAATAATCACTTAATGAAATTATCCATTCTTAGAAGGGACTGGAATAAGACTGATGACTGTCTACAGCAAGTCATCAAGCATGTACTTTTCTCTGAAAAGAGAAGTTAGTACAATCAAAAGAAAGATCTTATGTTTTACTCAGCTATCATGAATGATCATAAGCTATAAGAAGTAAAGTTTAGGATTACCTTTAAATGACTCACATCCAACTATGGCAGCTGCAGTGAACATCACGTTTCAGAGCTTCCTTCATCCTTTGTGGTATAGTAAATAGCTGAGACTTCATTGGTGCATATGAAGTAGAGCTGGCATATGACAGGAAAGGCAAAGTATTTACTTGTGATCGTACAGAGAATGAAGGCAAATAGCCCATTTAGCTAAAAAAAATTTAAATATTGTATATTATATCTATGACATGTTACAACTATTACATGTTACAACTATTAGTGTGCACAAACATATTTACTTTGTAAAGCTTCATTATCTTGTAATGTTCATATTGCTATCTGCTAGATAATTTACCGAAATATTTAGGAGGTCTTTTCATTCTAGAAAGATCGCCAGAACATGTAGAGCAGTGGGCTTCTGTCCCTCACTGGGCAACAATGGGACAACTCAGGGGGGAAGGGGAGGGCTTGTA
This sequence comes from Sialia sialis, assembly GCA_009812075.1. NCBI lineage: Eukaryota > Metazoa > Chordata > Aves > Passeriformes > Turdidae > Sialia > Sialia sialis. Next base: position 25,897,302 of record VRYO01002734.1, read on the forward strand.
TACACATTATCTATAAACATATTAGGTATATATAAGTATATATATGAGAAAGTCTCCTCCTCATTTCATAAAGGATTAGTTGCAGTGGCCTCACAAACAACGTTTGATAAACTGAGATTTGTGCAAGCTATTGATCCAGGGTCAACAAGTACGACCCAGGGTGTCTTGCAATACTATCACCTTGTAGGGTTTTTCTCAATTCTAAAGTGAATAGCTGGAACTTGTTTGTGTAACATGATATACATCTGGGATTATTCAGGTACAGTAATCACAATAGCATCATTAATACTATGTCTATTGTCTTTTTTTTAAGGAAAGCATTGTATTTTTAGATATAGGGAACTTGAGTGGGAATTGAGAGATGTGAATTGACGTAGTTGTCACTAACTTCCTCTCTGAACTTAGCAAACAGTTCATTTTAAAAAACGTAATGCAGTGCTGTCTTACACTTTTCTATAGCACTTTGCGAGTGTGAAATGCTGTTAAACCCTTTGTGTAACTTCAGCTGAGATTTCAGTACAAAAACTAAGAAAACCTTACAGTCTTCCATGTTCTGTCTGGTCAGCGAACACATATGAACACAACAAATGGGTTGGAGCAGCCCCCTCTCCCAGTGCAGCCCTGCCTGTGCAGTCCAGAATCAGTGCTGCAGTCAGATTGCTCAATGTGTGAGGTTTGAGCAAGAGAAGACAAAATTACATCCTGTAGGGAAAGAATGACACACAGACATGGTATGTTTTCATAATTCTGTGCCTATAGATAGGAAAGTAGGTACCCACATGTAAAAAGTACATGAAGTAGAATAATTGGCCTGATTTGCAGCCTCTTCACTTTAAGAATGGGGCTTTACTAAAGGGGACATAGGCACCAAATGGTGATCAAGGCACATGTATGCACACGTTGCATACCTCCCTATCTAATTGGGGCAGAGACTCCTTGTGTATTTGATTTAATTGCTTGCCTACTCAGCTACATTGATTGGTTATTTGTAGCAAGAGATGCTCAAACTAGGGGCCCAGATGTTGCCATCACATTTTTTAGCCTTTCTCTAATTTTGGGATCTTCTGACTAGCTTAATCCCAGATAAAACTAAATACATGTGGTTATAGACTAAAAGCCAGTAATGCTGGTTCACTTTGCTGCTGTGAACAAATTGATCAGTCAGTCATCCTGACTCTCAGAGCAAACCTTCTGGCCTTTTCCAGTATTAAAATTGATCTAAAATGCAGTGTAGATCATACATCAGTAGATGAGACTGTGTGTGAGTATGGCACAGTGATATTTACAATGTGATGTATTAGCATAAAATGGTGATGAAAGACTGCAGCATAGGGCAGCTCGTTAACAATTACCCTAAACAGCAAATAAGGAAAAAACAATGTTCCTAGTTTAGTTGCACTGGCACTTTCAGAGGGAAAAAACTAACCAAACATAAAACTCACTACAAATGGCAGTAGGCAGTCCATTTTAACAGAAAGAAAACATGACATGAAGATTGTCCCATTTCAGCCCAGAATGCTGATATTGATAAGACAGGAATATGCACTTTACATCAGTGTTGTTTGATCCTTTTGCTACAATGTGCTTCTGCTGTCATTTTCACCTTTAAAAGAGTCAAACCAGAACTTTACAGCTCCTTCTTATGAGAAGGAGCACTGGGCACTGGGGAGTGCACTGAGAAGTACATATTCAAATTTTGTTCCAGAGCACTTTTTAAAAATACAAAATAAAATGTAAGTTATTTGTTTACAGTTTCCGTTGCTTTGCTTCCATGGTAGTACAAATTTTTAAGATTGTGTTTCCACTGTTTGAATGTGATTAGCAGTACTGCTAGATAAAAACAGATCTATCTTTAAAAAAAAAATAAAAAATGTACCCTTCTTCCTTTTCATTGTGATCCAATTATTTTCCATAGAGAACAAGGAACATCAAAGAGGCCACCTTATTTAAAAGAGGTGGACCAGTGTCGGTTCCTTTTGAATTAATTAATTAATTAATTAATTGGCGTTTCACTGCTTTGAGAATCATGACAGTTTTATTCCTGATCAGTAGGTGCTGAGGAAAACTCATGTTGCTGTTTGTAGACTGAAACTTTTACAAACTCTGGCTCCTGGTAACCTGTTTACTGAAGGTGGTGTTGACAAGTGCTCCAGCTACAGACTGTTTGTGGAGGAAATTAAAGTCAAATACCCATCTTTCCTTTCTCTTACTGACCCAAATCTCTGTGGAGAGAGCAGGTGGAAAGTTGTGTAGAAGATACTTAGTTAATTCTCTTTTTTCGACAATAAAGTATTTTAAGTTTGTAAACAGGACATATTGCTTGTCTTGCCACATGCTTGGAATTTAAGCATATGATAGAAACCTCAGAGCAGAGCACTAATTACAGCAATTTTTATTCATGCATCTGTGTGAGAATCCTTTTAATATCCAGGGGTTTAGTTACTTAACAAAACTCTTGAATGCACGACTGAGGATGTTGTTCCCAGGTATTGCTGGAGGAAGATTGACCTGAGTCCAGACTAGTAATTCTTTTCTGTTCCCTCTACTTCTCTTCTGAAAACCAAATCCAATGTAATTTTTTTTCCTTTCCTCTGCTAGAAATTGTTATGCCTCTGTCTTTTTTCTCTCATTGATATTGACATGCTAGGGAGATACTTCATTGATGTTGCTGACTCCCTCAGTTACTCAAAGAGAGATTTCCTTTACTGCTTAAAAAAATCCAAAACCAACAACAGAACAACCCTCTGATCTATGCTTTTCCCAGATGTCCTAATTTGCTGAAAAATGTATTTGCTTTAATTTTTGTGTGCAACTATGTTTGCTAAATATTTGCTTACTTTTTTTTAAATTATCATAGTTTCTTCTTTTTTTTTTTTTTTTTTTTTAATTTTGTAGACAGATTTCTTTTGCATTTAAATCCTTGGATTTTTGCACAGTTAGTACAGTAATGAGAGAATGCAGTATTAGCCCTCATTTCAGAGGTTCTGCTCCATGGGCATCCACCATCTCAGAGAAGCTGTCATCTTTTTTCCTGCTATAGCAGGTTACCCTGTTGGAGCTTCTACAATAGCAGGGGTTGGGAACGAGGGATAGAGAGACACCAATGCAGAGAACCAGTTACAGTAATTTCACGCATATAAGGCGCACCGGCGTATAAGGCGCACTTTTTTTTGCAGCGAGGATCTGCTGCTGGCTCCCACCGCACACCCACCGGCCCTGCGCCCCCGGCTCCCCCTGTGCAGCTCTCCCCGCATCTGCCGGCTCTCCCCGCGGCTCCCCGTGGCTCGCACTTTTGGGTTGGCAAATTTCCGAACTTTTTCCATGTGTAAGGTGCAGTGGCGTATAAGGCGCACTTCCGTTCGGATCACAATTTCAGTCAAAAGGGTGCGCCTTATACACATGAAATTACTGTAGTCTAAGCTTCTGCTGTTCAGGAGATCAACCTCCCAAGTCTTTAGGATAATTTTTTGCTTGAAGCAATAGAGAAAATATCACATCTTGTCGCTAAGTACATTGACCAAATTTAGCTGCTAAATGAAAACAGATTATTTAAATATTATTTTTTAATTTAATTTTTGTTTTGTTTTAATTATGCTGTTAATGCTTTGTATTAAATTAATGTCTTAGAATATTCTCTGGCTATGTTGAAAGTTAGTTATCTGAGTTTTGCATTACATCATGAATGAAGGTAGCAGCAAAATGAATGTAAATGCTTTGTGCTTCTGGATGATACTGAAGTTACAAAACAAATCTATTACCAGCATTTATTAGACTTGCCTTTTCATTTTGCAATATATTGACTTGTCCTTCACTTCTGATTTGTGATTGTGGAATGCAGTCCTGAATGTATAGAGCTGTGTGAATTTTCAATTACAGAGATTCTGGCTTGCACTTCACTTACTATAGTAATTTTCATTAATTTCTTAATCTTCCAGCATACATGCTACAGAAAAAAAGGAAAAAAATCTGGCCTAGTTAGTACCATTTCCTGGCAGTGGCAGAAGCACAATATGCTAAATATTGTTCATGTTGCTTATTATGTTGAGATCTTGGATATGAATAACTTGCATAGTACTTTGAAGGAACAGAGGATCTAGATAAACTTTTCCTTGTTGAACCCACACCCCGGTCTTTCTTTTAAGATAATTTTTATTACAATAATCGTGTTGCACTGTAAAAATGGTGCCCTAAAACTCAGGGGCCTCCAGAGAGAAGTGGGGAGGCAGCAAGAAAAGGAGCCCTGATATTGAGGGGGCATAAGTGTTGATACAGGTCTTCAATTATCAGACCCAACAGTGGTGAAATTGGTTGGGATAGAAGGAAAGATAAGAGCATAATTATTTTATATAATGGTGGGAAATTAAGCCTTATAATTTTTTAATTAATCTTTAGAACATATTCTGCTTCCTTCTTATTTCTGTTTCCATTTAGGTTTGCAGTCTTCTTTTCATTTTGCATCTTCCTCTCTTCACAATTTTATAGTTTCTCATTATAGATTCCTGCATTTGAGATGTTTTTGTTCTCTGTCTTCAAGCAATTGCTGAATGAAATAAATAATAAGAATAAATTAAAATAAATAGGAATTAAAAAGAACAATATCATTATACAATTTTGGTTATATTAAATTCAATATGTTTGCTAAATTTATCACTAACCACCCTCAAAATATTTCCTGGGAAGTACTTTTACAGGCGATTGAGTTAAAATAGAACCTTCACCTTGTACTGGTTTGAGTTTGCAAAATTAGTAACAAAGAAAATCTGCTTTTTTTCTTCTAGGATGACAAAATGGGGTTGTTGATTTAGACACTAGATTTGAAGTCTTTTGTGGTACTTCAGAATACTTTTCATGATAGAATTAGATTCTATTAGTTCTCATAAATAAAACTCACAGGCATCTCTACTATTTACTAGGATAATTAGGAATATTAGGTCTGTTTCTGGGGAAAACCCTCTTTTTTACAGAAAGGGTAAATTTTTAAAAATTAACGCACTTTAACCATGGAACATTGAGAGTATCCAGAGTTCAAATGGCAACCTTGCCGTTCTCCCCCTCTGCAGAGATTAACAGTTTTATGGCTGTTTGAGAGGGCAAGAATCACATCTAATTACAGCAAGTTTATTCTGCATTTACACTATAGAATTGTTTTACTAATTACACGTTTCCAATTGCTTTATTGCCAATAAGGATTCAGAAATGTACATAAGCATTGATCCTGAAAATGTGGTTTAGCAAAGATTTCCCTGCTGTTCTTTGCAAGCCAAGTTATTTCATGAAGAGCTTTTCTATAATTAAAAAAACTATAGAATGTCAGAACCTCTTTTCATTGTTTCTGTAGAATTTTTTTGTTTAAGATTTCAGTGACATTAACCTGACCTTAATTCCGTTCTAGTTAAGCAGCAGCTGAAAATCATGCTTTAGAGGAGAAAGAAAAGCACCTAAAATGTATATTAAAACATAGTAAAAATATTCTTAAACTCTTATTTTAAAAATTGGTTCTATTTTACTCTGAATAGCAATATTGATAAACTTGTGCAGGCAGCAGGAGCTCTTTAAGAAAGACAAATTAGTGCTGTATTACAAAATAAGAGTCATAAGAAGCTTGAAAACAACAGCCCAAAGCAAATGGGAAAGCTGATTTCCATTGAGAACCTTTCTTGCTTTTAAAAGCCTCTCCAAGGACTCTCCAAGTGTTTACCCAAACCTTTCAGCCTATAGGTCTGCTCTGCTGCAGCCCCTGAGAACACCAATCCTTAGCCACTGTTACAATCCCAGACTGCATTTTTGCTACGAAAGCAAGCAAGCAACCAGAAGAAATTTGGATATAGCAACAAGCTACTTCAAGGTCTCTAGCACTTCTTACATCTATTTTTGCCCTCCCAGCTAGGAATAGCTTTTCTCTTGAATCTCTGGAGTGGAGTGCTGATTCAAATTTTGAGTGAACCTTGAAAGAGCAGCAGCTCTTGTTATTCACATGTGGTTTTCTGAAACCACAGGGCATCTGTATTGTGCTTGTCCAGGTGGGTTTGTTCTTTTCTTATAGTTCTGTAAGTATGCAGGTTACATACTTACTGGTGTGTTGGGGTGGTTTTTTGTTAATGTTTTGGGTTGGGAGTTTTGTGGTACTTGAAAATTATCATGTTGTGCACTTTCCCCACCACCAGCAAGGTTTGATCCTTTTTGGACATCAGAAGGAATTTCTTAACAGAAAGGATTGTTAAAATTGGAAAGGACTGACAAGGAAGTGATGGAGTCATGATCCCTGGAGGTGTTTAAGGAAAGCCTGGACATGGCACTCAGTAGCATGGTCTGGTTGTCATGGTGGTGTTTGGGGATAGGTTGGACTCAGTGATCCTGGAGGTTTTTTCCAACCTAATTGTTTCTACGATTCTGTTCTCCTAGGTTAAATTTTTGAATACAAACCTTTGGAGTAATTTTTTCATTCCTCCTCTGTTCATCTTTGCCGTTACCATTTTTATTTGAAAAGTGAATTGTTGTCATCAATGGAGATACTCATTCTGGAATTCCTATAAGTTTTCTAAAGAGGTCCAGTGAATACCCTAAAGCATCAACCAAAACACATTGGAGGAAGAATCCCATATGACAGTTTCCATTTCTAGATACAGCAGTAATTACTGCATAGTGCTAAATAAATTCTAGATACCTTATGATTCACTATTTCCTGTAATACCAGGAAGTTGCCTGAAATAAAAATAATTCTTTACCACTAGTCACATACCAGGTGTCTCTCATAATTATTATATTGCTGGATATTTACTAAATATTCTGGAAAACTGAAGGTACTGTTTGTTTCTCAAGGCTGTTTCTAAAAGAAAAATAGGTCTATTTCTGGGAAAAAAACCCTTTTTTACAGAAAGTGTAAATTTTAAAAAATAAATCACTCTTGATAGAAAACCTTGTTCAAGGGTTTAGATGATAATAATGCTGGCTCTAATCTTTGATTCTCCTTCAGAGCACTGTAAATCCAGCTTCTCAGTACATTGTAAAATGTGCATTTTTTCTTCCTTATGAGACTCTTGGCAAACTTTATGGTTAATACAAAAATATGCAGCAAATTAGATGTTTTTAAAAACAGCTGAGAAACATCTTTTAACAAGGAGAAAAAAGGAATAATTTACTTTAGAGGTTAGTTTTATACTTTTTAAATTTCAAAATAACATTTTGTTTTCAGAGCACAATTAGTATCTGATGGCCAGCTACTATATAAATATGTATATATATATATATATATAGAGAGAGAGAGAGAGAGAGAGAGAGAGAAAGAGAGAGAAAGTGTAAAAAAATTTTTTTTAAAATATAGTGTTTCTTTTTTTCCTATTCTTTTGGATTGCAAACCAAGAACACACTTTGCTTATTTTAATTAAATTTTATTGCCATACCTTTTGTAATTTTTACTAATTTTTTGACTCCTTGGGGTATGGTAAATGTAAATCAGTTATCTTCTCAGTCCATTCAAGTAATATTTCTCATGACAGGATTGTGTGTCATAGCATTTGGCAGTGCTTAGTTTAGCTAATGTCCAGATAATATGCTCTGAATGGATTGTATTCTGGCTAAGTAAGTTAGGCATTTAAGTAGAAACCAGTGTGAGTAATGGGCAATATCAAATTCTCTAGGACTTGCAGTTCTATATATGCTTGAAGAATGCATGCATAAAGCATGAGCCATTTCATAACCTTGACCTCAGTTGCATCACATCGTTTTGTGCTGGTGTTTGCTGGTGTTGTGCAGGTGACCTCGGCACCGATGGGTGACTGATGTTCTCTAGCAGAGTGTCCAGTTCTTTATCACATCACCAAAAGCCTGCTGGAGAGGTTGGATTCAGCAAGGCCTTTTCACTCATGTGGGTTCTCCAGCATTGGAATTAAATACATCTTGGCCCATTTAAAGGATATCTTCGTGATTTGGAAACAAGTCTAGTTTGACAGGGTCTTGCACAGGAGGCAAACAGCTAAATACCTCTACAGGAAGGCTCAGAAACAGCTCTGCATAGCAAAAGGAAAAGACTGCCTGTGATGACTGCTCTAGGGAGAACTGAAAAATTACTTCTTACCTGAATTCTTCAGGACAGGAACTTTTTTCTTCTTATAGATAATTAATATAAAATGTGAGTTGTTGCAAACAAAAAAGTGAATGTGAACTTTTTAAGATAATTAAAAATAACTGTTTGCATGGGAGAGACAGTAATAGATTAAATGTGAAACTGAAATAGAAAAATCTAGACTGCTTTTCCATTTATGTTGTGAACTGATATTGTCATATTAAGCCCAAGACCTTCTCATGAGGAGCTGAGTAAACTGAAACCCAAAGATCACTGGAATCAAGATCATGGCATTTGTTAAACTGACCTGACGCTCCTTTATTTCTTACTTACCTGTACTATGTTTATGTCAACCATTTCAGACTTTCTTTATGATACTGTTGTGACTATTCAAATAGTATCATAACCTATTAAGAACCTCTCTTACAGTATGCAGAGATTGAGTTTGGTAAAATGATCCTTTCACAGTAAAATAATTCTAACATAATTCATCATTCCTTACTGCAGTCTTGCTTTCAACTATGGAGTGAGACTTGGGAGTTAGCAAAGCTGGTCCTTGCTCCATCATTGTCAGGACATGGTATCTGCTGCGTACAGAAAGAATTTTAATTTCTGGGTCTGCCCATTTAGTACCATTCTAGCAAATCTAAGTTTTATGGAGGAAAAAAGATCCAAGATTTGCTTTGTTCTCACTCTGACATTTTTTCCCTCTTTGAAGTTAGTTTTGCCACGTGATGTTCTAATTTGTATTGTAAATTGTGTTCACCCAGCTTGGGGGACAATTAAGATATAAACAGGTGTTCATAAAAGTATAATTTGCCTATCAAAATAAACATTCGATTCTAGGGATTTCTGATTATCATCTGAATGATGGGAATAGGACAGTGAGTGAGGGATCATTTTTCCCGAAATGTGGGAGGAGAGGGAGGCAGAAAGGTCTTTGAAGATCTAGTTTAATTGACTCCTAGATGTAACCCAGTTTTTCAACTGGGGCTTTCTGGCTTCCCTTCAGAATATGTGAATGATGAAAGACAGGCAAATACCAGTACCTCAAAAAATGATCCACAAGTTCTTTCTTTCAAGAGTGAATGTAATAAATTCATGAAGATGAGAAATTAAGAGAATGTTTTAAGTTTACAGCAGCAACAAATATAAGGACTCACCTGAAGTGTTGTGGGGCATTCTTTTAGATAAATATTAATATAAATAAATGTTCTGTTTGGCAGTGTTCTTAGCAAGAGAATATATCTGTACTAGAAGATGATTATGACTTTTGTTCTGATGCATACCTTGGGCCCTGGCAAAAAGGAAGACTTCTCTCAAAGTATTAGCAATGAGCAGCCATAGAAGCTAATACCTCTTTAAGTGAGAGCTGATGATCTTAGTCTTGGACATGACTATTCTGATTAGAAAAGTGCAAGAGGTTTTAGTGTTTCTCCTGAACCTTCAGACTTACAATATTATTACCCATGATTTTTTGATCACAGCTTGGAGTGCTGGAATAGGAGAACTACACAGGCTATCTTCCTGACTTCTCTGCTAGCTTTCCTATTTTCCCTGTCCTCTAAAGGTGCCAGAATCAGTAAGGAAAGCCAAAAGAAATCTCTACCAGCTCTAGCCTCTGCTGTTGCATGTAGCTTTCTGAAGAGCTGTTAACTACATCTAAAAATGGAGAACCGAGAAAAGGAAAGCAAGGGAAAAGAAAGAAATATCTGTAAACTGTAGCTGTAGGAGTTCTGTGGTAACAGACATACCAGTATTACAGTAGCATGGAGAATGTCGCTCCTCTTGTGTATTGCATCATAACCAGTAAGATTAGTAGCTGTATGCATCACTCATTCCTTTTAATAAACTTAACCTTCAGAAGTTTTACATTATTATCCTGTGACATGATTGTAACAGATCTTGGGAAGTTTTTCTTAAGCCTTAGGTTTCAGATGATTGTGAGTATGAACAGAAGCTTCCAAGTGAGGGCCCCTTTCAGAGCATGCAGCACCATTAACCCTCATGTCCCAGCTGGCTGTGGAGGAGCGCACGTCCTCCGCCACCCAAGACAGTGCTGGCTGTGACACAGACTGGCGAGTTGTTTGTGTCATTGTTGACTCGTTGTTGGCAGGTTGATAGAAAGTTTAGCATTGGTTTATCTGTCCTACCAGGTGAAATGTTGAGTTGTGTAAGGAATGACTGTTGTGTTCAAGGCAAAACCAGTCCTTTCTTTGGGAAGAAGATGGAGTATCTTTTCCCTGGCTAAATGCTCTGCCACCACCACCCCAACACCCAAATTGTTCTGTCAGACATCAGCACCCTTAGGTTGTCTGGAACAGCCATGATCTGTGATATTCAACTTCAGCACAGGTCAGATCTTGAGCAGCACAACACCCCTAAAAATCATGGATGCAAGCAACCTCCATATGACTGAACCCATTTCATTCTTGGGATCAGGTGAATACCAAAATTAGTGTTTAAAGCTTTCAGTGCTCTTCCATCCCTGACAGCTGTGTAAGCTTTGGAGTTTTATAGCAGCATGTTGAATATGGGAGGCTGAAAGGAAGAGGTCAGGACTTTGCAAGTCAGACTTTGCAAGTCAGAAATTCCTGTCTGTGTTCATTGCTCTGACATGATTTTCAAACACCTTACTGAATATTACTGTATCTGTGCTGATACAAAGTAGAAATCCTTATAACAAACATCTGGCTCCTAGAGATCATAAATCATTGAGTGGTTTGGGTTGGAATGAACCTTAAAAATCACCTCATTACAACTCCCCTGCCATGGGCAGGGACACCTTCCCCTAGACCACATTGCTCAGAGCCTGTTATCAGGAACATTATTATGGGTGTCTAATGAGAGGTATCACTTTGTATAGGATTTTATTCTATAAATAATAAAAGAAATTACATTTGATTTCCAGAGGCAGAGTAAATAGTCTTTTCTTTGTTCTTAAAATGGTAAAAGTTTCAGGATAAACACTTCGTAAGGTCAGATTGGTAAGTCAGGATCAAAGCTTGCAAGTCTGTTGGGTCCAACATTATTCTCCAAATTGTGCTGACTACTTCTGTATGACAAGTTTTTTTATTTCTTTGTTGGTTTTGGTTCTTGGGTCACAGTTTAAAGTTTTAACTATATTTTTCTATAAAGAACATATTTAGTACTGCATGTATTTCCTTATATAATAGAACTTATCATCCAGTCATGCAATTCTATTTCACACTGGAAAGCAATTGTTAATCCTTTGAAATAACTGGGATAGGACAGTTCTTAATCACAAAAGTCAAGCTTTTCTTGGACAACTTCTGGAAAGGCACAGGTGGAACAAAAGATGGAGCTTCAGCAGTTTATGAAAGGAATTGTATGAAGTAATTTCCCCTAAACAAGACTGAACATAATGAAAAGCCCCACCAGCCTTATGGGTTTCATAAATGCAAAGTAATGTTGGGTAGCCTGTCTGAGTTCAAGAAGTGTTTGGACAACACTCTCAGGCACATGCTGTGACTCTTGGGGTGTTCTGTGCAGGGCCAGGAGTTGGACTCAATGATCCTAATTTCCCTTCCAACTCAGTTTATTCTGTGTTTCTCCGAGCTCAGTAATCATTACAAAGAGTCTTATTTTTATTTTAGCCTTAATTCTGGTTGACCTGAGCCAAAGAAATATATTAATGTGTATTAAGAACTGCTATTTTAGATCTACCTAAACTGAACTCTGAAACTGCTTTTATTTATTTGAGTTTTTTGTTTCCCTTTATTAGTAGGTCCATGTGGTTCTAAGTGCAAAGCCATAACTGCCTGATTTGTAGTGTGTAAATTTCTGTTCTTCTGTTCTCTTCAGATAAATGCAGGGCAGCGGTCACAGTTGACTGTATCAAGCACAGAGATGGGAAATCAAAGGAGTCAGACTTTGGAAAGCAGCCCTTTCATGTCAGACCTCCTGAGCGACGTCCCCTTTGCCCTCGCACCACATGTGTTAGCGGTGCAGGGCACCCACAGTGACGTTCCTGACCGACTGCTCACCTACGACATCAATGATAATTTATCAAGATTTTGGTATGACTTTACACTTGAAAATTCAGTGCTTTGTGATCCATAATGTTCTCTTTGTTTTTTTCTGCCTTTGTCAAGGAACAAGTCTCAAAGTGAAGATAGACTTACCTTAATTGACTTAATATTTTGGGGGCCTGCCGCTGGTATATCAAATGGATTATTATTCACAACTGTGATATATTTCTTAGCTTTAAGTGAACTATAACTTAGTACATTAAATATTCCATTTATTTCCAAAGAAATCACACGAAAGGGTTTCAGCCTCAATAGGAGACTGGCTGCTGGTATCTACTTCCAGTAGGTAGGCTGCGGAAACAAACATTTCATGACTTTAAGAGGAAGTCTATGTCTCAACTATTTTGTTATTTTAATTAGTTACAAAACACATAGATCCTATTACACATATTAAGATCACCTCTTGATTTTGTACAGATAGGAATCAATATTAATACTAAAGCAATGCTGCATTACACTACTGGACAGAGAGCTTTTCAGTGAAACCAAGTTTTAAAACTCAGAGTTAATTACATGCCCTTAAGTAATCATTAAGACTTAATAGAATTGGCTAAACTTGCTGATTTCAAAGTGAAAATCAGTTGCTTCCTTCCCTTTTCCAGTAGATGGTATTTTGTCTGTCTCATTTTGTGCCTGCCTGGAGAAGTTGTCCCCGCCTGCCTGTTGGCTGCTGTTTGTTCTCATTACCACATGTGTTCCTGATTTATATACAGATCAGCTTTTCCATTTTAACCTCTTTGCCCCCTGAAGAAGGAAATCTCAGGACACGTACTTTTAATGGTCACACCCTTCTTTTTTTAATTTGTGTGCCAGAGGTACAGATGGCAATGTTTAACAACAGGAAAACATTACATTGTTTCTTATCCAACGAAATTAAACTGCTAAATACCTAAACATGCGTTCTCACAGACCACTGTGTCCCCACTCACAAGCTTTGAGCATGTTTTTACCAACGAAGACCAGAGCTGCTGCTCCACCAGCAGCAGCTCTCTGATGTCACATCACTATTTGTGATGAATAATGACCTGTGGCACACACTTGTTTTCTCTCTTGGGGTACAATGTATACATTGTGCTAAATGTTGGTGGATATTTTCCTGTATTTTTTATGCTCTTACACTCTTATGGTAGCTTAAAGTACATATGTTTTTAGACTTGGATCCTCTTACAGTATTTGAGATAAATACTGTAAAATGATGAAGAAATTACATTGTGGATATGTCTTAGGTTGTTTAATATTCATGGTTTAGATTTTTTAAATGTGCATATTTAATATTTTTGACAGCTGTGTCCTTAAATGTTTTGAAGTTACTGTTTCAAGGGGAGTATCTGTGCTGCACTCCAATAAAAAGAAGCCAAGTAATAATAAGTTATTTTTTATATGTGAGAGTTATTATGTGGTTTCACCTATATTGTTTACTACAGCTCTGACCATTTAGCTTTCATAGGAACTTGAACTTGGAAATTCATTTTAAAAATCTTTTCAGTGTCATTTAAAAATTAGTTTCCTTCTAATAAAATATATCACACTCTCATCTAGTGGATTCTGTGTTGGTTGTTGTGTTCTGTGTTGGTGACTTGCAGTGGTTTAGCTGGCTTCCATGACACTGTTTGGATAATAGTCTGGCTTGGATCTGGGAAGTACTCCTTTTATGAAGTTGTTCGGAACTGTTTTGTTTTTCAAGTTTTTTAGTTAACTCATACCCAAAGCACTCAAATAATTTTAATGATTATTTTTTATACAGCAGTTAAAAAAATTGATCATTCTACAAATAGCATCTTTCCATTCAATCTGTCCATTTTGAATCTGAATGTTTCTGCAGCTCAGCTGGCCTAGAAGCAGAGCTGTGAAGCACTGTTGAAATCCAAACACACTCACAATACTGGTTCTTTCTTTGCTGGCTGACTTGCAGTAACTTTTTGCAATATTTTTTTTGCCTAAAGTTAGATAATTTATCTAAAATAATTACATCTTGTCAGATTGAGCTCTGTTGCACTCACAGGTGTCCTTTCAAAAGGAAAGGAGCAGCAAAGGAGAGTAGGGAGGAGGTTGTATTCACCATGATGAGAAATGTGGACAGTAGGTTTAAACTTTTGGTCTTCATCCTTAACCTTGTAAAGGATAAAATTTACACCCAGAAAAGTACCACTGAAGAGCAAGGGTACCGGGAATGTGTCTCCTCACTGCCCTGCCTTTAGCAAAAGCTCAGGCTCAAACCCCTCCCTTGGTCAAACCATCCCTAAAATTGGACATGTTCAAAGGTAAATCAAAGAACAGCTCATCCAAAGCAGCCTGACAGAAGGCTGACTGGGAGGTGGTCCCTACACACAACTGCCTGGTGACAAACCCAGAAATGGAACCAGACAATGCTGTGTGCAGCAGGACAAGGTAGTGCTTACAGATCCAGTTTCTGTTGTTCCTGTGAAGTGTGATCCAAACCCTGATATGACAGTCAGCAGATATACACTTGTGTGGTCACAGAGGAGAGGGTTTCACCCTAAAGCACCTGAAGGAGAAATACAAAGAGCATATTCACCACTGCAATTACAGTATCTCAAAATAACACACAGTTTATTGCATTTGTAGCTGGAGAACCTGTTATGTTCACAAAAACACTGAAGCAGCCTCATGGGCAAGATGAGCGGGTGGTTCTGAACAACAGCATAAAACTGGAGCTTGAGAAGCTGCTCTCCTCCCCACAACCACCCCTTTGTTATGACATGATAATTCATCTTGCTTTGGGTTTTCTCTGCTCAGCCTAGTGAGTAGGGAGAGGAACCAGAAGTGCAGCTCCTAGGGGTAACTCATTCCCTTCCCGAGTAACTGCAATTCTTCTACAGATGACAGGGCAATTCCAGATTAACCAGATTTCTTTTTGAAGCCAGAGACTCTACAACAACAAAGAAGCAGAATATCCTCCTTAAATTCCAAAGGTAGACTCCTCTTTGGTGCTGTAGGAAGACAAAGGTTTAGTAAACCAAGCTGAGTTCATTCAGCCTACCCTGCTGTGCTGCAACTTTTCATCAACATTAAGCCTGACTTTCTGTAACGAGCTCACAAAATTAGAAAGCATGTATGTTAGGCCTGATTTATTCCCATCAATATGTCAAATTCCTTAAACTAAGAAAAACAATTTAAGTCCTTGTATCCTCCATTGAAACTGTGTTCCTTCTTTACCAGTAGATATTTATGTGCTTTGAGTCTCCCAGAGAACTACTACCTCTTCTCTTCAATGTCCTTCTGAGGGATGAGTTCCCACAGACCCTTTCTTAGCTGTCCTGCCTGAATCACAGCCATGGAAACTGAATGAAGTGCAGGTGGTAAGAACATGACGAAATAAGAATATCATACTGGTGATCTGAATCAGGACATAAATCAGTATCATGTCACACAATCCTTTTTGTGTACATGTAGTAGACAGCACAATAGTGCCTAATGCCTCTGTTCATTAACATAAGTAATGGGAGATCAACAGTGGATCACATACTCCTTTGAATATTTTGGAGCAGATACTTCTTTTTGGTCTGCAGCCTGCCATGCAGTATTCTTTCTAAATTGTGTTTTACTCCAAAAAATAGTGAATATCCAATTAAAGTTAACTTTCTGATGCAGTATCAGTGTAGCTCAAAGAGCTTTGTTGTATCACAGCTCAGTGTTTTCTCCCTTCTACAGAAGCCAGAGTCTGACTGTATGGTTCATAAAATAAACCAGAAGTTGTAAAGCTTTCAGCAGGTTATGATGAAATGTTGAAGAAGGCTTTTTTAAATTCTGTAGCAAAAGAGAGTATCTAGTGATGGAAGTGGAAGTTATGGTGACCCCAGAAGGAGGCAGCAGCTGTAGAACAGAGACAAGAGAGGGCTTAGTTCTGCTAGCCAATTCAATTCACTTTTCCTTGCTGCAAAGATAAAATAAACTCTTGAGATCAAAGATCTAATTTACAAGGCTGTCCTCTCAAGTCAGTTGACACATGTACT
The DNA here is from genome assembly GCA_009812075.1 of Sialia sialis. Taxonomy (NCBI): domain Eukaryota; kingdom Metazoa; phylum Chordata; class Aves; order Passeriformes; family Turdidae; genus Sialia; species Sialia sialis. Next base: position 25,913,390 of record VRYO01002734.1, read on the forward strand.
TCAATAACAGAACATGAAAGAAACTGCTCACAAGCAAACAAAAAAAAAAAAGATGAGCCTTGATTATAAACATCCTTCATCCAAGTCTTTGTGGCTATCAGCATTATGGTTAGAGTAGCCTCTCACATCCAAATGTTCATGTAAGTATTCTGGGAGGTCAGCTTTGAGCATCCATCTAAATCTCACTGGAAAAGAAGCAGATGGGCTCAGAAAACAAAGCCCCAGGTGGAACAGCCCATCACAGAGAGATGGGAATTACTTATTTCAAGCAACTGATACTAATAGAACTTTAGTCTGACCTTGTGTCAGCCTTTTTATGAAGAGTTCTGCTATTTTTGTTTTCCTTAAGAAAATGAAACAATGCGTGACTTATTGTGAGTTGTAGAGTAATTTCATTTTTCAGCTGTTTTTCAAAACTGCTGGTGCATCTTCTTGACTTACTCTTCTTCTAAAGACGGTTTTAGATTCCTGCATTTTGTTCCTTTAGATTCCTCTGAGTTTTTCTATGGTATGTTTACATAGGGCTTATGTAGAAGACTTAATATTTGTCTTATTTTATTCGAAGGATCTTTTTGTTGTTATTATTTGACTTTTATGTCTTTTGCAGTTTGGCTAGTTCTCCTTCAATTGTCTCTCAAGTAAAAGACATTTAGACTTCTCCCTCTGTCAGGGTGGAATAGAACATATGCATTAAATTTATCCCAGAAAGGACTGCCAGATTTTATTTCAAGTAATAGTACAGTACTTGCAGGTATTACATATTAGTCATAGTATAATTATGGCTTAAAGTGGATACGTGGGGTTAACGTTTGCTGTATTTTAATGTAGTTCAATTCATGTTGTAATTTAACTTCTGTTTTGGGGGGAAAGTAGGAAGGGGTTGTAACAGCCATTGATACGATTTAATAGAGGAATCTAAAACTTCCTTTTTTATCAGATGTGGTTTGCAGTATATGCACCTACCCTTGCAGACCTGACCAACTTCCACTCCTGCCTCCCACTTGACCAGCCATGTGATCACAGATACCTGACACAGCTCTTCTGAGAGGTGCTGCTGAAGTCAAGCTCTGTCTTCTTGGAAAAAACTCTGCCTTTTTTAAAAATGAGCAATTTCATCTTTTGGTGATCTGCCAGTGTTAACAGTTTGCCTGTGCCATTTCACCCTGCCTAAACCAGAAGGGGAGATCTCAGACATGATGCTAAAGGCTATCTGCTAGAATAGGAAGTCATCCCATGACTGGTCTGTTCACCACAGGTATCAAAAAGAAGTCAGATAAGACTCGCTCTGCGAGGATCTCCTGTAGCAATGGAAGTTTCTGTCTGTTTATAAGACTATGCACAGTGTCTCAAAACATTAGTTTTTGGTATTAGATGTGGTTTTATAGTCTTTATGGCAAGCAGCAAGAAAAGTGTTCCCAGTGTGTCCTTGGCAACAGCAATTTAGCTGTATGAAGATTATTTTCTCCTATATAGCTAGGAAGAATAAAAATCACCTACTACACCCTTCTTAAACAGATGAGGTAATTCAGCTGAAGCATAAAATCTTACTTGGAAATTTGCAAATAGGTTATTCTGTTTCTAGATAAATTGCAATTAACCAAACAAGGCCTTTCTGGCACCTTCTGCCTCACCTTGCTTCAAAGAGTTATTCTGGCTTGTGCACAAGCTAATATTCTGCTCCCCCAAAGAAACAATGAAGATAACGCTGGAAAAGTTCTCCTTTGAAACATCAGCCATTTCTGATATATTACTGTAGCCTGGAGATCACTTCTGATAATAGCACTGTAGTCTGGAGATCTTGACCCAGTAATTCATCTCTTTTAGGATTTTCGCTGAAATTGGTATTGAAACAGGTCATGTGTGCAGAGCAATCTCAGCAAACTGGATCTGTGTAGGCATTGCCACGGCAATACAAGAGGAGAGAAGGCATCCTCACAGTCAGATTTAATGTAGAGCACTGGTGACATTGGAAATTAGAATATCCTAAACTTTTGATCAGGGAGTAAAAAAAAAAAGAGGTGACAATTTCTTAGCCTGCTCTTATCTTTGAAAGTATGGAGGATCTACTTGGAATAGCTGACAGAAATGCTTTTGAGAGCACAGTTAGAAAGCAATGCTTGGCTTGCTCTATTTACCTTTTCACCTTGTATGCATCTATTGATCATAAAACTAGTGTGGCCTAGAGAAAGCCTCTTCCACGTTGTTATTACATTATTAAGGTGATGAATTTTGAGGTAAACAAACAAGAGGAATGATTCCTCTCTGAGGATTTCCTCCCTTGATCCCTTTGTCCCAGATATATCCAACCTGGGCTTACAGGTTCCTTTCCTATGTGCCTGATGGTGTGCTGGCTCAGGCCAGGCCAGAAAGTCTGAGCAGGGAATTTCTCAGACACAAAACTTCTCTCTTCTCTGCTTCCTCCATGCTGATGTGCTTAATTACAATCCCAGTCATCCTAGTTTCCATCTGCTGGGAGGAGGGACAGGAAAGAGGAGCTCTTTGTCCACAATTAAGATGAGAATAACCCTCTGGCTTGTCCTCTCTTCCTTTGGCTGTCTATGCAGGGAGCCAGCTGCTGCCAGAGACAGCTCCAGCAGCATGCCTGGAACAGGACAAAGTTATCTATTCTCAGCTTTTTCGTCCTCCTTCTCTCCCTATGAATTATGTCTGCAGAGATCAGAACTGTCACTAGCAGTGGAATGCAGTATTATAAATGGGAATTAATTTACTTTTTTTAAAGTATTTTGATACGTTCAAAGTGTTTAAGACCTGATGGTGTGGCCTGGGGAGGATGGGCTGTTTCTTTGCTCCAAATATAATGAAAGAGCTGGTCTGTTGCCAGCCATGGAGGAGGGAGGAGGAGGAAATTAGAATATTCAGCATTTAAGGAAAAAGTCAGATAAAAATAAAACTTAATTCTGTAGATACAGTTTTACTCATGAATTGAACTGCAGTTCAGAGAAGGGAGATGTAGAGTAAGTTAGTTTATAATGACCACATTCTAAAATGGATTGAGGTGGATTTCAGAACATACTGCTTAGTTGTAGGCCAGCAATCAGAGTTTTTCAATCTGCTGCTTCCTCCAAATGTGTGAAAAAACAGCCTTGTGAGTTCACATAATTGCTCAGTTGCCAGTTGGTGCCTACATCTTGCCCTCAGCACAGTGATATTTTATGCACAGACAAAAAAAGCAGTTCTAGAAGGGAGAAGAGATTTTTATATGATGTTGTATTTAAGCAGTTATATTTTACACTATCATAACTAAGAACAGGATTTGTCCTAAAGATCATAGGAAAACTAATGTAAAGGGTACATATATATACAGAGAATGTGAATATATGTTACAATGTGGATATATGTTACCTGTGCATCTATCTATGTAGGTATGGATAGATATACAAGGTGATTTTTTGCAAGGAGTGAATTCCACATTGAGACTGGTCTTAAGTTTCTCCTGAAAAATTTTTGTATATACTTTAATTCAGATGCCAGAGGCCTCATATGGCTCTACTGTCTGAAAACCTGTGTTGTTTTGCCATATCTTCTGTTAATAACAGTTACCAGGCAGTCCACATGAAAAAAATACAAGACTCTTTTAATGCCACATAAAAAATAGTACTTGAAATTTTCCCAGTTGTAATTTGTGTGAAGGGGCAAAGGGACTATTTACACAGACAAAGCTGCAGTTTCCGGACTTGAATCTTTACTCATTCCATGTGAACCGTGTGCCTTTAAGAACTGCTCTCTATCCTCATAATTCCTTATTATAGGAAATTGCAGTTGGCAGCAATCAGGTTAAGTATTTAAATATTTAATATTTAATTGAGGGGATTAAATACACATTTCAAATTTAAAATATTTTCCCATCTTAACTATAAAACCTGGTTGTATGTTTTAAAGCTTTTTCAAAA
>VRYO01002734.1:25918300-25938241 GCA_009812075.1 Sialia sialis
GGAGCTCGCCGACAGCGAGCCCTCTCCTGCTCCACAGAGCTTGCTAGCAGCGAGTTCCGGGGCTCCCCGGCAGAGAGCCCGCCCACCGCCAGGGCGCGGGAGCTCGCTGTCGGCGGGCGCCTCTGGGGCATGGGGGCTCGCTGGGGGTGGGGGCAGCGCCGCTGGGGCGCAAAGCCCACTCCCCACCTGCCCCCAGCCCGCCTGGTTGCAGCTCCCCGGCCGGCTGCGGCTCTGCGGCAGCTCTCTCCCCGGCCGGCTCTCACTTCCGGGTTGGCATTTTGCTGGGATTTGTCCATAGATAAGCCGCACCTGATGATTAGCCGCACCACTGGCGTAGGCTGCATTCTTCAGTGAAAAAGGTGCGGCTTATAATTGTGAAACTACTGTACTATCTTTCTCTTGTCATTTAAAGACAGACTCATTCTCATTCTCATGTATTATTTTGCTTGCTCTTCATTCCCCTTCTCTATCCCTTTCCCCATGGTTGACTTTAGGAGTCCTATGTGGAGAAAATCCTCATAATGAAATTACTGGCAGAATCTAGTCAAGAACTGATCCTCTTGCTAGAGAATCATGGCCAACTCTTCTTTTGTAGTCTTCATTTTCCTTTTTATTTTTTTTAGTCTTAATGACTTAGATATTTCCAAGTACAAGGCTTGGGGGAAAGGAATTGTACTGACCTCTTCTTTGAAGTAAGATTAGGAAAAGGACAGGGAGAAAGTCTATTAAAATGTGGCTGCCTTCCATGCTTTTTAAAAATGTGCTGTTTGTGTGTGCAACGCCTGCCAAGGAGTCCGTCTGCATCTTGTGTGTTCCAGTCAACAGTGCACGCCCTTCAATTGCATCTCATCTCCATTTTCGGGCAACTCCATCTCACCTTTTCTCTGCTCTTAGCAAATATCTGAGAATTTCATCAGTACAATCAGCTGTGCCTTTTTCATAGTGGTTTCAACTCTCAGGCTGCTGGAGCAGCTGAAGCCCAGTGCTGTTAATAGCCCGGGTGGGACAGCACTTGGAGCCAATGGGATGGATTTTGGGGCATGAGCTGGATTCATGCTGTCCTGAGACTGACTTTCTTTTTTAAATCTAGACCATTAAAGCCACTTCATTCTCATCTAAAAGAGCGTGAATATTATGATGCTAAGCATAGCATGGGAGTTCTGCTGCTTTGTGGGGCAATATTCTCCATGTGGAGTATTTCCAGAAGCGCAGCAAAGTGGCTGTTGCCTGGATTCCTAAGAAGCAGCCAGTGCAGTAGCTGTGCTTTGTAGGCCAGCACATTCCACTAATTGCTGTCTTCACTGCCACAGACTGGAGCCTGCAGCCCCTTGCTGGGCTCACCTGCTGATCCTGCAGACAGAGTGATCATTGATCTCCATGGAAGCAAGGAGATCAATTGGGAACCAGGAAGTTTTTTCGATTACTAAGGCAAAATTTTGCTCCCATGACTGTGTCCCATTTCCAAGCTCCTGCTGGATCTAAACTCTTCATCTCATGGGCACAGACTCCTACCTCACAATTGCTAGTAATTATGCATCTAATTCAGGGGTCAGAAAGACTTACTTCTTTCCTGAGGCACACACCCAAATTGTATCCTGGGTGCACATCAAGGCTGTGGCATCTGCTGTTTTTTCCCCTACTTTACCTTCATTTGGAAGGAGTTTGTGCAGCTAGAGGAGGAGTTCTGCATTTTGTCAAATCCCCACCTAAACCACCAGAGGTCCAGGCCTTAGGACACAGCTTTCTGCATCCCAGAGCATCCCTTCCCAAAGTTCACACTCAGTGGCAGTCTGATGGCTTTCAAGGGGGGGCTCTTCATCCTCAGGGTTAAATCCTCACCTTCCTCTTCTGTTTAAACAGAAGGATATATATTCAACCTTTATATATAACTGGTTATAAAAAAATGAAGGTTTTAAGAAAAACAACCCGAGAAAGATTATTTGAGTACAGTCTGTTCATAGCCAAACGCATTAGAAAACAAGTGTTTCCAGGTGTTGCTCGGAGTGAAGGATGAAGTAAGCCTGATGGCATGGGCAAACAAGTTCTACACGCTTGGGTTCAGCACAGCAGCCCTATGGCTCCCCCCCTGCCTCAGAGCAATCTCCACACCTGGTGCAAGTGCTGCTCCTGGGAGGTGTCTGGCAAACATTCGCATCCCACCAGGACCTTTGGGCACTTGGATAGCCAGCAGAGCAAACTTCAGATCAACCTGCTACTTGCTAGGGGAACCTGTAAGCTGTCTCTGGGTGGATGTGGTGTAATGTCAGCTCCTTAACCTGCAGAGCAAGGATGCAGTGGGAGCAGCAAGTAATGGAACATCTGGCTTTGAAATTCATACAGGAGGGTTGCATCCTTGGAGGATGGGAGGTTGTCAGAAAATTCAGAGCCCTATCCCTCCTCTTAAAGTGAGGTCAGTTTAAGATGACACTCGGTATCACACTTTGTTATCATTTAGAGTAGTAATGCTTCTCACTAGCCATATTACAGCAAGTAATGCTGCCCAAGGGGGTGGATCTGTAGAGTAAAAAACCCAAGGCTGAAGGCTTAACACCCACTCTTACACATATTTCTAGTTCAGTCTGCTGTTGCTCTTGCCCTATGGGCTGAATGTCCTCTGGCTTCCACATCACATATTCTGGTTTAGTTTTGCCCAAAGGGAAAGCAGCTTTCCTGCTCGGAGATGACTTTGTGATTGAAATGGAAACATGGCAAGTTGGAATTTTCTGGAGACAAAGTCCCAAGCTGAAATGCTGACGTGTGCATCCTTTATGTCTAAACAGGACTTCACTACAAGAGCTCACCAAGCTCAGACTCGAGCTTAGGAGATGCTGAAGTTGTTGTTGTGAAATCATAAACCAGGGATTTATTATGGCATTTACATAATAATTATGTAATTGCTACAAAAGTGGGATTTGTCATAAAATCAGTTATCCTCTTAGCTTCTTGATGCAGATCAGATAACAATAATTTTATTCAAGAATATTATCTAGTTTCCTACATTAATTCATTCTCTGGATAGAATGAAACACTATAACAAATTATTCTGAAATAGCTCTTGTTTCTCCATACTTTGCCTTTTATACATGTAAAAGTTGTAGAGACAGATATTGTATTTTTGGACAATTTTTAAAAATTACTATTTCAAATAGAAACGGAAAATATCAACATGGAGTGAAACACAAAACAGGTCACTTCTGGTTTTACATTACTTAAAACTGTAAAATAATGTAACATGTCTTTTTCTCTTTAATATTATTTTGTGGGGAAATAATTTTGAAAACAAACCAAAACATTTAAAGTTATTTTAAATGACAAACTATTCTTCTCCTTACAAGTTGAAAGTTACCAGAATAGTAAAGCATGTGAAGAGTTTAAATTTTGATGAGTATTGACTTTCCAGTGGAAAAATTTCTCAGTAAAACTGATTAGTTGCTTCTTTACATGCAAGGGGTAAGATAAACAATATTTAGTTGAAAAATGTCTTAGCTATCCAAAAGGAAAAGCAACTTAAAAGTTTTAAAACCTCCTCCAGGTTCTTCACCATCACTACCTGAGATAACCTTCTAATTATGACTGCCATCATTTGGAAGGTTTTAATGAGGATTTTTTAACTGAAAAAATAATCAGGAATGTGAATTGCATTTTTTTGTAGGATACAGATGCTTTTATAACTTTTTCCTAATTAAACCATGAGATGTAACACAGCCTCGTAGTGCCTGCTATGGGTTTTGGCCAAAGAAGAAGCAATTTTCACTACTCAGCCTTCAGATTTAATTTTTTGACCCCTATATTGATACATTCAGCTTTATATGACTCCCACATTAATATTGCTTCTATAGTGAGGAGCTTTATAGTTCTCCTGTAAACAGTCATTTCCTCTAATCCATTCTACATGAAACAACTTGAAAATAATGTTATTAATGGGAAGGTAGTCACCCACAGAAAGTATAATCACATTTGATTTTAGAAAATAGCAATAAACTGAGCATGCTGCCTGGATCTCACTTGCCTATTTCCCTTTTACCAAAGGATATTAGGGCTATGGATAATTTATAAACAAATTGTATTATATTATTGATCCCTAATCTCCTTGGTTACTGGAATCCTCCAGTTGCATGTGTAAAGCAGCATGAGCCAGATTAAGATGGAAATGTGGGAATTATTACCAAAGACAAAGAGGGTAATTTCCTTTCTATTATACATTGGCATAAGTGGCAAAGCTGTTTTGTGTTTACATGAGGAGCTGGTGAGAAAAAAGCAATGCTGTACTCAAACACCATATACCAGGCTCTTGCAAGTAAGAGTGCACTGAAGCTAATGGTATGGTGGTCAGATTTAGATCCTGATCTTTGTCCATGGTGTTGTTATAGACCTTTCTGGAACTTTCCACGTGTTGTCATACTGGGATCTGTGAGATTACCACCAGCTCGTGTCACTCTCTTATAACGTCACTCACTTATAATGTCACTTATAATGTCACTTATAATGTCCTCAGCCTTGTACAGTTAAATTTTCAAACTTTTTTTTTCTTCTTGTTGTATGAAAGATCCAGGCAACCAATAGGAGTGTTATTGTTATTATTAAAAAATAATGCATAAAGATACCTACACATATAATACTAAGTACCCTAAAATTGAGCTTTCCCACACCACTACCTCTGTTTTTCAGTTACAGTAACCTCAGACAGTTCTTGGAACAACAGTGTGGGAAACTCTAAAGCAAATGTCAGTGAAGTTTTCTTTTTTAACAAACATGTTTTTAATACCCTTCTATGTCACCTTTGAACTGACCAGAAGCAGGTTAGTCCTCTTCTAGATACCTGGAGTCCAAGCTGTCTAACTACTTTAAAATGGAAATAGAAATTAGTGGAAGAAGTTTTTGCCTCTTGATTGAAATAACTTGGAAGAAAAAAATCTCTGTTAGTCTCCACACACTGATTATTCTTTGACTTTTCCTTATCAGGTTCTTTTCCATTTACTTTTAGTTTTCCTATTTCTGAATTCAATTTCCCCATGCCTCATCTTTGTGGAATATTTATCCTGCCACAAGCTGTTCCCCCAAGGCTGTGGGTATCTGCCTCCCAATCTAGCTGCAGAGGTAACTGCTCTGAAGGACATGGTCACCTTTTCCACAGCAGCTACCAGAGGGCTGCTCCTTCTCCTTGCATTCCTGCATATTTTTTTAAACAGTAAGGTACTGCCTGTTAGCCTAGTCAATATTTTAATACTCTCTGGCCACTCTCCTCTCTGTCTATTTATTAAAAGGCACTTTTAAGATTCCTTCCCAAATAAAGCATGTTAAAGATTTTTTAATTCTTTTTCCACTGTAAGTTTACTCCCAAATATGGTATTTTTGGCATGCATCATATCTCTCAAGGCTCCTAGTGGAGTGGATAGTTACAACTAGGAGTAGATATTAAAAAACAAAAACTGGATTTACAAAGAATGTTCTTCCACATAATGTATTTCCGAAAAAGTAGCAGAAATGAAAGCATTTAAATACACAAGAGCCATGAAGTTGCTAAACCAAGATGCTTAGGTACTACTGTAAGCCATGGAAGGATCATAAGCAATAAAAAGATCCTCTTTTGGAACAAAGTATATACAAGACTATAGAAAACAAATCATTCACCATATGGAAAGAGGATTCGTGGATGTTTCTGGCTACAGGAAATCTCAAAAGTTGACAACAAGAGTCATTCCAGAACTGCCATTAAACGACACTTCCATAAAAAACAGTGAAGCAATAATATACTTCGATCTGTGTTTCTGTGTTTCTTGCATTATTCCATGCCTCAGATGTTTAATTCCCTGAAAAATTCTATCTTCAAAAGAAAAACAGAATCAAGCTGAAATGAACCCAGTGGTGAGAACTGAAAATTGGAGTTTGCAAAGTCAGGTCTTTGGAAAACTACCACAAGATGTATATATTAAAAATTGCTCCGGAAATCAGAAAGACTAGTTTTGTCTTCACTCCTTCCTAAATACGAATAATAAATTGCAAAATATGCAAGGCTAGATCACATTAGAGAATTCTCATAAATTATATATTACATAGTTGGACATCAAACTGTTAATCCAGGAAAGCTTCAGAGTATGGGTTTCCAATTTCCACTTTATGAATTTTTGTCAGCACAGCTTCCTGTGGTCAGATGACGTTTCCTGTCAGTGCCAGGCTTTTTTTCCCAAAATACTTAATTGAATTTAAATGCTGTGCAGAATCTCACACACCGGTGCTTTGTTGAGAGGCAGTGCTAGAGACCATTCCTTCCCATTTTTTATTCCTGATTGTACCTTTGTGATTTCTTACTATATTAATTCTTGTAAGCATGTCTAATTTTCTCATCAAAGACTTAACCACGTGAGCCTTAATTAAACACATTAGTAGTCATGGAACAATTAACTTAAGTCTTCCACAGAAAGAACTGGTCTGCAGGGAAGGGGAGCTGAACAGTGAGTGTACTGTGTGCTAGCACTTTATTTACAGAGGCCACGCTGAGAAAACCCAAAATCAAATCAATATCAGTTTGCCTAAAGAAGAAACTATCATGCTTCATGGACTGAGACACTAAAGTCTTCTTCTTGCCTATTATTCTTAATACACAGCCACTGTCCTGGAGCTTAATCAGAATTCATGAAGCTGCTGAATTCGAGAAAGATTATTGATCTTATTAAAGATGTAACAACACCAGACTGAGAAGATGGAGCCTCCAGAGGAAAGAGAGGATGGGAGTCTCTGGGAGAAGCTGAAGCAGCTACACTTCACTCAGTGTTTAGCTCACACTGCCACAAAAACCAGAGGCATTTTCTTTCATAGATCAAGATCTTTAAAGCCAGGGCACAACTGCCCCATGTTGAGCACCAACATCCCTCCACCTACAGCTGCAAAGTATGGTCATCATCAACAATGTTTTAATTAACTTTGGAGGCTTAATTCCTTCTTCAGTTAATCCCATCTAATGCTACTGGAAACAAAGGAGTGGCATAGGTGTAGCTGGATGGGAATTTATAAATTGTAGGTTACAAGGGTATTACAGATGGCCTAACTTGACTGACACAGCTGGTACTAACACAGAGAGGAATCATCCAGGTATACTTTAGTATCCTGTTTTCTGTAGTAACTCTAGCAAATTAATCACTGTTAATTAGGGAGCATTTTTTTAGACTGACCCAATAAATTTTTTTCTGTTTTTCATGAGGAACAGAAAAACTGCAGAAGTCCCAATTCAAATAAGTTGTTACTTTTGACAGGAAATTGCTTGTTTTATTCAGAAGTAACTAGAACAAGAGGAATCAAAGCACTCAGTTCACTGAAATTTGGAGCTAGGGGTTCTCCCTGCTGAACACCTGCATGGTTATACTGCTTCTGAGATGAGAGAAACTGGGTTACATTTGGAGGGATGCTTCAGCCTCAAGGACCAGGATATTTGGAGCTCCTCCAGTCTCTCCTGCTGTAACTCTTCCATCCTCCCTCTATATAAAATGCTTAATAAATATTAGGTACTCAGAGCCCATCCCTTAAGACAAAAACTTCTTACTGCTTGTCCTCATTTTTTTGTTCCCACTGCCAAAGGATCAAAGGGATGGAAACAGTGATGGCAGAGAAGGAGAGGCACTGGCTCTAACCTCCCTTCCCAGACTGAAGAGGGCAGAGGAGTGTGCAGCTGGACACTTCCAGGGTGACGACCTTGAGCTCTCCTTCCCTCTCCTTGTCCTGCCCTTAGAGGTACTGCTCCACCCTGATGTTTACTCATGCACAAAATACACCAGTACCAGCAGCAGGGACTGCAGACCTCACCCCAGAAAGGAATATAATGTGGTAATTAAAGCATTAATTTAGGTAGGAAATTAAGAAGCTCAATTCAAATAATCTAATGAAGAAGGTCTTGGCCACACAGCTCCTAAATTCTGCATTATTCAAGTGCCAGGTATTGCAGCAAAGGAGGCTCAAGTCCTTTCGTTTCCTCCTCCAACTTTATTTATCTAGGTAAAAAAGCCAGCTGAAACTATTTGGCAAATCTGATGCAGATTAAAGTGGGGGGAAACTAAACCCAGTACTTTTGATAATTACTGTAGTCATCTAAAACATTCATCCAGCTGAACACCACAGTGGTATTCTTACAGCACACCTGTGCAGGCAGGATTGTCAAGCTAAACTGGAATTTGTTTTATCTCTGCACTGCAGGTGAAAATTAAAACTTAAAACCAGAAAGCAGTAACACAGGTCTTCTGGCTAGCAACCACTCTCTTGGTAACAGGTGACATGCAGCTGCTCTTATCAGGGTAAAAGCTGCTGCCAGAAAGGTAAGAAAGAATTTTTAGATTCATTTCCATTGCAGAAGGTGATGCTGCATCAGCTCGGTGAGCTGTGCTGATTGGAGGAATACTTCCTGACTCCCTACTCTTTCCAAAAGCATTCCTTTCTATTGTGGTGTGTCCAGCCCAGACCATTCTTTGGTTGGTGAGGGGGAACCCCACCCTCCAGCAGGGAGAGAGAAACCCAAGCATTTGATCCCTGTGCTTTTCCTCCAGGAATGCATCACAGTGATGGAGCTGTGAGCTGCACCACAGCTGTGCTGTGCTTATGTGCTGTGCTTGTGCATCATGTCAGTGACATCTTTCCCATGGAGCAGGTTAATCCTTCAGTTCCAATGTGTTATTCAGTAGTGTCACAGATAATTTTTTCACTTACAATGTGTACATTCTGTATTTATGATCTAGCCCACTATTTAAGAGTTTATTGTGAAAAGGAGACAAAGTTTTGTCAAGAAAATAATTACAAAAAGCCATCTCAATATTAACAAGTATTTATGAAGTATGTTCCATTAAAAATATGAATTTTGTTCTGATTCTCCTACATTAGAAAAGCAAGCTTTTGCCTCTTGCCTCTGAAATCAACCTTGATACTTCTGTGTAGCAAGGTCCAACCTTTTCTTGGAGCTGTGGATCCGCCTGTGTCAACCCACATATGTCATGCGTGTATTAAGCAAATAGTTTAATGTGAAGTGTTTTATTTCAAGACTGAAACATTGTAGTATAGGAGTGAGGCCAGGTGGGTGGACCTTTAAAGAATTTTTTCCAAGGTAAGCAATGATGATAAAGCTCTCTCTGATCTTCTAGATGTGATTGCAAAAAGACCAGTGAAGAGATAGATTACTTACTTCGAGAAACAGCAAACACTGTGTTCCCATTGATAATCCATGCTAGTCCACTGTTGTAGAGCAGTATTTGTGTTGCACAAAAAGTGCAAAATAATCTCAATATATTTCCTGTTCAGAAATATCTGTTCAGGAAAAAAAAAAAAAAAATTGCAGTGGGACAGCTATACAGTATGTACTATCAGCACTAAATATACTCAAAAATAAACACTTGAAAAGGGCAGAATTGCCTTAGGTGGGACTTCCTTGTCTTTCCAGAGTTAACATACCACTACAACCAGACATCTAAGAAATCATAAATAGTTTGAACCACTTAGGATTGATTTGGGAAAACATGAAAAAGCATCTCATAGAAAATCTATTGACATATTTTGTTGGGTGCAAATAGCTACACGTTTTCTTTGTGTATGTCACATGCTCAGTAACTCAGGAAGAAAATAAGATATGTTGATACAAAAATTAATTCTGCCTCTCATCATCCAATTAATTTCTTGTAGAAGTTTGTTTCTAAAATAAGCCATGGATTACACCAGACTTTTGATGCACCATTATAATTTATAGGATAGCAGTAGATTGAAATCAAGCTTTCTCTTTCCAAACTGCTGATATATAACAGAATTTGGCACATCAAGTAACTTCTTTGTTTTTCTTAAAAGCCTGTCATGTAAATACAATAAGCAAGTCTTTCTCTCTCCTGAATCTGTATGAATTTGTAATAATTATACAATCAATGTTTTTCTCCGAAAGATTCAGGTTTCCTTGTTTGGCACTTTTAATTAAGGCACACCCATAAACACTGGAATGTAGGAGGATTATGTTTTTTTGGAGCTGCTGGTGCATGCTTGTGAAGATGTTACACATCTTGAAAGAAAACGGTGGTTTCAAGATAAGCCTAAATGTCTTAGAACAGCTTTTTCTGTACTTTTAAATTTATGCTACTTTTGAGCATGTTAAATTTTAGTTTGTATGTAGGCTCAGCCCAGTACTTTTCTACCAAGTGTGTAGGGGAGTGATGCACTACAGGCTGTAATTTAGGGGCAGGTTGGAACTGCCTGAAATATGTGTATCTTCATAATTTATTCCTAAAATGCTATTATTACCTGAACTCTCTGTAGTTTCAGTACTAAATATCCTTTCCTTCTCTCTGCACTGGGGTAGAAAGGCGGTGGGAGGGAAGCAAAGTTATTTTTACTTCTGTGGCTGCCAAGCTGCGTGCCAGAGGCTCTGAGAGCCCACGCAAGCTGGGGGATAGAGCTGGGCTGCCAAGGGCTGTGCTAGCTCTGGGCAAAGCAGGGATTTTCCAAACACTATGACATCCTCATGGAGATGGTGCTGGACTATGGGCACACTCAAAGCCAAAACACAAATACTAAAAGCCTACCTGCCTGCTGTAAACATTTAAAAGTGAGAAGTGTGTATTAATGTGGCTCAGACATCACAGCAATGTCCACTCCATGCATCCAATCCAATACCTTAATCAAAGGACCAAAGTGATCCCACCCCTGTGTGTATTACTCTTTCTAAATACATTACTATTGCAAAAGCTCAGCCAACGGGATATTTGCTCTCATAAACTTTATGGTTATTTTTACATAATGGCAAAGTCCCTCCTGTGCTATTTAAGTTCTTGAGTGTTTCTATGAGACTAATGCCAATTTAAATTCTTTATTTGCATATAATAAAGTGGGATATTTGTAGTGTCCTTTAGCATAGCTAGCTTGTATATGTGGCAAATCAGCAACAAAAGAAAGAAATTTAAATGTAATTAACTGTTTGAGGGGAATTTGTTAATGAAAATTTTCCTTGGGAAGCTTGCAGCTTGAAAGAAGGAAAGCTGTTTTATCTGGAAATTTAAACTTCCACTGGATGATATGTTCCAGATTTTGGGACTATTAGACGGACAAGGTAAGCTTCTAAATCTTCCCTATTCCATGTGTTTGATCATGTCACTGCTAAAATTAGGCAGCAAGAAGCTTAATTTATACTAATGTAAGAATGATAAGCAGATAATGACATTTACACAGCAGTTATGGGCTATTTATCCACAGGGCTATTGAGGGAACAGAGAAATGCCTGGGAACTGGCAAAACACTAACAGCAAAAGTGGACTTCCACCTGCATAAAGCACAGGAATAGGACTTCTGATTTTATTTTCAAAATCTCTTTGTGTAAACTCAATTATTACTTTCGATAGGGAGCAATAATTTTGAAAATGTCATCTTGTTTTGGGCTACACAGACACATATTTCCTGAGTGGCAGAAGACAAAACCTGGCTCTCTGAAAATTGCCTAAAAATAATCAGTTCCTACACAAACTCCAGATAATATTTAAATTTTTTGTCACTGTCCAAGGATCTGAGTATTATTTGCATTCCGGGGATAGACTGGAAACAGTTTTAAAATTTTACATATCTGTCACATTGATTCAAATTATGTAAAGCTTCTCCATATTTAAAACCCAAAGGTATGTTTAATTTATAAATACAAACATTAAACAATGCTAATCTGAAATCAGCTTCACACACCTCTTCCTCTTCTTATCCATGTTATCAGTTCTTTCTTTTTCAAGAGAAGATCTAATTAACAAATCCATGTTCTTTCTCCTTTCATTCGCTCTCCCACTTTCTTCTCTCACTCCCAATCCCTTTTCCTGGCAATTCTTATTAGATTTTCATTTTACCCCTCCTCCTTTACCAGTAATCCTGTAATTTTCTATTTGTAGTGGTTTTTTTCCTTGTTCTTTGTTTGCTGTAACTCTTCACAAATATCTCAGTATACATGGAATGATGTCTCCCTCATCCATATTTTTTTAAATCCTGAATTTCACCTAATTTTCCTCTCATGTTTCTGCTGAGTTCTCCTCCTGTCTATAAGTTCTAAAATACAATAATTCATTTCCTGAAAATATGACCTCAGATGGCCTTCTGACAACTTCACCTTTTCCCAAGTTGTCTTTAATTTCAGCCTGCGTACGACCCACCTGGCTCTTCTGAGGTCATTATTAGTGATGTGACCAAATCTCAGGACTCCTTCCACCTCCACAGCCTATGCTCACCATTGAAAAGATATAAAGCCTTTTTTTTCCCCTTTTTCTTTTCTTGTTTTATTTTTCAAATTACTACCAATTCCTTAACCTTTCTTTCAGCTGTGGGAGATCTCCATCCTGAATTTCAACAGATACCTCACCTGGTTCTTTTTTTAACTCTTAGTATTCTACTTGTGTGTTTTTCTGGGTGATTTCTTCCAACTTTGTCAATGCAACTGTTGTATCTAGAATGCAACTTCTCCACTTTTCATTACCCATACCTGATCTCCCCTTGAGCCTAAAACACTGAAGTCAAGACAATCTTCCTGAATTTTCTCTCTGATTTAGTCAGCCTCTCCCTGTATCTTTTCCTGTCACTCATTTCCCTTCAGTGCCATTTTGAATAGAAGTTAGGAGCATCCATTGGGTACTCATCTATAATCTTATATCTTGCTGTTTGCTGTTCCAAGCTGACAAGGCCATTTTCAGTTGCACTTACATCTTTGTCTGAAATATACAGTAATTCACAATTATAAGCCGCACCTGAATCTAAGCCGCACCTTTTTTTTTTTTTTTAAAGCGAGGATCAATGTGTAACAAAGTAACAAATTAGTAACAGAATCTCTGCCAGCCAGGTTTGGTGTCAGGTGCTCAAGTTGCAACAGTTTTCATAGACCAGTGAAGCCTTTAAAGGCAGCCCCAGGCACCCTCCCCAGATGGCTCTCACTTACAGGTTGGCATTTCACTGGGATCTGTCCATAGATAAGCCGCACCTGAATATAAGCCGCACTACTGGGGCAGGTTGGATTCTTCAATGAAAAAGGTGCGGCTTAAAATCATGAAATTACTGTATATATATTTCAGGTTTTCTTCTAGAAAACTATGCTCTAAATTGACTTTAAAAAATACTATGAAGCTTTCCTTTAAAGTTCTCTGAAATCCCACTACTTCCATGATGCATTCAGGAAACAGAATTGATATCAGGCTGTGGCATTTTCAAAGATGAGTGCTTGTTTTAATTTATTTGCAGATTTTAAAAAATACTGTGTGCTACATTTTACAGTATAAATATTTAGACTATACGAAATACATCCTCTTCCTCTCCTGCTCCCACCTTGTGGGGCTTTTTTCTTCAGTTTCTCTTATAAATATTGCAAGCTTTTTTTGCTGTAAGAAGTGCTTTTTGGGCGTGCACAGTAGCCAGTACAATATCCATGACATGGCAAACGATACTAACTTTTTTTTTTAGCTCTACTCACATGACACTGGTGAGATTTCAAAAAGTACTTAATCTGCCAAATCACCTGTAGTAGCACACGCACAACAGTAAGACTCAGTGCTAAATTATGTGATGGCGAAAAAGTAATTAAGTTCAAAGATGGTTTGATACATTAATATTATCAACTCATAGCATCGAAATACTGTAAAAATGTAGCTTAAAAGCAAATCTTTGCAGTATTGCACACTTTTATCAATATATTTTCACAATCTTTCCCTATTTTTACAATAGTGATGTAGCTAGGGATTCCCACTGCTGCCAGTCAGAATGTCTACATCAGGACAGAAAAAAGGTATGGAGAAGTATTTTTTTTTTGTGTATATACAATGCCAGACATAATAGGAACACAAGTAACAGGTAAGAAAAGAGTTGAACTAAAATTGGTTAGCAAATATTTTGAATTAAATTTCTCAAAGATGTGGGAATCTCAGACCATTTTGGAGCAGCATATTCTAATTTTATATAAACCAAAAAATTACCAAATACACAAAACTCAAACCCACTGCATTGCATAACCTATAAATCACTTCAAGAGAGTTAAATGTGAAAGGTGATCTGAAAGTGTGAGTTGTTAACCACCGTCACAGCTGACTGAACATTTTGTTTATTCTCTAACCAGATTCTGCTTCAGGAGTCTGTACCACAACTAATTAACCATAATGCTTTATAATTGTATAAACAGAATATATAACAGATCTTTATGATATATAATTAATTCTGCCCGTAAGGAAAGCTTTTATAAGTCAAACCATGTGCTGCTGGAGAACTGCCTCTTTATGTTCTCCCTTACAAAGCAGGTACATTTCCCTGCCAGCAGAGCTCTGGGAACATTCTAGAAAACAATGTTCGTTAGGGCCAGCCAGGTGTTTTCTTGCAGACTGACTACTGAGAGCTCCATCTCTGAAGCTGAGGTGGTTGCAGCTGCCACTGCTCCTTCCTTTATGCAGACTGCAGTGAAGAAAGGCACTTTGGTACAGAAAAGTTTTTGGTTTTAAAGATCAAACTCACTTGCTGTTGTCATGCACTAGTTATTTGTTTAATCTTGAGTTTTGTCAGCCTTACTTTTCTGTATTTTTTGGTGTATTAAATTCTGGGCTGAACTCAATCATTGCTGCAAGACCAGAACAAGAACCCAGACTAACACAAATAATAATTTGTTTTTGGATTATGACCTGTGAATAAGCATCACTCAATATGGCTAGAGGATGGCACTTCTCCCATATGCTGTTTGATGTGCTTGTCCTTCCTGTGGGGGATGGGGTGGAACCAAAACCAACCAAACAACAACAACCACAAAACCCCAACAGCAAATGGAGACACAGGAGTTCAGGAGACCTGGGAGATCAGACACCTGATTTCACGACATGAAGATATTTCTTCTTGAAGTGACAGAAAAGGCAACATCCATCTCTAACACCTGCACAATCAAAGGGGTGTGACACCCTTACATCAGGCCCGGAGCTTTGTGTGTCCCAAACCAGAGCTGGTAGCAAAATCTTGAAACACCAGGCTTAGAAAAGCTGAAAGTACAGTGAAAGAGTCCACTAGACAGTTTGCAGAGAAACCCTATCTTTGTGAAATGCTAATCAGAGCCAGAAAATTTCCAAGCATCCCAAGATGAGAAACTCATCCACCTAGCACTCTGCTGATTGTCTAGTAGGAAATCCATTTCTAAGGACCACTGTGCTTTGGGCTCACTCTTTGGACATCTTAAATGTACATTCTAAAATAAGTTAATATGAAATTGTTTGCTGGAATAAAGAGAAAAAAAAGAAAGAAAGAGAAGAAACAAGAGTGAGCAAAGAGCAGAAGCCTCCTTGATCTAGCCATCACCTGGCTGAATGGGAGGCACAGGTTCACATTACACTCCTTTGGAATGATAATCACACCCTTCTTTGAGGCTGACACACCACTGGGAGGATTATCTTTGCAGGGCAGCCCAGATCCTTCTTGCTGATAAAGCTGCTGTATCTGAAAAGTATTTGGCAGAACTGTCACCATGCACACAAACAGGGGAGCTGACTCTCCTACCCTCAGAGGCTTGGTGTGGGGAGCAGTCTGCATCAGCTGTCCCCTCCAGATCAACCCTGCAGATCACCTGTGTAACTTGGAGAAGAAAACACTGTTTCCTTGGGTTTTCAGGTGGTTTTATTAATGACTTTCCAAACCTTTTGAGGTAACATTTTCAAGGTAACAAGCTTGTTCTTCACCCATTGCTTTCCCACCCACATCCACTTCTGAATCTACAGCTTTTTTCTGTCTCCTTGAGAGCTATGAAGTCACCAAAAAAAAAAAAAAATATATATCTATACATATCTTCTTTTTTACTTTTCTTTCCAAAGTTAAGAGATACTGCTTCTTCTACCCTTGCATGATCAACTGCACTTATTACTCCCTTTTTCTAGACTCCTTATGAGTTATGTCAAACATAACAATTTTTCCAGATACATTTTCTGTTTAACATTCCTGCCTACTGATAGAGCCAAAGCCATAACTCAGTACTATAGGGGAAGGTCTTCCCCTTGAGACCTTTCATCGTGGGCTTATAATAACTGAGCAATTACATTAAAGAGTTTGGTTTCTGCAAGATGGCACTGATTCCCACTGTTCATTGGAACATTCTATATCCAGCAGTTGTGGTTACATTGTATTTTGAGCATCAGGGAAATAATACTGTCTACATGTACTTGGCTGGCAAGTAGAAGTTCGAATTTCTTCAAGTAAGGTGCATGCTTTTGTCATTTAGGACTCAAAAAATCTGAAGAAATTATCCAGTAGATGTGCTTCATTGAAACTGCTCTGATCTCAGAGAAAGGACTCTTTATGGCCAAATAATGCTTATAGATAGATCTACCAAACAATGCTTTTCTTTCCAAGGACCCATAAATCTTTGAATACTTTTGAGAGTAATAAATGTTGCAATAATGCTGTTCTTGATTACGGGCAAGGCTATAACAGCTCTGATGGGTAGTGATTCCATAATTATATTTGATTACAAGCGGGTTATTTGTTGCCTTGTCTCAGTCATGGATTCCACTGGAGACCAAGAGCATGCCATGCCAGCACACACAGCTCGCTCAGCTGCCTTCCTCAGAGCTTTGTCACTAAAGCACAGCATTTAATAGCAGGACCTGTGATAGTTGGGTGTGCAGAACCTTTTATGGAACTGTAATTTACCCACTCTGTAACTACATCAAGTGAGGGCCACTGCCTAAGAGGATCCTGAATTTCAGCAGCCCTTGAGGAGTTGATCTTGCATACTTCATAGTGTTCAGGGGCTAAAGTTACTCGTGCCTTTATTACAGTAAGGACCAAAGTGACAATGAGAAATAAACTTTATCTGTAACATTCTCCACGCTTTCTATTACTACAAAATTTTAAAAAAGGAAAAGCTCCATTAAGTCAAATAGCCCTCCCTCTGTCAATGAACAATAAAAAAAAAATTTAAAATCATGCCTTACAATTTATTCTTCAGTGCTTTATTTATTCAGTATTAAATGACTCATGGAATAAGGTTTCCACCTCTCCCCATGGGAGATTATTCCAGCTGCTGAGGACCTACTAACAGCTCTCTTTCTTTTTTTTTCCTCTTTTAACGATGCTGAAGTTTTGCATTCTATTTTAGTTTGGGATGTGAAAGAGAGAAGGGAAATTCACATCCCCAAACTTGCTTTAAAATGCAATTACAGCTGTTGAAATGGACTCAGAAATCCAAGAAAACATGCAGTTAAAACAGAAATGTATCATATTTTTCACTTAAATACTGTGCCACCTTAAAGGAACACTTTTAAGCTAACTGCACACTTCCTTGTTTTTACAGGCTTGTTTCTTACTGTTATGTAAATGCACTTTTGTTGTATGTAAATTAGCATTAGGCAAACTCTTAAAGCCTGTTTTATAGCTGTCACACCAACAAACCACATTTACAAATAAATATTTGTTTCTACAGGTGAGTATATTACCTACTTAAAATAATAATTATTTCCATCATTTTGGCTCTGTGCTGTGACTCTGCTCTGGCACAACCTGTTGTATGCACAGAATAGAGTATTCTTACAAAAAGTACTTTGCTTATAGAGTTGTATACTGTAAAATTCTTTAAATGTGTCTCTTTAATCCATTTTATTGTTATTATTCTTACGAGGCACTGCAAAATCTATTTAAAAAGAAAATACTCTCCTGCTTCTCCCAGTAGTAGTTGTGGAGTCCATCATGTCACTCAACAGCATCCCATTTGTCTGGTAAAGGAACAGTGATGATAAGTTCCAAATAAAATTTAGTGCTGTTTGTTGTGCCTAGAAAGAAAGGTCGCGATGAACAAGGCTTTACTTGTCAGAAACAGTGAAGTAGGATAACTAGAGGGGTGGAAGCAACCCAGAAAAGGACTCTCTGATATGAAGGTTGAAGTTCCTAACCCTCAGTTTGCCTTTTAAACCAGCACTGTCAAAATGTACCTAAATTTGACAGCTAGGGCACTGGTGTGATAGGGGCATTCATGCTTAATGCAGTTCAAAAAACACAACACAAAACCAGATACAGACCAAATAATGAAATCTTAATAGAAAGATGTTGGGGACTCTTACTATCAGACACATATTACTGTTTTAATGGATCATAATGGCTTCAAATCTACCTCGTTAAGGGGATGCTGCTCATTTAAAAAGTTTAATGTCATATAAATCAAAGTACTATACAGTACATTTGTGCTTTCCTAATATCCTTAGCAAGGTAAATGCTCACATGAAATGGTGCTTCTCCTTTCTTTTATTATAGTGGTGTGAATGGTAATAGATATAACAATATCATTATATTCAAATTGCTTCTGGCACTTGCTTACTGTTTCTGCCTTTTCCATTAAAGATACTATTGCTGTGCCTAATATACACTACCTATGTACTCTGAAAACAATTTTTTTCCTCACAGATGGTTCTACGATGTAGCATGAAGCAATTTTAAGGAATAATTACTTTTATTATGTCAACATGAAATGTTCCATTATGTTGCTATTATTACTGATATCTTTTAGATAAGAGACTGGCAAGAGAAATTACAGTAAAGAACTGCTAGAAGTGTCCACTACGTTTGACATGGCAGGTTATTGGAATACCAGCCATTTTACCTGTGTTTCAATCAGTTTAACTTTGAGTAATAGCAACCACACATACTTGTCTAAAAATGTCCTCATACCAAATGCCTAAAAATGGAAAAGAGGGAAAATAAACCTGCAAAATCCCTCAGCTCCTTGTTTAAAAGAGCTTGGACTTAGTCCCAGTTGTGCAAATCAGACTTTTTTCTAGATGATGAACTGGGGAATGGAGATGGTGGTTGAGTCAAGTAACCAAACTCAGAATAGTAATGTAGAGCAAGATTGCTGCCTGGAGAGAACTCATCTTCCCATGGGATATGGTCTGACATGCTTACCTTGCTAGCTAAAGGAAAGTGTTGAATAGAATTACCTGTACCAATGAATAGATAGAAAAACTTCAGACTAAATGCAGAGCTGGAAGTAAGGTTTGCTGATTTTAGCTGTGTTGAACGTTTGCCTTTATGTTAAAGCAGATGCCTAAGGAATACATAATTCCAAAGTCCAAAGTGATTGGCCTATTTTCTTGAAAAAGAGAAGATAATGTAGGACTAGGTCTGATTCCAGATGAGATAAGACTTTGTTATAACAAAGCTAATGTTAATAGGCAGGTTCTGGTTTAAGTGAGTTATTCAGTATCACAAAAACACTTCTGACAGATAGGAAAAAAAAGACAATTATCCAAAATGGTATTCAGTTTTCTTAAGGGAAAATCTTACAGCTGGCTCTTATTTTGTAGTTTCCTGGCTTGTTCATTATGCAGTTCCCACTCCCAGTGACAATCCTTTGCACTGAATGAAATAATGTTACCAATAGCATTTGACTAAAAAGAAAATACTATAATACCTTCTGGCTGAAATTCGGTTGTAAACTTGATTCTGAAATTTTCCAGTTTGTGAGTATTCATAAATAATAATTTGACCCAGTATAAATACTGTTGGACCATAGGTCTAACAGTCCTTAAGTTACTGCATTTTCCCCATATCCATGAAAAAAAAGACATGAGAAAAAGAAATCTAACACTTGACCACATGCTTGACCCAAAACTGGATGATCAGCAGTGTTAAGTCCTCAGCAGTGGGTTTCCTTTTGTTGTTGGACAATAACTTGAGCGTGTAGAGCCTTGAAAGTGATCATGAGTTGGAAGTCTCTTCCCTGGCTAGCATCAACAAAGCCAGCAGTGGGGCTAATGATGTTCCATCAGCAGCCCTGGAGAATTCAAGGGCTCAAATGCAAGGTAAGTCCCAAGAGGCTTGCAGATAGAGAGTGCTTGGCTGATCTGAGGAGATCACATCTGTGCCACTGAACTTTTTGGGAGCTGTGAGAAGATGGAGTGCGGTTGATGAAGGCAGTGTCTGTCGGTCAAAAATCCTTATAGTAAAAATAATTCCATATAC
>VRYO01002734.1:25939241-26074034 GCA_009812075.1 Sialia sialis
TTACTGTCTTATTCTAGCTAGAACTTTGAAGGCAAAACAGGCCAAAAACTAAACCAACATCTCCACTGCTTGAGACAGATATTTTCTAGGAAAACAGGCCACTGCTGCTTCAGCAGAGCTGCTCAGCCCCAGATTAGAGTTGCATTTCACATGGGGGCCCTTACTACAGGTGATGCTTCCATTCCTGTCTGGGGATACTCCAAGAGGCAAGCCTGTTTTAGCCTCAGTTTTGTCATTTGAGAGCTGCAGTTTGGGTCATTAGGGGTTGTTCTAGTTTTTGGCCACAGATAATGCTTTCTGGTAATAATCTCTTTCAGAATATTACTGTGATGTAAGGACTTCTTCTTGTTATTTCTCTCTTCCCAAATGTAATATTCCCAAAAGTACATTCATTACAATTAAGTGAAACACAGGGAATGGACCTGAACACATGTGAAGATAAAAACACCCTTTCTCATTAGTGTTTTGTTAGATGTTGTGTGAATACTTCAGAGACAGTCACAAAGGACTTGATTCTAAGTGGAGTGGGGAAAGGCCAGCAAGGAAAACATAGACAAAGGGAAATAGACTTAAAAATTATGGAACAAGCATGTGTATACACTGGCAGGAGAGTATTGATGGCCTTATGCCCTGGTAAGAGCCTAGAAACAAAAGATATGTCCAGATTTGAAGAGTTTGCCCTCCCTAAAACCTTTGAGTAGGAACAAAATAAGGATTAGGATTGCACAGTGTCTAATGACGGCTCAAAACTTCTCAGTTTCCATGGCTCATGGCACTCATGTTCATCTGTTTCTGACATAAAGAGATGAACCCATTATCAACTGATAATAATAGGAGAGATGAGACTACTTTACTTTTACCTGTCACTGCCCTGCTCCTTGAGATCACTCTCTTGCTGTTGTGCTCTTGCTGTGATGGATAATTTCCACCGCTCTCAGGATGCCTCTCTCAGAAGCTGTGTTAAGGATGTCCTTGTCTCCCAGAAGGATTTAAGATTCAGAAATACCTGTTATCTCCAGTACAAACTCCCTTAAGCACATGCCAGTTGACAAGGTAGTTCCTTAAAGTGGCAAAGAGAAGCAAGAAATGTCTTTAACATGGGTTTTGAAAAGTTGAAAAGGGTATTTAAGGCAAACATAGGTTTGTGAAAGATCTAGAGATTCTGGTAGGAGTTCAGTTTTTACTTGACTTTCCCTGTAATATCTTCTTGATATTATACAGCAATGGAATTCCCTGAGGGAGCTACTCTGGAACCTAGATGAAAAACAGTGAAAAATTCAACAGTTGGTATCCCACTTTAAAATACAGAGGAATACTCTCTTCATCTTTTCTGAAATCACCATTTCCTAGGAGCATGGCATGGTGTTGTAATACATATGCTAGGGCTAGTTTAGAAGGAATTAGGATGGAAATAACTTTTGGGGAGCAAAGTCTGCCCAGTACAGCTGTTGATGTGGCTGGTAGCAGTTTGGCTGGAAGCAGTCCCAGAGGATCTTTTCTTCTCTGGTTGCTGTAAAGGCAAGTGAAGTGGTGGCTCAGTTTGGACTGGAAGGCATGGAAAAGAAGACTCGCTACTGATATTTTACACTGGCATGCCCTGTGGTTTGGGGTGCGTGTGGGTGCTCTTGTTTTGGGGCTAGTGGGATTTTCTTTGTCAGACATTTACCTTGTTTTACATGTCTATTCTTCCTATCCAAACACCTTGCTTGGTTTGATGTACAAGGCCATGGAAATTGTAAAATTTAGCCATTGTAAAATAGTATCTAAACAGGCAAATTCAAGAGTTACACCAGTTCATCCTTATTTTAGTCTGACATAACCCTTAGCATTGGCAATAGCTGGAATTTATCAGCTATTGTTAGTCAAAGGTGTACTTTCAGCAGATGATTTTTTGTTCTGTAAGACACCACTGTATCAGCAATGTTACCTGACAAAGGTACAGATACAGGAAAATGTGCTTACTGTTTAAAACACTACTGATATTACTGTTCAGCAGATGGCTACTACAGGTGAATGCTTTCCAGTCATTTTGAGTCCAGTGCAGTGAAGCAGAAAAAAATAAACTAGATGGACTTCATAGCTGTGATTAAGCACACTGCAAAATCCTTGGGGGAAAAGTGTCTAACAGCCCAGTTTTACGAACAAATTTGGCTCATGCCAGCAGAAAACAAAAAGACTGGATTAATGGAAAAATACATGGGTTGCTGATTTTTCTTTAAATTAATTTATACGAGTGGCTTTGTTGACGGAGCACGTGTTCACGTGGACGTGGGGTGTATTATTCCAACCCTTTCTGTAACACAACCACGGTGACTGCGTCACATGGTGCTAGTGCAAACAAAGTCTCGCTAACAGCCCATGAATAGAAGCATTTTCCGAGAATACGGTTTCTCATTGGGACTATCGACTGATTCCTGAGCTACCAAGGGATAAGGATGGCTACGGACAGCTCTGGAAGGATCTAAGTGCAGTAATCCAAAGTGTACAAAACAAAAATGAGTGTTTGTTATATAATCAAAAATGGTACAAGGAATGTAGTTTATTCTGTGACACTTTGGTAACTGATTTGTAGGCAGTATCTAGAGTATATCTTGTTAAAAATTTTACTTCTATGTATATTCCCTGTTCTTTCTGTTCTCCTAATGTCTGAGAGGCCATCAACGAGCTGACCTCCTCCACATAGCAAGACTCCCTGCACTTTCCCTTCTCCTCCATTAGCATCCTATTTGCATCAGATCCAAAATAAGCACTGTTTTCTTGATGGACTCAGCTCAACTTGTCTTTCTGATCTTAGACTTTTCTTTTCTTAGCTATTAAGCTACTCATCCTAACCTTCATTTTGTTTCTCATTGTCCCAGGTTATCAATTTATCTAATGGCAGCTCTTTTTCCTAGAACAAAAGCACTTCCTAAAAATATCACTGTAAAACATTTAATTTTCCTCTTGGCATTCTCACAGAAGTGTTTTTGAATGTAAATTAGGAAAAAGAATAATATTCTATATACAGTTAAGGAAATTATGAAACAATTTATTTAGCCTTTGAAGTGCATCTTGATTTTTTAACGAAAGTAAAAATACTGTCAAGGTTTGATGGACATGAACAGACTTTGTTGCGAGAAATTCTAGCTGTTTATGAACCTTCCCTGCATGGCAGTGGAGTAAGGGAGAAGAGGCAGACAGTCCTCTGGGAATAGGGACAGCGCAAGATTTGGTCCAGAGCAGTGGCTCTCAAGTTAGTGTTAAATCGGCACTCCGTGAAGTCCACTTTGAACTCCTTTTTTGCATCCTGGCAGCGCTGCCCGACGGGCACCTCACCGCGCCC
Source organism: Sialia sialis (assembly GCA_009812075.1). Classification (NCBI taxonomy): domain Eukaryota; kingdom Metazoa; phylum Chordata; class Aves; order Passeriformes; family Turdidae; genus Sialia; species Sialia sialis. The sequence continues at coordinate 25,942,564 of VRYO01002734.1, forward strand.
GCCCGCCCCCGCCACCACCACATCCCACTTCCCCCGGCCCGGCCCGCCTCTCCGCCGCCGCCCCGCCCTCGCCCCGCCCCCTCCGCACCGCCCGCTCCCATTGGCTGACAGCGAAGAGCGACAGGGCGTCTGGCCAATGGAGCCCGCGCTGCTGCTGCCGTGGCGCCCAATGGGCTCGCGCGCCCACCGCCCCTGCCCGTCGCGGCCGGGCGCCGGGGCTGCGCGGTGCCATTCGGAGGGCGGGCGGCGTGGGGAGTGGATGGTGGCGGTAGCGGCTCCGTGGCGCCGGCGGGGGCAGGAGCAAGAGCTGGAGCAAGAGCTGGCTGCGAGCGCCTCCTCCTCTCCCCACTCCGGCTGCGTGTCCCCTCGTCGTGCCTTGCCGCCGACCACCCTGAGCCGGCAGCGCTGTACGATGTGAGCGGCCGCTGGGCTCAGCAGCGCCCCCGGTGCTCTCGACGCTGGGGCGGGCAGCGATGGCCAGAGCCTGGCGTGGAAGCAGCAGCCGCCGTCGCCGATAGGAAGCGCCGGGGGCAGCTGGGCAGGCGGCGCGGAGACTCCCTAGGGCCGTGCAGCGCTTGTCCCGCCCCGCCCCCTCCTTCCATCCCTCCCCCTCCTCCTCTCCCCGCGGCCGGTGCATGCGGGGTGCTGGGGGCCGAGCTCGGGTCCCCCGCTGCCACCGGCGCGAGTGACCCGCGGGGGTCTTGCGCATCCCCGCCATGTCCTCGTCCAGCTCCTCGCAAACCCCCCCGTCCCACCACCAGCCCCCGCCGCAGAGGATGAGGCGCGGCGCCGCCGGGTCCCCCACCGCCGGCACGGCCGGGGGCCCCGGTAACGGCGCCGGGGGAGGCTCGGCGGGGACCAGCCGGCTGCTCCAGCCTATCCGAGCCACCGTCCCCTACCAGCTCCTGCGGGGCAACCAGCACAGCCCGACCCGGTCCCCCTCCGCCTCGGTGGGCAGCAACACGGGGCCGGGGGGCGGCAGCGGGGGTCGCGGCGGAGGCAGCCCCCCACCGCCGCCCAGCGCGACGCCGCCTCTGGCAGCGGGCGGCGGAGCGGAGCCGGGCAGGGTGAAGGGCAGGCAGCGGCGCTCGCCGGAGAGCGGCGGCAGCAGGAGGAGCAGCTCACCTGAGAGACGGAGCCCCAGCTCCCCGGTGTACAGAGGTAAAGCACCGGGAGAAAGCCGGTCTCGCTTCCCTGCCCCGCGGGGGTGCTGGCCGGGCTGGGGCCGCCCAGCCTCCGCGTACTCTGGGCTCTGCTTCCCGCTCTCGGGCTGCGCCCTGCCTTCTCCCCCGGGCCGGCGGGGGTAGGACGCCGGGCGACTCCCGGCCCGAGGGAGGAGCCCCTTCGAAGCCTTAGCGAGCGGGTTGGGGGGTGAGGGCGAGCCCTAAATCCCCCACCCCCGGGGCAGGTGTCGTGCCTGGGTTTTCCCTGCCAGGAAGCGGGGGGGAAAGCACTTCATCCCGCCGCCCTCCCCTGGGATGGGAGGAAGCGACCGCTGAAATGTCATCTTCCGTCTCGGGCAAGGTGAGAATCCCGCTTAGGAAAATCAGCCCCGCGCCGGCCTCGGGCGGAGCGGGCGGGGGCGAGCCCCGGGGCTCCCCTCCCGGGGGGAACAGTCCCGGGGCTCCCACGGCCGTGCTCCTGCCCTTGTGCTCGGGCTCCGGCAGTGGAGCCGTGTAGTAGGGAAACGAGCCTAAAATTAACCCGCTTCCCCGTCTGCAGCTGCAACTATCTAGTCGGGGTGATAGTTAGATTTATATCTGGGGTGTCACAACCCAGTTCTGAAGTGTGTGTTAAAACCAAGCCTCAAATGCTCTTCCTTTCTGCAGAGCTCGGTTTCTTAAAAGACTTGCGTTTTTGTAAGATCATAGGTTAAAAGATGTGATGTTTCCAAGCACAAGCTCCAAAACAAGGAAATTCCCATATTGGAGTACTTAAAACCAAGTCTGTCTCCTTGTGATATTTAGTACTGAATCCTTGAGACTGTAAAACACTCAACCAAACAGAACCCACAACAAACCAAACCCCATGTAGCCAAAATAGGCCTGTAAAGTTTAAAACGTAAAATTGATTCCCAGCAAGTCCAACTTAACCTGTGTCAGGTTGTCTGTTAAATTATTGAATGTGTTAAAGTAGCAGTGGCCATCTTACCTCCCCCGATCCCTCCTACCTTCCCCCATCACTTGAACAGTTGAATGAATTGGACTAAATGCACTTTTTATGTTGTCCTGCTGTAGCTATCAGGTATCACACATCATCTCTTCCTGGGAATGCTTTCTGTGGTTCAATACCACTTGCTTTTTTTTGTCCCTTCCATAAGTCTTACTGTGTGTGATTTCTGTGGCAAATTGTGGTCTGTGTTGGGTGCCAGCATGTGTTGTAGCACTGGAATCTTGCATTCTTTCCTCTTCAGTTTTTATGTGTAGTACACCCTTGCTGTCTGTAGTATTTGTAACTTGGGCAGATCTGTCATCAGAATCATCCTAAGTCAGGGGCAGCATTTTACAAATGAGCAAAATGTCGCTGCTAGTTACAAATGGAGGTAATTCGCCCTATGCATCTGCTTATGCAGATGACCTAATTGATTGTGTTATAATCTGACTAGAGATACTTTGTATTTTTCCAAAAGGCAGTCTATTTCTGCAGAGGGTTTTGCGTGCTTGAAAATGGAACTGAGCTTCTGTGGTTTTGATTCATTTAAGCTCTATTTAAAATATTAAAGATCATATATTTCTGACTGCATGAAGCACTAAATGTAGATTTCCCTTTTGCCTCTATGGAAAATGCTAATGGGAAACTTGGAAAAACCAAAATACCTATGTGTATGAGGAGTGATGGTGCTGATGATGAGCAGTAAATTATTTAATTATGGGGACCCGGAGGAAAACATTGTAGTGATGCAGTGTATAAAGCCTATGCTTAAGGTGTATTGAAGAGGGAGGAATATGGCCAGTTACCTGCAAGCCAGGAAAATACTGCAAAACTGTGAAGTACTTCATTAATGTGTACAGATTTTTTTGTTGGAGGGGAAATTTTAATTTTAGAAAGTGGTTTCAGTCTTCTTCATCTGTGGGCTATTTTAGCCTTAATAAATCAGACTGTAAATTAGTACTGAATGACTTTTCTGTCATTAAACTTGTTTGAGCTTGCCTCCTGGTGAACTGCGTCAGCAGCACACAGAGCTTGATTTGGTTTAATGAGTGCAGTGTATAAAATCATAAACGGTCCGTCGAGAAATGCACCCTGTAATCTGTATGCACTGCAAAGAATTCGTTCCCCCTCCTCCAGGTCAAGCCAGCTGCTGCTGCAGAAGCTGACATCCTTTAGCAAATCCTGAATGAATGAATGAAAACAACGTGATCGCCCTAATAATGACCACAATTGCACACGTCAACAGCTTTATTTTACTGAAATACAGGCACCATTTTCTAGCGGGCGAGAGTAATAAGATACTCTATTTCTTCAGTCTTGCAAATGAAAAAAGGTTACCAAACCTCCCTTTAGTCTACCCCCCACTCCCTCAAAACTAGAGCTGTATTGACATTATTTGGAATATAGTTCCATGCCACGGGGTGGTATTTTGTCTTTGTTTCCCTGCTTGTTCTCAGCATTTTAGTACATGATATGTGGATACTAAAAACATGTTTGTAGTCTATATGGTGATAATAGTATATAGAAAATTGACTGCTGAACTGGAGGACTACTGCAGTTATAATGGAGGGCTTGAAAAAAAATTTAAATGTTCCGTTTTCAGACAGACCATTTTGCTGTTGCTTGTTAAATAATGCTACTCCAGCTATTTATAGTTGTTATCTGTATGCAAGTCTTGGGGAAGTGGCTTGATTAAGTTTTTTTGTCAGTTTTTCAAAGCCATTTCCCACTGCTGTAAGATGTGAGCTTAGGCTCTAGGTTTAATCCTGTTGTTTTTCTCACCAGTGCAGGAGATGTGTTTGTCTTTGGCTCTGCAGTCTGACTTGGATTGTTCCATGAATATACTTGTTCTGGGGACTGCTTATGATTGTGATGGGTAGATGTTATTCTCTTAAGACACCTGTCCCTTCCCCACCTCCTTTCAGCCTTTTTCAGTATAGATGCCTTGAACTGGCTATCCTACTAAGCCATTTTGTATGGATATTTTAGCGATTTGCTAGAGGTTCTTTTATGAAGCAGATTTCTGTGAAAACACTCCAGCTTTGAGCCTCTACAGGTCAAAGCAGCTACCATTGCAGGCACTGACATCACTACTACATGAACGAAAGCAGCATGGTCTGTTTTTTTCTCCTATCATCATGTTTTCTACCTTTTCTTTCTCGTGTGCTGGAAAGGTTTTTGTTCTGTGGCAACACCCTGTGTTTTTAGGACTGAAACTTTCAATAGTATGATATTTTCTTTTAAGAAAATTTGAGGACTTCTAGTTATTACAAAACCGTCAATGCCAGTAGCAGTATTTGGTTAGTCCTGTTACTGAATGGGTGAGAAATCATGAATGTTACGTATGTATTTTTAAGGTGCTAAAAAAGAGATGAAAAACCTTCTGATACCTAAAGATAAATCTGCAGTGTGCAAGTCTATATCTTTCTTCTTTTTTGAAATGTGTTTATTCCTTGCTAGTAGGTATTTTTAAAGTGTATGTTCATGTTTCTGAGAGCTGGCAGTGGAAAAAGTGTCTGGCTGAATGTAACAACATGTGGTTTTCTTAGAGGGAATATATCTGTTAGATCTCTGAGTGCATAAAAGTATTGTCAACAGAATCTGAAGCTGTGTGGTTTATGACAAAGGGCATTCCAGTTATAATCCAAAAGAGCCAAATCTTTGGACATGTCAAATAAAACTTGCTACTTGCCTGTGGACGCATCTTTTAAAGAAAAAAGCAAGTTGTTTTCCTCCTTGCCTTTCAGAAATCAGAAGTTTCTGCTGTTATGTAAAGTAGCTTGTATAAATATGAATGTGGGTTTCCTGTTTAGTTCCTTTATTTCATGATACATTAATTTCTTGTATACGAGGAGGGTATAAATGACTTCGTTATGATTCAAACTCAACACTGCTCTTACCAAACACTTTGATTTGTTTAGTGTTAACTCTGGTGTTACTGTAATATTATGCTTCATATTTTTCTAACTTTAACTTACACATTTCAGTGTAATAGTACAAACTTTTTTCCATTCCATTTCCAAATTTTAAAGACAAACGTTAGTTTTCAGGACATATGAGAAATACTGTAATCAGTTTAGCTGTTAAAGGTTCCCAAAGTCTTTTACTTCCCAAAATAACTCCTGAAGATTTGCCAGCATGAGTGAGAGAAAGGAATTACAGAAGATGCAAAACAACTGCATAACCCAGTTCAGTGGAAGAAATATATATATCTGGTTTTAGGCTAGTGGAATGAGGAGTGGAGTAAAACAAACAATATTGTTGATCTCTAGACTTGTAAGGGATATCAATATTAAAAAAAAAGCACCCAAAATTTTACTTCAAAAGCTAGAACTATTTTAATATCCTGGATTCAAACTGTCCAATATTTTGGCATCATAAGCATTTATACCAGAGATCAAGATCTTTCCTTTATTTCTAGAAAATGTAGGTAAGGAAGTAATTTCTGTGATTCTTCCTATTTCCTGATCCCTGAATAATAACAGTATTCCCATAATTGTATGGCCAAAACAGTTTTGCTCCATCTTTGTCCTTCTCTCTTCCTAAAATAGCTTTCATTGGAATATAATATGATGACATGAAAGACCCTGGCTAAATTTGATCCAGTTGTCCTGAACTCAGACCCTTTTTAGTTACATGTTTTAACATGACTGTAAAGGAGAATGGTGTATTAGATGTCTTTAATAAATAATGCTTTATAAAACAAATTAATCGAGCTTCTTTCAGGTGTTAAACTACAGGAAGGAAAAATAAGAAGGTATTTTCTCTGTTGAACTTGAATAGTACTGTAGCAAGGCATTAGCTTTGAAGACAGAACCTCCCTATTTCATGAAAAAAAAAATAACAACTCAAGAAGTATATCATTGTATCTGTTTTAAATCACTGTTTGACCTTTCATTCTTAGTCTTTGGACATAAACAAATATTCGTGTGTTACATATGGCCAAACTGAAGTTACTTGCTAACATCTGTACATGGTAAAACAGTGACAAATACTAAAATTTGTTTTCTGAAATTCATGGTTCCTGTGTTTTGTTTTCTTTTGCATGGTGGCAGGGTGAATAGAGGTTCTTAAAATGTATTTTAAAATGCAGAGAGGGTAGATTAATGGAGTGTATCTTAGAATCTTACAAAAAAGGCAGTCTTCACCAGGTCTAGCGTGCTATATTGCAAAAATTCATAGTGGAAAGCCAGTTATTTTTAAAATGGGTTTTGTGCTACCACTCTATATAATTATGAAAAAAGAATTAAAAACAACTGATGCAGTAATTCTGAAGTTTCAGTTAAGTCTAGACTCAAAAGCAGTAGTTGTAACAATGCAAAACGTATTGGAATTAGAGTATATACTCCTCAGTGTTTAACTGAATATCTGAAATACATTTTAAATGGGGCTTTACCAGTTGATTAATTGTCTTCATCCGAAGAAGATAATTTTTTTAACTTGCAGTGAAAAATGGAAGTTCCTGTTTAAATTAGTTGACTGTTATTTCAGTAGAGAACAGCTTTGCCAGCACTTGACAAAATAGGTAGCTCTTCATGCATTTCACATATGTTCTTGGGAAGTTGTTTAAATAGTAGAGTTTAAACATCAACTAGCATTTTTTAATAAGTATCTTTTATTGATGAAAAAAATGACCCTGTATTAAGCCTACATAACTGGAAAATTTTGCTCAAGAACTTAACTGTTAATGATTATCATCTTGCTTTAGTGTTAGTATTTAAATGCATGTTTGTTATTCTTTCAGTGCTGCCTCCCATGTAAATCTGTAGTGCTTAAACAATGGCTTAAGGCATTTTCAGGCAAATAAAATATTATTACATCTCATCATTAGAAGGGATGCATCAGAGCAACTTGTCAGCCTGAGATTATGCCCTTTTCCTTGATGTCACCATTTTTAAGGCTTGAGTAATAGCAAAATGAAGAGCGTTGGATGTCAGATTGAAGGAAAATTATGTTTGTACTTAATAATCTAATTCTGAGTAACAATTTTGAATGTGTATTCACTTCCCCAAAATTAGTCTCCTTCAGTTATGCTTTATTTTTTTCCTGTCTGATTTGGCTCTGAAGCGTATCGCTTGTATACAACTAGTTTTGGATTGGAGATTAAATGCTGAAGTGTAGAAGTGGTACTGAAAGGGATCAGAGACTTCTGCAGCATGGATACTGCACAGAGTATCATGACACACTGTGTAATAGCAATCCTTTGGAATGCTGAATGGGGTTCTCTGGTTCTTACCTTTCTGAAGCTGAGATTGCATCCAGGAAGTCCTCATCCATGGCTGAAACTGGAAAACACGCTCTCGGGAACTCTTCCCTACACTCCCAGCAGTTTGATTCTGGGCTTAGGACCAGAGCTGTTCTGTTACATGGCCCCCTTGGATAACTCTGCTCAATGTCCCGTTAGTAGGACAGAGGAACACACGTAGCTCCTGGAAGTCTGTCTTGGAAGGAGACACAGCCAGGCCAAGGGGAGTGCCCTCAGCCTGCTGTCTCTGCCCTTGTAGTACTGTCTCTGCCCTGGGTGTGTTCATTCCACTTTTCCTCCTTTGGTATATGGCCTTCCCAGCTGCTGCTGCTGCTGATTCCTGCCAAACTATTCACCCTGTTAGATTAGTTTTCTCTGACAGGGAGAAAAAACACCCAGAAGGTGTGAGTGTCGACACTCCAGCAATAAGTTTTCTGCTCAAAAAAGTTGTAAATGGGGGTTTAACCTAAACAGTTGGTCTTAGGTCAGTGAAGATGGTTGTGATGGGAGGTTTTCATTTTTTGTAGTAGTAGATCTCTTAATTAGCTTTCCACATTAGATGTTATTTTGCAGATTGTATATACTTCTCAGTTGGTCATAAAATTTTACGAGCTTGGGTTTTGAAACCGTAATGCAAGGTGCTGTATGGTTAGACCTCCTTATTTAGTGTTGCATATGCCCCAATGATAAATGATGCCACTGATGTTGGTGTTGATAAAGACTTGAATTTCCCTGTTGCTAGTGTAAAACTGAGAAGTAGCTGTTTGCAATGGATATTATTCTGAAATATAAATGACTGATTAACAGCATTAGTTCATATACGCCATTTATTTTGCTCAACTTGGAACTAATTTTACCTAAACTGTGCATTGTTTCCTCTTTAGGAGGAAAGTGTCTTGTATTTTGCTCACAAGAGCTGTAGGTAGTTCTGTCATGGTTTTTGAATAATCTAATATCCTCTCTAGAGTATTTTCTTCTCAATCTGCTGGGAGATAGTCTAAACAAGAATAATAATTTAAGGGTCTCATTCCTTGAACAGTGCAAATCACCTGTTTGAAGAAGACTACCTTCATCTTCCTTTCCTATGCTCTTACCACCAGGCATTAAGCAGTGTTGTAAACACTTCTCAATTTCAGGAATTAACACTTGGTTCTGACAGGTCATTGCAAGATGACTGGTGGTCATACTTGAATTTGAAACAAATTTCTGTAGCTAAATTAGTTTTAATATTGTATAATAACTATAAATCTGTCTTTTAGAAATGTTTTCTGTAAGAGTAATTACTCAGTTGTGAGTTAAATGTATGGCAATGTGAGTATTGTTATATTATATGCCTTTTAATCTCAGGAGTTGTGTTGTGCAGTGCCCAATCTGGAGTTCTGAAAGAAATAATTAGTAAAGATTAGCTAACTGGATTATCTGGATATCTAAATTTTTTTCAAATCTTCATGGTTAGGGAAAAACCCCAAACATTTTAATATACATACTTAGGCTGCAATACCAAAAGAATTCAAAACCCTTGTTTGACATTTGTCAACATTTGGAGACCAAGCTGTCATTTGGAAATGATGTGTACTTACCAGAAAACAAGTTTTGGCTATTCATTGTTCAATTGCTCACTAAATTAATTGTAGTCTGCAGAAATTGCCCTGTAAATACAAACCCCACTTCAAATTGTCATGCAGTAAGAAGTTGGCTGTTAGGGAGCAGAATCCCTAAGTGCAGATATAAAATCCCAGGTTTGTGAACATGTAGCTCTCAGGGATAATAGGACAGTTGCTTCTCTTAGATTGAAGTTCTGTACCTGTGCTAAATCAGAAATGTTGCTTGATGAAGCTTGAAAATTTTGAAAACTGTGTTCCCATAGGCTGCAGAGAGACAGCATGGAGGAGCCAGCTCTACAAGAGCTATGAATTTCTGTAGGATTTGGCATGATCCCAGTACCGCTCCTGCATGCCATGGCAGAGCTCCCTAGCCCAGTAGGACTGGAAGATGTGGTGACTATAGCAGGTATCAAGAGTGGTGCTGTCTGTGCTCTGGAAAGGTTTGGTGAATCCACTGCTCACACGTGGAGTCAGATTCAGTGCTGAGTGTCAGCTAGTTGGTCTTTCTGGAATCTGGAGCCCTGGAAAGTATAGTATGAAAACCAAGTGGCTTTGCACCATTGTCTCTGTGAGCTAGGTGTTACATCTATAGATTCAGCATATATTTTTCTTATAATCTTTGTTATATGTGATAACTTTCTGCTTTTCAAAGCAATGAAGAGTTGAGCTGCTCACTGAAAGTTAAACCCAGATTTACACTGAGTGTCCCAGAACAGACTTTGACCAGTGTGACTCTAAAAATGCCAGCTAACTGCTGAAGAATGCAGAATGCGACTTAGGTTTACAAAGTAGTTGGGAAGCTGCCAGGTTAAGGGAGAAGCTCTCTTCACAGAAGTAAATTTCTGTTCAAGGTCTTAAAATCTTCATTCTTAACTGATAGCTGTGTTTGCTTAATTGTGGCAATTGATAGTGGAATACCACACTTCCTTTCTCTCATACTCTGATTCTTCTGCTATTTCACCTTCAGTGGCTCCTTTGTTACACCCGATACCCTGCCTGGAATAATCATCTTTGCAATGTTTTCTTCACCCACAAAGAAATCATAAAATACATTTGAAATACTTGCTGTTCTTTTCAAAGGGAACAAGGAAAAGGCCTAATCTGGAAAAGGAAAATTTTTCATGGGCAAAAATGTAATTAACTCATGCATGCTTAAAAGTAATGTGTATTTGAGAAATGTCCATACAAGGAAGAGACTGGAGACACATACTCAAGGATATTAGGATATTGTCTATGTGGAAGATCCAAATAAACTTTGAGTGTTGCTGTAGAAAGAGAGGCTCATTCTTTGGAAACAAGTTGTTTACTAAAGTGGTCAGTCCATATATTGTTTAAAATATTTTGTAAAACTGTTGTGTCTAGATCTACCTTAATTTTTCCAAAGAATTAACTAGGTTTTTCAGATGATTGGAGACTCACGATTTTGTTTAGTGATGTTTCCAGCCTTTAATATGAAGTTGAAGGATACAGGGTGGTCTTTTGACTGCAAGATTTATAGTAGAAACTCATACTGGCCACATTGAAGACAGGAATTACCAACTCTAACAACTCAAAATTTGGGAAAAGCAGAAGAAATGGGCGTGTTTACACTGTTCTTAAAATAAATGTTAGATCTACCCTTTGTTTAGTCATGCAAATTTACCTGCATATACAGCAAAAGAAGAAAATCCTACCTAGAGGTTTGTTTAAAATTCATTAATCTGGAGTAAAGTTTTAGGTTTCAGAAGGAAGTAATTTGAAAATTTGTCTACATGGGCTTGCTCTGCCTTGACTACAAAGAGAATCTGTTTTAATGAAAAATGTTAATATTATTGGAGTCTTTCAGACATCAGAAAACTTCAAGGATGTGAATGGACACATACCTCAAAAAAGCTGCTAGGAATAAGCAGAGAGTGTACAACAAACAGCAGGAAGAACTGAGGAAAGAATGTCATGTTACCAATCAAAAGGTGAACTTTAGCTGATAATTGTTAAAACATGAACAGGCTGGGACTTCGTGTGCTTCAAGAGAGATAATAGAAACATGCAGATTGAAAAATGAGAGACTGATTTGCTAGAATGTATGGTTTCAAAGTCAACTTCAAGGAATAGTAGCTACAATATCAGGAAATAGCACAGATATTTCTCAGATATTCTCAGATATTCAATGCTTGGCACTCATCAGAAAAAAGTCTAAAAAAAAAAATCACTTTCCATAAATACAGTGATTTTTAACCCAGAAAGATTTTTTTTAAACCCTAAATTGTAAGGAACAAGGATAATTTGGAATTACAATTTACCAAGACCCTGATAAATACAGATTGCATGTTTCAGTAAATTCAGTTCAGAGATCTCCATTGCAGGATTTTAGTAAAGCCTACTCAGAAATTGACATTTACCTTCAAATGTCTCAGGCAGTCTTGTTAGTAGGATTGACATCATTTGAGAATAGGTACCTTCTGAGTATAGCAGGTACAGCAGCAATGCTGATGTTTTAAAAATGTGAACATTTTGTTCTAGAGAACTATTGGTGAAGCTTCAGAAGAAATCTGAAGGGATGGTTGAAACCAAGGAGAAATGTTAAAATGCAAAATGAGTTTTCCAAGTGGTGTCATGCTAATCTGGTCATTTTGATAAGAAAACTGATCTCCTAGACAGGAAGTAGATCTTATCTGTTTAGGCAAATTTTAAAATTAGGGTGATTAAACTGTTGATGAATATTGAGAGATTTAATTAGTACAGAGGAAGATTATGCAAGAAGAGTTTAAGAACCATGGGAATTGAAGTAATAAGTTCAAAAAATTTGATTTAAAAGTAAAAAGTAGAAGCTAATGTACGTAGGTTTCACTTATCAGAGTATCTTTTCCTTAAAGGAAGAGCATCTAATTTGAAAATTCTGCAAGGTGGAGTTGGGTGATGGTGAGATCTCTAAACTGCCAACATGAAGTAACTGAGAAACTTCTGAGCACAGGTCTGATCTCACGTGAAGATCAGTCAGCCACACAGGGGCTGCCAGGCATTAAATGGAGTACTGCACACCCTTTTGGTGCTCCACAGTTCAAGAAAGATAAAGTCAAACTGGAGCTGACTGGGAGAAGGACTCACAGATCAGGAGACTAATTGTATGATGCTAAAAAAATCTGAATAAAAATACAGTTGCTTTGTCAGAATCCAGATGAGCAAGCAAGGGAGTGAGTGGGTGGATTGGTTTGACAATGTAAATATTTGTATATTAAATGGTGAGAGTGCCTGAAACCATCAAGAAAAGAAAGTTCCTGGGACATTTTTCCAGTAGGAATTGGGATGACAAATACCTGCTGTAAGACTGACTGTACTCTGTTTCGAAGTGATTGTTTTGTCAGTGATAGCTGCAAAGTGGGCTCCAGATTTAGGAGGTTGTTTCTAGTCCTTTGTTTCTATGTCTTAACTGATAATGAAAGGATAATTTATTTAATCATCAAAGTTGAGCACTCTCATTTAGGCAATCAATTTTAATCTAGTTTTATGTTTCTATTTAAATTTTTTTTTTCAGAAAAATTTATCATTCTTATTTAGTATAATTTGCTCCAGCTAGGAGAAGGCTTTCTATCTGTAATAACTGGTGATCATTATGATGGCATTGTGTAGCCTCTGTGTGTTGATTACAGTCCTTTGTGTATTTTGATTATGAAAATGGTGAGTTATGCCTTCTGATTTATTTTATTCATTATTATGTCCAGCTGCATTTTGATGGAAAGAAGAATTAGATTAAAGGTTTACAAAACCTGCACTTTCCACATCTTGTTAAATATTAAGTATTGTCATTATAACAACAACAAAAAAAATCCCTTAAGACTCATGAAGTATATTTGGAAAAAAAGTGTTCTTCAGTTACTGAATCAACTGTGTGTATTTATAATGACCTTCAGTATTTTAATTATTAATATACTGGAAGAAAAAATAACATCCCAAGCTTTAGTGCTGCTCTTGATTCCCAGTTTGGTTTTTAATATTGGATACAGAGAATAGATGAATCAGCAGATCTAAATTAATTAACTAAAAGAAGGGCAATTCTTTGTATCTGCTGAAGTGCCCAACAGTTATCAGATGGTTGTTTCAGTGTGCTTTTTCCCAACTACTTGGCTGCTGAGCACCAATCAAATTTGTCTTAACTTTATAGTACTAACATTTTCTAGATACTTTATTAAATGATATTAAGCTTAGGTATTTGTGTAGTATTTGAAATTGAAGTAATAATTGTACAAAGAAAAATTTATTGTAAAAACGTAAATGCATAAAAATAGGAAAGGTTTGGAAGTAGTGGTTTTTACCTCCATGTCATCCTGTTAGATGAGTGCAAGTGTTTAGGTTACATCTGTTGAACAAAGCAGTCTTTTGTGACATGAAATCTTTCAGGTTCTATACATGCCAGCAGTAATCCTTGTTAGAAGAATAATTCAGCTTTAGTAGGCTGAAACTTTCTGCCATACGGTTTGTTTACTTTTCTTACGGAGATTAGAGCGTTCTTTCGGTGTTTGATCTCTGAGGATAATGTTGATTTTAAACAGGGGAGTTTTGCTGTGAATGAAATCTGACTTCTGAAAGATATTCATAGTCACATTTTACTTGACCTGTGATTGGGGGGAATAAGAGACATGAGGCAGAGACCATGCATCACCATAAACACCTAGAGAACCAGGAGTTTCAGTCAGCTGCAGGTCCAGTGAAATATGCCTACAAGTCCAGCCATGTGTTCTACTTGCTCTGGTGTTCACACTAGGCCTGCCACTGTGCCTGTCTGTGCAGTTAGGTGAGCAGAGCTCTATGTCCTTGAGAGTCGTGCATGAAACCTCCATTATGGAAGGAAATGCCTTTACCTATGGGTTGGATTCAGTGGCTGTTCATTCAGAAGATCTCTTCCCTTTCTAGATGGCTTAGTCATAGCTGTAAAAGATATCAATATAGTTGATTCCTAAATCCTGTACTGTGGGTCAGTGTATGTACAATTTTCTTTTGAAGGGAAAAGCTGGTTTTATGTTGTTTTCCCAGCATAGGTAACGTCCTGTCTTGAAAGACTTCTGTTTCTTGCAGTTTAGTCTGAATTTTCATAAGCCTTGTCAGGTACAAAACCAAATCTGCCCTGACTACCAGACTGTAAAATGATCTGTGTGGAAGACTGGCTCACTTTTTTTTTTTTTCGTCCCTGAAGAATTCTGTCTGTAGAAAGCACATCATTCATGGACCTGGATCTCTGAAAAGATCTTTGCTCTCAAGAAGTAGCCTGTTTTCTGCTTGTTAGGTTTGGTTGTTGGAGCCTTGGTTAGATTATGGTGCTGCTCTGTGCTTTTTTTTTCCCCTTCAGTTAGGATAATGAGAGGAAATTAGAGTGGATTGTGTCTGTCTCATTAGAGTAGTAACTTCAGAATGTCATCTCTCTTCATTTTTAGTCATTATATTGATTTCTAAAGATAGAAACTGGGGAGTAATTTCTGAAATTGATACAACTGTACCAAAACCATGCAAACCATGTTTGCATGTAATGAAAACACATTTTAAGGAGCTGAATGTAAAGTACAGTAATTTTACGACTGTAAGGCACACCGGACTGTAAGGTGTACTTCCGGGTTTCGATCAAAATTTTAGACAAAAGGGTGTGCCTTATGGGCATGAAATTACTGTACTTTAGAGATGTATTGGAAGGTGACTTGAAAATACTCTTCTTATATTCTCTTAGAATTATAATTTTGATAGCAAAAAACTGTACCACCTTTTAAATGTTTGAAAAGGCTAGTATTTTGGTTTTTTTTAATCTATTAAAGAGATTCAGCTATTTAATTTGAAATTTTGAAGGAAGAGTGCAGTAATTTCACGGTAACTTTTTCTTTTCAATTATATAGAAGGGTGCTGTGGGGTTTTTTTAAGATCCTATTTAAAGTCCTATTTTTTGTTACTTTGTATGAGCAGTCCATGGCAAACAGCATGCTCTTTGTTGCTCTGCACCTTTCTGAACTGTTAATGCAGTCATGCAGCCAGTTAGCAGATTGGGTCAGAAACAAGTCCGTCAGTCACTGGCAACTGGGAAATGTCTTTTGAGCCAATAGATCTCTTTACTCCTCTGGAGTAAAACTTCAGGGGACCCCAAATCCCTCGTTAATCTTTTTCATGAGAGATTTTGGCTCCAATTACAAGAGAAAAGCCTTTTTGAGAATGAAGATTGAAATATTTTTTTAGAGTGGCCTCTAAATCCCTATTATTCAATCTTTTTCCTGGCAAAGTCGTAGAGACAAGTTCTGCAAATTAAACACTCACCAGTTTGATCATCTACCTGTATAATCAGAGCAGGAAAGACCAATCAAATACACATTCAGGTATCAGTACAATGTCACTATATATTTGCTTAAAAAGCAAACAAAAAAGAAAAAAACTCTCCCTTGACCAGATTCTTCAGAGGCAAAGTCCTCTTGAATCCAGAAGTCTGCCTTTATGCCACTTGGGGTATCATTGTCCAAAATAAGCAAAGATATCCCTTTTTTTATGCTTTTACAAGGTGTGGCAGGAGAGGGGACTTCAAACGAGATGTAGGACAGTCATCAGTAGCTGCTGTGGGAAATGTGATTTCAGTGATGCCAGGCCATCATTCTTACGGGTCACTGTGGGTTGCCATTCCTTAATATTCAGCTTTCCATTTCTAGTTTTTGATTTCATAGACTGCGTTCCCACATAATTCATTATTTAAGAAGCAATCACACAGGCACTTCTGCATCTCATTGGATTAGTAGATTGTTGTAAATTTTTTGTCATGTCTGGTAGGAATGTCCTAGAAATTACTAATTTATGATGGCATACCCAGTCTCTGAGTATCCTTTGGGCCAGACTATTTGAACTCTGACTTTGTGGCTCTTGAAAAGAGTCTTAAGCAGACTAGGATATCCATCACAGTCTTCCCAAGAGTATTTTTGGAGAAAATTCTTTTGAAGTTAGTATTTATTTTCAAGATAAAATCTGAAATTCTTCAGGAATGGATGAGTCCTAAGCTTGGGACTCATTTCACTAGTCGCTTGTGACCAGAAGGTTGTGCAGGGTGCTAGCAACTAAACTGAAGAGAAGTGACATCTCATGAAAATTTTTTGTGGAGTCTAGTACTGATATTTTGTGGTGTCTCGGGTTAATAGTTGAAGTTAAAAAAGAACTTTAAAGAAAAGAAATTAAGAAATAACTGCAAGAATGTTGTCTAACCTTTTGGCAGGACAGCATCACAATTAGCTGACATCAATAGTGAGACGACAATATTCATACTCGTGGTTTTAGAGAAGAATGAATTTTATTTTTATGTCATGTCATGCTTTTCACTCAGTTTGAGAGGAGTTTGTGTTATCTGAGATTCTCAGGATAATTATAGCCCTTTAAAATCAGTTATATCTGTGCAAGTATATGAGTAGAAAGGTTCCGGCCAAATTTGAACTGGATTTGCTAACTGTTGAAAGAAACATGGGAAGAAAAGATGTTGACAGATTAGCTGTGGTGGATTGAGCTGAACCAGTTTTTTTAGTGCTACCAATGCTAGCTGTCAGTCTTGCTCTTCTGTTGCAGGTGATTTTCCTCATTGCACGTGTAGCACAAAGCTATTTAAGCTAAAAATGGACTGTGAACATGGCTTTCAGATTATGTGCAGGTTAGCTGCCTCTATCCTAGATGGGAAGGCAAACTCTTCATTTTAGAGCTGTAGCAGATGGTTTTATTTGAGCCCCATGTCCTTTTCAAAAGAGCTGTCGTGTTAGGCTCTTACTGAATTACATTTTGCTGTCAGAGAAATGGAAACTTTATTTCAGTCAGTCCAGGTGGTATAACTAGAATTCTCTTTGCTCTCAATGCAGCATGCAGAATCATGATTTCATGCAAGTTATTTTAGTTGATTCCTGCTGGGAGGTAGGATCATGCTGAATTTTGCCAGCTGTAGTATTCAGGTGGACTCTGTGTCATTTTGTGTAACATTGATAACTAGAATGGTGTAGCAATTTGTCCTAAATACATGCCATGAAAACTTGTGGCGTATTCTAAATAATGCATAGAATCACAGAGTATTCTGAATTGGAAGGGCCTCACAAGGATCATTGAGTCCCATTCTTTAGAGAGCAGCTGATACAAGGATCAAACCCACAATCTGGGCATTACCATCGTGCTCTCATCAACCAAGCTAACATCTGTGGTTGTGAGGTATTTTGCCTTGCTGCAAGCATTTGTCTTGCTTTTCTAATTTCTGGATGACTTCCTCAGGTCATGTTACACTGCTTAAGTGCTGTGGTCTTTAGTTTGTTCCTTCTGGAGTTAGAGCTGAGTTTCGTATGAGATGTCTCACTTATCACTGACTAAGACAACAGAATCCTTTGACTTACTGCTGCAGTAAAATCCATTCATATGCTCAGGATATTATCAGATGAGCTCTAATTTGAAATGGATAAAATTAGTCTGTAATTTTAGAGATTTCTTAATATTGTTGAAGCCTTTCTGAATGCTGAAGTCTATTGGCTATCTTCAGGAGCTGTTGAAGCACTTCAGCCATTTGATTCTCTGAGCAAACTGGAGCATGAGGTTTCCAACCAGAGAAAGTGATTTGGGCTGAAGAAGGATATTTGTTGTTAATAAATATTTAGGAAAAAGTGTTACGTAGTTGCTCCCTAAAGTAGTGGGAAGCCAGATGTATGATGAAGTGAGAAAAGCAAGACTGAGAAATAAGCCCTGAGAGCAATTCTAATACGTAGAAAATTCCTTAAGCTGATCTGCTCTGCCACTGTTGGGGTTCAGTACAGTGATGCTCTCCAGGGCATCCCATCATGTCTGAGTACATTACTGTACAAGACACTTTGTGAAATGCTAATTTGTAAAAGTTAGTTCAAATGTCATGCTTATAGATCCTTTCTCTTTTATTTTTTATGATCTAATGATACATCATAAAAGTTGAGGAGCCAAAACTGTTATTAACAGAACAGACCGCAGGGCCACAGCTGTTCTAACTCTCCTGGTGGTTTCTGCCCATCATGTTCTGCCAACTCTGCTGTAATGGGGAAAACCCTGTGTTTATGATTTTAGGGGGATGTACTTTAGTTTTTACTATGTTTAACCAAGTGAGTTGTTTTTCCAGGTGGATTCACACATCTGTGCATGCCATCTCAAAGGAGACAGAAGGAGCACAGACAGTGGTGGAATAGGGATGGCATTAAATCCATCTCAGAAGAGATGGAAGGAGCACAGGCAATGGTGGAATAGGGATGGCATTAAATTACTGTTAACTTGAATTGGTTTATGCAGTTGTGAAGTGGTATGTTTCCCGTAATTCAAAGAAACATTGATGAATAATAGTAGGGACTTTGGAAACCACATCTTGAACTTTTTCTTCTCTCAGCTTTAAGGCTTGACAGTGTTGTGCTGTCTACTTCCATGATTCCCATGGAAAAAAAAAAACCTAGTAATTTTTGGTGGTGTTTTGTTTCTCTTCAGTTTTAATGGCATTATTTTAGTTATTAATGTTGGAATTTCTGTTGCCTATCCTCTGGGTGTAGAACAAACAAACCTTAGCTAATTGTCTGGGATATATTTTGTTGTCTTTTGGGCTTGTATTTTCTTGTGCTTAGTTGTTACTTCCTCATCTTCAAGTCATTTTGTGCATTGTTTCTAATTTGTTATGAAAGGTGTTTTTGAGAAACTTTCAAAACCTGGGCTTGAGAGTAGCATAGTGCCATAGCATGACAGGGAAAGTTGGAAGAATTCTTTGTAGCTGTTTACCCATTTGGTGCACTGGTGTTCCAGTGCAAATGTAAACACTAGTTTAATTTTTAAAATTTGTCATCTCTGTTTTGGATTTCAGACTTCTTTATGTTTAATAGTTCAAGAATCTTTCTTAAAATGCAGATTTGTTACAATAGGAATCCTGTAAGGGTAGATCTGTTTGAAATGGTAGGGATTTGATTTATAGACAAGGCAGTCAGAATAATTATAGTATAAAAGGCAGCATGATGTATTATGTCATGTCCAATATACAGCATTATTTAGAACTCTCCACCTAAAATGAGTAGCTAATGCAGTATTTCAGCAGGTCTATATTTATCTAAAATGGTCTGTCTTCATATATCATACTATAACCATGGTGTATTAGTGCAGCTATGCCCTAATTATGCTAAATGCTATATATCACATTGATGATGGCCTCTGCTTTGAGACCCATCAGTGCTAGGTGATACACAAATAGAAAATAAGTATAGAAAATACAGAATTGTAATACTTTGTGAAGACCAATGGCCATGTTTGTACTCAGAAGTGTGCCAGCAGGTCTGCTCTCACGTTCTGAGCAATGAGTGGGCTTTTGGTGGATCAGATCAGCGCATAGCACCTGACTAACTTGGAAGTTATCTCACTTGCGAATTTCTTTTAGTAGAGGTGAGCAAAACAGACAGTAGCTGCCATGTAGGGCTCAGGCTGGCTAATGTGAAGTCTAGAAAATGAATATATGAAGTAATTTTGCCTGAAGGACAAAGCAGACAAAGACAATCCAGAGAGCACTCTGTAAAACCGTTTTTCCCACATCAATCTCATGAATCACCCTGCATTTTGCTCTCCAAATGAAATACAAGAAAAAGTGTTCCATGATCTGGGTGTATGGCAAGAGAAATACAGGGAGGAGTCGAGGACTGCAGGCACAATGATGAGTGAAAACAAACAAGGCAGCTGCTCTGACTGGTGCTCTCTGAGGGAGAGATGCAGTCACACTCTCAGCTTGCTAAGGCCTGCAGTGGGGTCTTGTAAATAATATGGAATTGATTTAAATTATTAAATAATACAGAAAAGAGAATAAACTGGATATGCATCCTCTTAACAACCACATTTTTTTCTCATTATTTGTATTTTAGTGTTTAGAAAGCTGACTTCAAAAGTGCTATGCTACATTTTCTATTTCTGCATGTCTGGCTTTCCTGAGTTGCATCATTGCTGTATTTAAATTTGCTTGATGTTTTTTGCTGATGAAAATACATAGCATAAGTAGCCCAGTCCTTTGCAGATATGAACACATTAAGCATTGGGTTTTTTGTAACTGGTAAATTTTCCGTTTTCTGTTTGTTTTTCTCATGTTTCTCTTGTCTGATGTATTTGCTTCGATGTGATGGCATTCTTTTCAGCTTGGCATTTAGACAAAGGTTTCTGATATGTTCTTGCCATTGTGTGTCATAGCTAGCTTTTAACATTTCACATCAAATTTAGCCTGACTTTTTTGTTGATTTTGTTCTGGTTTTCTACAGTGGACAGGCCAAAATCCCAGCAAATCAGAACTTCTGGTACCATAAGGCGAACTTCTTCTTTGGACACAATAACAGGACCTTACCTCACAGGACAGTGGCCACGTGATCCCCATGTACACTACCCTTCATGTATGAAAGATAAATCTACTCAGGTAAAAGCTGTAAAACAAGACAACAGAGTTCGTATAATCAATGTCAATTTAATTCTGAAGAAATGTGGATTCACTTATGTTACTATAAATATAAAACCCTAAAATAAGTTACAGTAGTCTTTTTTTAATCAGTGCTAATGCACATGGTATGTGACGATAGTATTTTTTATGCTTTTAGAAAACAGTTGTTAAAAATAATTTTCTCAATGTGGGCAGATCTGTTGAGGCTAAATAAGCAGATATCAATCTCAGCCTTGTATCTGGTGTATTTGGAAGCTGCTATATGCAAAACTCTGCTGAGCATTATTTAACAAAAACAGTCCATATAGTAGTGGCTGACAAACTAATGATTTTGCTAAATCATAGTAATAAATATGTCAGTCTCAAAAACTGTGTGTTTGTGTGTGTACCGTGGGGCTTAGGGGAGGCCACTGAGATTATTCATGGCCTGATGCTCTTGTGATAGCCTTGAATCTTCTTCAGAGCTTTGTCCTTCGTAGGACCCTCTGGCAGGTAGGCTGCTGGGGCATTCTACTGCTCCAGTGCTCTTTGTCTATCTAGAAAGGTGAATGCTCTTTCTTGCCTCCTTCCTCCTTGTCCTGGAGCTTGTTGACCATGAAGATGATCACTGTCAAACAGATTAATAATACATAATTCTAACCACCCTTCTCCAATTATTATCAAAGGAGCTGTATTCTTGGTTTTTTCAGCATTGCTTTTGGGATTTGGAATAAGCCATCTGAGTTTGTCTTCCAAACTAAAATGGAAGCTAGAAGAAACTAGCTTTCTTTAGTTATATTTTCAGTTTAACAGGCCATGTAAATTTGGTTGTCAAATCAGTTTCTTATTTCTTGTCATGATTCTGATCCTTAGTTACCATGAGTCTTGAAATAGATTCTATGATTCTAGTCTTTTGTGTAATACTGAGTTTCTCAGGACAAATTAGAATGTATATAGAAGTTTCCTCATCTCTAAAATATGGTGTCATGCAACACAGGAAGCCCTTTGATGGGGTAAAGATAAGCACAGAATGCTTAGGAAAAAATGGGTCTGTATGTTTCAGAAATCTTAATGAATTTGAGAAACTGATGATTAAAATGTTCCAAGAAAATTTTTAGAAACTGTAATGAGGACCCTGTGGAAAAGGCTGTCTTTGTGTCCTGCTTATTTTGAAATGAGACAGTCTGTTTTAGCAAAAAAAGAGCAGTCATATTTACTATCACAAAAGGTCTACCTAAAAAGCCCTTAATCCTAGATTTATTTTCAAGATGCCTTCCTTTCACAATACTATGACATTTAAGTCTGTTTTAAAAGCATAATTGAGGAGATTTTCAGTAGCTTGCTTTGTAGTTACTGTATTTCTCAAGTCCTCTCTTAAAATATATATCCATATCAATCTTTACCCTTATGAATAGAAAATTTAGAGTATTTAAACATTCACAAACAGACCTTTTAACTAGTTACAGAAAAGATAAACAAACTGTTCTATAAATATTTGAACTCCAAGTATTTGGCAGTAAAATTGCTTTCCTAGTGAGCTCAAGTAAGTGTTCAGGTTATGTGAATGTTTGGCTGCCTTCCTTTGCCTCATTCAGAAACTAAAATTGAAGTTTTACCTTTTCAGCATAATCAAGTATAAAAGAGAGGAAAAGCATACTGTTGTCATTACAAAATGAAGTATTATTTCAAAGGGGTAGGAGCAGGGAGATCCCAAGGTTTGCATCTCTGGATATCTTCCATCAAGGAATTCTACTGGCTGTCTTTTATTTAAATTGTGCCAGTCTCAGGCATTTATCAGTGCTTAAGTTGAGTCACTACTTGTGACTATGAATATGGAAAACTGAACAAGCGTATTGATATGCGCAGTGATTTCCAGTTGGAGGGCTTTTTATGTTTGGGTTGTTTTGGTTTTTTTCTCCGTAATTAAAATGCTCACTAGTGAGGTCTGAAGATGATCATAAAATATTGTCTTATATTTTGCTGTGTGTCTGGATTTTTGTTGTTTGAGCTCTGTGTAGTTTGAAGTATATCTAATTTCAAGAAGTGAGGATGAGTTCCAAGTAGTTGATAGGATGCATGCATAGCAAATTAAGTTAAATAAAAAGAAGTTAATGAAAATCAATAAACCAGTTTTCTGTATGAGCATGCTTCATTGGAGAATAAATTATCTCATATTTACTTCTAAATTCATGAACAATGCTGTCAGTATAACTTACATTGTAGGTGGAATAATAATTTCTCTTTCAAGGGTATATTTTGTTCCTGATAAAATGTTAATCTAAAATCCAAATTTTGTGTCGTTTTGTTAAGGTGGTGATTATGGCTGTTCCGAGAATTTTTTTTTTTTTTTTAAGAGTGTTTCTGGTCTTCTTGGTGATCAGATGAACCTTTAATGAGCTTTATTACAAGTCCTTGTTTCTACTTGTATCGTACTCATGAATAAAATGTTTCTTCATAAAAATACAAGGGAGGGAGCAGAATTTTATTTGGTTTAATTTCTGTCATATCTTGGAGAATAGGAACTGCAGTACGTATTTCTGTCTCCCTCTTACTTGCCCCAAGTGCTTTGACTGAAAATACAGAAGAGAAGTGAGGTGGCTGTTTGCTTTTGGAAAAATGGACTGTAACACTGCATTGTTGTATTTGTACAATTCAGTATTTCTCAGAATTCTGTATGTATGTTTGTGTGTATATGTATGCATATGCATGCAGCTTGCTGATCTTTAAGGAGCAGCATGTTTTGGGTAATCAGAAGTATGCAATTTTATTTAGTAGTGTTTTAACTATTTCAGAAATGCAGGTAAACTTCGTGTTATGGGAAGTTACTTGTGTTTACTTTTGATCCCCTTCCTGAGCTCCTCCATTGTCCTACTTTCCTCTGCATTTGCAAAATCTGAACGTTTTATTAAGGCCATTTAAAACTCAGTATAACTTCTTTCCCCATTTTTTTTCTTTTGGGAGCACTGATGGAACAATTTTGTACACCACTTCTTTATGCTTCATCATTTAAGTATTTCCTCCTTCACAGTGTAAAGAACAATCCATGATGAAATGGCTGTGTCTAACCTTGGAATCTTCAGAAACATTTGGATAATTGTCAGCGCTAATAAATATAATTATTTGGCAGTATCTAAGTAATTTAAAAGAGATTTTTGAAATTAAAAAGGAGAGAAGAAAAAGAAACATGATGTTGATGTCATAACAAAAATATTTTCAGTTAAAGTTTGTCATGTAGTCTTCCTCAATCTAAATAATACAGAGAAACAAACAAATTGTCTAGTGGCAAATTTTTATTATCCAGATTTCCAATTGATGACTTAGGCATATCCAGCAATATTGGAATCCAGTTTTTCTCATTGTATATGGCAATTAGGTATGGAGTAAATGAAAGTGAAGAAAGTATTCAAAATGCCTTTCAGAATTTTTATTTCTCTCTAACCTAGAGAATAGCGCTGAGTTTCTAGGCTAAAATGTTTTTCTCATGGGTAGATCAAGGCTTTAATGTTCCTAGCTGTCACTAGATATTTTTCTTCTAGATAGACTTTTTTGCTGTAAAATTAGGAGTCATAAACAAAGAGGCTCAATTCCATGTAGCTTTTTTTAATGGTGTATTAGTTATAATTGATTTTGTGGGATATTTTAGTGATATATATTGGCAGAAAGGACAGGGAATGTGTTGTAGAGCTCTGAATTTGTCATTCTAACTTTACTTAATCTGTCTGATGTTTAAGAGTCATCATCTATAGTCAAATTGACTTCAAACTCCTTAGGCAGTTTCTCTTTGTAGGTTTCTAGGTGGCCTTTGAATGCTTTAGAAATACCTGAAAACCCATGAGTTCTTATCTTCTAGTACTGCCATTGGGTTTCTGTTAAATGTGGAAGTTGTTTAAAAAGGTATTGCTTCCCCTGTATGTCGATATTTCATAATACAGGCTGGGTGTAGTAATTGGAGTGATGGGCTGGCAATAAATTGTGAGACATTTAAGGTAATAGAGTCTTATTTTAGGTTTAGGTAGGTTGGTATGCAGTCATTCTGATCTAAGTGGAAAGAATGTAGGTGTATGTCCCTGGCATGGATGGAAGAGCAAGGCAGGATTACCAAACATGTTGGAAAAAATGTTGATTTCCACAAGGCTGGGTGAGTTAGAACTGTGGTAATTGTGACTTACATGAAGACTGAAGAGAGCAAAAGAGAGAGCATGTCAGCTGAAAATGGACCAGAAACCTTAACGCCTTGAAAACAAGGGATCTGTGTCTTGTAGGTGTAGCATGCACTATCTGGTATTTTCAAGGATCTCCCCTTAAAATCTGGCCTTGCAGGACTAATCCTTTTTCATGAAGTTCAATGCATTGCTTCTGTGATGCTCTTGAAGTGTTACCAGTTTCAGAGATGGTGCCTGACACCTCTCACTGTGAAATGTACTCTTACTCTCTCTCTGGCTTGAAGTGCAGCAACTGTGGTTTTGTTTGATTCAGAATTTTTTCTTCTAATACAATTCTAAATTATGTTCTGGCTTTAATATTATTTTTTCCATGTTTAACACTTCTAAAGTACAATTGTAGCTTTAAATGAAGGTTTCCATTGATAAGCCTGTTTTGTGGAAGTTGTAAATAAGATGAGAAAACAATTTCCATTAAATATGACAGATCGTGGGTGCTCCACACCCCCATCTTATTTGTGATCTGAATGACAGCATTTAAGTGAGATATGAGGTGTTAAAGCTAAAGCTTAACTAAGAAAAGTTAAACTAAGCATAAGCGAAACTTAGAAAAGCAGAGTTTCTGTTTGAATGCAACAAGTCTGAGGTGCTTCTGTTTTTTAAAAGCTTTTGCTTGCATACAGGGGTTTGATGTTACAAACCGAAAATTATTCTTCATATTATATGGATTATAACATATTGCAAGCAGCAATTTCCAGGGTTTGAAGAAGACTACCTTGCAAAAATATGCTAGTTAACTGCTTATGTTGTATTATTTTTGTAAAGCTCTTTCTTTTTTAAATTTGCCTCCAAATAATGCATAAATTTAACACTGACTTCAGTATTGTGCTAGGAACATCATAGAATGTTTGTATCAAATCTGCAGGTAAAACTGGGGATCACAAATAGTCTGCCCCCTGTATGCTGTATATGGATAGTTTGCAGGGTTATGTCTTGACTCATTTTACCAGAAGATGAAAGCATCCATGTAGTCCTTGTTTCAAGGGAAGATGCTATTTGAGTGGAAGAGAACGTCAAAGCATTCTTGAAGAAGTACGAAATTTAATATTAATTGAATAGGTGTTTTCTGATTTTTGTATTTGATTTCTGAGTAAATTCTCTGTGCTGTAAGGGTTCCCACCTCTCTCTCCTGACAGTCAGTGGTGTTGTTGATGTATGTTTTTAGGGGTTAATCTTAGTTTGTGTAGACTATTTTAGACTATTACTGTCTGCATCGGTATCTGTGTTTATTAAAAATACAGTTAGGATGATGTTTTCTATGTATTTGTTTTGTTTTTTAACAGTGTATTTCTCTTTATTGAGAAAGTTCCCTTTGGCTTTTTAGATTCTTGGTATCTTTTCAGTATATTAAGCTGTAGATGAAAGGATATGAGCTTATAGTGATCCTTGGTACACCCTTCTGCACTACAGGTAAGTATTTAAGCCGCCAAAGTGCCTAGTTCTACATCGTGGTGTCCCCCAAATTGTGGAGCAGTGCTGTATTCAGAAGACATTCCTGAGAAGATAAATTTTCTCATAATTCCCTTTGCATTGCTGTTCTGTGAGGGTATGGTTCCAGCTGTATTTGGGATACAGTAAAATATTGTAAGTGCAGTTTAGGTTGCAAAGTAAATTGTAACAGATTGTGAAAGCCCATGACTTTGAAAAAGTAGAACAATTTCCCCATTTTCACTAGTTCAGTAGGAATCTGCAAACAACTTCAATGTTTTAAAAAAACCCCAGCATTTAAACCCAAGAGAATGTCCTCCACGCAAATTTCAGGGAGATGGTAAGTATCCAAGCTGCAAAACCAAGTATGGTAATTATTTAGGAGGTGGCTCTGTTAAAATGCACAGCAAGCAGGTGCACACACACAGGTAACACATGCATGTGGCAGAGGCTCTGCTTTGGATCAGGAGAGTTACATGCTGCCTGGCTGAGGGGCTGCCTTGTCTTTCACACAGTTTTAAGTAGCTGTTTTAACTTTTCGTATTTGATTTTTTTTTTTTTTTTTTTTTTCATAACCACATTATCTTCTGGTTACTTCCCCGGACCCAAACAGAAGAGGTTATTACATGACAGAGTCATGTAATAAATACACAGAACTCTTGACTTTTCATATAAGGACTTATTTTTTCTTTCCTGGGAGCATGCAGGACTTCAAGACTGACTTTTTCCATTTTGCTTTCTAGTCACCCACACAGCTTGCTGGGCCTTTGGTTGAAGTATTATGGTGGTGTAAAAATAACAGAGAAAAAGCCCCACTAAAACCGTGGGAAGTGCAGGGGTGGCAGAGAACACAAGAGGGTTATGTAGGCATGTGCACACAGAGATTAAGTACATGAAATATTAGCACTGAGGAGTTAGGTGCTGGGCTGTAGGCTGTGCGCTAGCATGGCAGTGTGGTGGTTGTAAAGGTGCAGCCCATGCTCTGAAGTTACAGTTCTGACTGCATTGTGCTGGCTGGCCTGCAGTGCGGCTGCTCCCAGCTCCCTCTGTCCTTTTGCAAGGAGCTGTAGGTGTCGGTTTGATGGTGTTCTCCGGAGTGGTGCCCAGCCTCCTCCCTGAGCCAAACAAACAGTCTCCATTATTCATGTGGGTACTACAAAAGCTTCTAGATCCTAGATAGGAAGCAAGAGTAAGGAAAGCTGTGAAGGTGCAGGGTTTCCATGCATGAGAACAAGTCCCACAGGCATATACTATTTCTCCTGTGGGTTGCTGTCTTCCTAGAAGGGTCAGCAGTGGTCCCCATGTCCCCTCCCTTAAATACCCCATGGACAAATTGTTTTATTCAGTGGTACAGCTTTATTTCTTATGAAAGATTCAGCTAATACCAGTAGGAATTGTTGGGGGGGAAAAACCCCAGCATAAACAGTTTCATATTTATGTGCTTATACCAATGAATTTTTTATAGTTCATATCCCAAACACTTCCTGAATTTTAGATGTTTCCATTGTTCCTGTGTCTCTTGTTCAGGAATTCTGGTGGAAAACTTCAATTTTTGTAATAGCCTTGTGGCAAATAAGTGTAGTAGTTGAGAGTTTGGGCTTTCTGATGCTTCTCGATCTTTGGGATTTAATTTTATCGCCTATATCTAAGGACAGTCCCCAGACTTTCCAGGCTTTGAGATATGGCTGGAAAAGGACTGCCTTTCACTGTGCTGCTCATGTAAGTTGGTGCCAAAAATAATAAAAGGTGTATCAAACTCTTATCAAGTCACTTAGCAAGAAGGGATTTATTCTGTGTTCCAGAGGTTGAGGAAGAACAGGTGGGAGAAGTGAGTCCTTACTTGAGTTTGTTTTACAGTTTTTGTAATCGTGTGGTTTTCTAAACTGTCCACTAAGTGAAATGTAGACATGGATGTCAAAGCACAGGTGGAAACAGCC
Organism: Sialia sialis; assembly: GCA_009812075.1. Taxonomy (NCBI): domain Eukaryota; kingdom Metazoa; phylum Chordata; class Aves; order Passeriformes; family Turdidae; genus Sialia; species Sialia sialis. Next base: position 25,970,547 of record VRYO01002734.1, read on the forward strand.
CAGTAAGGTTTTTTGGGCCTCTGATTCCTTCTTTAGTAATGTGCATTGTTCTCATCCTTTGTAAATGCAAGTTTACAAAGCGTTGTTTTCTATATTGCTTCTTATTTATTGAGATAATTAATGCTATATATTAGATTCTGAAATTTATTCACATAACTCTGACTGCCTAAAGAGTAAAGCAGTAATCTGTGCCAAAAGTTTTTCTTATCTGGAGAATTCAGTACAGCGTATTTTCTTTTTTTCCCCCCTTCTAGACACCCAGCTGTTGGGCTGAAGAGGGAGCAGAAAAGAGATCACATCAGCGCTCGGCATCGTGGGGAAGTGCTGATCAGCTGAAAGAGGTGAGAAGTTTTGCACAGTGGAGCCTTTCAAGTTTTGATAAGCCCAAGACATTTTTTAAACCCTATCTGGAGTCCAGGAAACTACACCCTTTCCCTCTCCTCTTTTGCTTTCGAAACAGGTTTGCCTCCAGTCTAAGAGTTGTTTGAAGAGTGATTGTTATTTCATGCTTGTTGGACTTCCTCCCTGCATACTGTGAAGTATTGGTTGTGAAATAGGGGCCAAAGTGAGCATTGAGGAACAAGCTTCTTGTTGCTTGCTTTCTGTTCAGTGCTACCTTAGTTAGCTTTGTGACCTTTAATGCTACTCTCCTGGAAGAGGTAAAGTGTCAGATGGTATGTTCACATATTCTTGCTTAGAAATTTTGTTCAAATTTTAGGTTGGAGATGGAGAGGATGCCACTTACACAAAAAAAGTGTTGATATAGTAATGGTATGAGCCCTTGAAATGCTCTTCAGTCATAACTATTTTGCTGTAGACTACAGTTGCAACTAGAAAGAACCCAAAAAATGTGGATTTGCATCATGAGAAAGTAGATACAGTAAGTAAAATGGTCTCCAGCTCAGCTGAAATGACAGTATCTCAATTTTTGTCCCAGTAACCTGCATTTTGTCCAGAGTTGAGTAACTAAATCTGTCCAGAATCTAATAAGGGGCTGCACTCAACCTCATGCCCCTGTCAGGAAGGGTGTATCCTCTATTCAAGAAATGCACTTTTTTTTCCCAGAAAAATGAATCTTGCAGTATGTTCCCATGAGGTGGAACTTTTCGCTCGTACTGTGGGCTTTTTGCATGCTCTTTCCTGATGCCCTGTTGAATAGGGCATTCAAACATGAGAAGGAATGGGTTCTCTAAGGTATGGGTTCTCTAAGGAGAAGTTAAAAGGCAGTATGTATTCTTGTTCTGGCTATCCATTGATAGAATAATTGTCAGAAGGAGTGATGCAAGTTTAATTACTTGAATTTTAAAATCACATTTGTCAAATATGGAATAATTTTGCAATCCTTTGGTGGTAATAGCCTCATTTTTAAAGATGAGGTCCTGGTCCTGGGCCAAAGGGAGATCGGTCAGAAGAGAGGTTTCTGTTCCCATCTCGCCCATCTTACAAAACCTTGATGGTACATGGGCCTTCAGTTGCCTGGATGACTTCATCTGCAGCTGTGAGGAGGCATTTGGAATCACAGATTAAGTGACCAGAAATTAATGCAGAAGGAGTTTTGTGTCTGAGAAGTTTTGGCTTAAACCTTACCTACCAGCAGAAAGAAATTATAATAGACAGGAGTAGTATCTGTTTTACTGATAATGTTTCCTTGCTTTTACTGAGAGACTATCCTTCATACTCTAACAGTTTCCTATCGACTTGTGCAACAAGCTGCTCTTCACCACAGGCCTGTGGCTGTCAGTGATAGTGAACCCTTCAGCATGTAAGCAAGTCTCTGCCATTTGATAACAGTGATCCATTGTGCTGGGTTGCCACCCTCTTGGTGTACTGACCACAAGAGGAAGATAGGAAATGTGTGGCCAATGTGTTTCACAGTTCCTTTTTTTGATAGAATGCCTCAGTGGGCAAAATTGTCTCTGTGGAAGAGAGTTGTTTCTGTCTAAACATTGCAATGGTTTTTCACCCCAAAACCTGCCCTTGTCTTCTTCAGTGTACAGTTCTTCTTCTTCCTCTGTTTTCCTTTCTCCAGCAACTGAGGCCAGTTTTCTTAGCTTTTCTGGTTCCTTGGCTTCCTAACCCATGCCATTCTATGCGCATCATCCAGCCACCATTCACCTACCCTATTTGAGCTCTTACTCTATTAAGTTCCAGCTCCTTGTCAGTTCTGGTTCTCCATTGTTTGGCCTCTATTTTATCCCTTTCTTTTTCCTTTCCCTCTCCTGTCAGCCTGTGTGGTGGATGTTAAGTGTTTGTTCAATACCAGCAGTATCTGTGCACTAAGTATCTTCGTGCCACAGTAATCTGCAGTTCCTGGAAGGAGAAATTCCCTGAGGTGGTTCTATTCAAACTGTAAAGCGCACAAGAGACAGAATTCTTAGCAGATGCAGCTGCTAGTTCCAGATATCTTTCTTGAACATGCGCAAACTGAAATTTTTGCCAAAGCTTCACCAAATGTACAGATTGTTCCAAGGGACATGAGAAGCACATTTGCAGCATAAAGTACTCTCAGGCAAGTGTTGGGCTTTTTCATCCAAAACAGTGGAAAATAGAACTGTGCAGGTAAAAAGCTTAAAGTAATGTGCTTTGGCACATAAAATGGTAAAATCTCTTCCACCTCCCTTTCATTTTAAATCCCATTCGTAAACATCCCTAACACTTTTACTGAAGTATCTGATGGGAAGGAGATAGAAGAGCAGAGTGTTGCATGGTAGACATTTGACAAAGCAATGGACAGCTGTAAGCAAGAGCTTAAGTAATATGGAAATAAAAATATCACCTTCTCCTGGGCATTTGTTATGTGTAGTATAGGTAACATTGTTCTGCTCAGAATTTTGAACTGTTTCCCATAGCATTTGACAGTAAACAAGTTGACAGCTGTTTGCAGTTTCCCTGTTTTAGCAATTTGGATGTTTTCTTGCTTCAGAAATTAATGGAATGATTTCTAGCATTTTTCTTTAACATGTTGGTACTGTAAACTACCTAAACACTTGATGGTTTTGATAAAATAAAATTGTGCATTTAAGTTTAAAAAATATTTTTTCCTTGGTTAATTTGAGTACTGTTAAAATTAAATGAATTTGTTTAATACAACTGGTAGCTCTACATGATAAATACTAAAAGTGAGTGTATAGTTTTAACATCCCAAGCAAGCAAATAAATTCAGAATTACCCTGAGAAAAAGGATTTCACTTTGGGTAGTGAAACTTACTTTGCCCTTGATTGAAATAACTGTGTCAGGATTAAATCTGTCTAGTACTAAACCAGATATTTGCTTTCTTATAGTGAGTCTATTAGAACTTTAGAAGTCCCTATCTCTCAATATAAACTTTCCTTTAATCATTTCACAACAAAATCTACTTTTAAAAAAGTTGTTTATTCTAAATGGCTCTACTACTTGATTTTAAGAAGTCTTAAGTGTAACTTGTCTAAGATGATGCCACACTGCTTTAACATTATTTCAATAGATACATGTCTTGACTGGGAGATAAAATTGCTCCAAGTCTTTATACTGGACACTTTTTTCTCTTTTCAACCTGAATAATTAGTTTGAAATTCTGTTGATGTTGTTCAGGGACAATTTTAGTTATAGCTTACCCTGAACTGGAATTTACCCAGAATTGGGAAAAACCCTCTAATTAAAACAAGTAGTTTTCGCTTTGTATAGTTTTTAAAGACATATTTCAGGCAGCTGATTTTTCACTTCCCTTAAGCAGCTCTCTGTGCTGTATGTGTTACAGCAGCAGCCCCCCATTGGAAGGTCCCTTTTGCTCTAACAGAGTACTTGAAAAGGACTTAGGAATAAAAGAGAATTGAATATGAGAGCTTGCCTGCCTAATGTGCTTTCATACACCAATTAAAAGATTGTATTTGAAGGTTTAGGGTGAATTTCTAATGCTTGTTTTGCTCTTTGACCTACTGGTTAACTAGTTTATTAACAAACATTTCACAAATGAGATGGAGCTCACTCATTAACAAGGAGCTTGTGGCTTCATTAGCAATAGGAAGTTACCATGTTGTGTAGGCTGAGCTGTTGAAATACAGCCTATTGACTGGTAAATGTTAGTGAGCATTTGGAGAGGTACAGTGGGATGTGTCAGGTTCCTTCAAAAGGGAAAATTTAGCAGGATTATCCCAGTGTTGTAAAGAACTGACCTAATAACTTGGTTATTTCTCAGTTTTTGTGCCGTTAGTTGTGTTAGAATGCATGCATATCACAAGTGGCATAGACAAAATTCATATTATTTATTGTACAGCTTTGAGCTACAGAAATGCTTGCCAAACAAAACGTTTATTTATAGGGGGTTTTCCTGACTTGTTTATTTGATAATCCTAGATGGTCATCCTACCTTTGGCTGACAGTAAAACATGAAGACCAGACTGAAACTTTGTGTATTGAATGACTTTGTGTAGGTTTCTGATGTACTGCTCTTCGTGCTCTCTCGGTGTTTTTTGTTGGTAGGGTTTTTTTCATAAATTACTTTAAAGTAGGTGAAGAAAAGAGTCTTTCTGCTGCATCAGCAACATTGCAGAAACAGTTGCTGGAGCAGCAATAGCTAAAATTTTCTTAGTTTTTTTAAAAAAATGTGCACAGATCTGTACTGTGTTTTCCTCCTCCATGTAGTCACATGAGAGTACTTGCCAAATGTGAATTAAAATAATCCTTTGAAATTTACTACCATATATGTTTACACATTGAAATGTAGCAAAACATTTTTAAATAACAAATGGCATTCAAACATTGGAAGTAGTGTTCAAATTGAGTTTACTCCTTGATTAATTCCTTGATTTTTATTTTTTTTTGAGATATGTTTTACTTTCAGCTGTATCCTCTAAGAAAATAGCTGTATTTTCTAATGAGAATGTTCTGTCCATCTTCAAGTTACGTAGGCAGGGAGAGCATTTGAATTGGTATACTAAAAGAATTCACATGTTATGGATCTAAGTGAACATACGTGCAAGGCTAAGGCTTAAATGTCTTCAACAAGTGGGTGCTTTAGGATACAGATTAGATCTTTTGTGATGATTTATATATGTTCCTTAGTATGACCATGTATACCCCAGTCACATTCATGCTCAGTACTTGGGCATGTGAGGGAAGTGGTGTCCCAAACCCTTTCTGTTCTTAGCTGCCTGGTGAAAATGGTGTGTTTTGTTAGTGCCCTTTAGTGTCCCCAGTGTAGCACATGGTTCCTTTCCTGTCACTTCCTTGGCAGCATTTTCTTTGAACAGATCTGGTCTACTGCTGGATCTTCAAATGCCTGTTTTCCAGATACCGCTGACTTGGCACCATTTTCTTTGCACAGCAGACTCCCTAGCCCATATTCGCTGCATCAGTTGAGTTCCCAAGAGACAGGATCTACTGCTGCGTTGAGATAATTGGTAAAACAGGTGCCATCAAGGCATATGTTTCTCTTTTCTTATGCCATGAATTATATTTGTTTTGCAAGTATTGGTGTAGCTCATACTAGCTGTAGATCATTTTGCTTATGTTTGGTGCTCTGATGGCACTTCTCTGCTGCCTGAAAAGAGGTGTAGATAAACTTCGAGGAAGCTAGCGCAGCTATCTGTTCTTGTTAGTAGTAGTGGCTTTATTTCAGCTTGAGATAGAGACTAATTGGTAATTGAAAGATAATCTTGTTGAAGAAAAAAAGCTATTGCAATTTCACGATTAGCAAGTGGTAGAATCACTGTGGACTCCCCTTGATGAAGAGATGGCGCATCTTTCAGTTCAGCAGATTTTGTGTACTCCTTGACACTGCCAGCTTGCTGGTTGTCTGTGCCAGCAAGCCTCTGTCTCCCAGGTCTGCAGGATAAATAGGAAATGGCAGATTTCTTTTTATATACCCGCTGTTATTTTCTCATTTTTGTGACCAAAGGTAACTACCACATCATGGACAGCTAGGGTCCTGTAAGTTCAGGGCTAAGGACATCTGATGTAAGAAGGCACATCTGTTTCTTCACTGCATTGCTTGTTTGGCTTAAGAGGTTGTATCAATTCCAGATACACAGCCGAATCAAGAGTTTTCCATCTTCTGTTTCTCCTCAGTGACCCAAGCACTCTTTTCTTTGTTAGTGTCAAGAACCTACTGACTACCAAAACACATCTTTTGAGGTGGCTGAGGGACCCATTGATTCCTTTTACAGTATCAGAGCTTCAAGGTTTTTTGGCTAGCCTAGAGACATACCAGCCTATCAATACTGTCCCATTTAAAGCTTTCACTATCCAAATTTTACAGTGAGAGGCTATGTCCTCAAAGATTGCAAGCTTATTTGTGATAGAAATCAGTCAGCCAGATCTCTGAGGTGTTACTGTGTAGATATTTTCTATTTATATTGAGCTCTTGAGGAAAGCTCAGAAACTATATTTCATCTAAGTGAAACAAAATAGTGTATTTAACTTTTTGACTTAGGAGGAAATTCACAGAATCAAGGAGAGGCAGTAGTAATGAAAGATTTATATACAACAATCTGCTTGCTTTCTGATTATCCTTGTAGCCAGCCATCTCTGTCCACAGCTGTCTTCTGATCTGGGCATAATTTTTCTCCTTGGTTTTTTTAAAGGGGAAGATGAAGATTATTTCCCAATTTTCTCCATTCTCCATTTCTTCAACATGTAAGACATAAATATTTGTAATGTGTGCATATTTAGCAGAGTAGTTACCTGCATGTTTTTTCATCTATGGAGCTAGATTTCCTAATTGCTATTACTCCTGCAAGGAGAAGTGAAAATTTCTAGACAAATGGATTTATATTTTATAGAGATTAAATACTTCTTCAGACTTCAAAGCTTCCTGAAACATGATGCTAGAGTTGCACCTTTGATCAAGAGTTTTAGTGTCGTAGTTCTCTAAATGTAGCTCATCTGTGTAAGTAGCGCTGTTGTATTAGGGCTCTGTTTTTCTGGATATATTCAACACACAGACTCCTTTGGAAGTCTTGAACTGTTTGTCTGTTGTTTAAAGATCAAAGTGTCCAACCATTTATGATTAGCAGTTCTCTAAATATGGGTAACGAGCTGTGGCAGAACTTGATATGAAGCCTTAAAGATAGATTGTTCTTCTGTGAGTGCTACCAGAAACAGCACAAAGAAGAGTTCAAAGCCTGCAGCAGAGCTCCATCCAAACCTCTTCACCAAGCACTGTCATCTCTGACACTGTAAAGAGTGATGTGAAGTGATTCTCTGCCACAGAGTTGCTTTGCAAGAGTACCAGTGATATATTTAACTACTTGGAAATAACCACAGAGTGCATGTACTTGTAAGTTGTCACTCAGAAAGAGAGGTTAGTTTCCAGCTGATGTATGAATTTAATGTACATTCATTCTCCTTACTTGCCCTTCAGGTTTTTAAAAATTGTATCTCTAGCTGAGTTAAAAATGAAATGGGGCCATGCCTGGCCTTATATTCCAGAGTGCTGAGCATGAGCAACAGTGGGATTTGAGCCTAAGGGAACAAATTATCCAGTTTTAAGGAAGTGTCTGTACCTGTTGTATGAATTTGCACATAGTCTAAACTTCTGAGACAATGTTTATAGAGGTAAGTACTCTCTTTCATGTAGAAATTTCCCAGGAGGAATAAAAAAGTAGAGGAATCCCAAAATGAAATTCTTTGGTTTCTTGTTAAGGAGCAGGTCAAATGGATAATGGATTTTGTAGCATTTGACATTTAAAATATGTAACTTTTGATTAGACATCTTTGCAGCAGACAGCAGGAAAGATAATTCTGTCTGCCTGAAGGAATCTGTAGTAATTTTGCCTGCAGAGAAATGCTATTAAATATATTTAATAAGTACTCTGAGATGAACAGTGTATTTTAAGTGCCAGTTGTTTGTGGAAGTTCTTTACTTTTATGATGAATTATCATTGTTTTGGTTTAAGATCAAATAAATTAAACTGTAGGCTTCAAAGTTCCCTGTTTATATCAGTTATAGGTTAGAAGATGCTACAAATTGTCGTTCTGACTACTTTTGTTTGCAACAGATATTACAGTGCTTGTGTATAAATGAGAAAATTCAGTAAATAAACTAAGCCTGTTGTCATATTCAGGTTGGTGAATAGGGCAGATACTTTGGAGTAAGTATCTGATATGCTGAAAGAAGCTTTAATGCTCATACTTCAAGGAAGGGAAATCCCACATGCCTGTAAAATCCTCCAAAGAGGATTAAAACGTCCATGATTCACTTTATATGTGAAGACTGGAGCAGTTACCCATTCAACAACTCGTTCTCACTTCACCTGAACTTCTCTCCAGCAGATAGCCAAACTGAGGCAGCAGCTTCAGCGCAGCAAGCAGAGCAGTCGTCACAGCAAAGAGAAGGAACGGCAGTCACCTCTCCATGGCAACCATATAGCAATCAGTCAGACTCAGGTAACTGGGTAGTTCCTTATAATAACAGCCTCTGTCAGGGTTGGCTGAATAGCCTGCTGAGCCTTCCCATCTGTCTTGTGTTTGTTCTCTTGTGTGGTACACCAAAATGTTTTAACAGTCTGATACTGCTGTACCTTCACCTGAGTTTATCTGATGGTCGTCATATAATAAAAGAAGAGTTGCACCAGGATAACAACTGAAATATATCATGATGCTGTAAAAGTTGTGGGCATGGCCAGATATAAGGCTGTGCTTCAAGGGATGTGTACTCGCTTCCAGGACTAATTTTTTTGTGGTAAACTTTCAAGGCTTCTCTGGAAGGTATTTGCTTATTGGTTTTGCAAGCTAATTCCATCTGGGCTAGTTAAAAAGAATAGAAAATAAAGAAAAAGAAAATACCAAAGCAGGGTGTAGTGGGGGATGCCCAGAGCAGTCATCATCTAGTCATTACAACCTGTCAGCAAAATTGAAATCCAATTACAGTTCTGAAGCTCAGGTGAGGTTCAGCCAGGAACTTCCTAAGTCTTAAGGCACTTGTAGAAAGCATTTATCCATGGCTTATTTGCAAGTGCAGATATTTGAGTCCTGATTAAATTTCATCTATAGTAGTAGAACCTTAACTTAGACTCCCTGTTACTAACAGGCCACTCTTAGAACACTTGAAATGTTGGTTCTGTCTGGTATTTCCTGAGTACCTTCTTGATTGCCTGGTGTTCTATAGCAGCTAGTTAGAGTAGCTGGTTGGGCTGTGATGGCTGATTCCTTACATTCCTTCTGTGGGGATAAAAGCTTGTGGTCAAAACCTAATGCATGAAGACAGTAGGAATTTGATGCTCTTCCTGAACCTGTTAGCCTTTATAACAAAGGATCCTACTTCATTTCACATAGAAAAGGGTTTGGCTTTACATCTCAAAGCAAGCTGTTGCAAGTACCTGTGCCATTATAGTCACATAATAGACTATCTTTGACACAGATTGAGACCTACCTAGGACATGTGCTGTGAAGAAACATTCTTTAGTACTAAGAGCTCACTTTGTCATTGCTCATGTGACATTTTGGTTTCTCAGAAAGATGCTCTCTGATAAAGCCATTCTGCAGGCAGTGTGTTTTGGCAGTCAGAGAATGCTTGCAGGCAAATGACTTGCACCTTGGGAGCTGCACATTGTGCAAGATAACTTGATAAGAAGTCAGAAAAAATGTTTGCATTTTGTCTTTAGCATCCTGTGATTCTGTGAGCAGGAGGAGAACACGTTGATTGACACGTGAGCAGTGCTCCTGGCTATCAGTGTAGCTGCTGCCAAGGTGAAGCTTTTAAGGTTGACTCTGCGAGATGTATGTGCACTCATGTGAATGTTTCCTGTTGGTAACAGAGCTCCTCTCAGCAGACTTTTCTGAAAATCATATTTGTACTTACTTTCATGCTTGTTTCTTAAAGTGGAGATGATTTCTCTTAAGACCTTTGACATAAAGTTCTGAAAACCTATAAGCTAATGAATTTAAAGGTTCAGAATGAATGTTTTATTTTTCTTTCGCTAATGCCAACCAAAAGGGTAAAAGTGCATTAAGTGAATATTTCAGTTGAGTCATTAAGCTTTAGGAATGTTATGAAATGCCTTTTGGATCCCAGTTAAAACATTAGTGTCAGGGCCCCATGCACTCCCCATGCCCCTGTGGTGTAAACTGTAGTCTGTGCCTCTGGAAAGTACCATACACCTGTCTACTTAATACCAAGTGAAGTCATAGAATGCTTTAATTATGCAACTCTTCTTTGAGTTAAGTAGGGATGATTTTATTGGCTTTTGATTTGTGCAGGCATTTGTTTTTATTTAAATTCACAGAGTAAAGATGATCTTCTAGATGGCAAAATTAATACACAGCTTCTTACTTAGTAATGTTTTTAGTTTTGGTCTCAGACTTCTGCATTTATTCTGTTTCCGTTCTTTAAATCATGTTGCTGTCTACCTTCTAGGCATGTATTTCCAGATCTGTTCCTATGCCACTGTCAAACATTTCAGTGCCAAAATCAACTGCTTCACGTGTGCCGTGTAATGTAGAAGGAATAAGCCCTGAACTGGAAAAAGTATTCATTAAGGAGAACAGTGGAAAAGAAGAAATATCCAAGGTAAGCATATAGTAACATGTTTATGATTGTTATTTCTTTGTAATCTATAAACACAGGGAAAACCTTCCTCTTGAGGAGCCTTCCTTGTGGCTGAAATTACAAATAATTTTCTTCAAAGAGCTGTTTGTTTGAAAACTTTGTTTCAGTGTTTTAGCGTGGTGGGGTTTTTTGTTTTTATTTTTAAAGGGCTTGTGGCCAAACCTACTTTGTTTAGAATGCCCTTTCTGTAGAGAACCTGAAAGTTTTTGTGAGAAATAGAAGTGTTAGAACATTCAGACACTTCAGGCTGCATTAGTAAGTAATTAGAGATCAGGAGATTCTTATATTTGCTTCATTTTGCACTCTTTTTCTTGAGCAAGATGTAAGCTACCAGTGCTATGCTCTCCTTTTTGGTTTTAATTCTCCTTTTCCCATAAACTGAACATGGACCATTTTCTTGCCATGAAACCTCTGTAATCTGTCATGGGAGATTTCTGTATGGGAAATACTGACAAATGGGGCAGCTTTGCTTTGGAGCATTGGACTTTTCAATGAGGAATTTAGTATTTAGATGACACTTAAAATGTGGAATACTTGGTTTCCAGCCACTGTTTCCTAAATAGCCAGTGAAAATTTTCTGCTGTGGAATGAAGTACTCCATGTTTTTTTCTAATCTTCTCCAAGGTGTAGGTGCTTTTCTCATGAACGGTAATGTAATAGCAATTCAGTATACAAGTCAAGCTAGAACACTTCCATCGAGGTTTAAGATTCTGAAACCTTATATTTGCATTTCTTCATATCAGTAGTAAACTTTAATAGTTTTGGAGTAGTCTTGGCTTCTCCTGACACCTACTTGTGTGGACAAAACAGTCTTAAGAATTAAATACTGTAGTAGTAGTTCTATGCTAAGTTTTCTTTCCTAAGGCTGTCTTATCCCTTCAGATGAGGTGTGTATTGTACCAGGGAAATAAGGAAAAAAAAACAAACACGCAAACTGAAAGCCCAGCTCAATAAGCCTTGTTGCAGCGTCTCCAAAGAGAGTGCAAGAAAGTGTGGTATTGTAGTGGCACCACTGATGTTGCTATGGCTAGGGTTGTAATCTCCTGTAGTTGGAGGATATTTCATTTATCTGTCAGACAAATCATCCTTGTAAATGTTGTCCTTGGGTTTTAACAGCTTATTGCTTGGGATGCAGAGCTCTCCTGTGTTACTGAATGTACTGACTCTGATCCAGCAAAACAGTAAAGCACATACTTAAGTGCATTGCTGGATTTGGGCCAGAGGTGCTCGTCAGTTTATGCAGCCAAGGCAATAGTGAACCCTTCCTCCAAACATTCAGCTGGGGAGAGCTTCAGACACAAAAGAAAGTCATAAATCAGACATTTCCCTTGAAGTCAGGTCCATCTTTGTGGGCAGAGGGTCGTTTCCTGCTATGTAACTGTTAATTTCTGTGAAGTCTGGCCTTGTGGGACCTGGAGTGGGACTCCTAGCACTGTCTTTGAGATTACAAGATCTGTTTGTTTATGGAACATCATAACAAGATCATAATTTACTGAATCTTACTGCGGATGAACTTTCTCCTAATACAACAATTTAGCTGTTTTAGCCTGGGGGAGTGGGGGCAGCTGGGTTAAAGGTTAGGAATTACTAAACAAAAGATGAACCATAGGAAACCAAACTTCACTGGTTTCACTGCTAGTGAACCTGTTTTTCTTTCAGTTTTCTGCCATTCTTTCTTATTGTAAAATTTTGTATTTTTTTAAACTATTTTAAAAGCACAGTCAAAGATAGTTTGTTGCCTTGGAATATGTCTGCTGTCTTTATTCATGCTGATTTAGTTCTGTTTCTTCTTTGAAACCTTTTTTTATTACTATTGTTTCAATCTAATGATGATTAAAATTGTAGTTATAAAAGTAAAAAACCCAAACCACTCTTGTATTGCCCTGTTATTTTTGTGTTTCATAAAGATAATTCAGGATTAGTAATGCATCTGTGTCATTACCTTTTAAAAATCCAATTGACTAGAAATTTCACAGAGATTGCATAGTGGTCAAAATATAAAAAAAAAATAGTTCTTTGCAGTTTAGCCATAGCTGTGTTTTTTCACATAATCCATCTTTCTTAGGTAGCTGAAGATGTTTCCTTTTTTCTTTCATAAAGCTCAGTTGTCCATTTTGAGTCACTTCTTAATCGCTTCTTTCTTTTCAAATTCATTAATAAACTTTTAATTCATGTTCTAATGCATCTATTCAAAATTCTTGACTATATTTTCCTTCCTTCTTTTATAACTTGCTGATTAACTCTGACAATGTGGGATGGTGTGTTTGTGTTCTCACCATAACTTGTAAGACAGAATCAGCTTTTTGTGAAGTTGTTGAAGGCTTTTGTTCTTTGTCCTATTGTAATTCCACAGCACAATCGTTGGAGACTGAGGTATCATAAGATGATGGAGTTTTTGTAGGGATTAGGGGATAAGAAGTGTTCCCTCTTATGGAATACAATTGTGAAAGTCGTGAAAAGTACCCTGTAGCAGTACACAGACGTGTTCATAGGCCTCCTGTTAGGAAAAACATTTTAGCAGAACTATTAAGTATACAGAAGTCATTAGAAATAAGAAAATCTTGATGGACTATCACACAATATAAGTAAACCGATTACGGTGTTCCTTGATTTTTAGTCCTTCTGGGAGGAGATGGCAAGGTGGTTTTATGCACCTATCTGGAAACTTAATCTGTAATAAAATGATTTCTTTTATTTTGCACAGATGCAGAAGATCCTTGCTTAAATCTTCATGGCCTTCATCTGAAAACTATTTTTTCCCCAAATGTTCCTTCCTAATATACATTATGGTTTTTGCACTTGCACCTTAGCTAATGCACTGATGACTTCACTGATGCCAGCAGGAAGAAGCACTTTGGCCTTTGTGTTCCAGTCTAGAGGAAAGTTTTTTAATCAATAGCATTGAATGCTTTGCTCTCAAGAGATTGCCTCCCAGATATATGTATATCTTGTGAGGAGACTCCCACTGGTAATATTATTATAGACTGGTAGGATTCCTGATTCTTCTAAGTAGAGTGTTGAGGGTTTTCCAGCAAAAAGATCAATATTGAAAACAACTTATTGAATGTTAACAGTGTATTGAGAAATGCATGTTTGTTGTCAAATGGAGCATTTTCATACCTTTGCTGGGAGGTGAGAGCACATATCCCATAGGGGTGGACAAGTGTCCTGTCAGAATGCATTTGGCATGAGGTTAATACATGACTGGACCTACTCAAAAGAAAACTCTCAAGAAATATCATACAGAATGCAGTAATTTCTAGTTTTCCCTGCATTGGGCATTATGAAAACCAATAGCAGCTGTACCATATTAGTTACCTTCTTTCTTATCCTGCAAGATTGTGAGAACTTCAGTCTTACAATAGTTTGACTCATGGAAAGTAACTTCAAAAGTGTTTTTTAATATTGATCAGGTTTGATACACAATGTTCTTAATAAGGGAAATACTTTTAGTTGATATTTTCCTGGAGATTTTTGCAATTGTCAGCATTGAGGGAAAGACAAATACAAAAGCAGAGTAATCTGAGTGTTAACTGGCATTTTCTGTGCCTTAAATGTTGTTGCACTTGTGAAGAATGATAAATATTTAGCTTTTTCTGCTTGTGTGTATTTAGATATGTGTCTATAAATATGGATTATTTTTGTACCTCAGGCTTTAGTTCAGGGGAGATTGGAATATTTTGTGGGATATACTTCCTGACTACCTGAGACTATATTGTTCCTCCAGGTGTGGAAAAACATCTGTGTTATCCTGAAGTCTTTAATTATGTGATCACTTACTGTTTTTTTCTCCTCCTGGAATCCTTGTTTAACCTGTTACATAGACCATAGTGTATGCCCATACTGCGCAACTGTTTGGTATTTTTTCTTCTCCTCCTTAGATTTGTGACCTCATGCTTACTGTTACACTTTGCTCTGAGGTCAAAAATCTGAATTTTTTTCCTGAGATTTTGCTTCTTTATAATAGGAGCATGTCCAAAATTTTGTCCATTTTACATCAGTTATGTGAGAAGAAAGATGATGTTATTTACATTTTATGGATGGGAAAACACAAATTCATCAGGGTTTTATAGTGTGGTTCTTCAGGGAACTCAGGATGTTGCATCCCATACAGCTCCTGTAGTCTTCTGCATCTGTTAATGCAGAGGACTTTTTTATAAATCAGATCTGTATAAACTGGGCATCCAGGAGAGATACTATAAAAGACTGGTTCTATAAAAGAATACTATAAAAGACTGAGATACTATAAAAGGTTGATTAATTTGATTCCCTGACATTTCACAGAATTTTTGTGGCAGGGAAAGAAATAAAAATGCTGTTTTCCATTGGCAGTTCTTGGTTTTGGTGTGTTTTTTTTCTGGTTTTTTTGGGTTTTTTTGGATCTTTTTTTGTTGTGTTTTTTTTTTTTTCTTTGTTGATTTGCTTATAATTATGAGACTGCTTTCTTTCTCCAACTTCAGTCTTGTTTTCTCTCTTCTGTCTGTGTAACAAATGCTTCAGTGCTGCAGGTCTGTCTTGTGCACTGAATGAGTCAGGGCCTGTTGGGGGTGATGGGAATAGAACACCAAGTCGTGTTGTAACGCATATGCAATATGAACTGAGCTGTTGGAACAGACCACACAGCTGTGCTCAAACTTTACAGCATTTGATGGAGCAAATGTAATGTTCTCTTTATAGTGTGTTTCTTTGCTCTTACTTGAAATATAAAATGGGATTAACTGGGAGACTCATGAGAAGAAAATTATCTTCTGCTCTGCTGTGTCTGCCTCTGTGTAATATGTGGTGGTTTTCTGGGTAGACTGTTACTGAAAAGGGGAGAATGTGATACTCAGCCAATAGGTGTCATGTCCTCATTGCTAGCAAAAGTGTTGGGTTGAATTTTAGGCTCTGGAACAAGCTGTTACAATTTTGGAATATATGCGGAAGAGAGGCAATAAAATAAAAATGCTCACTTGAAGTGAGAAGGAAAAAGACATTAATTTTTTGTAGCTAGAACATTTAAACTGTTCTCTGTGGTTTGGACACAGTTCTCACTGAAGTGCGAATAAAAATTGTTTAAATCTTGCAGACATTTTTTCCACTTCACTTATAAGCAAGACTCTAATTCCCTCTTGATTTCTTACATTTAAAGCAGCACTGTCTTATTAAAGAAAGCCACCTAATTTTCCATTGGGAAGGACAAGTAAGTGGAGCATGCCAGTCTACTGCTGTGAAAAGTCTATGCAGTATGTTGCAGAATGGGATGCAGGATCACTCTGGCCAGTGCCAGCTAGGCTGATACAGGCAGGCAGAGCTTACTAGCTTTGGCTCAAAACAAAGCTTGTGAGCCTTGTTACAAGCCTGTGTGGGCATCATCTATATAGGATGGAATGTAGGGGTGTTCTGGAGAATTGCAACTTATTGGCAAAACCTGGATGGTTTCCTTTTATAATTGTAATCTAGTTGGTTGTTATGGCAATAGTATGCCATTGTATTTGATATTTTCTACTTTCCCTTTTACCCAAATGTGATCTTTGTCAGGGTAGCTTGTTTTTGTTTTATAATGGCAGTGACCTTTCTTGAAAATTGTGGTACTAAATGCAATTAGTGATGGAGGTTTGCTTTTTTAAAACTATTGTAAAAACCATAAAAATGTAACACTGGCACATGTTGAAGTGTGAATGTTAACTTTGCATTGGAACATGTGCACATTGCCCCAGTGTAATTAATGTATATTGTACGCATTGTACGCTGCATTATTTCCTGGTGTGAGGTCTTCTGAAAATGCCATGTTTGTTCTTCTTAAGGCCTTCGCTGATGAGTGCTACAGGCTGGTGTTGCTTGTGAGTTTGGTGTGTTCTGTGTGACATGAATTGCTTGTTTCTCCTGCAGCCTTTGGACATCCCTGACGGTCGAAGGGCGCCGTTGCCTGCTCACTACCGCAGCAGCAGTACCCGAAGCATTGACACGCAGACTCCATCTGTCCAGGAGCGCAGCAGCAGCTGCAGCAGTCACTCACCTTGTGTCTCTCCCTTTTGCCCTCCTGAATCTCAGGATGGGAGTCCCTGTTCAACAGAAGATTTGCTCTATGACCGTGATAAAGGTGAGAGTAGAATGGCCTGCCTTTACCTATGGAAGGCATGTGATGTCATGCTTTTACAACTACCTTCATTTTATTCATTACATCAGTTTTTGTTTTTGTTTGATGGTTGTGGAGGGATTGAGGATTTACCTGAAAATTGGTTTTGTTTGTTTACATATCTTTTTCCCTCTTGTTTGTGAAACTTCACAAACATCTTCCATAAATACGTCAGAGGAGCACAGCAAACAGTTAACTATTTATGAAGATTCTAGTGGGAAGAATTCAGACTGTAACATGTTTACATTTAAGGAAGGTTTCAGGAAGGTTTGTGGTAGACTGTACATTTATCGTAGGTGAGTTTCTTGCTGTTCAAAATGGTGGTGAAGTTTTGGACTGCTTTTAAAAGAACTCTGCTTCTGAACTCTTACATTCCCCTTGAAGCTATTTGGTTTGAAGCTCAGATACCTGTTTAACCAACCTGGTGGAGAGTAATTACTTCTCTGTGTGTGCTGTATAACAGCTCAAAAATTCTGAATAATTTATGTATTTATCAATATCCTGTGTTTTTTTCGAAGTCTGTAAAATGTTGATCGGTTTTACAGTGGGAGTAAAACTGGAGTTTCAGTTATTAAAAGTTACTCACAGACTATGGAGTGTGAGAATATAGGCACCAGTGTAAAAAAGACGGTATTTTTTTTTGACAATTATTTACTAATAAAATTACCCTTGTGCTTCTGGTCAACTAGCTGAAACATGGACTTCAGTATGGAGCATGTAGGATTTGGATAAACCACGCAGGCTAAGAGGAGTAAGTTTCACAGAGGAAATGAAAACTTCTAAGATTTACCATATATTTACCAATGAGCTAAAGATAGCAGTGTTTTGAGGTTATAAGTAAGGTTAGGCCATTTTTTTGTAAATATTATTTGTTTATTAATAGCTAAAGTAATTTGGGAATAGGATTGGGGAAGTCAGCAGGAGAAATATAGCTTTTCTTGATTTCTCAAAAATGTATTTTTTTCCCTATCTTGGGTTTAAAAGGAAGTAGTGGAAAACAAATCCATCTGCCCAAATCCTGAACTGGGGGTGGGTGTGTGCAACTTAACCACATTAAATCAAAAGCCTTTGCTCAACATGATAGTTGGCTATGCACCAAAAATAACAGTGGTATTAGCTTGCCCCCACCATACTCCTATTTCTTACACTATGCATGTGAATTTTAATATGTTGTCAAGACTGAATCACTGTAGAAACATCTACTAAAGTATTAGCACAGAAAAAAACATCTTGACAGGTAAATTGGTTCATATTTCCTGATAACAAATATAAATTAAAAAGCAAGGAAATTAATAACTCCTTCTGCAGTCAGTACTGTTATCACAGTAATGGGAATTTTCAGTGGGACATTTATTGGCAGTAGCAAGTGAAGACAGTTTGAAATAGTGCATCTAGCCTTTTTAATGCTTTTCAAGGCTTTTTATCTCCTGCCTTGGATATTTTGAACAGCTGACTGGAGTGAAATTTATGAGTAAATACTTACTTGTGGATTTTGGTTTTAAGACTGGCTTGGCTTGTATCAAAAGTCTTCTCCAGGAGAAGTGTGTAGGTGATGATGATAAGCAGGCAGTTTTTAAAGGCATCATAATGGCATTTTAAAATTAGTTTAAGTAAGGTACGTAATACTGTGTGTATGAAAGATAAGCTTGAACTTCTCATCATAACTTAATTCTTTAAAGGCAAGGTAAAATCTAGGAAAACATGAAGCAGTTGTCCAAGAGAAAGTAATTTGTTCAGAGGTCATAAAATTATAGTCAGAAAGGTGATTTTTGCTCTCTTATCACTCAGATCCTACAAGATTGGTTGTTGTGGATGAGAATGTTACTTCAAAATCATTAAATTATAGATAAATGGGGGATATGGATAGAAATTGCAACAGAATGGCAAATTTGAGAGACAGTTTATTACATTTGTTGTGGCTGTTAATTGTTCTTTACAGTAAAAGTTTGGGAAGGTTTTCACACATTCATTTTTAAAGTTTTTATGAGCTAGAATAAAACCATTTTTTGTGAGGTTTATTAAGTTTGGAATTCTGCATTGTGTAACCAAATGTAGATGTTTTGATGATGATTTTGTTACTTTTCTAACCATTAAAAAGTGGAGTTATCAGCATTATTAATGGTTGTGGCTGTGTGCTGAGCAGGAAGGGAAGGTTAGTTTTACTGAGAGACATAACCAGTGAGAGTAGCCAATGCTCAGTATGGACGCAGCACTGCTATACATTGCTAAAGCATCTTTTACTTTTTGTGCAAAGCTCTGCTTTGGCCTGAGGCCCTCCCAGCTGCCCTTTGGACTCTGTCAACTCTTGGGTTTACCTATCTGCAAGAAGCTGTTAAATAATAGAATTTTTCAAAAGAAAGTGAAAGCTAATTTTCAGAAAAGGCCCACAGTATTGCTCAGAACCTAGCGGTGATATGATACAGTATTGATTAGAGCAGACTAGTGAGGGTTGGGAATAAACGTGTTTTCATGGCACCTGGCTTTATGATTTTATATTAAAACTACTGGTTTCCTTAGATCTGTTTTTGTGATACTCCGGTCTTTGAAACAATTCAGAGCCCTGCACAGCTTCCCCAGCAACTGTGACAGGGGTGAAATTCAAAAGCATCTGAAGGTAAAAGCAGATGAAATGTGGAGGGTTTTCTTTGCACAAATATAGATTGTATACCCTGTTTCTCAGGGATTTTGATTTAGGTGCCTTTACATAAGATTCAGAAGTCACACTGTTGCTAGCAGGTTCTTATAAGTAACTTGTATGTGAAGATGCTTGTTAAATTTTGGGTATCTGATTCATAGTTCTTTAAAGGAAAGTTGTTAGTAAAGTCTTTGGATAGTTTTATTAGTTATTTTTGAACCTATGAAAAGTAATTCCAAGGCTTATTGGCAAAGTTTCTTGTTTAAGTATAGTCGCTTAAAAAACTGTTTTACAGGTTGTTTTAGTTAGCCTCTTTTGTTGTTCTAACATTTGCAAGCTATAATTTCTGGTATTAAGGTTCAAATAGTATTTTTAGTGTTTTAATTACAATCTTCAAGGGTTTTCTAGATAACAGAATATATGTGGTTTTAGATATGTGTTCAGAAATTTGTGTGATAAGGCTCTGTATTGTCTACTGTGAATTTGTGGCAGCAAAACTGCCTTTTGAGATTCTGTGATCAGTCACTGTCAGTGGGGTGGAATGGGATAGGGTGGGGTGATATGGAGTGAAATGGCATGGGATGAAATAGGATGGGATGGGATGGGGTGGAATAGAATGGGTGGGCTGGGATACTCTGGAGGCAGGGTGTTCCCTGCTGGTGGCACCGGAGGGTGCAGCCTTCGGACCTCAGAGGGCAGCAAACTTGCACGTGGAACACTCAGACAGCACACATGGATCTGCTGTGTGCCAGGGATTACTGACAGGACAGTTTAGCCCTGCAGAGCTTACAGGATACACGAGTGGAGACTGGCTTAAGCTGTGAATTCCACCTCTTGCTACTTGAACTCTGTTCCCACTCCCTTCTGCTCTCTCCCAACACTGTACGTGCGAGTCTCCTCACAACCACATGTGTTCTTCGCTGTGCCTTTGGTCAAAATGGAAATCTAACTTCATAAGCTTTAGAAGCAGGGAGGGTAAAGAGAGATACTTGTTTAGCAGCTCTCTTACATAGAAAGTTCCAGCCAGGCAGGCCTAACTAAACCAAAAACTTGATTGAAAGCTGAACTGGCGAGTAGACAAGACTTAAATCTTTCAAGAACTGATTTAACTTTGAATTCTGTTTGATTCTTCCCTTGGTTTTCCACTATTCAGTGGAATGAACAGTAGTACATTTTATGTCTCTAATTTTTTAAATAGAAACTTGGATCTTCAATTTTAAATATTAGAAGGAGGAAACAAACTGTCTGGGTTCTGTTAATGATTTCTGTGTTTGGAATGAGCGGTGTGTGCCAACAGTGGAAAGATGCCAACAGGACCATCATGCTCCCAACTTGGCAAATATCGTATCGTCTCTAAGCATTTTCTGCCTTCACAGTTAACACCAAAAATTCTGTAAATAGAGGTTCTGTATTCACTCTACAGGAGGAAAGAGCTGAATAATCAATGTGCTACTGAGATTCACTTCAACATTTTTATCATTTCATATCTTTCATAATAAATCTTCAAAGGGAAGTGTGACGTTTGAGTTGATTTGTTTCTTTTTGTAAGAGGAAGCAGAAATGTTTCAAAACATCTGATGATTAGCCTTTGTATTTGAGTCATGGTAATATAATAGTTTGTGCAGTTACTCTTTGCAAGCTGTTAAAGACACATCTGTCCACTTTGATGAAGTTAGATCATAGTGCTTGAAACTTGGTTAGCTGAAAAGGCAACACATATGTATAACAGGAAAGTGAACAAAGGTTATAAAATTGAGTTGAAAATAATGTACCCCTTATTAGTGGAAAGACTTCAAAAGAGCTAAAGCAAGAGCAGCTATTGCTCTCCACCTAAGTTGTATATGTAAGTTGGTGGGTCCTCATTAATTTTGCTATTTCCTTCTTTAATTGTAATCCTAAGCAGAGAATACGGAACCAATAATACCATCCTGGGAGAGATATTGCTCTTTGAAAAGATAGAAGCTGCTGCAGAAAGCTCATTTTCTGTGGATAACTATTTCTGCACCTACTTTATTACCTGAATGCATTTACTATCATGTTGTCAGCATGACTGGTTAAACTGAACCCTTTCATAGTCTTAATATTTCAAACTTTTGTGCTTTGGTCATTACCAGACTTGAGCCTCCTCTAATACTTTCTGAGAAGTACAAATAAATCTGCCCATTGTCTTTTGTCCTAGATCTTCACACTTAGATTCTAAGTGTGTCTGGTTAAAATGCACACAGACAGCTGGAATTATGAAGAATACCTGTGTCATATAGCCAGTAGTGATAGAGAATTAAACTGTAGAAGTTTTATTCTAGATACTGAAGCAGCTTCACAACTGTGAAGCAAGTAAGATCAGACATTGTAATGATGAGGTAGCAATACTTGTGTTACAAATGTGTTTTGTTTTGTTGCAATTTCTGAGCTGTTCATGAGACTGAGGTCAATATTCCAGTGAAAAAATTTGTTTTAAAATAAGACACAAGCTGTACACACACATCTTTAATAACACTGTTTATACAATGAGAAGGCATTTTATCATTACCACTCATAATTCTTCTGCATGTATTACCTTGTTCATTTATGGTTTTTGAACTGTGTAATAAAGAATGTATTTGTTTCCAGGATCACAGCTCTGCTTTGTTCTGATTGCAGTGTTCTGGATAAAAATATCCTCCTGTTACGTGTTGTTATACAGTAGATTGCTGCTGCACCGAAGCTGTTACTCAGAAGAAATGTGCTATACAAGGGTGTTAGAAGTAGCCTGCAATAAAGGAAGCGTTGTGGTAGAAGCAAACCAACGTAGTGGCTAAATTGTGAAAAAAGGCATCTTGTTTGGAAATCGAATTTAATTATAAAGCACTCTCAATCTCTAGTAATATAACTGCTTTAAATTTTCAGACAGTGGGAGTAGCTCACCGTTGCCCAAGTATGCCTCATCTCCCAAACCAAACAACAGCTACATGTTCAAACGAGAGCCCCCAGAGGGATGTGAGCGAGTGAAGGTCTTTGAGGAAATGTCGTAAGTAATGCCTTTTATATCAGCTGGTATCTGCAAAGCAGTAAACCTGTTTACTGAGCCTATTCAACTGCAGATGAATAAACTACTCCAGCTGATGGGTTTTTCAGGAGCAAACTATTCCTATAGTTTGTGCAGAAGAGAAGTTTACATTGGTGTGAAGAGAAAATGGAGTATTTTACATCTTTTTGTGCATTTATAAAAGGTAACAAAAATCCAAGCAGGAAGGATAAGGTACATTAATTTCCTAAGCATTTATATAAACCTCTTACTGTGTATTTTTAAAAACATTTTAAATTTTCTTAGCTTAAGCAAAAATATCCCTTGTCATAATTACCAGTTTCAAGCACAGGTTGTATTTTGATGTGTATAAAACATAGAAAATGGAGTGAAACATATGTAAAGTGTTTGTAGATGGTAGTATGCTTATGGCATAGACTTTGCTCAATACTTTTGCTGAGCAAGAAACTGGAAATTAAACTCTTGGACATCATGTCTTTTTCCCCTAGACCCAGCAGTATTTGAGCACAGCACATTCTGTTGAGGTTGCATGCTAAGCTCCTGTGGATGAAAAAATTAAGGAGGGGATGTTTCCTGCTCTAACAGCACTCGTTGCTTGCTGGGTGGTAAAGGGAGCAATGTTAGGTTGTGGAAAAAGCCTCCAGACAAATTATGGAATATGGGAAATGAGAGGTCTGTTTTATGGAGGTCCTCAAAGGAATTTAAAATGACTAAATATGTTTTTGCTGCATTGCTTATCAAAGAAGAATTTGTACCATTCTAAATTAACCGTGGCATTTTTTCATGTGCATATGTACTGCAGATTTTTTGTGCTGGAAGTTGCATGTTTGTCCAGTAATTACCAAGTCATTTTTTGTGATGGTACTATTTTTAATGCTGTGGATCAGTTAGCTGACTACCAATATGGAAGATGTTTGCCCCTCTGTCCAATTAATCCCATTCCCTGTCATTCACATTTTAGCGATGTATAGAACCACAAAGTTCATGATGTTAAAAACGTCTCAGCTGGCCAGATATATAATCCTTTTTCTCGTTGTAGGTCTCGTCAGCCTGTCTCAGCCCCTCTCTTTTCATGTCCTGACAAAAACAAGGTTAATTTCATCCCAACCGGATCAGCTTTCTGTCCTGTAAAACTTCTGGGCCCCCTCCTTCCTGCTTCAGACCTGACGCTGAAGAACTCTCCAAACTCTGGTCAAAGCACAGGTTTGAGCACCCTGACTGTTGAGCAGCTTTCGTCTCGGGTCTCTTTCTCATCTCTGTCAGATGACACCAGCACAATGGACTCCCCAGAGATCCCGGTACAGCAACCGTCCCAGCAGCAGCAGCCGCTTTTGCAGGAAATTCAGACTGAAGAGCATTCCTCTCCTCAGAGCTACGTGTTAATCTAGAGCAAGGTGGAGCAGGCCTCTGCCCCGAGACAAGGAGTGAGGAGATCCTAGTTCAGATACATCTGCATGAGGTGGCAACCTTTCAGAACACCACAGAATACTTAGCAGCATTCAAAAAAATATCTCAACACTGTTCTTGGCAGGGACAGAATCCGTATTCAGCATTTTTTGGTGAGAAAGCAGTAATGCCTGCAGAATCCATATTACATTAAGCGTTTTCAGTGGAGACTATGCATTTCATAGTACATTTGACCAGATTAGTACTGTGTCCTGTGTTCTGTTTCAAATTCTACAGTATAAATAAGCTCTCTCTATATATAAAAAAAAAATGTTGCCTGTCTGAATAGAAAATGTCTTGCTGTGTTGTGTCCTATGGAAAATACTGTACTTCAGGATTATGTTTACAATTGATCCAGGTGTTTATGTTTCTAACTTCTGTAATACACACAATGCAAAAAAAAAAAAAAATGGCCACAGCAGTTGCACAGTGCCCACCCTATGGCCTAGCTTCAGGTACTTCTCTTGAAGTGTAAACTCAGGTAACTTGGAATGTATATCATATTGGAATATAAAATATTTTACAGCTACAAAGCTAAAGAGGGAACATCACTCTTTTGCCTTTCCTTGTTTTATGCATTATATTTCCTCATTACATTCCACTTTCTTGGAATAAGTGCATTCAGATCCAGGTGAATGATGACCCTGGACATGGGTGAACATGAGGAGAACCAGCAAATCTGTGATGTATATCACTTTGTCATGTGCTTATAAGAAAAACAACTGTTGCATTTACTGTCATTTCAATAGATGTAAAATTGTGGCATTTAAAGGTTTCAGGTGTTGCTCAGTTAATGACTGTTAAACTGTTGCAAATAAAGTGTTCAGTACTAGGCTGTACATGAGAAACATTCCACATTGTGTGTGAGAGGATTTTGAAAGACAAGAATGTTTTTGTTAAAGAACAGAAATTCTTTCAGGTTTCATGGGGGGCGATTGGGGATTTCCTCTCATGGTTTTTGTTGGCAGTTAAGGATGTGAAATGCTACTGTTACCGTCTAAAAGTCAAATTAATGTTTAGTTTCTCTTTTGGAAATGTTCATTCATTTGCTGGTTGGAAATAGGTTTTCAGATTTTGTTGAGCAGTGTTAGATGAGCAGTGTTTTATTTATGTAGTGAATAATTGTGTTTGGATGAAAGTCCAGAAGTAGCAAGTGGGTGTTCTAAGAGGGGTGGGGAAAACAATAGTTTTAAGTTCATGTTACTTAAAGCTTCTCCCATAACTTTCAGTTACTTAAGCTGTGTGTGTAAAAGTGTGCTTTCCCCCCTCCTTAAGTGTGAATAAAAAAAAATCCATGTAAAATAATCCTGGTTTTGCAGGCTGGACACTTTCTCAAAATAGTACATGGCAAGGTTGGGTTTGTGGTGCTCTTCTATTGTACAAGAAAAAGAGGAGCATTGCTTTCAGAGATAATTTCCTGTGATACAAAGAGGACCCCAAAGGCAAAATAAACTTGATGTTCTTGCTCCATTGCTTTCAGCTCGGTGGATCTATGTTTATGCTGTCTGTTCCTAAGAGAATAAGGTTCACCTTTTCCAGGAATTGAAGAGATTAGTAGCCTGCAGCTACTAGGAGCATTTAAACATGCTCTTTTGTTTTTTTCTGCTTTTGAAGATGAGATTGGAGGGGGATGAGATTGAGCCACCAGTAACTACTCACTAGATATGTGCTTTTTTGGAGATAAAGCATTGCTTCCTTTTTATTACTGAGTTTTTGTTAACACTGTCTTACAAGGTGGAATTCGCAGCCTATAAAACATCCACTGTTTTTTGACTCCCCTTGCAGAAAATGTAGAAGGAGAGAGGTCTGTCTCTAACCATTTCCATGTGAAAAAGCTTCTTGAAACACAACAGCCATCTTTAACCCTACTAATCTCAGGCCTAGGTGAAAACACTATATATTTTTTAGACTGAAGATAAAGGGGAGAAAATACTCATGATGTAAGTATCGATTCCTTTTAATATTTTTCTTTCTAGACTAACATTGCAGTATGATGATCTTTTTATGCTCTGGCTATGTCCAGATAAGAAATTGTAGTCTCAGTTATTGGTGTTAGGTTACCAGGGGATATGATGAGTGGTTTTTAGATCAGTGCTGAACTCTGTACAATATTTGCAATGCCATTACATGCTCTTTATATTTTTTCCATGAGAAACTAAATATTAATTAAAATGCACATTTGTTCTTAGCAGAATTGAAGGTTTTGAACCAAATGTGTTAAAGCTAATGCTTTGCCATGTAAATTTCCCAGCAGTTGTTTATCTCAAATGTATTCTACATCCAGCTGTAGAAATTTGTCAAATATTGTTTAAAGTTTTGTACATAGTTGTACTGTTATTTCTAGCCACTGTGCTGAACAGTATTCAAGTTATCACAAGATATTGCTTTACACAAGGAAATGTGTGGCTTTTGTTTTGTATTTTTTTCAGTATAGAAGTTCCTGTGTCTTATTTAAATAAAAAATTATAGTTAAAAAAAAAGTGGTGGGGACAACACACAAAAGCAGTGGTTCATTTATTTGTTTTGGAAACTGTGCATGAAACACCATAGAAGGAGATTAAATTTTAATATTGTTCCAAATTTATATCTAGAATAATGCCAGCAATGTATGACTAGTGTGCTGTCTTCTAGAACAAGATAATGTCTTATCTATTGATTTTTGCATAACGCTGTACTCAGAAGCGGGGAAAAACCCTGAAATAGCTGAATGTTTAAATATGCTTTAAATAGCATATTCTATTTCTTCATAGCACAGGAAAAACATCAGTTAAGAGTTACTTGAAACAGTGTATCTGCTGCTGTGTTTGTGGTATGGCTAATTTCAAGTTATCTGCTGAAAATTATGAAAGCCATTAGACGTTTCACGATGTGAAACTAAACTAAACTCCTAAAGGATGTGGTATAAATCTACTGACAGTCTTAGTTTCATGTTGTTTTGTATGACTCAAATGGTTGTCATTTGACTTACAGAATAATTCTTTCCAGATGGGGATGAGGGGGAAGGAGGAAGAAAGAAGGATAATATTGAAATACATGTAAATCCTCCAAAGTCAGTGTTTACTGAAGAGCACTATGGCAATAACGATCAAGAATGGATTAATGCTTATTGTCACCAGTCACTGGTAATTTTAAGTTTTCAGCATCCCAAAGCTTACAAGGTTTCTATGTGACTGTGTTAAAAACATTAACTGGAACTTAACAAAAAGTCCTGTGCAGGGCCCTAAGTTGGACTTTAGTGACCCTTCTGGGTCCCTTCCAATGCAGGATATTCTGTGGTTCTGTGATCCCACCCACCTACAGGAATGCTTGGTGTCCTTCAATCAGAAATGGCTTCATTTCAGCCATTTCATCATCAGCTTGAAGAGGTTCCTAGGAGTAGCCTTGTGACGGTCCTGTCCTCTAAATGGGTTTGGCTGCAGCAGTTTCAGGCTGTCCTTGAGTGGGAGGTGTTTTCTCAGGAGGTACTTTGACAAAAGTGTGCAGCTTGCCCTGCAGAGATGAGATGCAGTTTATACCAAAGGGAGGTTTTGGATTTTTTTCCGCATGAGCCACACTTTGTGTGCTGTGTGTGGCTCACTGCCTTTGTCTTCCCCAAAGCCAAAACCAGGAGTAAGAAAAGCACTGAGAGTAGAGAACTAATGAAATAATTTTGTCTTTGAGTCCCTTTGTGTGAATAAAAGACATTTTCTGGTAATTCATGGCTCTGGAAATGAATGCTTCAGAGACTGCAGGTCTGTGTAAGGAGAGCCTTTGACTGTGTATGCTGGGGTAGGGGACAGCAGATAGTAAGTAATGTGCTTCTTTTAGGAAATAGGGAGCTGTCTGGGAAGTGATTTCTGGCTTCCTGACAAATTAGCTCTTAGGAAGAGCCAGATACTGGCACAAGGATAGAGTCTCAGCATCTTCACAGTATGTAAGTGTAAAGAGTAACATGAACAAGAGAAATTGTGATGTCAGCCAACATCTCTAATTTATTCAGTTGCAAACAAACACCAATGAGGCTTAGCAAACCAGCTCCTCCTACCCTAGCCTTCCTCCAGGATGGTGGATTGGGACCTTCAGATGTTACTTGAGGTACAAGCCAAGCAGTTTGGACATAACAGATAACTAGTAGAAGTTTACATCAATTACTGTTATAAAACAGCCTGCCTTGCTGTACAAAATAGCCATGAAAACACAGATTTGAAGCAATTCAGCTGGGAGGAAATAACCCAAGCTCCTACTGTGTATGTCCAGAACCTAAATACAAGGAAAAAGTGAGTTAAAGCTGGGAAAGAACATGCATTACACGTACAGTCATCCATACTTGGTACTTGGCTGAAGGAAGTTGTTTGATCAAAGATTGGCATGTAGTTAAAATGTGTGTATCTTGTTTCTGTTTGCATTCGTGTAACCAGTCCTGGAAAACTTTCTAGTTTGGAAGACACTGTAAAAGGCTCAGGGAGGAGCTATAGGAATAAAGTACTGGAAAAACCAGAAGGTGGCTGTGTTGGAGCTCAACATGATTAACTTGGTGCTTGAAGAGTGACTATTTCATTTAGTAAATTCACATAGGATATACTTAGTAATGAGCTCTTAGTTTAGCAGAGATGAAATATTAAGCAGTAAGAAAATGAAGGTAGATTGATTAATACTAATAATGTGGATTTTATTTTAGGACTAAGTATAATTAATCACTGAGCCAACATGCAAGGAAAGATTTTTTTTTTTTTCAAGTGTTGATATGTTTAAAATGAGATGATTTTACAAAAGATGTGCTTAAATATGGTTTTTATAAACTTTAGTAGCTTGTGATTATTTGGGGCATTTTAAGTTTCTGTTGGTGGTGAAGAGGTGGAATTTTTTAACTACTCTTAAGAATCCTTGCCTCACTAAAGAAGCACATGCTGCAATATTTTCAACTAGAGTGTTAACACATTTTTAAACTGAAAGAGGTTTTTGAGGGTAACTTTTGGCTTCTGGAAGTTTTTGATATGTCAAACATGAATGAGGTCTCCAGTAAAGCAGAGGTGGTTGAGTAGCTTTATTAGTTATTTTGATTTTGGCACCTCCTCTATAGTGCCATAATAATGGAGAGGTGATAAGAAACTGGAGAGGAGGAGTTGTCTTTTTAGAGTGCAACAGGTCACAGAATTAATGTGTTAAGTGGGACTGAGAGGAGGGAGTTTCCTCAGTGAAGGCTACATAGGAAGTGAGTGAATATATAAGTTAAACTGCAAATTCAGTTGATGACAAGAGAGAGCATTTAGATGAAGCTGAATAGAGTGGTGACCCCATTTTTAAGAATAGTTGAAATTTTATCCCAGGTTGTATGAAGTTCTGATGGGAAATTTTTAGGCTGCCTTATCTGTAGCCTGGAAAGCTCACAGACAGAGGAGCTGGAAATCTGGGAGAAGAGAAGGTCATGTCAATCTCTTCTCCCCACTGAATTAGAGACCGAGCTTCATAACAAAGGGCAATTAGGCTAACTGTACCTGTAGAAAAGGGATGGTGTGTGTGTGAGATTTGTGTGCACAGTGGAGTGTGTGGTTAAACTTTTCAGTGATTTGTGCAGCTGTTGGGTGAAAACAAGAGTTTGTTCAGGACAATAGTAATACTCATGGTAATGTAATTTTTATACCTTTGTTTTTAACTTCTCCAAATAAGTAGTAAGTAAATAGCATCATCTAAATCCCACACTGCCAGGCATAAGTCATGTTAACTAAAACTGGGTGTCCATTTACTTTCTGCAGATGAGATCTAAGTGCTCTTGAGACTTGATGGACAGAAGTTCTTTCTCCAAGGAGGAGGAAGCTGAAAGAAACTAGACCTCCTGTTAAACTTTGGTGCCAAAATGCTGGGTGATGCAATTGCCCTCTTTTTGAGTTTTATTTGGATAAGAATTTCTAGTTGTGCTCCATCCAGTGATACAGTTTTCTCAGAGGCTGAGTGCAGCCTTCCTTTCCATAAGGTTGGTGCTGTCCTTGGGCTTGTTACATAGGGAAGTAAGAACTCATTCTTATGAAAGATTTTAAAAGGGTTTTGCCTTTGCAAACTAAATACTGATGTTAGGAAATGGTAAGTGGGGGGAAGAAGCACTTAAATCTGCTTTTGTGATTCCTTTGGATTCTGATTCATTATACATCCTGAGGATGCTGTCATTTTGATGTCAGTTGCTGAAAATATAGGAAGCTTCAGAACATAGCTTTCATCTCTGACAGTACAGAGATGGTACCATACTACCTACTTCGACTGCATGGTTATATTTTGGATGGGGCATGTAGGAGTATTTTAAGGATTATCACTGCATTCAGAGTCTCTTGTTCATGAAGTTTGGTACAATGGTGGATTTGGTTTTGGTTCTAGTGGAGAACTACAAGGAGATAGTTTAAACACTTTTTGAATTGAGTACATAAGAAATGTGTTCTCCTCTAGGGAGGATTTTCTGGTTTTCCTCTTCTGCAGGGGAATATGAATCCTTTGGGGTTAGGGGAGTGATGAAGATGGGAGCAGTAGGTCTTGCACTCTCTAAACACTGGGAAAGCAAAGACAGCCTAGGTCCCTGATTAGGAGGGTAACCTGTATGTTTGTATTGGTACATACAGGATGTTCCTTGGGTTAGGAACACAGCAGAGGAGTATTAGCCTGGATATATGTAATTTCTTCTCTAAATCAGGCCATCTGTAGATTGCAATCTGTCCCTTTGGTTGTGTCCTGGCTGATAGGCTGTGAATGCTGCTCTGTATCATGATCTGACTGTATTCAGTAACAGAGAAAATTACCTCCAGACTGACCAACAAACTGGTACCTCTGTCTGGCCCAGGGGCTTTGTGGCACTGGCTCTATCCTGTGGGTGCAGGTCTGCCAGAGCAGGAGCTGTTGTCCATCTCTCAGCCTCCACCATCATGGAAATTTCCATTTCCCACCACAGTACGTACAGGCCCTGCTGGCCCCCTCGCAAGTCTCATTTCCAACATCTCTGATGACTGGGAGATGTTGTCTCCTTGTTGCAAACCAGGAAGAAAAACCTGTCAACATGGGCTCCTGCAGCTGTTGGCAGTTCTGGCAGCATCATGGTGATGTGCACTGGGGACAGGAACATCATTACCTGAACCATGGTAAGACTGGCCCCAAGCTACTTGATGCTGTTATGGGTCAGGTGTTTGGGGTTTTTTCTGATAGCCCCTAGTGCAGAAACTTAAGCACCTTGATAGAGATTTAGAGATTGCTGACGGTGTATATATTGGATTAATCTTCCCTGAAGAAAGACACTTACTTCACTCTGGCAGTTGGTCCTTGCAGAAAGGAACTTGGTTTGTATTGGTGCTGCTACACAACAGGACTTTCTTTGAGGCCGTGAAAGCATTTTCTTGTATCTTGAAAGACTTTACTTTTTTCAATTGGATAACCATTAAAGAAAACAACATTATATACCTCAACCTCAAGCCCTGCATTAAATACTTCACATGTTTATGGGGAACAGAGAGGGAACCCAAACCACTTACAGACAAGCTGCAGTGTTCATTAGAAACCATCCCAGGACAGACAATTCAACCTGTTCTTCCTAATCTCAAGTAGGAAATGACCATTATGGATTTTTACTGGTTTTCAATTGCATTTAATATTTGCTAACAGGATGAGCTGATGAAGCAGATGGGGGCAAGACAGGGTCTGTAAAGTAGTCTTTAGTGCCGCCTTTCTTCCTGAATGCCTGTTTGCTTTTTAATCTTGTTTCCGTTTTTTTTTTTGTTTTGGCAACATTCCCATGGCTGCAAGCGGTGAGATGGACCTGCACACTCTGAGGTCTAGCCAGGCTTTGAAGCACAGCACTAGTAACTTAGGAACACTGCAAAAGCTGGTGAAGCCAAGAGGTCTCCTGCCTCCAAGGAGACCTGGGTCACTTCCCTTTAAAATGAAAGCAAAAGCTGCAAACTGCTCAGTGCTGAAGGGGGAGGGAAGATTAACAATTAACAAAAGGAAGATTTTGTTCAAGTAAGGTGTCTTGTAATCATTTCCCTACATGAAGAGCAGTCATGACCGTATCCTGCATGTGAGCTTGGCTGTGGTTTTGTGACATGTAGAGGTGACCACAGGTCTTGCCTGAGGGCTGTGGTAGTGCTGCTGGCATCTCCCCACTGCACAGCCTCACATCCCTCTGTGGCCCCTGCTGCTTCAAATGTTATTTTTGGGTGAGAGGTGCAAAGTTTTCAGCCAGATCAGTGCCACTGGAAATGACCTGATAGGACAGTGGTGGCCCATGTTTGGATGAGTTTGGGACCACAGCCCTGGACAGGCTTCTGTGACTTCACAGCTCAGACTGGCATTTTGGGGTAAGAACCTTGAATTGCTCCTGTGCCTTTGGCTCTTGCAATCATGGCTGCTGACTCTAAATCCAGGGAAAACCTTACAGAAAAGGCTGGATCAGCCCAATATCCAGCTGAACCACAGATCAGAAAAGTCCCCTATGGGGCTTGTCTCATTCTTTGTGTTGTCTTTGAAAAATGCAAACTCTCACCTGCCACAGTGAGAGCTGCTCTCTGCTGTCCAGCTTTGGTGTTCTGAAGCTCTGGTGCTCAAGCTCAAGGCAGAGACGACCATGGGAGCACCACACAGACTGCCAAAGCAAACCAGAAAAATAAGCAGCTGCAACAACAAAGTGGCTCAATTTTTTCAATTCCTGTCTTTTGTCTGTCAAGGGTTTATTCTGAGGATTGTACTTGAAATAAAATAGGAGTTTGGGCTTTTTCCTTGTTGCATCCTGCTCCTGTTACCTTCAGCATGCTTCTTTCCTGGGGCCAGCTGTTATCCACCTACCTAGATGGAGACAGGGTTCGATGATTTAATTGTGTAGCACTTCTAAACTTGTTTTTTTACCTCGCTCCAGCCTGCTGATGAAGCAAGCATATGGCATCCAACACCTGTCCTAGGGCCTTTCCTACTGCCATTATAGCTGTAGAAATCCAAAATAAAAGAAACACCCTGCAGAGTAAGTTTCTGGGATAGATGAAAGATTTTGGCTCTAACTTCTTTAACAGCTTATGTAGGTCTGCTCCCTCTTCTAAAATTGCCTATCTACTCTTTTTTCCTCTTTTTGGGGGAGTTATTTCCTATCCCAAAAAGGATTCCAACAGCAACCAGTGTAAATAGCTGGCAAATAGAGTCAGCCAGGCTTCCACCTCCAAACTACAGGATCCTTCTCTCAATTTAAATTTTGTAATTTTTTGGAAGCAGCCAAAACTTCAAAAGCACTATGGATTAATTACAAGGCTGGGCTCATCAAGCTTTTGCTGCGGTAGAACAGAGTTCAAAGCTGATGCAGCTGCTAGGAGCTGAACACTGCTGTCCAGCAAACAGCAGCCTCCTCACTTGGTCATGGTTTGGACTGGCAGGGACCTCTAAAGGTCTTCTAGTCCAATCCCTCTGCCATGGATGTTTTTTTATGAGATGAGGTTCTTCATAGAACTCACTGAACCACACCTTGAACATTTTCTGGGCTGGGACATCTGTCACTTCCTTGGCCAAACAGTTCCCATGTCTCACCACAAAAATTTTTTTTCTGATGTGCAATCTAAACCCTATACTCTTTCAGCTAACAACCTGCCTCTTGTCCTTAGGCACTGATGAAGTCTCAGTCTTTCTTACGAACTGTATATATTGAAAAGAAAGCCCCACAGTAAAGTCTCCCCTCAAAGACTTGTGGACCCCAGGCTGAACAACACCAGCTCTCTCAGCCTTTTTTCACAGGACAGCTGCTTCAGCCCTGCTGACAGGTTTCATGGCTCTCCTCTGGACCCACTCTGGCAGGGAGAGCTCCTGTGCTGGCAAGTACTTTGACTTGAAGGGAGGGCTATACTTTAGCCCTTAGGAGTTGTAATTAGTCGGTGAAGGGAAAAGCCAATTTTATGCTTGGGAGAGCCCTGTTAATGAATGCCCTGGTAATGGTCTGATTGACTGCAAGGCCAGTCCTTGGTGCTGGAGACTGGCTGGTTACCCAAGGCCAGACTTGCTGGACCTGCAAGGCATGTTTGGCCATGGTGCCCTTGTTTACTGTCCCAGGAGAGGCTGTGTGTGTGTGCACTCCAAGTGTGGGCACTGTGCTGGGCTGAGCACATGCAGAGGGAGGATGGCAGCCCCAGCAGCGCTGTGGTGCTTGGCTGGCCAATGAGGTGCTAGACCATCTCAGCATTTGTGCTGCTCAGCTGAGGAAAAACCTCTGCTGTTTGGCTGTTGACAAGCCTGGTGGTTGCTCTGCTTCCTGCCTCCCCCATATGGTGGCTTGTTTAAAAATAAGACATTTACAAGGAGCAGAAGTTGTAAAAGTAGGCTAACCTAGTGGGGGATTTGGAATAAGTGCTTGGAAGGAAGCTTGAAGGGTCCTTCCTTGTCCACATTGGCAGCTGCACCTGTACCATGTTCATTCTTGCTGCTGCTCTGATATCTGATATCATTGGGAACTGCACTGAGAGAAGACAGGATCTTCCAGCTGCCCTTCCTGTGCTCTGGGGCAATTTGACCCTACACACCCTCAACACCAATACTGGACAGTACATCCACCATTCATTCCCTGGTGCTGCTCATCCAGAATCCCCTGCCACTCACAGTGGGATGTGATGGAAGGATGCAGACAGCAGTCAACAGAGGCCCCAGGAAAAGGTGGCATGATGCCAGCAACTGGGTGCTGTGTCCTCACATCAACCTCCTACTCTGCTGAGCCTTTCCAGGCTCAGATCCTGTAAGGGCTTGTAGGCCAGGACATTTCCTGTATTCCTATTTGGAGCAAAGCTGTTGCTGGTCACCTTGTTGCTCAGGTACTGCCACTTTTTCCTAGCATGTGCAGTCCCCTAATGTTTGAAGGGAATTTAGAAGGACATTTGGGGCAGGCAGTTGGCTGCTTGTGGCCAAGTGGTCCTGCTTCAAAGTACATCAGTGTCATGCCCATGCAATGTTAGATATGGGAACAGCAGAAAGGAACAAGCTAAGTCCTATTCCTCTCTGTTGAAACAATAAATCATGGTCATTTCACAAGGCCAGAAAAGTTACTTTAAAAAATTGGCTGGTACTTTTCTCTATGAACTGCTCAATTGCAAAGGCTCACAGTCCAATTCCTGTGAAGCAGCTGCTCTGAGAATTATAGAAACTTTGAATCATCAGAATCAATTACATCAAATTTAATAAACGTCACAATAAAGACAGTTAATCAATTGCCACTGTTTTCATGTGCCACAGGGGTTCTGCAGCTGTTTTTATTTTAAAACAATCCACTACTGAACCAGAATATGCAACTGGAATGAAGCATATTAAATCAAGATGAACATTATGGGTGTAGAAAAATCAATCCATAATTTTACCAGGATGATGAACCACCCTATTGTCCCAAGCCTGAAAGCACAGCACAGACAATCCTCTCAGTGGCTCTGGCCTGGGAGTGACTCCACAGCCCAGCCTGCTGATGAGCATGTGCCAGACACTTCTTTAGTAGCAGGGAAGTATTGTTTGTAACTCTGTACTTTGCATTAACAATGTCTACTTCCAGGATGGTAGTTTTTCTGCTCTGGTTTTCAACTTCATTAAATCCTTGTGATGATAATGCATTGTACACAGGGATTTAAATTGCTTTTCTTTAAGCAAAATCAATTGCATTTTAAATACCTCTGGCTTGTTTCTTGTTTTTTTTTCTTTTTCATTTGAAAGTGTGAAAAAATTGCATTGCAAATGATTCAAAGCTTAAGTAATTTCAAAAATTACATATTACAAGAAATCAATGCTTACTATGAACTTCTTGGTAGTGCAGTTTGTGTGAGGAGGAGGTAAAAGAAAAACCTTGTACCTGTGGTTTGTCTTATGTAAAAGGAATGACCATTCTGATGCTTTCCTACTTACAAACAAGATAAGGATTTAGAATATCATTGCTGAACCCCTGCAATGCTCTTAATTGTCCCAGTCAATATAGGAGTTTGGGTTTTTGTGCCGGGTTTTGGTTTTTTTTTTAAATCTTGGAAGTCTAGAATCTGTGACCTAAAGAACAAACAAACATTTTTTGAGCCTTTAAGAGCAGTTAATTGGCTATTTTAAACTTCATACAGCCTCCTCTCTGCTTTTCACCAAACTTCTTCTGCTACTAAAAAATTCTGGAGTGGATTGTCCACAAGTGTTTTAGAAGCTATCCAGACAAATGTAATCCACTGTAAATTTAACAACCACAGACTTGCTTAAAGTTGCAAGAATCTGTTTAATGATTTTGTGGTAACCCAGCTGGGCGCTGAAGAGCAGCCTGGCTCTCCCTCGAGCGCCTGACACTAACATTTTTGGCATTGCAGATAATTACAGCTTGAGATGAAGAGGATTTTGGGCAAACAGTCTGTTATGAGTAAAAACCAGCACTCCCAAGTGTAAGTGCACCCCAGTGCAACCCTTAGGTATTTCCTAGTTAATCCCCTTTGTAGATGTCTTATTTACTGCCTGAACTGCAGTGCAAAGTTGTGAATTCAGCCCCCTCCTAGTGCTCCAGAAAGTTACAGAGTGCAGAAAAGGCAGCTGACTGAGTGAGGAGCAGCCAGTACTGAAGAGCAGCAAATACTGTGTAAGGAACCAAGTTTTACCTTCAGGAAGAGTACAGCACTGATATCAGATTCCAGGTCTTTAACGCACCTCGGGCCCCCAGCTGCACTGGGAATTGTGCAAAGAGTACATCAGACCATCTCCTCTCGTTACACATGAAAATCCACTGCTAAGTGTCTGAAGAACTTCTCTGGCAACAACTGAAGTATTTTGACGCTTCCAGGTTATGGGATGGGATAATGAACATCACAGTTTGAACAGGGTGTTTAAAGCTTGCTGAGGGTTGAGCTTGATGGACTCTGGTCAAGTCCAACCTCACATGTGCTGCTAGCATGTGTCTTTTTAGGTAGGAGGCACCAAATCCACATTACTGCTGCGCACTGCACCCATCAACCAGTGTTCTATTGCACCCACCCAAGTTGGCCAATTCAGTGAACTTGTACATTTATATAGTTATTTTCAGGTACTTAGTTACCTATTAGACCATGAGGGAGGGATTAACTGAGTGTACAGATAACTGGTTGTGAAATGCTTCACCAAGGTAAAAGGAAATCAAGCAAATTTAAAAAAAGGCTGAATAAAATAAATTGTAAACCAGCTCCTATATAGTACACAGAGCTTGTGATCTTAGCTGGCTACTGACACATTCTCAGGGTGCACAAGGGCATGCCCAGGTAGGACATCTGGAAGAACTTCTCCACTCAAGGGGTGCTCAGGCATTGGAATGGGCTTCCCAGGAAGATGGTGGAGTCAGCATGCCTGGAAGCGTTCAAAAGACAAACAGACATGGCACGCAGTGCTGTGGTTTAGTTGGCAGGGGAATTGTTTGTTCCAAGGTTAGACTCAATCATCTTGGAGGCCATTCCAACCCTTATGACTCTATAAGCCTTTTCCCCTTCTTTTGCAGGGAAGCAAAGGGACACCACATCAAATTTTCTCACTGTCCTTCCTATTGGATTACTATTCAGAAACAAAGGGCTCAGTACTGTCTACAAACTGGTCATCTTTATCTTCCAATGCTTATTATGTACCAATTCAACAGCACAACAGAATTCCAGTGGGAATAAAGTTGTGGTTTTTGTCAAAATCATTTTATTAAAGAGTTAATGTCACAACAAGCTTAAAATAACACATGCTTCAGAAATAAACCGGATGAAAAATTCTCAGAACAAACAGAAATGGATTGAAGGCATGGCAAAGCATCAGTTCCAAGAAACTTCTGCAAACAGGTGCAAATTCTGTTGGTGCAATGGAGAAAAAACTCAGAAAAAGAAGCCTCCTGGGTATGACTTCTGTTTATGTAGTGCAGTTTGTCAAATAACTTAGATTGGAAAGGGCACAATTTCGATAGCTGCACAGACCCAAATTTACTTCTTCGGTAATTAGCTCCAGCACAGCTTTTTCAGCTGTGAGTACTAAGAAAACAAATTCAGCTGACACCTAAACACAGCAGTAATAGATATATTATATACATGATAGATGTTTGACTCATGCAGCCTCTTCAGTTACATGATTTTTAAAATTTACTCAAGAAACATTATAAAAAAATAAGTTTGCAATTTGTATTTCACTTCGGTGTTAGCTCCACATCACCCCAGGCAAAGACAGTGTTTCAGCAGACAATCTAATTTGGCAAGAAATCTGCCCTAATTCTTAACCTC
Organism: Sialia sialis; assembly: GCA_009812075.1. Classification (NCBI taxonomy): domain Eukaryota; kingdom Metazoa; phylum Chordata; class Aves; order Passeriformes; family Turdidae; genus Sialia; species Sialia sialis. Next base: position 26,008,495 of record VRYO01002734.1, read on the forward strand.
ATTTTTTTAAGTCCACATAGAAAATAAATGCGAACTCTTTATACAAAACAAGAGCAAATAACTGTACCTATAGAAAAGGGGATTAATTCCCTTTAGTTTTATTATTATGGCACATACTTCATAGTTTCACAACAGCATACTAATTTTTTTTAAACTCCAAAATAGTGTTGATGAAGGGAAGAATGTGAGTTACCAGAGGCAGCTGACTCATGCATTAAGCAATTCATGTTCTTTATCAGTTTTCCCAACAGCATCAGGATTGGATAACGGGTCAAGGTCAGCAAAGAGACTGAACCAAGCAGTCAAGTCTTTAGGATTCTTTGTAGATTCTGGGGGAAAAAAAAAGGAAAAAAGAAGAAAAAAAAGAAAGAAAAAAGAAATGCACAGACTTGTCAGCTATTTTAAAAGAAAATTGACTGAATGTTTGACTGAAGTCAAACAAATGCCATGTTATTGTTTAATTTATTACCAAGGGCACTTCTGACAAGAAAATCAGAATGACTGATTTAAAACACTATCTTTGTCAGAATATAGAACTTTAGTAAGAATGAGTGTTTTACATGTCTGCTATGTATTCTATATGGCTTCTGCCATGATAAGTACAGAACACTTTAACTAGAAATAGAAACAATCTCACTCTGTCTAGCTTTGTTTCATGAAAGGTATTTGAGTGTGCCCCTGCATGCCTGAAAACAAGCAAAAGGAAAGTAAAGGCAAATTTTACTTTCAACCTCTTTTACAGGACTAAATTCCTTTGCCTAAATCCAATTCATGTGACTGCTCCGTCTCCCCTGTATGCACCCAACAAGGTCATTACTCATCTGGAATGAAGTTTTAATGGGAAGGCATTGGCTGGAGAGAGAAAGAGAGGGGTTATATTTGACAGGCAGTCCTCAATACAGTTTCTAGTATATTTTTGATGGATATAGACAAAATGTGAATAGGGAATATATACAATAGCAGCTGGACTATTGCACCTATATGTCCACATTGATGTATGTATTTCACAGAGGTCTCTTGCTTGCTTTTATTCCAACTGGGCAGATGTTCAGGTTAAAGCAGTAACAACAACTTTGGCTGCTATGAAGAAGATACATTTCCCCTTGCTTTGTTTTTGTGGCCCTATGCCCAACATGCATTATAGTGACAGGGAAATAAGATACGTTCTTCTCTCAGAGAGATAATGGCACATGAAAGCTTTCTTTGTGACAAAAAAAATTTACAGACAAAATAGGCTCTGCCTGGCATGACACTCCTCTTGGTACCTGCCACTTTCAGAACCACAGATTTTCAAATAGCTGAAGGCCATTCCTCTTGCTGGTGCCAGTCCTGTGCCTGCGTATTCACACTGATTTCCAAAACAGCTCCTGAAACACCTTAACCCTCTTTTCCTTTTTTTCTACTGAGCTGAAAAATCTCAGGGGAAGGAATACATGTCTTCCCTTTCTTCTGTATCATGAAATGTGAATGCACAGAATTGGCTACAAACTGGCAATGGAATTCAACATAATTCTGGTTCACTTATCCAGAAAATCCTGGTCAAAAGTCAGCAGGCCTTTGTCTCAATAGATGGCAGGGCTATGCACTCTTGGCTCAGTTGCAACAACTGAATCAAGTTTTAAACAGATGATTACTGATATCATATAAGTTAATAAAAAAAAATTTGCAGTTAGGGCTCTTCTGCCTTATCAGCAGCCTGTATTTTAGCCACAATGCTAAATCTTAGACCTTAAAAACACTGTTTAGCTCAGACAAAATGCATACAGATGCTATTCTGTGTAACTCAAAATTAAAGTATGTAAAAGAAACTGTAGCTTCAATTCCTTTGTTATATAGTAAATTACTCTTCTGACTTGCTATTAACACTAAGCTACCTAAAATATACATATTTACACATATCATACACCTAATCAAGGTGAAACAGAGTAATCAGGGAGCACAAGACTGAGCTACTACACAAATAAGTTTTGATACCACAGTGAGAAGACATGAGACACCATAAAAGACACAAGAGCTAAAAAGGAAAAGCCAAGTAACTGAAGAAAATACATGACTATCACCTTTCCCAGGCGTCTTGCCATCATTCACATTCAGGCTGTGTGGTTTCTGTGCTGGCTGTGGTATTGATGGTGGGCTCACACTGCTGGCTGCCCATCCTAAAATTCAGTAATACAGCAGCATTAGCATGAGGAGTTACTTTGGCAACTCCAACATTCCAGTGTCTGGCAGCACCAGACAGAGGAGCAGAGCATTAAATTACATTATGTATATGTCCCTGTACACACAAAGTCAGCAGTCAGACCTGCATGGGAGCAACACCCTTTACAAAAGAATATCTGTAGATCACTTTCATCATTTCTTGCTCCAAGCAACTATACTCTTTTCAAACCTTTCAGCTGACTAAAAAAGATTTTTGTTTCTCTTACAGAATCACAGTTAATGCTCATTCACAGAAAAGCAAGTTCAGTAATCAAGTCGAACATAGCTGTAGGGAAAAGAGTCACTTATATTTCCATGTCCAAAGACTTTCATTTCATTCACAGACAAAACCTTATTTAGAGACCCCAGATTTTTTAGTTAATTTTGGAGTAGTTCTGGTAAAAAAGATAGGTCATTGAAAAACACAGAAGAATTAAGTTCAAGATGAATTACTTCAAGTTAATTTAAAACTACATTTTAATGGAGTATTTTTTTCTCTTTATTTGAAAGAAGATTCTCAGTAAGAAGAGAGAAACTATGCAGAAAAAAGTGAAATAGTGTTTTGTTCTTACATGCATCTTCTATATCCATAAAAGAGTAATGATAAAGTCAGTTAATGAGGCCAGATGGAGAGGTTAACAAAATTAACTAGGGGTAGTATACTGCAGAAATAGATTAGGAAAAAAACAAAACTATTTTTTTCTCTTCCTTAAGATACATAAATTCATGGCCTTTATTACATTTAGAGGACTAGAGACAGTATTTCTAATTTAATTAATATATTCTATAAGTTTGGCCTGATCAATCATCTATCTAATTTGGCAGTATCAAAAACAGGATGCTCATCTATGCACCCAGTTACCATTTCCTCATTCAGTCTCTTTTTTTTTCTACAAGTTTGTGCTTTCATATCCTTTTTTACTCTTTTTGTTCTTCCTCCCCTTACTTTCTGGTCTTTTGGGAGTCCTGTCACATATTGGCACACAGCATCCTGACAAGTAATGCAACAACCACATCAGTCACATCAACCCTTCCTCTCTCAGTAGATTATTCTCATCACTCTCTGATCTTACCTTTCTATAAAAGGTCTAAAGCCCAAGTTATGTTATAAAAAGAGGCAAGAAGAATTTTTCTCTAAAATCACATGAATTAGGAAGGAAATTTAAAGCCACAAACATCCTCTGTATCTCTAAGGAAACTAAAAAAAACTTCTTCAAAATCTGGATGCAGAGTGCTCACACGTATTTGCTCTAGACGAAGGGGATAAAGGCTTGTGAGCCTGCCTGTGCCCCTTGAAAAGTGAGGTTTTATTTTTTAGTTTTTCAAATAAGCAAATCTGCAAGACAAATAATGGAAAGCATGGCATTGCCCCTTCAGAAAGACATACTTTTCCAGGCATTTTCTCCACTTGTGTTTCAAACAAGAATGGCAGAGGATATTACACACAACTACAGTAGACTGCAATGTTTTTGTGTGCTTGGAGATGCATTGTGAGAAAGTTTGATATGGCAATGAATGACAACAGGTAAATTCAGCTGCTTAAACAAAGAGGGCCAAATCCTAATGTGATGGAAATGAATGGAAGCTCTGCCAGGAAATTTCAGTGCAAATCCCAGTGACTCCAGTAAGATCAGGAACTGGCTCCCTGCGACACCACTGAAGTTCCTTTATACTGGTGCGCTTGGCAGGTCAGGGAGCAAACACCTCAGACCTGTGAACTCCTTTGGAGCCCTGCCTCTTTTTGAGTCCTTGGACTATGGCCTGGTAGGCAGCATACCTGTGACAGATGTTGTGGCTTGGCTGTCATTTAATGAAACGCAGGTAGCTCAAGGGCCACTTAGAAAACAAGAAGAACCTAACCATAGCAACAAAAAATCCAACCAAATACACTCCAGAAAATATGTGCTGCTTTCATAATGAAATTACTGAACTATGAAGGTACTGGGAAAGACTGACACTAATTTTGTATTGAATACTTTCATGAATTGTATTTTTAGTCAGCTGCAAAGAACAACTTTGCCTTTCAAAACCAAACCGCAGCCTATCAGTTTGAAAGCAGTTGTTGGCCCTAAGCCTGTTTTGGTTTGCCTGTTCACAGGATGGCTTTGTTACGCGACCAGACAAAAAGGTTATTGCCAAGACAGCAAGGAAACCAAACAGCTTGCTGTCAGCAAGCATCTTCACCAACATTGCAATGATTTAACTTAGAAAAGGAAATGGTGAGCTGTGCATTTTCTTACCAACTAGAACACATGCACATGTGGGGAAGATAAAGAAGAGCCCTTAATGGTACGAATGAGTAAGTAAATGGGGCCATAAACATCATGAAAAGAGAAAGCCAATGCTCCCTCTGAAAAAGCAGAATGGCAACTTAACTACAGAGCTGTATCTGGAGGAGAATCTAAAAGATATGTTGGGAGTATGCTTCGTTTCTATTTTATAGATATAGATATATATATATATATACACACACACATTTATATGTATTTCAAACCAGCACCTGGTAGCCCCATAGCAATTCAGAGTCCCATTGTGCTGGATCCTGCCTATAAATACAGCCAGAGAAAACTCTGAGCTGGGAATTCCTGACCGTAACAGTTTATAACCTGCATAGCATTGTGCCTGTTTTACAGATTAAGATCTGAGGCAGAGAGAAAACAAAGCCCCAAAGATTTATGAGTGTGCTTAACGTAAAATAAGTAAGTAATCCCACTGAAGTTAATACAAAAGTTAATGTGCTTAAAGTTAAGCATGTGAGTTTTAAGAATCTTTATGGTCTTAAGGCCAAATTCACACAGGAAGTATGCAACATTGAGGCTGCGGCGTGGCACCTCACACTGAATAATTATTAAGCAATCCTCCAGTTAGGGAAAAAATGCAGGAGATGTATCATAAGTCCTCAGTAAAAATATAATTAATATATTCTACTATTTCCAACTCGTATGTCTAGATATGCTTATATTCCAGCTAGTATTTTTTTTAAGAAGTCTCCCTTTCCATATTTAATGATAAGATCAAATTCTGAAAGAAAAGTTGTGAAGTGAAATGAAATGTAATTTAAGATTAAAGTTGAGTTTTTACAAGATATAAAATGGACTGAATTTCATCTTCTGTTAAAAAATAGGAAAAAAACCCTTGGAAATATTTGGAAAGACAAAATATGAAACAAAACATTTAGAAAGATTGTTTTCAGCTACAACGACTTAGCTGATTAGCCCTGACTTTTCAAATGCTAGTATATCAATTACCACAATCTTCTGCTAAAACCTTGGAAATCCATTTGAAAAACATCCACTTATTTTGCTCTTTACTATTTTTTTTATTCAAAAAGATTTTGGGATACCATGTTGACTGGAATGGATTTTCCATTTCCAGTATTCCTTGAATGCAACATTACTGAATTCTGAGTTTGAAGTCTTTAACACTGCACCCAATGCCAGTGCAAATGAAAGCTACAGCCACCTTAGAAAGGATGCACAACTCTGCTTGCTGTTTATACCTAAAAAATACTTCTCCTTTAAAAACACATTGATGTTTACAATCGGAAATTACACTGAAATGTAAAATATGTAAAGCTGTGAAAAAAGATCAATCTCATAATATTTCTGTTGCTATTTTTAGTAATTTGCTTGAAAATCATGTACCTTATAAAAATACATCTAAACCTGCATCATTACCAATGGATTCTCCCATTTTTCATCTAAGTGCTGAAGCCAATGAACGAAGGTATCTTGCTCCAGGGGTGCTGGTATTAACTGCATTAATTATAAAGTAAATCTGACTTTCTTATTCCTGCCAAAATGTCACAGGACATTGTACATCATGTATGACTCTTCAGTTGCATGGGTTCCAAGAAACAGTCTCCAGGATAGCATCAGCCTGCTATCCTTTTCTATACTGCTCTTGCCCAAATGAGATTTAAATGACTTGGGACAGAGCCCAAAAAGGCAAGGTCCCCTCCAGCTTGCAAAGCCCTACAGAAGATCCAGCCATACTGCAAGGACTGCTGTTTATCACCAGCCTGCCTTCCTCCCTCCCTCCCTTCCTGAAGGTCAAAGCAGCAGCAGGAAAGCTCTGCCCTGGTTCCCCTCCTCTCTTTTCCCCAGCAGCAGCTTGGAAAAGACAAGAGAATTAACTGCACAGAAGAAAGAGGAGAGGAAGAGTTGCATCAGTAACCAGTCTGCAAGAGAAAACCACCTGTATGTTTGCTAGAATGAGACAACCCATCCTACCTGATCCATATCCCTACATGCAATAGTATAGGATGCTGGGAAAAAAAAAAAAAAAGGCATCTGGTTTTCACTACATGGTTTAAAAATAGCATCTCCAGAAAAAAGACAGTAATAATTTTTGGTTCCTTGGCCCCTTAACAGTGACAGCAGTTGTAATGAAATCAGTAAAACCCACTGAAACATATTTTCTGCTTCAGGAAAAAAAATGTTCTCAAAGTTCTACAGAACATTTCAAGAAATTCCATGAAAACATGCAAGACAGTAATCTTAACTCTAGGTTTGGGGTACTTCATTCAAACACTGCATGAGAAGGACTAGAAAAACAAGTAAGTTACTCATGTGTTTTTTCCCCAGGCCATACTCTGCTTTAATTTCAGGCACAATTTCTGCAGCCATGGCACAATATAAACTTTCACCACACTTCTACATACCAGAAAACCATAGTCTAAACCCTAACCCAAACATACTGATAGAAGAAGAGCTCTCACCATGTAAGGATGACTGCAAGTCATTCATGTTCTGGTCTAGCAGCTGTGAGGGCAAGTAGCCTGATGGTGCTGGTACTGCAGACGATGAAGTGTTCTCCCCATCTCTAGCTGAAGAGTTCATGGTGAGATCAGCAGCCTGTCCAAAAACAGCTGTCCACTCTTTGCTGAATTCCCCCTCATCTAGGGAGGAGGCGTTGAGGATCTCATTTAGTAACACCATGTCATCCTTATCACCAGGTTCTGGCTCCAAGGATCTCACAAACTTTTCCTTTGAAGCTGTCTCAGAACAAGAGAGTCAAGATAAATAATTTTTTTTAGACAAAGTAAAGAAGGAACTTTAAAAAACATAGCCAATATAGGCTAGGTATGTTGAGTGAAATGGAATATTTTTGCAAGAACATTTGTTTTCTTTTTTAGACTCAATTCTTTTGGACATCTGGGTTGCACTTTATGCAACAAATAATTCCTTCATTTTCTTAGATAACCTCACTGCTGTTGAGACTTGCTTCTCATTAAAAATAATACTACAAGTATGCTTAAACATTTATTAAACATACCAAAATCATTAAACACGTGTAATATTTAAATCATTCAGAAATTCTACTTCTATGTTGCTTCTTGAAACATTATATTAAAGTCTCAAAAAAACCCCAGATTGTTATAACCAAAAAAAAAAAAAAAAAAAGAAGTAGAGCTTGGGGATTTAAGATCTCCCTCATGCCCCTCTGATTGATGCTTGAATTACTGGAGTATTTTCCCATAAAAAAGGTCAGTCTATCACACAGAGTTAGATTTCTACACTGATCAATGCTATAGCAATTTTTTTTCTTTTCCTAAGCTGCCGAGAAATAATTGGGGCTCACTTTCCTTCTGATTCCCTGTGCTAGTTTTTTCTCATACCAGAACTGCAGCAGAAGATGCTCTTAGATCACTTGAGCCACTGCTCCTTAAAAACATTTTTTTCCTATTTTAGAAATGCTAAAAAGTTATATAAAATAGACGAAACTGGTAACCAGGATCATTATCCTTTTCCAAAATATTCTGAGAAGTAAAGTACTATCAAGGACCCTCAAGAGTTATTTTACTTGGAAGCATTTGGAGCTCCCCTGTGGAAGTCTGCAGATCACAAAAATGGTGGTTAACAAGGCTGATAATGCTACATTCCTGAAATCCAGATCGGTTTATCCTAATTATGCTTGTTTCAAACTTGTGGTAAGGCACAGAAACAACTTCAGTTTTCCAAAGTTTGGGTAGATCAGCTGAACTCTCTAATTTGCATTCAACTTACATAATGCTTTTAACCCTTTTGGGCTGGGATAAAAGATTGACAGTAGCAAGTGTTTGCAACAGGCCATTTTACTGAAACTCAACAGCCTTCTCAGAAAAGTTTCCTGGTAACAGCTGTAATAATTTATAATGAAATGGGTGAAGTTGAGTCAGAGGAGGAAAAAAAAGCACAAAATGGTGTTTTAAAATAGGCTCATGCGTCAGCACACACACCTACGTACTAAGAAACAAATAAACCAACACACAATAAAATGATTTTATTCATTACTGAACTCAGCTGTGAGATTCAACTCCTTTCTATCTCACAGTTTGCTATACCTCTGTACTAAGTGACAGGGCCTAAAAATTAGAAATAGAAACACGTCAATTTTCCTGATGTTCCCCCTAGACTATAACTAAAATACCTCAGAAAACAGTTTGTTCTTACGAATTATCAGGCTGTTTTCCCATCTTCAGATAAAAAGCAAAGAATATTAACACTGTCCAAGTACCTCCAATTCCCCCAAGTTATTAAGCAGGTAAGACAGAAGGGCAAATCCCCCATACGGGAAACACACTTGTTATTTCAAAGGCCCTTAAGAACTCTGAGCTCCATGGGGCATCACCACCCCAGGAAGCCCCTTCATGAACTTGCAGGGGGAGATGCAAAGGGAGCAGCATTTGCAGCAGACGTGCTACAACACAGCACCAACAGCACATGTAACCACAAGTGCCCTGAACGGAACAAATGCAGCAGCACAGCTCAGAGCCAAGCTCTGCTTCATCTGGGGAACCACTGCAGGAGCCCCATCTTGACTCCAGCAGCGAGTACAACATAAAGCTTTACATGTGAAGAGCGGTCAGGTCTTACTGCAGGGTGTACAACCACCAGAAATCTGAGGAGTGACATATTTTGTGGCTCAGCAATCTTCCCGGTTTTCCTGTGAGGACCGTGCACCCCTGGCTGGGCAGGATAGGGTGTGTTCAGGCTCTGAGTAAGCAGCAGCAGCAAGTTTTACTCTTGTTAGCAATAAAGGTTATCTCAGAAACCAGTCTTGCTTACCGAGATATTACTCATGTGGTATCTCTACCAGATTACTAGAATGATAGGGACTTTCTCACCTTACCTGTAAATCCTCTATTACTTCTTTTCCTGTTTCTGTTTTCACTGCCCGTTTTCAGTCAAAATCCTTTTTTCTGTCTGCCTATGCTGCCCCAACCTTATAAATAACCATGAAAAAAATCCAAACCTTCCAATAAAACACTGAATGAACAATGTGACTATATTCTTTTCATAGTTGTTCGAACAAGCCTCTAGCAATGCTCACAATTCTTTTATAAACATACTTCATTTTGCTGCTATTAGAAAAAAAAAAAGGGGGAAATGAAACTAAAAATATTTACAACAGTACATGATTGGCAACACATGATAAAGACTTCCTTCTGAAACACACATGAAAGTGTACCTCTAGCTATACTCCTTCACTTAAAATAGTACAATATTCATTAGCCTAAAGCTAGCTAATGTGTAAAATCAGGGCAAATGGCTGATATTTTAACAGTGCTAAAACGATCCTTAGCCAATGCAGACACCTCACAGCAGTTTTTGTATTAATTTAACTGTTTAAATAAAGAAAGAGGTGTTCTAAGTGGCACAGATAAGCTTGTATGAGCAATAATTGTATGTATTATCTGCATCTCCACCAGGAAGGCCCAACAAGGAATGGAACTGAGTAAGGAGAAAACCAGAAGAAAAAAAATGTCACTATCAGACATGCACCCATCTTTTTTAGTAACCACAGAAAAGAAGTCACTGTTACCTTATCTGTTCACAGATTAGGGTTGTTTCTGCAGACAGTTAAGGAACTTTCCTGATATCTGCACTCATGGGTGATTCCCCACATGGGTAATTTCCCTCTCAGTGCAAGACACTGCCCATGGCAAATCCAGACTCTAGGTGTTTGCAAGTGTCCTTACCTACCATGAAGGCAGTGTTTTAAACACTCACTCTGACTGACTAAATCATACAAAGGGATATTTTTTCTTTGCCTCATTTGCTTGTTGAGTTGCCACAATTGTTTTGGTTTTTGAAATTTTTTTTACTCATTCTGAGCTAAATGAGTGAAAAACAATTAAAAATCATAGACAACACTCTGACTTCTTATGAAAAATTATAAAATTTTAACCCAGATATTTCATGCTACCTGGTAAGACAACACATCCCCTTGAACTGCCAGGGATTTCACAGAAATATAAGTACAGCACAGTGGATTTAATTAACTCTTTGTCTGAAAGAAGTTAATAGTTCTTACATGGTTTTAAGAAAACTACGTTATTTGTTTCTGATTTATGCATTTTTAACACAAAATCTTGTGGTAACTAGTGTGTTGCCAAGAGTTGTAGCACAACAACTAAAAAACCAAAATGAAAAATTTGTGAAATGTTATAGGAAGGGCAAGGTTTACAGTGGAACCTACTTCAGTTGGGCAAAGAGGATATAGTCCAGCCTACCTAATCTTGAATTACCTGGTATAAACATTTTATCCCCTATAAGGCTTACTTCATATTGCAATTATCAGGAATAGTGTCTTTGCTGAGTTTCCTTTAACATTATTTAAATACTGCAGATGAATAATTTCATTCCACCTTTCAGACTGTGAGAGAAATTTAGATCTAAAATTAAAAGTATACTTGGCTACTATGATTGAAAAGCAAATGAAATAGATGAAACAGACATGCACAATCACATAATACCATTTTCTTCAGGTTGCAGGTCTAATAGCGCATCTATAGCACCTAAAAAAAAAACCAACAACAACAAACAAATAAAGAAAAATTAAAAGCCACAAAGGAAGGTGAGCAGTACACTGAAAAACACTATGCAAACATGTAAAGATAATTTTCTTAAGTGTCTTCACCTGAGTTCTGCTCGTGGTTACAATGTCCTTGTAATGTGGAGATGACATCCTTGCCATCATCAGCTGTAATCAAGATCCATAAACATGTCAAATTGCACTTGGCAGGAGACCATGCTTATAAATAATGCCATCAACATGCAATGGTTGTTGGGATTCTCATTTTAAACGAGTCATGTTTAAAATTAGGATGGTCACAGTGAAAGAAAAATCCAATGTACAAGCATTTCGAAGTGAGGCAAGTTTCTGAATAACAACCTGAGGGAGATCTTCCTTTGAGTCCCCGTCTGCTACGCTACCCACTCCAGGCTGAGTGCACCCATCTAAGGCGACTGCAACAATCAGTCCTCCAGAAGCAATTTCTTTTAGAAGCTTGCAATTAAGACAGGAGAGTGCAAAAAAGTGCCAGGACCTTGTCATACTCTAAACTGCCTTCCTTACAACGTGTTCTTCCACACAAACTCTGGGAACAGGGAGAAGTCTCCACCCAAGTCAGGATATAAGTAATAGCATCTCCTCTGCAGGGGACTAAGTGGACTAAGACCAAGAGTGAGTAAAATGCAGAGCTGAGAGTTATTAGAGATGACAAAAACACAGCTTAAATTCTCAGCAAATTACTTAGATGAGACATGGATTCAAATAATCATCTAGATTCTGTTTGTCGGTGAACAGAAAGATACCTCCATCAGGTGATTAACCCCATTTAAGACATGTAGCAAAACATGAGGGATGAGTTACTGCTGAATATGCCTTTTTCTCCCTTATTAACCGTTGAGAAAACCTAGCTTCTAGACAACTAAGCCTGTAGCTCTAAAGGCAAAGGAAGGGTTTGGCCACAGTATTGCCAGAACTGGAAGGCCTATTTGCTGGAAGGCTCACACAAGAAGCTGGAAAGGTGAAATAAAATTCTCTACTGTGAAATAAAAACTGAATCCTAAACTCTTTAAAGAGAATTGCTGATCTCTTCCAAGAGAAACTTCAAGGTGTGTTCAGAACTAAAGGAAAGAGAATAGCTTGCTGTTTGTATCATTATCTTCATAAGGCCTTACTAGGAGAGAAATGTACTCCTGGCACAAGAATCAGCTGGTCATTTAAGAACCATGAGCATGTCTGATTACACTCCATATCCATATAGATGTGAGAGGGATGAACACACATGTGCAAATACGCATGATCCTTTCATAAGATCACAATACACAAAGCTAAAGGGGAAAACCCTAACCCTAATCTGTCTGGCAGAGGGGAAAAGAAATTCAGAAAGCAAAGTTCATGACAGGTGGGGTGTGGATGGCCACAATTCTGTAATGAAAAAGGTACAACTGTTGCCCAAATCCTGCCTTGGTTGAGTGGTAAGCATGATGGAGCCAATCTTAAAGGCATCTGTAGTATAATAAGGGAAAATGCAGAGCAAACAATTAAAAAATGGAAGTTATGGAATAAAAGTAGTTGGTTAGGAAAACTAAGCAGCAACATAGCTCCCTCACTAGAAGCACTGTACCTGTATAACTTTAGAATGTACACAGAGTAACTTAAGAAAAAAAGAAATCTTAGCAATGGCACAGACCTGCTGGCGCATGAAGATGGAAAAGTTCAGAAGACCAGTTAGAAATATTTCAAAACACTTCAGTTCCTTTTAGGGGTGATGAAGAAAGAGACAGAATAAGGTATGTATTTTATGGTGAAATATTTTACAGTCCGTAAGTAACTGAGATTCTAAAAAACATCTGCTAAGAAAATACAAGTCAGATTTCGTACCCATATATATTTAAATATCTTGTCAAAGATATAATAGGTGCAAAATAGGTGAAAATTTCAAAACACTGGAAAAGTCCTAATATTGTGTCTCTATTACAAAAAACACCCAAACAACAACCATAATTAAACAGAGTGACTCAAGTAACTGCAAGTTGCTACAGGCTGGTAAACCACCATTGCTCCCAGTTAAAAGATTAATGGAATGCCATTCAGTATGGTATCCAGCAAAAGCACATGAACATAATAAATAATTTACTGTTGATTTTATGGAAAGCAGAGCTAGTTGGAAAAAACCCTGCTAATTTAACTCTTCGATAAAATGATGAGCTTTTTTCAGTAAAGATATTTGTTTAGAAACAATTTGACTTTGCACTGCACAGCCGTCCAACTAAAAAGTTAGCAGTGCATAACATCTATAACAAACATATTGAATGGATTAGGAGTGTGACAACTAACAGATGTCAAAAACACATTGTTAGGAGAAATAATTACAAAGTAGAAGTGTTTCTAGTTTAGATCTGCAAGGTTTACTGTTTTATCCATTGCTAGTCAATGGCTTTAGCAGTCATCTGGAAGTAAACACAAAACCACTCCTGAAAAAAGTGTGCAAACAGCTAAGAGACTATTAGATGTGGTCAGTCAGTCCACTCATTCAGTTTCTGTAGTCAGAGCTGGAAGAATTTAATACCACCAAGTTGCAAGTTACGTCTCCAGGACTAAGGAATATAAGCTATGCTGTAGAAAGGCCAAATGAATCCTGGAAAGCTATGATTAAAAGGAACTGAGTCTTGGTAAATAATGCATGAGCTTCAAACTTGACATTGCAGCTAAATGGGATGTTCTTGGATACAGAAACAGGAATGTGACTTTACCTTCTAGAAACATGACAGGTGAGAACAACATCAGAAATCTCTTGTCCAGCTATGTATTTCATATTTGAAAAGGAATGTTGTAAAGTGGAATGGAAACAAAAACTTCAAAAATAAAGATGAGACAATGAGCTCAAGACATCAGTATGATTAACCCACTGAAATAAAGATTTGGGAGTAGTTTTGACTTTCATGTAGTACCCTGAAGTATCTTAATGAAGGATAAAATACAAAAATTGTTCTCCATTTATTTAGTAGAAAAAGTTATATAGTCTTGAAGAATTCCATGCATGAAGATTCCACTTTTTACAGCATGCTACCACCCTCACTGCAAGCACTTGCTTCTTAGCATGTACTCAGAATTTCCCTTTCTGTCATTTGTATCTATTCCCTCTCTTTGTCAATTGGAGCTCAGTTGTGTCACTAGGTAATAACACCTAAGGTCACTGGCAGCAGCTGAGTATGATCTTGCCTGGCTTGGGGGCAGAAGTTCCACTGAATTCATCAAGTTTTTCACAGACTACAGTTTAAAGACTGGAACAAACTAATGGGCTAAGTGGCACACTTCCCTTGTCTCACCTACTGTCCTGCAGATCCCTTTCTTGAAGGGTACATGCCCCATGTAAGAATTAGGCTTTGGAACACAAGCTATTTGACCTGCCTGAGAATGACTGAATGAAATGCTGTGGGATGTAACATGTAAGAGATTAACAGATTCTCCTGGCCTTTGGTTTTATGCATTTGCATGGATTTGCTGAGTGAAGCTGATACAAGAAATAGACCAAACCAAAAAATCCAAGTGTTACAGCACTTAGGGAGTTATGATAACACAAAATGTAATACCTGAATAGTTCGACTCCTTGGTATCGCTCTCCTCATCTAATGAAATCAACCTTAATTTGAAAGAATAAGAAAAAAATTGGGAAAATAATTCAAAGGCTCTAAAATAACAATACATTTTCCTCTTTTTTCCCCAAATCAGTACAGATTCAATCATTAACAAATAAACAGTAATAACAGATGGACTCTTGCATTTGCTGGTCTGTTGTTACCTTTTATTGTTTCATTGGCAGGTCTGTTGAAAACGAAAATTAGATTGAACTAGCAAATCCTATCAGCTTCCATTTTTAGTCTGACTGAATCTCTGCTGAAAAGTACTGTGTATTCTGTGTTTCCACATTTGGTCTTTCACAACCATCACGAAGGAGCTGCAACTGTTCCCCAGCCCCCTCCCTCTCCCCAAAAATGGCAACCAACCACTTTGTGCTTCTCTTTTTAACAGCAGCTAATTAAAAATCAACAGTCAGAACAGTTTTGCCCCACATCAGCAGATTTCTATAACAGATCACAGCATTGATTAAAAAAATCTCTCAACGGGGGAAAAAAAAAAAGGTGTCATTTACATGCAATTCATATACAAAGGTGATCTCTTCAATGAAGAATACATACTTTGGAACTGCTATTACTTTGTGTAAAACATTCAGGAGTAGGGACTGAAGCAACCACAAGGCTGATGTGGTGGTGAAAAGGACTGTGTGGGCACATTCCTCCTACTCTCTAGTGACGGGACAGAAAAAGACACCTCCCCTGCTCTTGGGGGTAGGCCTGTGGTAGAGGAAAATTAGATTCAGGCAAAATTCTAGTAAATGAATGTTTACTGTGAGTGGCAAACTCATGAGGATTAAAAAAGCTTTGCCTTGTGTAATTCTTCTTGAATCTTACATGTTTGTTTATGGTTTTAGACAGCAAAAGGGTGACATATTTTTTCCCTCACTTTTATGCCAGACAAGGACAAAGATAATCCATAAATTAACACAAGTACAACCATGACATGGCATCTGATGCATTTCCTGGTAGGTGCCAACGCACACTTCTTGCATAAATCACACGTTCATTCTAGAATTTTATATTTGACGCTGAGGAGAGAGCTATTTATTAAACTCTATTACTGTCACATGAGATGCAACAGATGGAAGTAAGTGCTGTGGAGACAACCACCTGCCAAATGGTATTTGGTCAAGTCCTCTCTAATATCATAAGCACCAAATCTGACCAATCTATAAGGTGGTATTGGTCAGTGGTTCTGAATCTGAACCAGAAAAATGACTGAATTTAAAAATCCATTATTATAAATAGCCAAACAAAATCAGTCAAGCTGTTTGTTCTCTGCTTTTTGACAACTGATCCTTTGCTTGGTGCTTCATTTAAGCAGGGATAGTCAAAACAACAGGTGGCAGCAGGATTATATCAACACTGCATCTCCTGGCAACCGAATCCTGATGGTCAGGTAGGGGAGGGATCGCATCTCTTTCTCCTGTTCTCCTCTCCCCACAGCACTCCATTCATAAGTCTCTCTCAGCTCAGTGCCACAGGTAACTCAAAACTTGACAGCATCAGCTCACTTAGATGTACTTTATACTAAGTACCTACAGCTTCATTGGATTACTAACTGATGCTGTATACATTACAAAAACTAATCACTACTTGGAGCAATCAGTAATCCATATCCTATTTCCAGGTGAAAGGAGATGCTACTGAAAGGAGAAATATAATGCTCATATATCTGCTCCCATGTATAATTGTTTATCATTTCTTTTGCTAAAGAAAAAATGAAGCAAAAACTGAAAAAAATAAAAAGAAGACTAGAAAATATGAAAACCACATAAGGGTTTTATAGGCCTTTTAAAGCTCTTAATATTTAGTTTTCATGTACACATTACAACATCTCAGGAATTTTTGTATTGAGGTAATCAGTAGAATTAGATTAGCTGTGTCTGTATCTCTACTTATGTTTGGTGACTTTAGCAAGCAGGAAGCAGATTACAGACAAAGATACTTATAATTTTGATATACAGGACATGTGACTTACTGACTCTCCTGATCTTCCACTGAATTGGTGCTCTCAATCTGTTGGTCTTCCTTTTCTGCTTTTTCTGTTAGTTTATTCACAGGATCTTGCAAGCTCTAGACCATAACCACAATATAAATGTAAAGAAGAAAACCGATTAGAATGGTTTTACACTATATCAAAATTATATCTGACTCAAACAAGCAAAATTAAAAGTGTTAGAAGATACTCATTCAAAATGAGTGTGTGAACATACTTTATGGAAGGTGACACAAGGCAACTTTTAAACTCATGGTCTGTTTCTAATATTTCTAAATTATTATTTCTAGGTAAATATTTGCAATATTTCCAAGTAAATCTATCTATACCATGTGCAAAGCAGGCAGAAATGGCATGTTTCTTTGCTATTTTGGGGATTTGCTTATTTTTTCCCTCCTTTTCCTTAAGATCAGAAAAATGAATTCTTTACATATGTTTGTTCCTTATATACTTCTTCTTTTCTTACTTATTCTCTTTTTTCCCCTCCACAATTATTCCACTGCAACTGCAGTGGAAGTGGGAAGATACTACTTGTCTCCTGAATCTGAAAACAAGGGTTAAAATCTTGGATGATAGTTTGATGAAGGCCAGGTGTGGTATTATGAAACCCTACTGTCCCTTTGCAGTCTGAAAGGCTGTGCTACAAGATGATGTGCAGTTTCATGGTCAGCATTTTTATAACCAAAATTTAGAGATGAGAACAAGCCAACACAAGGATTATAGACTGCCTCTGAAGTGATAAATACGCTACTGGTTGTCACTCTCACACATCAATTCGAAATTCTGTCTAAAAAATTAAATAAAGAAGCAATTAGGTAAAGGAGATGTCTGCAATTAAATATTTCCATCTCTATCAAATGGTTTTGCTGTGAAGGTGAGAAAATATCCTCTTTCTAAAATCCAACTCAGTTTCTGAAAAATGAAATCATGGTACATGTGAATGGTCTTGACCATTTGTAATTAAATTTATTGATGTTGCCCTGATAGTCATAGCAGTGCATCTCATCCCAGCTTCTCCTCATGCCTCCCCCACCTCCAAAAAGCTAAGGGTAAAGTTACCTTCCATACAAAACTGAAAACCCACAAAAATGTAGTGCTTTTGCATCTGGAATTTGAACAAAACATTAATGTGTTTCATGAGAAAAATGAAACAAAAAACCACGGCCTAAGTGACTGAATAAAAATTAGGGTGCCCAGCCCATCTGTCACAACAAAGGCATTTCCAGATATGTTGCAGGTCTTGTTTGCACTACCCTGTTAACCAGGACAGAGAGGTCCCCAGAAGGAGCATTCCAGTTTCTGCTTGGTTCAGTATTTGTCTGTATGAGGAATCTATATTCAGTACTTTAGAAACTAAACTTCTAGATTTGTCATGTGCTGCAGTTGCTTCTTTTTCCCTCTCAGACAATTAATTCTACATTAATCTGCTGATTAATTTGTCACAAGCAGCCTCAGCAGTGCATACATGCATCAAAAGATGGTCACAAAAACAAGAATTTAAAAAAAAAAAAAAAAAAGGCTTAAAGTAATGAACCTTATTCTGTGGTGGTCACTTTTTTGTTTGACACTGTAAGTGTACTTCTTCTTGGATACTGAATAAGGACACTAGCCAGCTCAGCTAGGTCACCTATGTATGAATGTCACTCTTTACCTGCATTTGTTCTGGGTATTCACCACACTGCACTTCTTGTGCCATTAAAATTGATGAGAATTATTCTATTGATTCCAAGAGGTCCTGGACTAGAGTTCATACAAATATCAACTATACTTGCACAAAAGTGCACTGTAGAGAAAGAAAGCAGCTCTGCATTATGGGGACTGTGCTGCTTTAGGCACTTGAACCAACCTGAGTATCTTCACCCCAGGGCACACAGGCCACTGAATCAGGAGGTGATGATGAAACTGTTGTGGTGCTCCACCTGCTCCAAAGGGGTTGTAAAGGTTTTGGACAAAAAAACCAGAACTACTTTAACCACTGCTATAGCTATACAAATTAAAGAAAATTAGTAGAAATAAAGTTTGCATAATCACAAAAAAAACCCCAGGGAAATAAGCATCCTTCTTTAAGAACCTATATTTTAAGAAGCTTCCTTCATCAGTGTTTCAGGAAATCCATATTTAAAGGACTGTGATCAAACCACGGAAATAGCATATAGAAATGGAGTTCAGAAGTATCTTGGGAAGGAAACAGCATGATAATAATGGCACCTACTATTTCCTGTATTAGAAAAATAAACATAGCTCTGAAACACACCATTGGTTTCAATGGTGAAAAACTGTTAAAAATCAGAAGCTGTATTTTGATGCAATAATTCCATGTAATCACTTTATTCAGACTCAAAATCAGGTACCAAATAATTAAATTATTTTCTTCACCCTCTGCCTCCCTCTACTCTGCATTCTGAGGTTCATACAAACTGAGATAACTTTTAAAAAATATTTTAAAAAGCTAGAGAGTGAGTATGAAATGAAACAATATTTAAAAAGCCACAGTCAACCATTTTCTAAACATGAACCTACAGTAATATGATCAATACTGTCATCAGGCAGAGAAATGAAACCATTATATTCTCTTAAATGTTTCAGGTTACATTAGAAAAAAGGGAAAAAGCCTCATCATCTAAGTGTAGTGATTAAACAGAGTTATGACAACACAGACTGAATTCAGACCAAAGTGAGCACATTGCAGCTGGTTGTACCTGGGACTTGGCTGCTCAGAGCACACAGATGTGTAACTTCACAGCTCTCTTCTGGCTGCTTACATGGACTAGAATGGATTTTGTTGTGAGCTACACCACGTATGTGGCTTAAAGTAAGATCCTTGCATATTTAGAAACCTATCTTCTGAGCTTCTTTAATCTCTTTTACTACAAAAATCAGAGTAAGACCTTACACATGAGCAGAGCAAGTTCAGAGTTATTCATTCTTCCTGATCTGTCTGTCTCTAACACCAGAAGTCACCCAGCAGTATTTCACCTGCTGCCAGTGCTCAGACTAAGTATCCAAGCCAACAAGGGATTCCTTGAGTTAACTCTGGTTCCTGCTCAGGGTCCATTTCTGACTGCTACTCATTCACTAAATTCCTTCACCTGCATCTGGGCTGCTTTCAAGTCAAGCCAAGATCATCTGGATTGCACATAAAATCTGTCCTCTGTAGTTAAATCACCAGTGTTGATACTGCACTCAGCTCACCCACAGCTCCTCCCAAGTGCCTTGAAAAACTCATGCACTTCTTGACAGAGAAAGAATCAAAGGAACACAACTGAGGACAGTTTTAGGAGACAGGTATACATTCCAAGATGTCACGACATTTATGAAAAAGTGCAACAGCGCTGAGGAGACAAAAACTTGTATATATTTAATATGGGGGGAGAGCTGAAGAGGAAAAGCAAGTTGTCTCAGAATTTTCTCCCAGACATTTATCAAGAAAAGAAATACCACACCTCCCTAAAACTCTTAAAGATGCAAAATCATAGGTACAGTAATTTCACGATTATAAACCGCACCTGAATATAAGCCGCACTTCCGGGTAGCTGGGAAGACCACGGGATTTGTCCATATATAAGCCGCACCCGAATATAAGCCGCGCCTCTTTTTTTTTAACTCCGCACGGCAGAGGGGGCGGGGCGCTCCGGCCCAGCCCCACACAGCCCGGCTTCCCAGCGGCACCCCGTTCCTGGCGGTCCCACGCTGCCGGCGGCACAGGGGCCGGCCCACCCACTTGCCACTCTGCTTGGCCGGCTCTCAATTCCGGGTTGGCATTTCTCTGGGATTTGTCCATAGATAAGCCACACCTGAATATAAGCCGCACCACTGGGGTAGGCTGGATTCTTCAATGAAAAAGGTGCGGCTTATATTCGTGAAATTACTGTAATCTTGTCTATGAGTAAAGTCATGGTGTGACAAACAGAAACAAGAGAGGATACCCAACTACAGCAGAGGTCAGCAGAAGGCAACAATGTTGTACTACCTGCTTGGACAGAGTACTCTAAGGAAGTACTCCATATACGGAGCTCAGGCAGCATCTTCCACTTCACACAGAAATAAACAGATGCACTGAGATTTCCACCTTTTGACTCCCTTACCAGGGCTACTATTATTTCTAATACAAACTCTTCAGGAAGTTTGGCATTCTAGCACTTAAATAATATTTAGTTGCATTTTTAAAATTTAAGTAACTGAGGCAAATAAATGGTAACAGAAGCTAGAAAAAGATATTATTAATGAAGAGTAGCCTCCGAAATAAACTTGAATTCATTTGATAGATGTTAATTTCAAGTCAATGAAACCTTAACAGCTTTACCAAAACAGAAGCCCATCATCTGTAATATTAAAGCGATGGATACAGTGACAGATACTTTTACATCACTATACATAGAGTTGTTAGCATATTAATAATCATCTTTCATCAAGCATAAAACTCAAGAGTTAGGAAATACAGCTGCAATAGCACAATTATACTGCTCTCTGCACATACCCTGAAGCAAAGAAAACAAATGGGCTGCTTTTCATTAAGGGAGTTTGGCAAATATCTCTAAAGACAATGTTTTCTTTCCAGAAACAATCCCGAGAGTCATTTCAGAGTCTCTTTCCTGAGGTAAACCTGGTACACAAATACATATTTATACTAGAAAATACAAATAGCATTTTCTAGTGCATAGCACCTCTTAATTTTTCAGCAAAATAATCTATGTCTAAATCAAATATAAACTTGCATTAATTTCTTGTTTTAAAGTAAAACACTAATCCTACATTCACATATGCTTAGTTCAATTCAGTTTAATTTGTATGAGCAAAATTTTGTCTTTTATGGAACCATAAAATACAAAAATTATTTGCAAGAATCAAATTTAAAATTTCCATTTAAGAAAGACCCCTTTTTATGGTATCAGGCAGGGAAAAATAGTCTAAAAGAAGTAATTTCCAATTAAATCCAGTATATATTCTGATTTTATATTTTAATGCATGAAGTCAACAACAGACATGGCATCCTCATTGGGTACATTTTTAGACCAAAAGTTTCTCCATCAGGAACTACACTACCTTAGATCAGCCATAGGTATCTACTATACTTCATTAAACAATAATACCTCATAATCTCAATGTAAAATTAGTTTGCAGCTCCTTTTTAATATATAGTTAGTCTGGCATGAACATATGATATGACTGGTAGGGATCAGTTCCCTAACCATAATCACCTAATGTTATTCCACACCCAGGTATAGCAGAGGTGAGATGGGACTCACCACACCCTCCAGAAGTGACAAGCAGAGCTCACTTAACCTAGCAATGCAACTGAAGCAGCAGCAGACATCTATTCTCTTAGGCAACACAATCTCACCTGATGTAATCACCAGATTTTGATTTAATCATCTTAGCAATCATCTAATATAAATTATCAGAAGCTTATAGCTGGGGACAAGAGATTGTGGAAAAGGTTTTGGTATAGAAAATAACCCCACACTCTAGAGACCAAAAGGAAAAACCCCTGATACTAAAAGCCAGTAACACAGTATAAAACTATAGGATTTCATGTAATGCTGTGCTTTCAAAAAACAGCTTCTTGGGAGTAAGACTATCTCCTGATTAGCATCATTTATCAGCATACATATCACTGCAAAAATCACATCAGTGCAGGAGGTGAGCAATATAATTGGTTAAGATTTTTATAATAGAGGCTGCATCCTAAACACACAATATGCCCAACTATTTTTACAGTTACTTTTTGCTTCAAGGGAATGCTTGTTATATGTGTGGGTTCAATATAGATGGTATTAATTTATCATAGATTCCCAAGTTCAAATTTAAATCATGGTGAAATGTTTCACAGGAGGAAGTTCAAAAGGTACAAATCATTCCCAAATGTCTCTCATCCTCCCCAAGGGTAAACCAAAACAGGTGCATTTTCTTTCCAAGTTCCTCTCCAAGGTATCCAAATGTTATTATACATCTTGAAACATCAAATACCCAGCAACAATACAGGCTACCCACACAAAGTAGACTGAAATTGTTTTGGACAAAAGCAAAGATAAAAATACCCTCAGAAACTTTTTAACATCAGGAAGGTAAGAAAAGAACCCATCAGCACAGCTGGTCAGAAGGACATTAAATAGAAAACCTGTATTTAAATGAAAAGGCAGAACAGGAATAAAAGTGTCAGGAAATATATGGAAAAAAATATCAACATGTGGTTTTTACTTCCTTGTACGATCTCTTACTGGTTATCACTAGGCAAATATATATATCTATATCTACATATTCCTTACCTTTAACATAGTGAATTCATATGGCTGATAACCTTTGAAACTTTCATGGATGGCTGCCATCGTGTGTGAAGTTTTTTCCCAAAAATGAAGTAGTGTTGTCTGTAAGGCAGGGCAAAATTTCAGTGCCAATGTTAACATAAATCTGTTTTCAGTACAAATTTCAAATCTTCCCTCCAACACTAGCTACATATTCTTAAATTTAATATTGCTATGGTAACCTCTTAAAAAGCCACATTAACAGGAAAACATTCTTTCAGAGGTCAACATTTTCCTTGGATACCTGGTATGTTGTTAACACATGAGAAAGGAGGTTGCATCTGCTTGCTCCCAGAAGATCCACTTTTTGACAGACATCAGTCTTCAGTTTGTCAAAGTTGAGTTTTGCATGTCGCACTTGTGCTTGAACCTTCACACAAAGGGACAATTGTTTATGTAGCGATTTTTTAATCCATTTTTAAGGAAAGAGCAAACTAATACAACCTCAAGGGAAATCAGACAACTGAACAGACTAAATTAGTTTTATTTCATAAATCTCACTGAAATTAAGATAAACTGGCTGGTACTCTTACTATCTTCTCTATTATTGCTTTTTGTAATATATTCATTGAAGAAGTTTTGTTTTCTAACCCCTGCTTTGTATGATGGATATTACTATAAAACATACACTGAGAACAATTGGAAAAGATACTCATATTGCTATCTCTTTCAAGAAAGAAAAATTCAAAGCCCAACCAACAAATTTGGATCTGAAAGTTTACTACATAATAATATACAGGTGCACAGTCAGAGACATTTCCATGTCCCTACAGTAAGAAACAAATTACACTGACAAGGTTTAAAGTCTGTCTGCAATGATACAGCACTTCAGTATCTTTGGATCGTTACAAAAAATTTCACTCATAAAAGTTCTAAAACAGGATTGCCTTTTCTGTTCACTGCAGAAAAATATCAAGTCCCCTTTACCTAGGAGCTAACAATTTCAGTTTCAGGGGGTTTTAGTTTTTCAAATTATTTATCATCTATTAAGTACATACACATGTACATTAAGCATGTTAACAATGCCCTCTGCCACAAACTGCACATGCTTGACAACAGCTGACATGATTTGGTACCAGGGTAGTAGGCTGATGTAGGCATTTGGTATACAAGATTTTCCATTTTTGTGGCAGCTTTGCACATTACACAAATACTATATTAATGTAAGTTATTTGTTTAAATTCTGTAAACAAATTTTGTTATAGCATTCTTCAAATGGAAGAGGAAACAATCAAACCACAAAACATAAGGAATTTCCTATAACTCTTTCATAGTTAAAACAAAATATTTACCCCAAAAATAAAATGTCTGACAATGAAAACAAACTACTGAAGTAAATTATACATTTCTTTCCTTTTCTGGCCTAACTTGGAGCCTAAACCCATTTTGTCCAGAATATGCAAACTCAGCCAAAGATTTGTCAAACTTGTATGCTCCTGATGTTCAGAAGTGAATCTGGAACTTTGCAGCAAGTGCCTTGTGCAGTAATAACAAATACATACATCTCATAATTCAATCTGAAATGTTATGGTTGCCATACTTCAGCTCTTATTATCTCAAACTCAGAGTATACAGGACTCCAACCGGGCAGAAAACCAGCCAAAGACCTGCATCACAAACTCATCACTCATACAAATTGTGGGAGTCCTGGATTGCTGGACACATGGCAGTTTTGTTTCACTGATCAAGAGTAAGCAGTACTGCACATCAGCCTAATCTGTTCATAAGGAAGAAACTATCACAACCGAAAATTTATCATAATCTTACAGTGAGATTTAGAAAAGGATGACGCTTAAAGAAGAACCAAACCAACAATTCTTCTTTTCTTAGTAAAGAGTAGTGCTACTCTACCTGTACCAGATAGCTCTGTGGTTACTCTTCTGGTTACATCCAGAAGAGGAAGTCTCCTGGGATAATTCAACCAAACAATCAGTGAATAAATCTTGAGTTCTGGTAATAACAGCAACAACTGAAATGTCTGACTGGATTCAGAGCTCTAACCACATGAGTAAAACATCTTGCTGATGACTCGCTTGTTGTCTTTGCATGATGAATAGTTTAAAAAAAAAAAAAAAGAAAAAAAAGAGGCATCTCCAGAAGACGGAGGACTTCTTGTATTTAGGAGATGTTTTAGTGAGGTAGAGACAGATTTGAGTTTCCTCAGGAAGGAGGATATGTCTCCAATAGCTTCCACTTCTTGGGCAAGTATGACAAATGCTAAGATATGATATAAAAAGCAAGGAGCAGCTACTGCCAAGATATCTACTGTAAGGTATGGAATTTCATGAAAAGCCTTACCCAGGCAGAGTTACACATGAGCTGAGGCTGCCTCTTAGTTTAGGATCTCCAAGGATTGCCACACTTCTAGCCTGTGCCTGATGGAAGCCCAAGCAAGGCACCATGCTATCCAGGCCAGAAGTGCCATCCCAGGCACAGCTGTCTAGTCAAAACAGCACATGGGTAAAGAGCTCATGGACCTCCAAAACCGAGCAGCAACGGAGGAAGATAGCAGCAGTGGCAGGAGAACTGTAGAAGTTTTATCCAAAGCTGGATATGGACATTGTCCTGTGTTAGGTCCTCAAATCTTTTATTTGCTTTAGCTACAAGTGCCTGAGAGCACAGTTACAACTTCAGTGTGAAAAGGAGAGCTGTGAAGAAAATCGTGGCCTGTGCAAAAAATAACTTCTAACTGAAATCCAAATACGGGATTACACACATCTTTTGCCATAAAGAATTGCTGCAATGCGTAGGGATTTAAGTAAGAGATGTAGGGTTTGGAAAAACTAATCTCAGTTATGGCCATGAAAATTCAGAGAAATTCAACTGATGTAAATGGAAATGCACCACATATATAACTACATTTTACAATGCTGCAGCTGAGAATAGAATCCCTTTCCTACTCGGTATATCACAGCACTGGTGAAAGCACAGTAAAAACAGCTGTGGCTTTGTAGACTGAAAGTCCGAGTAAGCAAAGAATGTTAGTTTTGGGGACTATAAATACTCTGCCAGAGATGGTGAGCCACAATTTTAAAAAAAGAAGCACTACTAAATGTAATTATGAATTCCTTACTCCAACTCTTTAAGAAAGAAGAAAAAAATCCATAAAACAAAAGCACCTGTGTAGTTTGAGTTGCAGTCTTCCTGCATACATTCTTCAGAGACAAAGAAGGTTGGCATTTATCTTAAATGAACGTGTAATTAGTATTTCTTTTATAAACGAAAGCATTCATAAAGAGAAGGAGGTGATCCACAACACAATGCAGAATACAAACTCTTATGATTATCAGACTTCTGCAGATGATTCAAGACACTTAATGCTGCATTATCAAATGCTACACCTTTCTCCTGCCAATGAGGAAAGATGTGATATTATAAAAACTATTAAATTAAGGATGTTTTTAGGTTTTTTTATATATTTAAAGTTTATTGAACAGAAGTAGTCTCCTTTCTTTCAGCAGCAGTGCAGGACAACCAAGAAAGAACACCACACACTACAGCAGCATGATCATTTGCTCTTTATCTGCACCAATAAATGAATTTTCAATTGAAATTATTATTAGATATCTTTTAAGATTACTTGTTGGATTCAGGAATTAGGTATAAAACCTTAGTGCTTACAAAGCATAATCTACTTAATACCACACAAGTTATCAGAATGAACCTTTGGTTCTGTACTCAAGGGAAAGCTGATATAATACATACTAATCTTCTTCTCCTTTCTCTGCAATTATTCTCTAAGACATGAGAAACAGGACCTCATTGTGGTCTCAGTACTGCACATTTTTATTCATATATTTAAGTTTACTAAAGCTGAACATACAAAATTTCTTGAAAATCCTGGTTTGAAAACTGTCAGGGTTTTACTGACCCTAGTAGAACCACCTTGATCCAAACACAACCTGAACATTTTATGATGAACAAGCTTCTAAGCATCTGAAACTACAGGTGCTAAATGTGAGGCTTTTATTACAAAAGAAAATCTTATGCTACTCCTGACATAAAAAAGATTATTACTCTTTGTCTTTTTCTAAACAGCAACCTGGAGCAACCTGCTTTTAAATTCCCCATGCAAACATCGAAGTTAGATATTCATAAAGAGCACACAAGAAAACATATATTTGGAAAGCATTATCTTAATCAACATCTTGATAAACTACAAGGTGCCAGACAAACCTGAAATAATTTCAATGGACTGAAATGCTACAATCCTAAATCCTGGGAGCTCAAAAGTCAGATTCTAGAATGCCTGACTGTAAGGGCAAGTATTTGCTGACACAGTTTCCTAAAAACTACCTCAAAATGGATCAGGTTGGAAGGGATCACAGTGGATCCTCTGGTTCACCCTCCCTGCTCAAGCGGGGCCATCCCAAAGCACATGGCACAGAATTGCATCTGGACAGTTCTTAAACATCTCCAGTGACAGAGACTCCACAGATTTTCTATTCCACTGTGTGGTCAGCTGCACAGTAAAGAACTTCTTTCTCATGTTCAGGTGGAATTTCCTGTGCATCAGTTTCTGCCCAGTGCCGTTTGTCCTGTTGCTTGGCACCACTGAGAAGAGCCTGGTCCATCCTTTTGGCTCCCTTCAGATACGCACAGACATTGACAAGGTCCTTTCTCAGTCACCTCTTCCAGAGTCTGAACCCAGCACCCTCAGCTTTTCCTTGTAAGAGAGATGCTCCAGACCAGAAATCATCTTTGTCACCCTCCACTGGACCCAGTCCAGGAGCTCCATGTCTCTTTTCCACTGAGGAGCCCAGAATTGGACACAGCATTCCAGGTGTATCACACTAGGGCAGGATCATCTCCCTCAACCTGCTGACAATGCTTTTTCTGGTGAACACCAGGGTACCACTGGCATCCTTTGTCACAAGGGTATGCTGGCTCATGGACACCTTGTTATCCACCAGTGCCCCATGGTCCTTCTCCACAGATCTGCTTTCCAGCAGGTATGCTGGAAATCTTTATTCAAACAGAAAAATTCTGATCTTCAAGCATGCTAGCATAAAAAAAAAAATATCCTCAGACACAGTTAACAAACTCTATTCAATATGTTGTTACTATAACACACATTTGCCTTGTACTTTCAAGGAGTCTTTATGATATCTACAGTACATCTGTGTTACTACTTTCTTTCAGTTTCCTATAAAATGCAAAATGTATTTTCAGTAGTAGCCTAATTTCAGGGACAATTCAGCTAGTGAAGCATCATCTCTAAAATTATGTTGGATAAATGTACTAACTCACTTTGCATACAGTATATTTTTGTCTCAGCATTTCCAGCATAGAAGGAGAAACAGATGCTTTTAGTCTAATTTGTCGCCCAGCCTCTCACTTACTCGATCTGAAAAGCATGCACAGTGTGTGTACAGGCTGGAAGGAGAGGGATAAGTAAACCAAGGGGGAAAAACGTCTGGAATATAGCAAACCTTCCTGTTCCAGGCTCTGGGTAAACACTACCAGCAGATGGAATCAGCGCAGATCTTTGCATTAAATAAGTATAGCACCTTCTGGCATTCCTGATCATTGTAAAGACTACATGAAAATGAAATTAAACTGTAGTTTGAGGATCAAGTATTTAACATAGAGCACAGCTTACAGCATTTCTGCATATGGCACAGAAAACATAAGGAACTAGATTCTCCGTTCCCACAAACGCCAGTAATTTCACAGTTTGAGTGGTGTTTTGATAAGGAGCACCCTTTACACTCTCCTATGAGCATAACTAAGTACTTACTGGTTTATTTTTCCCTTTCTTTTTAATTAAAGATTGATGATGAGCAGTCAGAGAGCAAAAAAGGTAACATTTAATACAAAATAATGCCTGTAACTAAACTTTTCCACATGCAAGGTACAGACTTCCAATGCCTTGCACAGTATGAGACCTGATTTCTGTGTGCTTTGGTATATTCTACATTTTGCAGACTAGACTTTCACTCAACTGTTCCCTTGGGTTGAAATAGTATTTATTGCATTCATTAATCTCTGCTCCATCATTTTTTAAGAATAACACATAAAAAATGGTTAAAGAAGAGTGGGCATACTTCTGTTCATCTGCTTCAACCCTGGTTATTAAAATATTCATTTATGATCTGATTAGAAACATTGGTAGAAATTAATTTTGGGAGACGAAATGTTGTAAGTGAGCCACATCTAGCTAAAAGGGAAAACTACTTGGACAGTATAAACAGATCCAAATGATATCTTTAAGTCTGAAGCTGAGCAGATGTGATGCCCAAATTTCTTCACGAAATGAAACTATTCTTGAAATTTGAGTTAAGATAATTTTAGTGCAGAGCAAGTTCCAAAAATAAATTTCTTAAATTTGCCATTTTGGACTTAATGATGATTGCCTGCACTTGTGCAAAAGCCCTATGCATCTCACTCTATTAAGCTTGATTAAGCAAATTTAGTCATGTTACAATTCATATAAAGAACGTAATTACCATTGCATGTCTACCAGCCTCACTCTAGAAACCAACCAAACACCTTCTATGAAAGGGGTCCCTGCCCATGACAGAGGGGTTGGAACTGGATGATCTTCAAGGTCCCCCCCAACCAAACCACTCTATGATTTTATGAGAAGTACTGTCTGCCTTTCTGCCACAAAAGAACAACTGGCATATCAGCTTTGAAAAAGCACTTATGCTTGTGTTTTGAAGTACCTTAAAATATATTGGCAAATTGATATGGAGAGAGAGCAAGTAGGTGAAAGTTGAATTAAAGATGTATTAGTTCAGTTGCACTGCAAGAGAAAAAGATTCTGGGAAAGAAGATGATACAACTTTCTGAGTCCTGAAGTGGTAGAAATCTCCCATTATATACAGACTTGAACAAGGCAATTCTACCACAAGATAAAAGCACAAAAACTTCTAGGCCACCTTTCTTCTAATGGCTAAAATATTAATGGTGAGAAACAAATAAAATACTCCACTAAAACACAGTGATATCCAACATAATGCAATGAAATAAATACCAACTGAAATAACTGCAAATACCCACTAGAATATTACCTGCCATAATTAGCCAGAGATTTTAAATTTAATTGCTCATGGCAGTCCTGGAACTCAGTGTAAGCAATAGAAGAAGAGTGCTAAAGTACACAAAAGAAAAGTAAGACAAAAAGAAAGAAAACGGACATAAGCAGTGCTATATTGCTGCATTATGTATAGACAAATGCATCTCAACATGGATTAGTATAACACATATTGCATTTCCCTGTATTTACTGGGACCAGATCATGTTTCTCTGCCCAAAAATTCAATATGAAACATCAGCTGTCTACAAACATCTGACCATAAAGTCAGTATAAGTAGACTAAAAGTTTTTTTCATTTAATACTGATATTTTTTTATTCTAGTCAGAACCATCAAATCGCCATGACTTAAACATGCATTTTGTTCTTCTTATGCTACAATGAAGAAGCCTAGGAAAAAAAAAATAGTAATAAGTCACATTTATAACCGAAATGTTATTCCCTCAAGCCCAGCAGCTTTCAGGTAAACTTTGTCATTCAAACCTCTACAATTTACTTTTTTTCAGTATGTTAAAAAAATTTTATCAGAAAAATTTGGTATCTGTGGATGACAAAATTTTAAACTCCAAGAAGTACCAAAAAGTGTATCATATTTTCTCCAATTTTGTGATTTTCAAATTAGGACATGGTCTATTGCAGTTCTTGAGGAGCACCATTATGACTCTTCAAAACTGTCATCACTATTTTGGCTCAGTTTTTACCAGAATTTGTCCCTGTGTATACACTCATCCCCTTGGTCATTCACACCTAAGCCACACACACACAGCTTTGGGAAGCTCCACAGGTTTTCGAGAAAAGCCTTGCTGGAGAGCTGTGATGTATTTCATCAGAGAGGTTAAAGGCAGTACAAATCAGCAATGAACATCACAAAATACTACTCCTGCACTTACCCTCAGGCACACCTGCCACCCACCAAAGTATGCTAGGTGTGCCTAGCTCAGGCTTTGATTTCCACCTTGTTACCCTGTGGCCTGTTTTAGTGGATGGAGATCTAGCAAATACAAACAATTGACACTACAATTCAATTCATATTATCCTGTTTCTCTCCACTGAATTATAAAGGAAACTCTCATTGATCAGTTCAGGTGTAGACATCTATAGAGCACGTCTGAAGCTATGTTTGATAAATCCTAACCCAAATTACATCCAGAAAATTATTTCCTTTATTGCTAATAATGATGATAAGTATTTGAATGTATGCCTTATTTACCCTTTTAATTCATCCAGTATAAGCTTCTAAGCCATGATTCTTGATCAACTCCTGATGAAAAGATTGAGGAGTCTCAGCACCTTGTGTATTGCGGTCCAACCACTTTTCATCTTGTTATCTTTAAATGACACAGATTGTCTTAGAAATACCTCATCTTAAGTCACTTTCCCTAGTCCCTTTTTTACACTTTTTGATACTCTCCTCTCCAGGTTTTCAATCCAGAGATGTGCACTGTGATCTGTGCTTGCTCAAGTTGCACCAATAAACACCAGTGGCTTACAGCTAAGCTACATCTTTACGTAAGATCTTCACAAAAACTCTTGTAAAAAGCTTTCAACTGTAGTTGTAGAACTGCAATTAGCAGAATTAAATATACAAAAGAGATGAAATTGTGATTAAATACACAAAATAACTCTTTAATCTAGAGCTTCAAACATACACTGTTTTGTTGTTTGTACCTCCAGTCACTGATGATGAGGCCATTGTACTCAGGATACAAATATATCACAGACGAAGTACAACTAGCATTCTCTGTTCTCTGCTTTGACCATAGAGCCTCACGCTTTTATTTTCTCCTGCCTATGTAACTTTGCCCTAATTTCTAGCTCTGTTACTATCCTCTCATTGCTTTGGGTCAGAGGCATGTGTTTTTCCTCCTGTTTGAGATTCACGTCAATAGTCCAGGTCGAAGAGTATGCCATGTTTAAAAGCAATGTGTTTAATGAGCTTTGCTGCAATTTTTACTTTACCAGCAAAATGCAGAAAAAACAGAAAAACCTGGTGTCAGAAAATAAGTTGTTAGTTATTACACTGAATTAGTTACTGTTCTTTTTAAATCCTAACAAATATTTTTTTCTGAAAGGTGTATGAGTATCTGCTAAAGCGCTAGTCCATGGATATACACCAGGAGTTCTCTGCAGATTTTTTTTCAGTAGTATATGAAATTTGGTCTTTTGGTCACATTTATGCCACATTTCCCACTTCAGTTTTTCAGTATTTGGCCTGTAAATATTTTACTGCCTTCAGCCTGTTGGCTCAAACACCACGCAGCTCCAGCCTGGCAGTAATGAGTAAACCACGGCCAGAACTGCTTACTTCACAACCACTGACAGTCAGCAGATGTGAGCAATTCCCTGAACCCTGTGAGGATATAAGGTTATGGTTGGCTTGAATATTCTTCCTTTTTTCTCCTCCTCAAAACAAAGGTTGGTTGTACCGTCTTCTGATATATTTAATGATGGCTATCACAGAAATTGAACAGCTCTTCCACTCCCCTTTATGCAAACACATACACATTTATCTTACTCCTTTCTCTCTTTTTTTCCTACTACCTCACTTCCTTCCCAGTCTTGTGTTTATTCCCGCTGTTTTATAATGTACCTTATTCAACTCTCTTGAGTCTCTTTAAGGATGGGGAAAAATGAGAACCTCCTCACACTTTATGTGTGTGATTCCATAAATATTATACAGGGACATGACTTTTCACTCTGTATTTTTCTTCAACTGAAAGCCAAGTTGGATCTGAAAACACAGATCAGTTCAGACTTAGCAATGGGGGAAAAAAGACAGGCAATAACAAAATATCTGACCAAACATGTACATTGGTTTCTGTAAAAAGAATGATAGATGAGGGTTTGGCAGGCCAGAAAAAAAATATGAGTAAGGAGGAGTATGATGGAAGGCCATCATATCACAGATACAAAACTTGTAAAAGATGAGACCTCAGCCAACACAGGAACCAGAGAGCATTATATTGACCAAGTCATTTGAACACAACAGGAGGTGAGGGGATCTTCACATAACATCTGTGTCTGCAGGGAAGGCCTTTGATCACAGCCATGCATTGGGGATGGCCAGAATTTATATTGGTTCAAAAGGCAACTGGACAATTCTACAGGAAAAAAAACCCACCCATGTCCTGTGATGTCTCCACTGGTCACAGTACTACAAGAAAACACCACTGTACATTTGCTCTATGCAGCTCCTTAGTTGCTACCATTGGACATGAAAGAAGAAAAATGATGCACAGACAGCAGATTTTTGTCTGAAGAATAAAGTAACCCTGAGGCACATTTGCAACTTATGGGGAGTTTGTGAGTTTGCTCTGCTGGATTCAGACCAGCACAGCATCTTCTTATGCCAGAAGAACTCTCTGTTCTGTGGTCTAAGGTAGCACAGATACTTCAAATGAGCTTTTCCAATGTAACACCTGTATAACTGCAGACTTTCCACTGCAAATATTCAGAATCATGAGTTACATAATTTTATAACTGGTTAGAGGTGCCAGAGTGCATTCAGGCACTGCCTATGCCCAAACATGCTTAGATAACAAAAATCACATGGAAATGGTTCATGTGTTATAACTGTATGACAGTATGCAAGGTTTACATTCACACAGATTCACTTGGAGAAGGGGTGGGGGAAATTTAGAGGTGCTCCAACATTTCTACAACTGCAACTGCAGTACAGCGAGAAGATCATATGTCAGTCCTTCCAAAAATGTTGTACCCTTGTAAAATGTCTACATGTACATTAAGACTTAGAAATCAATTGCCAAAACCTACAGGATCTACCTGGACTGGCCTAGCTTGTCTTTCAGCATCCACCATAAACTTCCTCTCTTCTTTCAAGCCCTAGAGGGTTGTCTGCCAATTGAAATGTTTATTTATAGTATTTAGGTGGGAGCTGGAATACCAAACAGTGCTATTATCTACATGAAATGTATGGGAAAATGTATATGGAACTAATTTTTCAGTCTATTTTTTAGAGGGCAGTTTGCTAAAAATAAATATTGTTGAAACAGCCCTGCTTCTGGGTTAGGCATTTCATCAGAACAGGCCCATCAACAACATGTACTCTAAATTCACATGAAGAAAGTTCTTCTACTATTCAGTCAACAAGATGCTCCAATTTTAGATGCCTCAAGAGAATGTGGCTTTTTCCTTGCCTGTTTTAACCTTTTTTTGATGCACATTAGACATGTTTTATTCCCTACTGTTAGTACTATAGTAGTGCAAAGACATGGATCTAAATACCTCTTAGCAGCAGCAAAGTTTTGTTACATCCAAATTAAATTTCTCTGAGACTCTAAAATTATTTGTGGCGAGCAATACAGAGCTCTGTACTAAATAACAACATTACAACATTACAAATAGCAGCTGCCCTGAAGCAATAGAAATATACTTCCTTCTCCACTATTGAAAAGTAGTTTAGTTCCTTCATAGGGAAAAAATAACCCCAAACACCACAGGTTGAAAGGTACAGCCCAATAACAACAAAAAAACCTGTTAAGTTTTTTTCTAAGGAATTACCAAGAATTAAGGTGGTATTTTCCTCCTTCCTGATTTTTACTCTTCTAGCATGGACCATGGAGGCAGCCACAGTGTGTCATTTGGGGAGAGCAATGCTTCTACAGAATCCTTTCTGCTTATCCAACAGCTGGACACAGCCCTGATCAAAATTACGTCCACAGTCCAACAAGTTCATCCAGCCAAAAACCAAAGTCTTTAGCTTAAACACTCACAACAAACAGAACACACAGTGCAGACCCAGAATGTGAACCCGACTGCTTAAAATAAAACAATCACAACAAAATATACAAAGAAATATTCACAGAAAATACATCCGCTTAAAAAAAATTCTATCAAATACAGCATGCAACTGACTCTCAAACACATGATGTGGACTGCTTCTGTAATTCACCACTATTTACTGTAAAATGAAGGAAAATCTGTTAACTCTAAGAAGATGAGAGCAGCAACAGTCTTCAATTTTTCAGAACCACACTCAGAGCCATTATAGTAATTATGATGACATCACAACATAAAAATTCAGGCAAAGCAAAAAACCATTCCTGAGTCACCCCATTTTAAAACATTCAAGAGCTTTTGAGCTCACGGCCCAAGAAATGAAGATGTGTTACTTTTCTGCAGGTTAGCTATGATGTTTAAACAAAAAATTTCAATTAAACAGATACTAAGCTTGTTCACACAAGCATTATTTCAAATTAGGAGTGGTTTACTTGAATTTAAGTTTGTGAAAATACATTTTTAAGCTAGAGAGATGCTATGCTCAAAACACAGTGAGTATTTACACAGAGTTCTGCACCAGTTCAGCTTCATCTAGGCATCACCTTTCAGAAAAGCAGCATCTCTGTGTAGCCATATATCTTCCCCAGAAAAATGGTCATACATACTCCTGTGTTTTTGCCTTTCTAAAAATCTTTCCCTACTCTTCAAATACATAGCCCCATACTCCTTACAGGTCACCAAACAACTTCTCTATCTCCTGCCTGTGCAGAAATAAATCAACTCCAAATGGATGTGTCCACACTTGATGAAGCATAGAAGCTGGCCTCAGCAGCTTTGATCCAAAAAGCTGTAGCTTGTGTTCCCAAGCAAGGTCCATGCAGATATAAAGGGATACAGCCAGCAGCATCATCCCAGCTGACACTACTACTGGCTGCATGAGGCCTCTCCTCCTATTTTTTCCAGTATAAAGACAAACTAGTTATGGCCAATATGTTTAACTTCACACTGTATCAAAGGAGGGAGTTTTAATGCAGTGAGATATGTGAGAGCTGGAGCGCACACAGCCTCTCCTCCCAACTCATTCATACAGGGTCATTACTGTGTATGAAAGCAGCTCCGTCTCTCAGAGCTTATACTTCCTAGCTCTTCTCAGCATATAAGAGAGCAGAGAACACATCACGCTCCTGAAACTATTAATATGGATGGCTTCCTCACAGCCATCATGTTCATTTTTACAGCTTGGTTCAATATTATTTTAAAAAGGGAACAAACATGAAATGACAATTTAAATGAAAGGAAGGCAATAAATAGATAACTTCTAGCCTTATTAAGGCATCTGCTTTTTTTTGCTTTAAGAAGACTTTTAAATACATGCTTCAGCTTTCTCTTGGTAACAAGTTTCAGTGCTGTCCAACCCAGAATGTGTGGTTTACTAGGCTGAAAGCAAAAAAGATCAAAAAAACTTGTTGCCACTAACATGGACCTTGAAGCAAAGGCATACAAAGAAAATATTCAAGATCAGCAGACTCTTAAATTGCATACAGAATGATATTCATCTAAACAGCATTATTTCAGGGATTGGGGACAGATTTTTGCATTATGAGGCACCCAAATGTAGTTCCAGTAGGGAACATACATCTGTCAGTCTGCAGACAGGAGTCATTACCACCATGGTGTGCTTGGATGCACTCTCCAAGTCTGCACACAGGTGCATATTTTCATGCGTAGACACAACCTCCTTAGTGAAGAATACGGTCCTGAAAACTTAGAACTACTGAACTCTCTTCTCTTGAAATTACTATAAGGGAGTAGACAAAAAACCCAGCAGTTCATAGATGAAAATAACTATATATAGTCTGAAAACAAAGAGTCATGTTTTATTAGGATCCAAGTCTGAGTTGCTCAAAATCACTGCAAAGATTTGTAGCAAGAAGCAAGCCAACCAAGATAAATGGCAAAAATTAAGAAATAAGATCTTTCAGCTTTGAAAGGACACACACAGCTCTAAAGCATGCATAACCTGGACTTTGTGTTGGAAGTGCTGAGAATTGCTGAGCTTATAATATCTCAATTGTGTAAATCATATTAGAGCAAAAGATAGTTGCCACACATGGTACAGGGGGGTAATGCTGGCAACGGGAGAGCAATTAAACAGTCATCCCATGCAGGAAACTAAGGTAATTGCTGCTTTTGAACACTGAAGATGACCAGTGATGTAAAGAATACAGCATAAAACTAACATGTCTACTATGTCCATGACTCTATTCATATAGTAATTATACAGTTCAG
This sequence comes from Sialia sialis, assembly GCA_009812075.1. Lineage (NCBI taxonomy): Eukaryota > Metazoa > Chordata > Aves > Passeriformes > Turdidae > Sialia > Sialia sialis. The sequence goes on from VRYO01002734.1 coordinate 26,045,476, forward strand.
TTTAGCTCAGATGGTGCAGATAATTTGGAGGTCTTCTTGACTCCTTTAGGTAGCGTCCTCAAAGGGGAAAATATAATTAACATTTTTAATTTGTTTGCATCCAAATTAAATACTTCAGGCCCAAGCAAAATTGTTACTTGAATCTGGGTTTCCTCTGAGAAAGCAGATGAGAGGAGTGAATAAGCTGGAATTAGGCAAAGGGACTTGAAAAGCTCAAATTCAGGTTCAGTAACAATACCCCCATTGAAAGCTCACTGTGAAATAGTGAGCTGGCCTGTATGATCCCCTTAGCCATTGCAAAGGGCAGTGGCATGAACAGATGTACAAACTGCCATGGATCACACTGACACATGTTGCAAATCCTAGCTTGATGTGGCACCAATACTCCACAAAGTATACCTTTAACGAAATCAACGTGATTACCAAGTTCCTTTAATATTGAGTCCTGAGATGCTCGCACTGTCCCGAGTGCAAAGCCACTCTGTTTATGGTACTAATGCAGGAGTAGAAGTCCCGCAAGCTGAGGTTTTGTGTTTCATTTTCTATTTAAACTTTTAGCACAAAATATAAAATAGCACCCACTAGTAATCATGATTCATTTGTAACAAAGTCTGTTGCAAATTATCCCATGCATTGTTATTGCTATTTGTTATTGGCATTTAATATGTATCAATAAGCATGGCTTGTTTCCATCAAAACAATTTAATTACATTTTGTCAAGATACAAACTCAAAAGAAAGACTACACATAAAAAAAGACCCAAATCTTTTTGTGGTGCTCTTCAGATTTCACAATGTGCTATTAGAGATGAAACAACATTTGAAATCTAAGCAGGGTTCAGGCAGAACCTGAATCAAAGATGGTGGTACATTTGCCATTCTTTTGGTTAGAACAGTACCTTTTTGTTGGGTTTTTTTTTAAATCTTATTGAATTTGGTTTCATTATGTGAAGGAGAAAAATCAAACCGCATCTATTTAATCATTCAGAGCCTATGCAACATACAACAGCAAAGGCCTTATGAAGTAAAAGCAGATGTACTACATTATGCATGTGCCCAAGCACTTTAGGAAAGTATAAGAAGAATTCCTGGGCAGGGGCGACCATAGAAAAACTTGGTTCTCTTGTGTAAACAGTGTTTTCCCCAACAGCTGTATTCCCCTTCCTGTTTATTCTTCACTTCTGCAGAATTCTCTCAGCTCAGTCACATCTGTATTTCATTTATTTTTAAAAAATATTTCTTTAGCTGTCCTCCTAGCCTTTTCAGATTATTAAGGCTGAGGGAATTTTCCAAATCTCATTTCTCTTTTCACAGCCTACTCTGGTCATATTTTTTACACTTCATTTAAGTTCTGAATTCACAAAGTGATCCACATGGGTAACAGGCTTTGCCCACATAGACCAGCTTGCAGGGTTTGAGTTTTCATGTGCATAATAGAAATTGCCTAGGCAATAATCTTTTCTTTCCCATTTTCAGAATAATATTTTTAAAAATCGTGTTCAGTTATTCCTATATTTTTAAAATCCAATATTAAATTTAATATTTACACATTTCTGTAATTATTAGACATGACAAAATTGCTGGAGCCTAATTTTTATTACAATATTTTGAAAGAGTCTTTTTAATACTGGGACCAAAAACAATTGTTACATAAAAGTTAAGACTATTGATTTAATTAATTGAAAATCTGTTGTACTCTGAAGCATTTCATATTCTGCTATTAAGGTGAACAGAGATTTTTAGGATGTATCTGATGAATCTGCCTACCTTTTCTCAAAATAAATACAACTTTGAAAATGTAGAAGTAACCCAAATCTATCTTTTTTGATTTCAGCAAGGTTACTTGAAACAAATTTGTTAGAAAAATATATTGTATCTGTAGTCTGGCACTTAATTTTATTTTACTTTAAAGCCATTTTTAGAGTCTCACCTCAAACTCTTCTTTTTGAAAATAACTGAACAGATGATGAACCATTTCTCAAGTGCAAGCATTAGTCTCTGGAAGCAACCATATTCTACAAGCAATACCTCTAAAGATGATGTAATCTGTTCCAAAAAGACTGCTTCTATTTTTAAGTGGCATACTCTTATTATGCTTTTAAAAGGGCATCTCCATCACACATTGTTACTTTGCTTTTAACTCAGTAACATTCATCAGTGATATTTAATATACACACAACGGCTTCAGAAAATAATTGATTTTGTATCATTATGTATTCTGAGTCTTAAAAAATGGTACTTGAAATGGTAATTTAAATTTGTAAGACTATAAAATGCTTTTACTGTGAAGAACATTTCTCCTAAAGGTTACATTTTCAAAAGAGGTACATCTTTCCTAAGCGCCTTAAATGCTTGAGCATTTTGTATGTGAGATCTTGGAATGTTTTGGTTTCTCCACTTGATGTTACTAAATATGATATTGGATAAGCTGGAAATAACATTATAGCAGAAACTCCTCAAAGAAAACATGCTCAGCACTGCAACGCCATTTGCTTTTACAGGGAGAGGCAATAATCACAAAGGCAACAACTACAATTTTGATTGAAAAGCACTTTTTAAATCGGCTTTGTTTTTCACTACCCTAATTTTCTAGGTATATCCCTACATTTAGCATTTCCAATGCCATATACTTACATATTAAAAAACCTGACTTCAAAACCCATGTTCTAACTGCTATTCCCTACCAGAATGAAACCAAACCTACTCTCGATGGCAGAGGCATGTCACAAGAAGTGATATGTGTAGGTGTTGCTTATCATCATTTCGTAAGAGCAGGCTGTTATCTCTATCTCTGCTATCACATTGCTACACTAAGATGTGGATCTCAGTGTGCAGTTTTTTGACACCAGCTTACTAATTTTAGAGGAGACACAGCTATCTTGCAAAGAGTATCACTGAATCTCCTGGAAGTTCACCTATTATAGTAAGCAGCAGCAGCAATCCAAATCACCAAATAGAACAGGTGGGAGGGGCTTTAAAGGAAAATTTGGAATCAAGACTGATAAAAACCATATCTATCAGTGTGATAGACTTCACTATCCCAAATTCCTAGCAGATATTATGAAAGTCATCATTCTTTTTTCATATTACAGCGCCACATATCTCATACCCAGTGTTTGGTCTACTAAAGGAACTCAGATCTTTCTGACACATCCAGAGCACAAACACCAACAACGCTCTCTCCCATGCAGGGGCCTATATTATTGTCACCAAAATAAATGTGCTTTAAGTTTTTCAGATTAAATTGAAATTTAATGGGAAAGTATCACCTAATGTCTAACAGAGATGACCACTGTCTGAATATTTTTTTTAATTTTTTTTGTTAATCTTGAAAACTCAAGGTTGGTCAACAGTAACTAACCTGGCTGTAAACACCCATCAATTGCACTGCTATTTGTTACTATTACAACAGAGTATTTTTTTTTACATCGTTGTGACTGCCATGGCCAAAGATATTTTTCTTTAAGATGCTGGTATACTTTGGTGTTGGAAAACTGAAAGAGTTTCCAGCTTAATATCATCTCCAGATGCAAACAGCATTAGCATATTTTCTCTTGGTTGGCATTTAATAATTGAACTAGAACATGACCAACAAACAGCACCACAAAATTTCTAAGAGGGTCACCCTCAAATCACTTGTTTATTAGATATAGAAAAACACTTGGAAAACATACTACAGATGTACAGATTTTGTCCTGGCAGGAATAGAGTTTAGTTGATCTTTAAGTTGTTTTCCATCTTTAAATTCTGTGATCCTCTGAAACTTTGTTTAGCGTTCCTCGGCCAATATTTTCAACTCTCAGCTCCTGAGAGTTCTTATTTTTCTAGGAAAGTTAAATGCACTTTTCCAGTAATCGCTCATAAGGAACTGCAACAATACAGATTTGTAATTTGTTTTCCATTAAAAGAACAATTTGACAAAAAATGCAGAAATTTAAGAAAACTCAACACATAATGTTATTTATAAACCTGTGTTTTTACTCGCTCTTCAGCTTGCTAGCTTCTAAATGCCTACAGATTTCCTTCTCACTTTATTTTTACCAGAAACTAAAATTTAGTTTCCAAGGATGGCAACTGCCAAGGCTGTTCTTACTTCAAAGATTAGCTTCATATTTGTTTTTTCTCCTTTCTTAGGCTTTTTTACATTTTTCTCAGCTCTTGGAGAGTTTTCAAAAGTAACAGAGAATTAAAAAAAAAAATTGAAACAATACCCCAGCACATTTCCACAGTGCCTTTAGGTTTGCTGGGCTGTTTGCAGCTGATGTTAATGGACAGGGGAGGAACAGATGATGCTGTGACGTGGTACAGCACCTTTATCATCATACAAGCCAAAATGCCCTCATGACCAGCAATGATAACAGGCAAGGGGACAGCAGGAAAACAGTTATAGGTCCTGAGCAATCCTGACAGGCTGCAGCAGATGTATCTTAGCCACACTTGCTGAGACCTTTACAATGAATACATATAGTCAGTGTTTCCCTTCTAACCTTTTAATTAATAGATTTATTTATATCTTCATTATTTCCCATCTATCCACAGAAGCTTTAACTTTTAAGGAATAGAAGACACTCAAGGAAAGCTTGCACAGGTCACCCACTCCCTACACTGGTACATTTATAACAGCAGCAGTTTAACTTATTGTTATTATGAGTTCTTGTTGTACTTTCCTTCTTCCCTCTTTCCTTTCCTCTTGACAAATTTATCTTTAAAATGACATTTAAGGGCATTTGTTTCAAGTATATAAAGGGCTACAACTAGAAAGAACTGGAGATAAACTATATCTAAACAACTCAGCTGCAAGCAAGTTCTCAACATCTGCATGCAAACCAAGAGCTGGACACTGAGGTGCATTGCAGCTTGTCTCAGGGAGCCCAGCATGGCCACTGGGTATTTACAAAGATACTCCAGCTTTGATTCAAGCCATTTCATTCAGAATGAAGGGGAAACAGAGGACTACAAGAATGATGGGAGCAAAAAAACAAATACAGAAAGGATTAATCAGCTTTATCAGTGTAGCATGATAAACGACCTATCATGCCACAGATGCAATCTTCTCATAACCTAAAGTCAGCGTGACAATTTTTTTCAGCTCTCACTTTTTACTTCTTAGGAAAGGCACTGAAATGTACAGGTTTGATGAGAAAGTCTATACTGAGTTGTACATGCATCTGAGCCAAGTAAAATTGCCAAGCCAATTGCACAGCCAAGTAAAACTGAACTGCACATCTTCCTGTGTTCCTGTAGGCTGCACATGGAAGGCTGTTGCCTGGTCTCATAATTTACCACTACACACTGTCTCATTCCTGCTCAGAAAATGCATGGAAAAGCTTAACCTTTTCAGAACCGGAAGAAGGACACCAACACTTGAGCCATTTGGTGTATATTTTTACGACAGCACAGCACAGTTCATATTATAATGTACAGTCCCCAGACAGATTAAAGAGACCAGATTTAAGAACTTTAAAAACCTGATCAGTGTGGAGAATTTGGTAAAAGGATATTAGCTCATTAAAATTATTCTATATATCTCAACACTGTTCAGATGCTCTCCAGGAACACTTCAAACTCTGACTTGGGATGGAAGACCTCAATAACCAGAACAGCACTGGACTGTTCAGAAAAACCGCTAATAGAAAAAAAAAGTTACACAGCATTTATAGAACTCTGCAGGGGAAAGTAAATACCTATTTCCTTAGTTTGACTCAAGTAGCTACAATTACATAGATATCTTCAAACAACAATGTAAAAAGGCTGCACTGCAGTGTTCTGGGACACTCAAAGGGGTAGTGTTGCTGGGTCTTGCATACTTAGACTGACGCCTTAAGAACAGCATTAGAAAATTCTTTCAAGTACCTCATTGTTTTGAAAGAGAGCTACAAAAATGTCAGTGTTTTAACTCAGATTTTATCAGCTCTGAAAATACTGACTCAACTATTGATCGTTTAGCCTGAGCTTTTCTGAAGGAAGGTATGAAAAACCCATCTGGATCGATTTAGCTTTGGTCTCCAAATACAAGTACCATATCTGTATACATAAAGATACATTAAGGATTACATTATAAAAGGCTACATACTTGAAAAACAGTCCTTTAACTACATGATATAAATACTGCTGATGCATTAGGTGCATTAAAGATCATTAAACTAGCACTGTTTACTGGAAATAAAAAAAAAAAGTTTACTAAAGAAATACTTTGGATTTTTACAATCAGAAGTCTGAAGAAAACTTTCAAGTGCTCTGGCAGGATCAGCTTCACTAACTACTTGGTGGTGCACCACTCAAGCAGCTACAGCTCAAAATGCTTCTCTCTGGCAATGGTATATTTAAGAATCAAAAACCTTACACAAATAATTATAACATCTTTTGCAACACAAAACTAGCACGACTCCTTAAATTGTTACAGATCCAAAATAACCCGTAAAACCTCAGCATTACAGTGCCACACTATGGCACAATTAAGATCTGCAAGCAAAAATAGAAAAAAAAGGACAAAAGTTCCTCTACTTTAATTATTTAGGAATACAGTATCCACCATTAATTTCTGTAAAGCACTAAAAACAAACTTACATCTTGCTCAGCAACAGCTACTTAGGAATATTGTGCTTGAGGATTTTATTTCAGGTTTTTTTTTCCCTGATTAAAAAGGAAAAAGTTAATTTTCTGCAAGTATTAAATCTTCAAAGACTAGTTTGATATGCCTGCTGCACAGATGGGATATCTGGAGAAGCAGATACCACAGGGGCATTTCTTTACTTTGTTGGCTACTTTCTTTACTTTGTAAATGTAGAGCTTTTCGTTCTCTGCATTACTATGTGAACTGAGAGGTTTTCAGTTGACAGCCAGTTGGGGAAGAGAAATGTTCAAAAGACTTTCCACTTTGGCCTTTTTTTAACTATTTGAGGTCATGCTACAGAATTTTAGAATATTTTATTTTTTTACATCAGAATGTAAAATGTTTAAAAACACTTAGTATTTCCACATTTTTGCTACTAAGTTTTGTAAGAACTTAAAACAAAATTCCTTTTTTTTGCTGACCTTAAAGTACAGCAACCCAAGTCTGAAATTTCACATCTAAGTTTTTATCTACAGCAGCTCACTGCACATACCATGTATTTTAATTACTTTGCCATTTATATAATTTGTGCTTTCCACAGCATTTGTTTTGAGGAAAGTTCTAAATCAGTTTTATTCATTCTAACATTCCATTTTTAAGTGTTTTCCTAAGCAATCAGCTGAGGCCAAGACCATACCGATTATTTTACCTGCAAGAGTTTGTCATTACAAATGTTTCCCATTGAGCATAATAAAATATATAACGCGTGCCACAAGACTTACAGGAACACCCTGTACTGAAACATTAATTGAAGATTAGATGACTAACTGGGGTACTACTTGTTCCATCCCTTTCTTAATTGCTATTGTCACCACTTTGGTTTACAAAAAATGGCATAGTAAGATGCATGCCAGTCCTTTCCTGTTAGGATGGTTTATTCAAGCTTTTAAAATCCCCAATTATATATCTTTCATATTCAAACACTTTCAGTTACAGACTGCTTAGGCCAATTAACAGGGTTTTTCTCTTTTATACATTACCTATCTCTAAGCCATATACATATATACATGTACACTTTAATACAATCTGTTATTAGACCTCTACTTTCAATTATGACAGAATTTCTGTAATTTTTTTTACTGTCTTTACTCAAAGCATGAGTCACTTGGTTATACCTAAGATCCTAAATCTTTCTGATAGCCAGCATCTATAATCAGCCAACTGTGAACATTATAGACTTTTAACAAACTCGGCTCTAGGGCACTAGAAAATGTGAAGGTCTCATGTGCATTCCTGAACTGTGACAAGATCAGCCTAAATAAACTGTATACTCTCACCTGATAGCAAAACTGCAGCCTGCCACCGAGGACTTGTGATTTTGCAAGCCATTTGGGAAGGGAGGAATCTAGCAAACTTGAGTGACAGTGAATGAAGACCATGGAGAGTGCCTCCTTAGCAGTTTTAGTGTTTAGCAGTTGCCAAAGAATCAAGCTGAACTACATAAGTAACCTAAAAATAAGTTTCAAATTTACAACTCTTCCCCAAAACCTAACAATAGTGAACTTTGAAAATTCTGGTCTTTAACTGCCCTCAAAATCTAGCAGCAGATAGTAGAACACTCTTCTGTTATTTTTAGTTGCAAAAATCAATGTTCCCTTCCCCCTCTAACATCAGACATATCTTCTTCTACTAGTCATTCAAGTCACACTGCTAAGTATTCAAAATTAAATAACCTTCTTCAAAAATATATATCATTTAAATTATAAAGATGCACGCTGAAGTTGAATATACTACTAAGAAATGCCTTCCCTTACAGCCCACAAAGAAGAGATTAGTTAGGATAAATGACATCCTTACTGCTTCTTGATTACGCCCTCCTCGGAAGAATCAAACCATGCTCCATTGTCATTCATTAGGCAATCCCTTCTAGTGTGGGAAATAGAACAGGTAGAAAACTCTCCAAAGCTGTGTGAAAGCAAATCTCAGAATGGAAGAATGCAAGAATGCCGAAGATGATGACACTGATGAAATAAAAGATCTAAGATCATTGCACCTGCAGCCCCGTCCCTTGATTGCTGTACATATAATGTATATATCATATTAATAACCACAGATAATCCAACATTCTAGGAAGCTAGAGGAAATGTCGTACCTTCCTGAACTTTTCCATCTGCTTATAAAGATCTGGATCCAGCTCCTGAGACACATCTTTCATCCAGAGTAGAGCTCCTCTGTATTCAGTCCGATACTGCTCCATTCTGTTCACGGTCAGCCATGTGTCTGAGATGGCCCTGTATCTGAAAGTCTCCACTTCTTGATACAATCTACTGAGAGGAGTACGGAGTGCTAATCTGGGGGAAGGCATGAAGGAAAGAGGAACATGTTAAACATGTTGTTCTACAAAGGATTAATACAACTCCTGACAGTTTACTAGCACTCAAAATAGACATACTCAGCCAACACAGCCTACTTCAGTGCTCATGTATGTTCAGATGATTCTACCACCTGGTTGGAGGTACACATGAAACAGAATAATTGTGAATTAATAATGTGTTTGCAACCCTTCTGTTAAAATAGCAACTTTTCAATTACACATGCAAGTAGAAAAGAAACCTCTTCTACTGTGCCTAAGCATTTTAGTTTGACAAGCCACTTGTATGTTATTACCATTCCTCTTCACAAATTTAATTTAACAACTACAAAAGTATACCCAAGGTAATTTACTACTGGAAAAGTATCACAGATGTATCAGGAATTTCATGCTAAACATCACAAAAAGCACTTCCATTAGCCTTTCAGTCTTCAAAAGTAAATGTAAATAAGTCATCTGCCAGGTAGATAATTATCTGAGTTTTTTCTTTGGGTTGGGTTTGTTTTGTTGTTTTTTTTTTTATTGGAACAATTCCTTTGAAGGACATTTACCTTTTGGAGGATTTAGACATTTATCTAAATGCTTCTTCTGGCAAACACACTTTGGAAAGGCAGTAGGGGACACTGTAGTCCTCCCTATGCCACCATTCAGCTCCTAATGGGATCTCAACACTAGACAGGATTACTCCTTTTGCTTTGCTTCCTCCTGCTGCTTCTGCTTTCCTCTTGGTCTCCAGCAGCACCCTACTGAAATGGCTTCAATCAGTTCCACACCAGCAGAGAGATAGTTTAATGTGCTAGGAAGTCCCTTGGCATAAGAGACTTTCTAATTTTGGCTTCAGTAGCCCAAGAAATGTCTTCTTGGTCTCCAGCTACTGAGCTAGCTATGAGCATGAAAGATAAATAAAAGCAGTCCCAACTTCAATGAGAGTGTGAGGATAGCTCAAAATTAGAAAGATAAATGGTTTTATTTTTATTTGAATTTATTTTAAGATTTGCCTTAATGTATTGAGCAAGAGCTATAATTGTGACTTGCTTTTTTCCAGCGTTTTTTCTCATTCCACAAATTCTTACCCAGACATCCAAAAGAAAGTTTTGTTTATGTAGATACGCATTGAGATTTCTATTAACAGTTAAGTTTCATAAAGAATCAAGTCATCAGCACTTTTGCTCAAAGGTGCCTTTCATGCATCTTAAAGATCCCTGTCATGACTGTTATTGGAGGTGCTAATGAACAAACTCTAGCCCAAGGTAAACATTTGAAATTCTCAGTGCTCTCTGGGCTATGCTTTATTTTGAGCCAAACAACTGCACAGCTAAGACAGAGACAGAAAGTATCACAGTAATTAAAAGCCCTCCCAAAATCCTGTAAAACATAATGGAATAGAATTATCCTTTGTGAGTGATGATGACTTTCATACTTGAAAAAGACCACCACAATACTTATAATCCCATCAGGTAATGTCACTTTTAAATTTCTTGAACAAACACTGGGTCAGTGAGACATCAAGGACTCTGGTTAACAGCAGGTGTGCTTGTGTGTCCATCAGGATTCCTTACCTTTTACTAGCCCCTACACAACCTACATGAGCTCTGCAGGGATCTAGGATCTTCTCTCAGGTAGACTTTACACCAAAGTTCAAGCAGAGGATGGCATTCAGACTCCTCCTTTCTCCTCTGTCTAGCTGAAGTATGAGACCCAACGGCCCAAAATAAAAGTATTCCCTTACTCATTCCCTCGCTCACAGGACCCAGACACTGCCACAGCAAGCCTGCTGCAGCACTTCCCTTCAGAGAACTGCCACCAAACAGGAGAGGGACCTGACATCAGCTCCTTTACAACCCTACTGCTGGAAAGGCCATGGAGATGCTCCAGTACAGCTTTAGAACTACTGAGCTGAACAGGCATGTGCAGGGGATCTGAAGATACAGACAGAGCAGGTCCATAAGACAAAAAGCAGCAGCAGGCAAAATTAAAGAAGCCACCAATACTGCCAATATTACAGCAGATTTTGTCAATGATTTTCCAGTGATCTTCCTATCAATTGGTTCCTCAAACATTTGAAATGGCCCAATGAATTATGATTTTGGTGAATCAACTACCATTATCACAAATAATCAGACAAATCACACAGCAATGTTGACCCATGTACCTTTGCTGAGAAGAAAAGCAGAGGGCCTTTCCTGTAGCTTGCATCATTTTTCCTGCTCTTGTTTTATCCTGAGAACCCTGTGATCGAAGAAATTTCCCCAATTCATTTTCTTCCTGAGATAAAACTAACAAAAAATAAATGAGTTGTCAAATATGTTATTTAATTGGTTCCTAACAGCATTAAAACTGGCCTAACATCAAACAATTTAAGTCACTTTAGGTCTAAGCAGCAAAGAAAAATAAATAATTTCACAGAATTTCTGCATTTAATAAACAGACGACCTCATTCGAGACATTTGCTGATATACTTAACAAGAATCACAAAATTCCATTGGCACCAAAAGACAACAGGAAAAATGTGCTATTTCTTTCTTAAAAAGAAAAAAATAGCTTGATTATATTACAAAAAGGGCCATCTTGATTGCAGTAACTTTCAATGTTGGGGGTTTTGGATTCTGTCTGGTTTGGTAGGTTGTTTTTCAATCCTTTTTTACCACTTGGATTGTCTCAGTTGATAGCATACTTTTATTGAAGCTAATTCCCAGTTCTACTAACCAGAACTCATTCACTTGCTTTTCTCTTGCTCACCATTTTTCATACTTGACTACATAACATTTCACATGCAAAATGTAATACTTCATTTTAAAGAACATTTATTTTCAAATTACTTGGCAAGATTACTCGACAACTTTAACATTCTGTAACTTCAACACTGTTTTTCAACTATCTGAAACACATCTACCTCAAAGTAACTGATAATTTTTTAGATGGAGTGGTTTTACACTGAATTGTTGACTGCTTCTAAACTGGGACCATGGACCTCCAAGAACCTTACAAAAATGTTTAATGGTGCCCTCATTTCTTTATCTTTTAAAGCAGTGATCTCCCATAGTACTGATGTCAATCGACTGTCAAGAGGGAGAATGGCCTCTAACGATGACAGAACATCTCATGAAGCCTCTTGCCGTTTTTCAAACACCAATGTAGACTCAGCACTCTGTGGGGCAGCAGCACTCTTTTTTAGGTAGAAGATTCACATCTGCATCTGATGCAAATCTTTCCATCAGATTTCACCTGCCACTTCTTTAACTTGATACACTATTATTACGTATTTCAATTTCACCTCCTGATTCCGAAACATTATCTCTGACTTTCTTGGGATAAAGAAAAATGAAAGGGTCAAGAAAACAAGGATAACATTCAACAAAATACAGTACATTGGAAGATGATTTCATAGCTGTAATCTCTCCTTCAGGCCAGAAATCAAACAATATGAACTGTATGGAACCTTAAGAGGACATTTAATACAACTTGCTGTTTGAAACTTACCAAATTAGGTGGCCATCTCTCACTAATGATTGTAACTAACTACTTTTAGTAATTATTAATACAGTTTTTATAATCAAGACAGTTTTATCAAATTCATCATAATAGCATAGATTACTTAGTTATAAAACTGTAATAAGCCAAAAATTCTTCATCAGCAATTCTGATTTTAAAAAACCCCAAAACACTAAAACAGTTTAGAAAGGAGTTATGATTCCTAGACAAGATACTTCTGAATTTGAACAAGCCAACCAAGTTATGGGGGAAAAAAAATTCAAGAAAATTTTCTCAAGTCATTATTGCTATCACTGTATTGTATCAATATATAAAAACTTCAGAGATGGGAAATCTTCAAACAAATAAGCAAATCTGCATTCAGCTGTCTGCAAGGAACATTATCTGTACTTTTGAATAGGATGAAACTAGTAGTTCTCCACTTCCATTTTTACCTTTTCATCTGTTCAATGAATCCATAATGTAGACCTTCTTATTTTAACAACTGTGTTTGATCATACTTACAACAAATCCTTTTTTGATACAGTTCAATTGCTTTCAGCAACTCCATACACGTTCTCTGAATAGAATGGAACAGCTGATATTGAAAAAAAATACACAACAATTTGTCAAGTGTACACAAGAAACACTGGGGAATAAAATACAAGAAAGAAGTTTTTGTAGAAATTATTAGGGAACTTCCCTGTCTTCTTGAATAATGAGCAACATTTTTGGTATTTCTCTTATCAACTGTGCTCTTCCTTCAATTAAGTTATTCACTGTAACTGAAGACTGACCAATCATAACTTTACAGAAGGAAAATAAAGAAAAAATTATTTAGGAAACAGATCTATAATAAACAGTCGATAGTTAACTAAACTACTTGTGTTGGGGTTTTTTTAAGTGATATCTTTGTATAGATATGAAGAGTTACAAATCCGTTTCTAAAAAATTTGTGGTAGAACAGAGTTATCAAAATATCTATCAATCATTCTCACATGTGGGAATGTGCATACTGAATTTTTCACAGATACTGTGAAGTCTAGTGGAACAAACTTGCACAGGTATGGCCAACACAGCAAGTTGTTGACTTTAACTGAAAGTTCTATTTCATAAAATTCATAAGCAAATTTCTAAAGCAGCAGCTCACAAAGGAAGCAGAGGTAGAAAAAAAGTCAGTCATAAATATATTTGGAGATTGTTTCTAGAAATTACTCCTCTTTCTGTCTATCCATCTAAAACCTTCAGTCTGCAACTTAAACCTAAAATCTACCATATCAGGCATTACACAATTAGAAGTAAAATGGACCACTGTTAGTGCCTTCTTTCAAAGCTACTTGACTACAAATTTACACAGGTCTTGTCTTTTAAGCTGGGAATATGACTTGCAGGAGAGAATTTGTCCAAAACATGCTTATTTCACTTGTGTGAACACAAGTTTCCCTATTTCCAATCCCACTTGAGCTAACAAAGTATCCTTCCTGATAAGTCTGCAACACAGTAGACACGGTAAAAACTCAGATATGTATTTACAAAATATCCTTGCATACTTCCAGCTTGTTTTACATCAATACTCTTGACTTATAACCCATTGTGAAGACTCCATAGGTGGTTCTACCTATAACGTAATGTTGTTCTTGTGTTTGCTGTACCACATCCTCCTGTAATTTCAGCTAAAACCTAAATAAACTGAGAATCCTAAGTCAATATTTTTTAAAAGAAACTACAGGAAAGCCAGTAAAGCAAAACATTTACCCTCACATAAGAAAATAACACAAACAAAACTTACATGGACACTAATTGGATTATTACGCTTCCGAATTATTATACTTCTGTAGTATATCCTCTATGTTTTTGCTTTGTCTCAAAGACATTCTACATCTTAATTTTGTAGACCTTTAACTTGTTTTTTTTTTTTCCTCAGTGGGGTTGAGGATACTGCCAGTAGGACTGTATTTGTCCCACAGCAGGACTCCTTCTCTTGGGTTTATTTTACAGACTTTCAGAAGCTTCTTTTGCCATGTCAGAACCCACTAACCTGCTCGAAACCTCCAGAGCAGAACTGTGCACCTTGCCCCTGGGCATACTGCATGTTTTTCTGGCATATGTGGTATTTTACACTTACATAAAAAACGTCAGTTGTACACTCAATTAAATACTATCAGGAAAAAAACCCCAAACAAAGCAACTTGAACTGACATAGGCAAAGGATAAGGATGAGGTCCTGACTCCCCTGCTAACGAAAGGAGTAAATCTGCCCCAAAACAAGAAAATAAATCTGAGCTATGTTAAGTTCCAAATAAAGTTCGAAGGATATGGAGTTTTGTATTACAAAATTCCCCTATATTCTCTGAATTTACATAGATACTTCTGTCAGAATTTGGAAGAGATATTACACAAAAATTATAAAAATGTATGTATGTTATTATATCCTATGTGCACACATAATACAGGCTTCCACCAAATTAAAACACTTTAAGAAACAGAACACACATTATGTAAACATTACAAACCTCTAGTTTTGCATCAAGATCTGCATCTGAAGCCACAACATGTTCATCTTCCTTTTTTCCTGTAACTTTTATAAGGGTTTGTTTTGTTTTCCAGTATTTCTGCTGCATTTTATTGACCACAGATTTTTCTTGGCTTTGAGCATATTGATCATAAAATTCTCTTGGATAGTTGCTAGAATATTAACAAACAAAATTTAAAACTTCAATTGGATGCTTTAAAAATAAGTCTAACACAATTAATATATTTCCACTAAGAATATTGCATTTGCATGCTGACACATATATTCTAACATGAATGTTCTCATTATGCAATAATAATAAAGCAACTAAATTACTGTATTTCCCATCCTACTCTGAAAAATAATACACTTACTTCAACTTGAATGTCTTAACCATGCAGGACTGTCTAATAAACAGCTTCAAATAATTCTTCCCAATGCATTAGCAAATTATTTACGGCCCATGGACATAACTTTTTATTTTGTAGAATTAATATGAGAGTTTCAAGTGAACTAGCCGAGTTGCTTAAGCAGGTAGCAATTTTTATGCCATTTCAGCACTGCTGGGATTTGACACAGCTCATTTTGTGAATGGGATTAGACTACTTCTTGCCCTCCTGTTTTGTAATTGAATAAAAAAAGAATTAGAAGAACACTCATCTCTTTTGAGCATGCTACATGAAAGACTGGTATCTCACATCTCTGTATTCAACTGACTACATGACAACTGTGGGTGCATAACAGGTAACCTTTTCTTTCAAGAATAGTTTTCACTGACAAATAATTCTGCATTCCTGCAGCAGACTTTAAAAGTGCAATATATAAATTCCACATTCCACAATATTTGAACAATACTCAGACAGCTTCATAGAAAATATAACCTTATAATTAAATCTTGGTGTCTTTCAAGAAGTGTCATTCCATTATTCATTTGTGCAAAAGTACATGCATTTTCCTCTATGTGCATATATAAAAAGCCATGGTACTATTTCAGCTTTTTTTAAGAATGTGGTTGCTAAAAATTGCTACATTGATTACTCCACGAAACTTAAATAGCTTGAGTTTATTTTGAGAAGATTCCTTCCAACTGTGGAGTGACAAACTGTGGTTCATTAGTGAGATATTGACTCCTAGTTCTGTTCACAACACAGAGACTGCTCAGAGATGCTACCCCAAGAGGTCTTCAGACTCAACATACACATCAAGTCATGCATTAAGATGTGTCCCTGCCCATGGCAGCAGGTTAAGAACCAGATCATCTGTAAGATCCCTTCCAAGACAGGTCATTCAATCATCCTATGATCCTCTGATTACATGTTTCTATATCTATACTGTGAAGTAATACAGCCATTCTGAAAAAACAAGCCATTGGTACACATGTTCCCCTAAAGGGTAGCACATCTACCCTACATAGTTACTAGTGACACAGTTCAACCGGAAAAGGAATTTTTTTCACAGGGTTATATTAACTTGCTTGAGTTACTTTAATCAGCGAGTTAGGTGACAGCGCCTTAATCACCAAAGAGATGGTAAGAAATTAAACTGGAGGTGAGCAAGGACATAATTTATATTATACAGAGCACTTCACAGCTTCTTCACCAAACTTGAAAAACAAAGATATTTACCCACTTAGTTCTACACAAATAATAGTTCCAAGAGTTTAATTTATCAATTAAAATTAAAATAAAGGTTGTTTAATGCTACAGCAGAAAATAAAACACATGTACAAAACATACCACATTTTGTTTGAAATTCTGTACAAACAAGCCATTACACACACTGACAACAGCCTGTCAAGTTGGGTAAAGATTATATTGATCTGATAAATCCCGTACCTTTAAAATACAAAATTTAAAATGTTTAATGAGCAAAAAAATCCTCCTGCATTATGAGAAAACATAATATAAGAGTTTAATCAAAATAGCATTACTTTAATAATAACTAAAAATACCCATCAAACTTCTCACTAGGCATTATAAAGGCTTTGGTAGTCAAATGAAGAAAACACCACAATTCATCTGATGTTAACGAGCCTTGAGAGCTACCTCATCTGAGGTCACCAGATATTCTGGGAGCAAGCTGTAAAGACTGAAAATTAGCTACTAATGTAAGGTCACAAAAAGATTAGAAAAGATTCTGGGATTAATATGGATTCCTAAATTATGAGACTGATAAACCAGCTGAACAAATCAATACACTAAACACTATCAGCACTTCAGAATAAATATATTATCAAAATACTTACTATTTATGACCTTCCATGATTCTTGGTTTCTTCAAACACCTAAGTAAGAAATTATCAGTTAATACAAGTATCTGTAATTTTTAAGTTAAACACCAGAAATACTATTTCTTTTCCCTCAGAAAATTCCTGTGCTGCAGCATCTTCCTTACCAAATTACAAAAGAAAACTTTTCAATCTGTGAGCAAAATGCCTTTCTGGTGTAACATAATTCTCATGAAAATCCATTACAAATGGATTTAAGTACTGCCATCAACGATGCCAATCCTTCTATGTTAGCAAGTTTTTCAAGCAAAAGCAAATTTACCAGGCACGACTTTTGATGAGGCACTCCAAAATTGTCCATGCTAGGCATCACCACCAGTCAAGCATTTTCCTCCAAGTTTTAGCCACAACAAAATTAAATTACTTTTTACCTTTTTTTTTGTCTATATGCCACTGATCTATTAGTATAAAACACTAGTTTTAAAACACCATGTCTTGAGTCAGAGATGTGAAATTTAATGACCAGATGGTTTTTCTATGAGGGACACCACAGTTCTGAGGATAGACTATAATTTATATGCATTAGAACTTTAGATTTTACAAGTTACTATCTCCAGCTTGGATACTCAAGTTTCCCACTATGCTTTGAGCTGGCCAGATGGCATGCACATCACTTCCCATCAGTACCTGAACACACTCCTTCCAGACCAAATTTAACTGCCAAGCCAGATATTCATAAACAACAAGCACTCAGTTTCTCCTCTGCTGCTTTCAGAGAGGACTGTTCTTCAGCACATGGTTAGCATGGGAATGGAGGCACTGCAGCAGGATCTGGATGAGACCAAAATGAAGCTTGTGAGGTGGCTGGTGCTGCTGGGGAATGAACTTCAGCAAGCAGAGGCACAGAATAAACACACCAACAGGCTCCACCAAGGTATGACGCTGACTGACTGAGATAACAGTAAAAAAGCAGCTAGGGAGGCAACGGTGCTGAAACTGAACTTTGGCACTAATCCAAGTAAGAAAAGGGGCTCCAGAGAGGAGTCAAGATGTTGGAAATGTATGTAGCACAGTGCTGCATACGGACAGTGTGGTTAGCACTGGAGAGGCAAAGGGACTGGAACAGATTGCAGGAACCCAAACAAGGCAATGCAAACAACCTGAATGCTTCCTGCAAGCGTGAAGCACATGCACTTCCATTTGGAGCTGAATGCAGCCAAATCTCAGATTTCTGAGTCTAACCTCTCCACTGTCAGTACCTGTGAAACCTACTGTCGAAATTACACAAGATACCGCTAGATTATCTCAGAGCAGGAATTTTGCCTGAATTGGAATTTTTGTGAAATATTCTTAAGCAGTGCAGGAGAGACCATGAGAAAATTTGTAACTCTGCCTTCAGACCAGAGGGTCAAGAACTAAAAATGGAAGAAGAAATAATCTTTTCAGATTGTTGTTTGTGTTACAGAACCATTGAGTCAGACAAGATATAGAATGGACTGTTTTGCTGTTGTTTCTGGAGCCATAGGCAGAGGCACTATATTAACTCATTTTCTAATACCTATAAAGGTATTAGGTAATCTTGACTTCACTGTTTTCACACTGGTCCTCCTTAAGTCAACTGTGGGGGTGTGTGAGTGAGACAAGACCACAGGACTCAGCTTGTATACACATCCATGACTCAGTTATTCAGCAGCACACTTGGGTTGACAGGAAGCAAAGAACAGCCTATCTATCTAGGTGGAATAACATATACATTGCTTGGAATGAAGTATAAGCAACCACTATGGGGAAAAGGTGTAAAGCACTGACCTTATTCACTGTACACATCCACCTGCTGCTCCTGGAAACCAATGTCCCTACAAAAAATACATAGGGTCATGCTGAAACAATTGTCATTTGCAAGCACAGCTCATGCGCTTTCTTCCTAAATATCTGACTTCACCTTTTGACTCTGAAATCTTGTTAGTTATACTCTTCCAGGTCCTACATTGCACCCTTATTCTCTGAAGATATTCTTTGCGGGGATTTCTACATTCAAAGTGGACAATACTTTCAGAGTATGACAATAAGAGCGTGTATTCTCTGTTCTGCTGTGTGACGGGATGACATCAGAGGTGTTTGAGGCTACAAGACCTGCTGGGATGGTGCCCTATGGCCAATCAGGGTGGAAGGAAACAGAAATGGAGCCTTACCTACACTGCCTGCTGGAAATGGCTCCTGGCATGTGATATTACCCAAAATACGCCAGGAGGGAAAAAGGACACAGAGAATTCTAGATAATATAGATAAAAAACCTGCCAGGGAGATTGCTGTAATTAAGCAGTGGCAACAAGCAGCAGCCCAGGACACAAACTCAATTCCAGGGGCCATTTTATTTCCAGTAGGGATCTAACTTTTGGTCCTAAATGAAAATTCAGTTTGCAAAGACAGCTTATTAAGTGCTAGCAACTATATTTCTATTTTTTCAGTGCTAAAAAAATAATGTGCAGTAAATTGCCTCTGCATTAATTTAACAGGGTCTAAATATACATATACATATAAGTATAAATATACATATAAAAATAAATAATCTCTTACTTCATGTGTTGTTACTGTGTGTTCCAAGTGCAGGAACAAAAAGGGTAAAGGTATTGCTTCAGCTCTATCAAAGAACACTATTAAAAGCATTTAGCTTAGCTGAAAGCAGTGAGTTTTTTTTTTTAAAGAAAAACCAAAATCTCAGTCTAGTCTCAAAAAGTGAGATACTAATAAGAGGGAACTGGAAACAGCCCAGGGAAGTATCCAAGAAGTAAAAGGAACATTTCACAGCCACCTAAAGAAGTACGCCTACAGCCACAGCCCTGAGGCTGCAGAGAGACCAAGAATGAGCACATAACCTCTCACTACTTTAAGTTTTGAACTCTTATGCTTTCGAAGAATAAGACAAATGTCCTGCACAGAAGTAACACACCAGCTGGTCTTTGCCAAAATTGACTACAATAGAAGCACATGACACTAACCTGAATATACCAATACTCTCTCCAAAGACTGCAGTCAAATTTAAAATTAACCCATATTATCATACAGTTTTAGACACAAAAACAAGTTTTATTTGCCACAAGGAGTTGATGTAAGGAACTTTTTTGGTTTGTTTTTCATCTCAGTGAATTAAAATGGAAAAAAGAAGAAACGCTTCAGTACACAGTATTATACTGAAAATTATTAACAAAAAAAAAAATTACCATGCTATAGGAAAGCATTTGTATTGGGAAGTTTCCATGATATCTGACAATAGAGTTACACAACACTTCATGATCTTCATGACACACTTTATCTTGACAAACAAAAGGGAGGAATACTCTAGATGAGGGGGTGGGTCTCAGAAGCAAGCATACCTGCTTTATTCAGAGAAAGCAGTGCCACATTACAGACTGTACACAAAGCCATGTTTAATACTGCACAGTAAAGGGTCTGAGGCTTCCTGAAGAAGTCCACCCATGGCTCCAGAAATTTTGTGAGTGCTTCTCAGTGTTTCGAGAGAGACTAACACTGCCTCAGTTTAAGCATTAAACCTGAGCTGGCCCTATTCACAACAAGTCTGCTTGGAACACAGGGCCTACAGAGCTGAAAGACCCATTCCCATACAGAACCAGCAGGAATTGCAAGCCCTGCCAAAACCTTGACAATCCCTAGCAGATGTTTTTGAGGAGCCACCAAGAAGCTTCAGCATCACTTTCCACAAACCATCCTGTTTGCAGACTGATGCCAGAGAAGACAGGCACAGCCTGGACACCGAAATACATCTGAACTGTTTCTAGACTTAGTCTGGCTTCAGGCGTAATACAGCTGAAATCAGGCAGTGCTCTGCTGAAACAAAGATGGTCCTGCAAAGAGCCAACTGTGGCAGAGTTTCTCTGGATGGTAGACTATTTACCCACAAATTATTTCCACAGGAAGCCATAACAGCTGGAATGCACACAGCTTAATCATACTCATCATCTTGAGAAATTTTATCAGCTGCAACACTGGAACGAAACGTGGAGGACACTCGTCATTAGCAAGTGGCATTTCTATTCCTATGGGAAATCCTCTGATTCTCTATATTCTCCAAGACCACTTGAATAAACATGTCCATTTTTCTGTGCAAATAGGCAAATGCTTTCATGGTGCTTTGTGTGATTTCAACCGCAGTATACACTGCAGTATAGGATTACCCTCCAGCTCATGCTCTGTACAACATTTGTACAGGTTTGCTTCTCTTTTTTAGCTTTAATATATTTGGTTGCAGTGTAAGTCGTCTGGTTTCCCAAGAGTTGAACAGCTTTATGAATAATCTTTAGATACTACTTGTGTAAGAAAAAGATGGTATGAGTGCCCTCTCTCCAACAGCTACATTGGTTACACAGCTCTTAGCTTGGACAACAGATCACATAAAGTACCAGGATGCAACCAGAAGCATCAAAGAGGAATTTTTTCAACTCTGAAGACTGTATGTAAAACAAATAGTTGATCTAATCACAGCTTCTCAGAACAGACATGAGTTGAAATACTTGCAAAAAAATTCTAAATGCCGATGTACAGAGCAAATCTAACATCCAAAGATGACCTAGTAGTTATGTAGAAGGCAGTATACTGAACAATATATTCTTTCAAGATACATCCAGAAACAAGGAAAGGGAATTGAACAAACAGCATAGCAAAATTCAGCAACCCTTATGTGAAGGCAATATGTTCTTCAAAACACACTGAAGAGTCTGCACTTTCACTGACAGAACTGACCTCTAAGACTACTGTTCTTTCAAAGCAGTTATGTTCTGTGGCTCCTCAAATCCCAACAGACTCCCCATATCCTAAAACTCTTGCAAGTTGTAACTTCAAATATGGCAGAATCATGCACTGCAGTTGATTTACGTCAACAGTTTTATTTAAATGAATAATCTTCCAAGAAACTTCTAATACAGTAATAGTACAGTGGTGCTAAGTAACAAAAATAAAAGTAAGGAATTCTATATATTAAATTTAAGAGTGATAATTTCATTTATGTAAAATACTTTGAAGAGAAGAAAATGTGCCTAGGTGAGGGAATCAAGGCCATCTGTGCCTCCAACAGCTCTTGGCTGACAACCTATCTCCTCTACTCTGCTCCCTGGAAGCTGTGATCAAACTGAACTAAGTAAATGAGTCTGCAAAACAAGAAGCAGTCTCATTGCAAGATGGAGACTAGGCAGGATGCAGTTTTATCTTCTCTGGTGTGTCTACAACACACAGACCAGGAGCTACAAATGGTGTTTGATTTTGCCTTTTCCAAGCAAAAAGAGAATATAACAGCCAGTAGATCTGAATTATCCATGTTGTCACTGCAGGAAAAGAGTGAAAGCTGAAATCTGGGTCTTTCAGCATGAAGATTATACACAGACTTAGAAGTATGCCTACTCTCAAATACAAGAATAGCTACCACTCTAATTCAGCTATAATGAATCTAGAGTTCAAACTATACCTATGACAACGTCAAGATTTAATTTTTCCTCTAAAGCTCTTAATTCTCAATATTGATGCTCTAATCCTGCAGAATCATCCATGCTTAGCTTTAAATCCAGGAGTCTTTTCATTCAGTTAGACTACTCACTGATGCAGTTGTTTATTAATTCAGAAAGTTTGAAAATTGTTCTGTAAGTGCTGCAGTAGCAGTTCCTTCCGCCCATTACAACTTTTTGTCAAGTCCTTTGTCTCAGACTGATCCACAGCTTTGCTACATATCCTGGAAAGTGTCTATCTTGGAGATTACCCACAAGTTCTCAGGAAAATAAATACAAGATTGCAGTATCAACAGAATTACTCTTTCAATCTATTTCAGGAGTTGACACCTAGAAAGAAATCGTATGCATCCTTAAAAGAAGCACAGGATAAATGGCATCTGTTACGCCGCAAAGGCTCCTGCTATATTCATACACCTGGGACGCACTGAGAGAGGAAAAAAATCATCCTGTTTGACTGCAATTATCTAACTTTAGTGCCTAAATTACCATACAAGCCTCTCAAGACCAAGTCCCTGTACAGATAGCAAACAAAACCTCCAAAAAGCAATGCTGAGCATGTCAACCAGATTCTCACCACTGTGCTCTGTGCACATAGAAATTCAGCTTTTTGCATTAGGGACCTGAGTTACAAAGATAAGTCATGCTGTGAGCACTGCTCTATTCCCCTTCTTTTAGAGCTAGGATTCCTTGGTGTTCTGTTGAATTACTGGGAAAAAAAAAAAAAAAGGTCAGCAGCGTGCTGAGTAACATTATCCTCAGGACATAGCCACACCCCACACCCCATTAAGTCCCATGGAACCAACTTTCTCTTTCACTACAAACACTTCTGGAACTAACATTTCTATACACAGTTTTTGCCATTTCCTTCTCCTCTCTAACAAGGCCTATGAGACATCCCAGGAAATTACTAATTTATTCCATTTAATTTATTCATTTGTCTTGATGCTTCAAAGATTTAAAAAAAACCCAAAGAATTAACCTACTCTACCATGCACTCTACCTCTGCCAAATTTGACGTGCAGAAAAATCCCAAGCACATGCTTAAAAAACCCAGAAATATCAGCGAAATTGGAGTCTGTTCTCCAGGGAAGTAGTTTGACTCAACATAACACACCTTTCTTCTTCAAGCTAGTAAACTGTGTGGAGAACAAACCACAGTAATACCAGCAGGTATCTTGAATTACTAAGATTGCATGATTAAAGACTTGCACTGTAAGAAATCATGTACAAGGCATGAAGAAATCTGAATGTTTTGGGTCTTCTTTCCATCATTTTGTAGCGCTACCTAGGCACCTGTCTGCACACAGTACATCCAACCAAATGACTAGCAGTACTATTGACACCTGTCTTTCACTCGATTTTACACTGGCTCTATTTAGCACCCTGTGTAGGGCACATATGGATCACATCTATTACAGAGAGCACTGCCAAGAGTTACTTTCTTCCAAAATACAATTGTCATACTTCTAATTTCAGAATATACAATTAATGTGGGAAATTATTCTAGGAAAAGGATGATATCTGGGGCCATGCTTCTTATGCTACCATTTCGTCTTTATTTTTCTATTCCCAACTCTGTTGTAAATAAGCTAATAGAAGTGGCAGACAAACTGCAAATTTACACTTTGAGAGTTTATTGCTCACTTATTCCAAGAACTAAAGAGTTTCAACCCATCTGAACCACTCTGCTTTTCAGTATTTGAGTGGTTACAAGTAAGTTTTAGCCAACATGAAAAAGCAGAAATGTGGCCCTGTCAACATGTTTTTTAAAACTTGTTTTTTGCCCCCACAAAGTATAAGGACCAACTCAAAAATTAGCATTCCTCTCTTAAAAAAAAAAAAAAAAAAAGTGTCTATTTGGTACTGTATATCTGTCATATTATTCCAAAAACTATCAGGTCAAACTTACAGGCATAAATGATCTCCTTACTAGAACATAAAATGCATTGAAATGATACTTGGAGCTGCATTGGGGGGGTTTTTGGTTGATTTTTAAACAGTTGAATGAAAAACTCCTAACACAGAGGATTATCTCAAAACATTGATAAGAATAGCACATGAAGTCACAACAGAGTACATGTAGTCTCAGAACAAAATATTTCAAATAAATGCTGGTAGACTGCAAGACTGATAAGCAAACAATAGCACTTTTTAGATAAGCTCATTTGCATGCAGAACTTTATTATTTGCACAGAGATATTTAATCACACAAAAAATTAATATTAAATTCCTTTTCCAATTATACTGATTTTTCATCTGCTTATTGTGGAATAATGTAGGGACAGTACATAGGATTAGTTTCCCCTCAGGTAACATTTTTGCCTCACTAGTAAAGCAGTCTACTTACATTTGTGGGGAACAGTGAGATAAACAGGTAAGCATTGCAAGTACTACATGCATTTTATGGAAAAATAATTTGAGTACAAGTCATCGAAAGGCATGTCTACGCTCACTGTAAATGAGTAAAACTGGGAATATTTACTATGCAGTATTTAATCATTTTCTAAATACAGACTTGCTTTGTTTCTTCAAAATGACTATCAAATTGTTCTGTAATACACATTTGTTCTCTTAGTTTAAGAACCGCTATTTGTAAACTTAATAGCTGAATATTATTAAACAAAGTATCATATGGAACATACACGGTATATAGATTTTAAGAGACAAGCTTGTTTTTCTGAAGCACAATACCTGTAATCAGTCTAGAGTCTCAATATTGGGAAACTTTCCTCTTTTGAAACTGTGGGAAAAGTAGTGAATGAACAAAAAAAAAAATCTATGAAACTCTTTTTGCATGTACGGTATATTACATACAAGGCTTCAGAATTTCAAACTAATGGCTCTCTTATTTAGATGCCCTGTCTGCTGGCACAGCCAACCCTCTCACATTTCTGCCTCCCTCCTGCCTTTTCATCCATTCAGAAGCCAGGAGGCAAAGCCATTTATACTCAAGGGAAAACAATGCTGGAAGAGGGAACACAAGAAAATAATTTTCTCCAGATTGCCTTGGAGATTATTTCACATCTGTGGATAAGAGACTGGATTAACAAAACGGCCTTAACATGCACAGCAGCAACAATATAGGGCAATCTCCTTGCACCACCCTTTGAGTAAACACCATCAGTAGACGCTACATATTCTCAGCAGATGCACAGTACACTCAACTTTAATATTACTGCTCTCAGTAATATCCTGGCACACCAGGGACTATTCCTAGAGCAGTGGTGGTCCCTATGAAGCTACTTGCAAGATGGATGCAAGTACTGTTTCAGTGATTTGGTACAGATAGTTCTCAAGGTTGACGTAAGCAATTGCATAAGCTGGTCAAAATGCCCCTCAGTTTGCAGTGGCTAACAATAGCCACAGGAAAAGGTACTGTGAGACTGTTATTACAATTCCAGTTAGCAACACTTAAAAGGTCAAATGTTTCTACTGTTCTTGATTGTTTGGTTCTTTCTCTAACAAACTTCACTCTCTGGGCTTTTGCATTTTTAATGCCGCTGCATCACGTGGTGTAATTTTGTCTCCAGAGTGATTTTATGGTTGAGAAGCAGCAAAACATCCTGAAGAATAAGCTACAGAGCAATACTTTTAGAGATGATTTTGAAAAAAAAGTATTAAAAAGTCTTCAAAAGAATTTTTTGTCTTCTTGTTCTGATGAGATATTAGCACTTTTTTTTTCCTGCCAACTTGTACCAACAGCTTTCAACACTAGCTGAGGACTGAAAAGAGCTGTTATTATTAATTTCTTCAAGAAAAGGTTACTTGAGAAATCTTGAGAATTTAACTACCATGTAAGGTATGGATAACAGAGAAGAACTGGCAAGATGGTTGGGCCTGAAAGTCTACTAAGCCAGGACAAAAGCCTCTAACACTATAGTAGGGTTCAACATGAATTTTACTTTGCACTATGTGATCCCCTTCACCCCCACTAACATAAACTTCCACAAGAAAAATGTTAATGAAACCTCCCCCTTCCATAAAGTCATAACTGGTCTTGAATCTGCAAATCTGCAGTAAGATGTATACTTGAATCTCAACTCCAACAAACACAATAGATGAAAGCATCATTAGCTAAAATGCCTTTTTTCTTTCCTCAACTGAAAAGGAAGGAACTGAAAATTCCACCTACCAGCATCCAGATTCTCAAGTAAAGTGCTGGAACCTTTCTGGAAACAACAATGTTTCACACATGAAGTTCTGACAGTCAAAAAACTTTAGAAGCTCATTTAGACTGAGGTTTGGCAGCATTTAACCACCACGTTATCTTCCAGTAGAGTTCGTCATGTGCAAAATGTGACTGGTTTTACCAGTTATGGCAGTTCACCACTCAAAAGATCTCTGTGGCTTGACACTAAATTCCTCCTTCAGTGGTATTAACATTAAGCTTAAACCATTACATCACTAAATTTAAACCAATAGGCTGTTCAAACAGCAGTTTAAAAAATTGCTAAAGTCCACATGAGCTGTTGCTAGCCATCACTAAGTACCAGTACCAGTAAGAATTTCAGCTTTGAGATCTGTGCCAGACTCTAACTCTTGACCACTGTCAAGGGATTCTTCCACTCCCTTTTTGAGAAGGCTGGATCGACAAAGCAGAAAGAGTGGATTATCAGAAAAATCAGATACAGGACCATAACCAAATGCCACCTGCAGTGCAGATGCCAAAATCCAGCTCACTGTTTTCTCTGTCCAACACTTTGGAAAAGTGATCAAACAGTTTTGTCCTTACAAGAGTCTTGCTAGGGCAAAACACAAGAACAGCTTATTTTCAAGAAGGCTACTCTGAAACAAGAGTCACAGCTGCTTTCTGAGATGCAAATTAAATAAAATCTATCCAGAAGCCAAAAGAAAGAGCAATACAAGAGTAATACAATTAAACATGGGTTGAACAAAAGCCAATAAACAGGTGCCTCATGGAAATAAAATGTCATCCTGGTTTAAAGCAAGACTTGGAGGCAGGGAGAAAATACCACAGCCGAACAGAAGAA
Source organism: Sialia sialis (assembly GCA_009812075.1). Lineage (NCBI taxonomy): Eukaryota > Metazoa > Chordata > Aves > Passeriformes > Turdidae > Sialia > Sialia sialis. The sequence continues at coordinate 26,073,116 of VRYO01002734.1, forward strand.
AAACTCCAATGCCAAGCTTCCAAAATACTACCACAATGTAACTTGGTGGTAGAGGGTTAAAGAATGTAATCCTGAGATTACCAGAGTCAGTTTCATATTTACACCTCTGAACTAAGGCAAGGCTGAATTGCTGCCTTAAGAAGGGTCACGCAGATCCTTGAGGCTATCAGCTTTACACAAAACAGCGTGGAACAGGAAACTTATTTACATAGGGCACTGAACATATACATAATGATATCGACAAATAAAAGAGCACAGTGCCCTGAACCCCTTTGTGCTACTAAAACCTGACCTGACGTTTCAAGTAATGTCTCATTTTTCTTGTATCTTCTAAAGGGCTAGAGCAGCTTTCATGGGTCAGGTGGATGGATGCAAAATCAATGATTACCAAGATGAACCTTTCACAAATTATAAGCCTTAAATCGTAAATGTGTGGTTCTTGAATTGCCATTTCAGCAGCTGTTACTGCTGGTTACTCGGTGCTGGTTCGAGATCTGCCATTACCTGACCAGAGGATGCCCTGTCACCCCCTCTCCACCCGGCTGGCCCCAGGAGGGTTCGGACAACCTGCGCCTCGGCCCGGCAGCCAAGCCGGAAACCGCCGAGCAGAAGCGGCCGTTTCCCTCCCCGCTTCCAGCGGGCACAGCGCCAGGGAGGATGTACGGGAGGCACAAACGGATAAATGTAATAATCATGGCGAGACAACGCACAGCGGGAGGGGGAACACAAGGCAAAAGGAGGGACAGATGCCATCTTGTGCCTCGGAAATTTCGCTCTGAGCAGGTCCGCCCGTGGATACGGCGCTGACGGGCACCGGCTCCGCAGGCCCGGCGGCCGCGCCGCCTCCCTCGCCCCGAGCGGGCTGCCCGCGGGGGAGGCGGCGCCCACCCGGGGCTGGTACCCGCGGCACCAGCTCTCC
>VRYO01002734.1:26090420-26144279 GCA_009812075.1 Sialia sialis
ATTTCTTTACAAATTAAGCACATTCTTGACCACATTCTTTCAGTACACAAAAGGAACTGAAAAGGAAACTTGGACAAAAGTCTGATTTCAGGAAATGTTTAATGTGACATTGTAAAAAAAAAAAAAAATATTAAATATCAATAAAGCATATGGTGGGTGGCATTGCTTATGTGACCAGAATTGTAAAGCTACTTTCAGTGAGTTGACATTTGCCATGGTATCTATGATTTATTAATATGTTGTTTAACGCAGGATAACTGCATTCCTTGCACTCAGACATCCAGCACTCAGACATCCTGACAATATGTGGTCTCTGCTATGTAATCACTGTAATCTGTACAATGTAAATAAAATGGAAAAAAATCTTTGTCTCTAAATAATCCTAACAGGAAATACCGAAAAATGACAGCAGAAAAAAAAGTTATAGTGAGAGGAAGTGCTTATCTGTGATTCCATCATGTGTAAGTGAAAAGGATGAAAACAGAGGACAACTCTTCTGAGACTTAGATTTCTATGTCTCTGCCCAGCGGCTTGCTTGTTAGTCTAATCTGTCTCATGTACCTTTGGCTCTCACCTAACTGCAATAGCCAACTGAAATTTTACAAATCAGTTTTAAAGGCTATTTGTTATACTTTTGGTTGCACAGAAAGCCTTCCATATTCATAGAACTGGGGTAATAAGGAGGCACTGATATAAAGCCTCAAAGAAAACCACATTTTTCAGAAGTCGTATTCTGACACTGATTTGCTTATGAGAGTTTCAAACTTCATGTTGAGTACAAGCTTACTTTCCACTTTGACTGTATCCTGTGTGGCACAGAGTTTTGCTCTGCTAAGTGGTGATGCTGCTTGGCTGACCTCAGAAGTATTGTTTGGTATATATTGCTACATTATCTCTGCTTTATTCTAAATGAGGAAGCCATGGAATTTCCCTCATTCTAATAATAAACATAGCAGTAGAAGCTAATGTTAGGCTGGACAAGGCCCAAGTAGATTTTTATCTGGGCAGCTGAAAGGACTTGCCTCAAAATTGACTACAAATTCAGGGACTGATGCATCAGTTTGATGCCTGCCTAAAAATAAATAAGAATTGGAAAATAAAAATAACTAGAGAACAAGGGGAAGTGTGAATGTAGTCCTGGGTGGAAGTACTATGAGAGAGGAAAGCTTATTTTGAGCATATGGTCAGGTGGAATTCCAGATTTGAAATTTATGTGTAGGAAAATCTTCATGTCAGCTTCTGAGAAATTTGTGCATGTTCTTTGTATGGGTTTTTAATAACAAGGTATGAGGCTTTGGAAACAATCAAAGTAATGTGTTACATTTCTTTTTCAAATGGAAACAAGATGGCTTTGCTATCAACCAACACTTAAAGGTTTTTGTGGTTGAAGCAGATTAAAGTGTTTTGAAGTACGACACCCAAAGGGCACTTTCACATGAGTATACATGAAAGAAATTTTTTGGGGATCTCAGAAGAAATTACTACATGTCCCTGCATCAAATTATGGCAAATAGGAAAATGAAGAGTCAGGAGTCTTCCATGGATACATTTTTGCACTGTTCATTGGAGGTGCTTCCTGTAGCTTACACTGTACTGGGGTGAGGGGAGTGAGTTTAAAAGATATCAGAAATAAGCAGCATTTGGTGTTGCACCCATCAGAGTGACTGACAGCATCCCTGGGAATTCAGTGCTGTGGAAATTGCAGTGTGGTAGGAGATAAGGAGCCTTTCAAAATCTGAATTGCACAAGGACTGGGCTTTTTTTGCCCTTAGCCTACAGCACTTTGTCTTTCTAAAATTTTCTATTAAAAGTGATATTTTATGCATTTCAATAAAGGAAACACTATTTAATTTGCATGTTGTTGCACAGTAGAATATCACTGGCATTACAAAACACTCCCTGTGTGGTGTGTGTATTGAGCAAAAGCCCGCACATAATTTCAGGAGTCAGAATTTTGTATAAAGGAAATAAGTGTGCTTCAGGCCTTGAAAACAGGCACACATATAAATGTGAGGGAAGCATAAAGGTGTTATGGTCATAATTTCCCTTGTGGAAAAATTAGTCCCGTGTGAAATATGACTGCCAACTCAGACAAATTGCTGTTTGGCTTCTGTGAACAAACACTGACATTTCTCATCAGTTGTTCCAGTCTCCTCATTCACCTGGTTATAATCCATCTGATGCAGCAGTTGCTATGGTAACAGCTGTTTCAACATTTTAACCTATATAAATATTGCTCAATATAGAATTCTGTGGTAGTACAGTTAACTTTTGTAACTATTACTCCTGAGAAGAAAATTACAGTCAAAAATCAGAGCAAACAAATTTGCAAGAATTTGCTACCGAGCCAGGGAGAGTCTGGTTGGATAAAGCAAGGCTGACACCTGCTGGCTTCTTTTGCTCAGACACAAATGGATTTTCTGCATTCGAGACATGTCCAGCTTTATTTAAAATAGCCTTAAAATAGCCTAATTCCTTCTGCATTAGGAGAGTTTTGGTTTTCTAGTATCATCACATATTTCTTATTTTATCCTCTTCTTTCTGAAGGTTGTGAACAATTTTTATATAGAGCTTGTAGCTCATATTATAGACTGTAAGCATGTCCTTAGTAAAAACAAGCTTCCAATTTTTACTACCCAGATGCTTATTCATAAAGTTTGACATTTAAGACAAATTCAATGGTGCTAATTGGCTAGTTAGGCATGCTGATGGACTTCGTGTTTTGAGAGTGAATAAGGCTTTTTATATAATTTCTAAAATACTCTGTGATTTTTTTTGAGGCACAGAATGAAGAAATATGAACAAATAATCTCATCCAGGCAGAACTAGTGTCTTACTAAAAACCATGCATATGGCCAGTGCTTAAAAATCCATGAATAAATCCAGCAAGAGGATATGCATAAATACTGTATGATGTCTATTCTCCTGACACTACCAAGGGGACAGCAAAATCATGGGGGAACTGCAGGTGCACTGCAGCACTGGTAATTCCTGAAAGTGTTGCGCCTGTCAGCTCTCAAGGGCAGGCAGAAAGTCTCAGTGTCATGGGAAGGATTTCTTCAATGACAAGTAGTTTGTACGTCTCCTTTGTGGGGGTATAGCATAAACTCCCTCTGTTTAGTTTGGTAGCTAATGTGAGAGAAAGAGAGCAGAGCTTTAACTGCCCTCCCTTCTGCTCCACTTTCCTTTGAAAAGTGTTCTGCTGCTGGCATTATTAACTCTGAAACTCCCTATACAGCTGTGGGCTGCAAGGACTGGCTCTCCTATGCAACTGTGGAAGAGGCACAAAGGTTTCCTTGTGACCACTCATTCTTTTTGTGTCCCCACAAAAGGCCAGTCACAATGTAGTATGCTGTTAATAGCTGAAGCACAAGATGTGGTAATGTTAATGAAGCCTGAGCAGCTGACGCTAAGGTTTGGGGGAAACTGGGGCCTAAATGACTGTGCTTTATCTTTCTTATTGAGTCACTGCCACATGACTCTTTTGGCTTAATCCCTTCACAGCATTTTATGCAGAGGCACTACATTCAGATGTTTAAACACAAATTCATTATATGCCATGTATGCTCTGATGTCCTTGCGTGTGAATATGACTTTGTTATTACTCTGCCCTCAAGTATATTTTTCACCTGCCCATGTGAATGCTGAGGTATTTTGGCAAAGTGCTTCATTGTGGAGCTGTACTTCCCAATCCTTGAGCTGACATTATGCTCTTCTCATTAGCATGTATGAAAACGTACTTTTTAGTTTAATAAGGAGCCATTAAGAACCTGTGAAATATCAATGTGGAAGCAAAGAAACTGAGCATCATTGAAACTAGAGATGCAGTAGAGATGCAAAGAGCTCTGGCTTTTCAAAGAGAGGAAAGGAGAGAGGGGGGAGGCTAAGGGTGTGCATGCTGTGAATGTCCCTTCTGTTTGTTAGCTCTACAGCAGAGTCAAAGAAGCTCCTATCTGTGACAGGCAGACCTGACAGACGTTTTTTCTGTTTTCATTCCTGCCTCATCTTCTGTTTAATGTCCTTAGATCCCAGTGTCAGGATAGTGTGGTACTTAGTAAGTGGTCTCACAAGTCCTGCTCTTCTAGGGCTCAGAAATCCGTGATGCAGCTACTACAGGTAATTCATATTTTCCTGTCAGGGACACTGAGATGAAAGTGAAAGATGAGGGTTTGCGGGGTTTTTTTGGTGGTTTTTTTTTTTTTTCCTTTTTTTTTTTTTTTCCTTTTGGATTCAGGCAAACCAGTGTGAATATTTGAACATATTTCTAGATGCAAAATATGCGGCTCTTCATATGGATCCTAATTTGTGATCCTAACTTTTCTGTGAGAGCTTGCAAAGTAGAGGAGATGATAGTGGTACTGATTGATGCTATTAGATACTGTGAAAAAAGGTAAGGAGGAAATCAGTTCTTTTGGTGCTGTGCAAAATCCCAATAGGTTAATCATCTGACAATTGCAGAGCTGTATCATTTTAGGAAACCTGGAAACCTGACCATGTTGACTTTTATTTCCTGGCAAAAAATTTCTGTTTGTTACATTATACATGCTGTGAGCCTTTATGTCTGTGTCTCTTGAAATGGGGAGCTACTCTAAAGCATCTGGGATGACACAAACCACAGCAGATTATTGTTTTTAGAGAACTGTGTAGCCTGTGAGGCTAATGTGCTGTCACATCACTGAAGTTGTAGTTCTCATTGCAAGGAATCATACAAAGCAAGGAATAAATATGTTGGGAAGCATGTCCATCAGCAGACAAAGAAAAGGATGTCCCAGTTCTCACTTAAGTAAGTTTCCTAAATGCCTGAGATGCCCTTGAAAACCTCACCCTCAAGTCATGCCCACCCCACCCACGCCTCTGTGAAAAGCTTCTCTTGAGGCCAATTTCCTGAGAAAGTCTGTATGTAACTAAGCATAAAACTGGGACATCACTAAAGACAGAGCAGCATATGGAAGTTCTCTAGTTCCAAGTTTCTGCAGCATTTCTTCCACCCTTGTGAATCATGGTAGAACAGGCAGAAGAAATTCATGCAGCACTGTATTCTACATTTGCACATCCATGTGCAAATTCTGCCTTCCTTCAGAGAAGGAAAATATTTTGAGGCAAGCATCACAAATGCTGATAGTTTTCAGTTACTTGCAGTGAAATAGCCATCAAGTTTTTGTCTAGAAGGGTTCCTGACCTTAGAGTGGCTGAGTTTGTGAGGAGCCTCTGTCTTGTCCAAGTCACTGCTCAGAGGGTCAGCTGGAGCAGGTTGCTAAGGCTGTGTCCAGTTGGGTTTTGAGCATCTCCAAGGGTGGAGATTTCACAGCCTGTCTATTCCAACATTCGACAGTTCTTACCATTAAAAAAAAAATGCTTTACTTGTGCTAAAAGTGCAATCTCTTGTATTTCAGTTTGTGCCCCATTTGCTCTTACTCTTTCACTGGGTACTACAGAAAAGAGTCTTCTTTACTCATTCCTATCAGGTATTTATGCACAGTGATAACATCCCAGTGAGCTGTCTGTTCTCCAGGCTGGCAGCCCCCATGCTAAAGAGCAGCATAAAGAAGACAGACTGAGAACTCATGACATCTGAAATAGTTCTGAAACTGACAACTTTGAGCAAATCACAGTGAAATTCTGTGTCCTGTCCCTAGAGTAGAAGCACAGAAATCATGACCTTGTAGGAAGAGAGGCAAAAGTAGCTTCAAGATACTTCTGAGCTCCTTTAACCTTGAATTGCCCTGGGGTCTGGTGAAAGCTCTAGTGTAATCTGTTCAGTTCAAACTGTCGTTCCTCTTCAGTGTCCTATGGGAATGTGAAATAGGATTGCATGAAATAGAAATGTCATGGCTGGAATATCCGTAATGCTGTTTCTTTTGTGCCCACACGAAGCTGTAGCATGCTCCTTTCACCAGACCTTGAGAAAGGATGTTAGGAACAAAGCTTATTTGGTTCTTTCATAGTGCCTCTTCCAAAGAAACCTTGCTCAGTGTGAAGGGTTTTTAGGGCCCCTTTAGGCTTCCCTGCTGTTTTTGCATGGAAAAGAGTGACGATGAGGATTTTCTGTTTAATCTCTCTGGGTCTTAGGTATAAGATGCCTGAGACATGTCCCCAAACTGTAATCTCTTTGTGTCAGGGTTGGATTTTGAGTTGGGTTTGGACTTCATTCCATGCTTTTTGCCTAGCAGAAGGGGTGCCATTTTCCCCCTGTGTTTTCCTGCAGTGCTGGAGAGTAAATAATTGGTCAAGTAATTCAAAACCACAACACATGACTCTGCTCTGGTCATTTTTTGGGGATTGGGAAGGTCAGTGGGCCAGCAGATGACTCCTATTTTTTAGGGTGACTAGTGGTTGTGAGGACACCTTCCAGAACAGTTACCACAATGACAATGTAAGTGCAGACTTCTAGAAAATTCATTTAGGAGCTCCCCTTCCTCACGCTCCTCATACTGAGCTGGAGATGCATCTCATTGACCTGGTAATTTTGATGCAGGTCATTTTGGCAGCTGCCAAGTTAAAGACTGGAAAGAGGTTGCTTCCTCTGATTGGGAGACTTTTTGGTATTTTTGCCAACTGACTCTTCCTAAAGTTGACTTATTTTTAACAGAACAGCCCAATATCAAAGCTCTTTAAAATTTTATAAAGTGATACACTTTAGTACCTGGAGTTTGTAAGAGAACTAATTAAAGATGAGTATACAGGTAGTGTGAAAATTGAGTTTTGTCCTTGACCTGGTGACATGTCTGTTCCCCTTCACTTTTTGACAGTGATACATCTACTACACTAAATGTTACACTTTCACACAGCTATTCAATATTTGTCAATATTCTCATTGTTATTCAAATTGCATGTCCTACTCATGTATCCCTGCAGCAGTTAAAATGGTGATTGCTGGATTATAGCAGCTTTTATCATCATAACTGAATCTTGTACCTTTTTTTAATTCAAAAATTTTTATGCTCCATTAATGTATGGTACATTGGATATAAGATAGATGATGAGATTTAAGTGAGCTTGTGTCTCTTGATCTTTTCATCTCTATGCATCTGCATGGGATAAAAATATGGTCTTGAGGCCAATAAAATTGCAAAGATGTAGAGTAATGTGGAGTAAAAGAATGTTTGAAAGTATTGATTTGAATATTGTGGAAGGAAAATATTTGTAAATAAAAGTATTAGGGAAATCCAGTGTTGTCAAAAAACCAACGAACATTGATAATGAAAAAGAAATAATGGGTAATACATCAGTTTGGGAGTTCAGATTGTGATCATGCAGCAAAAAATTCATTAATTTCCAGTTAAATCAGAAGAAATAACTTTCTTAAGTTACATTGCAGACTGGTGTTGGTTCTCAATCTCTGAATGAATTCTGTTTTTCCATAATAAAGGAAAAAAATCAAGAGTTATTTAATATCTATGTGATCTATGTGATTGGATTTAATTGGATTTAATTTTTCTTTTTAAGCCTAAAAAATCCTGGTCAGAATGGGAGAATCTGTAAATATAGGGAGAAATATTTCAGTTCTGCAAATCAGAGATGACAAGTGCTGTCTTATTTCTCCATGATAATTACAAGCTACACTAAAGATTATAAAACTGAAATTATGTTACCTGTCTGAAAAATTATCGGAATTATCATACAGGAAAATAAAATTATTTTGCATCTTTCCTCACTAAAAATTTTCACTAGATGGTAATGATTTGGAAGGTGAGCTTTATTCTTGTTATTTCTCCTTTATCAAATCTCATGTTTTAGCTTTTGTACCTTTAAATCTTGGTGTGAAATCAAGTGACCCTTCTTCACTTTGACAAAGCCCTTGTCTCCAGTGGACAGTGACTAGCCTGAATTTAGTGGCTAGACCACTTTTAATCCAAGGTAATATAGCAGTTAAGGAAAAAGGTTTTGAAACAAGTCACTCAGTATCCCTGAAATAATGCTTTGTTTTCTTGAAAGCAGGCGGGTCAACCTTCAAACCCACCAGCCAATATCTGCTGAAACATACCTACATATTTCTAGCTGCCTTTTCCTTTCCTTGCTTTATCTGCTGTGTTCATGGAGGAATATGTGTGGGCTGACTGGCAGGCTGAGAGGATCTGCCTATGGCTAGAGAGCCTCCTCCTGTCACGCAGGTGTTTGCAAAGAGGAGCTTTGTCCTCTCACTGACTGTCTGCCTTGCTCATTGTTGCAATACTCCTCCCATCACAGTGGAAGTGTCTTGTGTCAAATGCCAAATTAAATGTTCAAATCAGGGCAGTTCTAACAGTTTATTGCAGTGCATTGTCAATTTGATCAACATAAGTCATTCAGATAAACCAGATTTTTCGAAAAGATCAGGCTTTGGCACCTCTACAGTCTACTGATTTTTTTTCAAGTCATACCCTAAGAATCTGTTTTAAAATTCAAGGAATGAAGATGACTCCTCATTTAATTTGTCCTCTCCCAGTGAGCTGGTGTATAGTAGACAGCTGGCAGACCTGTAAGGAGTTGCTTCAGTGCTCTCATTCTGATTTTTTCAGGCTTTTCTCAGAGATACTAGGACAGTCTTCATTTCCAGTTTATTCTTTTGGGGTTTTGTATTGAGCTCATGACCAAAGCACCAGAGTGACATGCAGCAGAGCACGGAGCAGCATGAGGAACAGCTGGTGTATGTTTATGCTCTCACCCTCTCCTCAGGGGGCGAGTGTGCCCAGCTGAATACTTTCCTCTGGAATTATTTTAAATACTGTGCTAATAAAAGACAATTGAGGGTAGAAGAAATGTGCTTGTTGTTCAGTGTATAAATAGTGATTGTTATGGTGTCCCTATTTCCTTGCTTAGCTCAAGCACTGAGCAAGGTTCCAGAACCTGTCTGCTTCACAGGCAGGCTTTACTCTTTGTTGAGATTGTTTAATGGATATTCTTTTTCTGCTGCTTTTGAGAGAGAAAGATGTTGGGTTTTGCCTTGTTTTATTAGAATAATATGAAGGAGAGCTCAAAAAAAAATGGATTTCTCTCTCTCCAAATCCATAGATGTCTTTCTGAGGAAAGTGGATGCTTGTAAACACAGAGAAATAGCACTGCTATTTCAGTGAAGCCAATGACAATTAGGCTTATCTATAATACAACTTCTGTGTCTGGAACAAGATGAAAATTTGACAGGTGGCACCAGTGAGAATTATCCTTTTGGAAATGATTGTTGGAGCCATTATGAATTGTCTATGGTGTTTAGAGCAATAGAAATTGACCAGAATGACACTACTTTCATTTTATTCTCTGTTACTTCTTTCTGTCAAAGGATATTTTCTTATCTAAACCTTGTCTTTAATCAGGGAAAATTTTATTCTATTTTCCTTATATTGTATTGCTATGGCAACACAAGATGAAATGGCATTCTGAGCTGGCTATCACAGAACTGCTTCCCCCATTGTGTCCAGTGCCCAGCCTCCGTTAAGGGCTGTGCACTCCCCTGAGTGCAGGGTCTGGTGCCTCTGCTCCCTCGAGCGATGCTGGCTTAGCTCTGGGGAGGAGTCTGTGATGAGTCAGAATAACACTGTGGACATTTTGACATATTTATGCTTCCACAGGTACTGGGGCACATCAAGGACCTGTTAGTCTACAGCAGCAGCATGCAACACAGAGCAAATCGTCTCCAGGAGCGGTGTCACTCCTCACACATGAGGACTCCTGGCTCACAGGGGCTGGGTGTTACACTGGCCAGTTTGAGTATGAGCAGCAATCCCCCTGGGACAGCTGAGGCTTCGCAGCTCAGCACTTACCTACAACTTTAGGCAAGACAGCGCAGTCTGATGGGTGCTGTGCTGCTCCAGACGTGCTCGGTGCCAGTGATGGGCAGGTTGTGCCTACCTGAGCTGCAGTCGAGCCTCTGTGTTGACTTATCCCTGAAAACTTCTGTTTTCCCAATGTCTCCTCTTTCCAGAGGAAGCCTGTTGTGCAGCACTGAGCCAACACAGCCTGGCCCAATTTTACTTGCTCCTCAATGGATACTCTAGTAACCTGATGTTTCTATTCTAGAAGGGTAATAATGATTCTTTCTGGAGTGAAACTTTACCTGTAGCAGAATAATTACAGTGAATTATCTGGGGGTATGATTCCAAGGCAGCAGTTCCCAGGCACTTGCTTTGAAGAATGTATCTCTGCAAATGTGAGAAGGCCGATTTCTGACAGTCTGCTATTGATTACAGAAAATTGTTTGGTTCTAGTTTCACCCTCAAACATTTGTCTCTCTGCTGCCTTGTTTTGGAAGATGAAGCTTCTCAGAAACTGAACAGTAGGTCTTATTGATATCAACTCTATTTTACCTAACAGCTCATTTACCTCTTTCCTCTCTGCCTGCCTCCCTCCCTTTTCTTTCCATGCTGCTGCTAGCAAGCTAATTAGGCTGCTCCCTCAAGAAAAATTCATCCAAGGCTGTAATAGCCATATCAGATGGAAGCTAGGATAAAACTCTGCGCAGTATAGCCTTATAAGTGCCTCTCAGCTTCCCACAATGTTTCCCTGCCTGCTTTTGCTTTGTAGGAATTCTCTCATGATGTGTTCTATGGAAGTACAAGTTAAATTAATTAAAAGAAATTATGATGTGTGTTTCCTGAAATATCCTCCTTGATTTCCTTTTATCCCACTTATTTATATGGGTGCTGAATCTCAAGCTTTGTCCAAAAAGCCCACATTGTGTATTTCACTATCTTTCCTTTTGTAAATCCTTAACCTTCTGTTAGACTAATATATTAAAATTCTTCAGACATGGAGTAGCAATGTTCATAATCTCCAGTTCATTATCTTAATTAGATCTGTCTTATATTATCCCACGAGTTTATTCTCGTTACTTTAAAGGTGATCAGTCTTAGAAGGGAATGTGAGCAGAATTTAGTGAATTCTATTGTGGCAACATTTCTCTGATCTGGCTTTGAATCTTTCAGGTGTAATAATGATAGTGCTGCTGGTGCTGTTAATTAAAAATTGCATTTGAATGGTATGAATATTCATTTTGGAGAATGAACACAGAATTAACTCAGGGGGGTAAAATGTCTTTAATGGCCCAAGGATGTGAATTGAACCTGGCTCCCCATTAAAACACAAATGAATCATTAAAATGATAGAAATTCAAAATCCTCCCACCCTGCAAACTATTAGTAAAGTATTGCCCAGGTCGAGCCTGTCTCCTAAGGTGGCAATAGACATTAATGTTCATCCTTCAGTAACAAATTATACGACATATACTTGACATACAGCTCTGTCCAGGAGCTAATATCTGATGCTAAATCTCTGTTAAATAATTTAGAAGGGCTATTGCTTATTTAAAATTCTCAGGTTAAAGTGCTGTATCTGTAAGATCCAGGTTACTTTTAATAGCTTTTTGTGGAAGGTCAAAATTGCTTTCCCAGAAAACGATCCAAGATGCTGTTGGGGAAGATACAGAAAAGAAGAAGTGCTGAGACCTTTGATAATGAAACTCTCTATACCCAAATTCTCTCTCTGCCAAAATTCAGGGCTTTAATATTCTGGGCAGGAATGTTAAAAATGTGTCTTTGTGATGTGAATAGCACCAATGAAGATATTAAAGGGATGTCTTTTTTGTTTTTTTTATTTTTCTGAATTTATTTGTTGTCATTTTTATCTGAACAAAAGCAACATCAAATAATGAATACCTTTTTTAAAAGCTTATCTGGTATTGCAGCATGTTTAAAAAAATGGGACCACAAACTAGAGATAAAGCCTCTTTGGTGTAGGAACGTTATGTGAAGTTTAATGGGCATTTGGCAGGGAATATTCTGCTGGCTGTTTGCTAGTTGCCAAGGGAATTCACAGGATGCATGTTCTAGAATAAAATGCTCTGTAAATAAACTGGGGTCAGTTAAGGTAATTTGCATGGTGCTTTTGACTGGAGCACCAGGGTCTGGGCTTGCTGTGCAGTCAGAGATTAGTGCACTGATGTGTGCTCTCTCCTTTCTTGCTCTGCAGTTAAGTCCTTCTTATGCAAGACACTTCTCAGTTGAGGTCTGCTCTAGATATCTGCTTGGGAAAGCCCAAATCAGCTCTTCATGTATGCCATTCAAGACAGAATTTGGTCTTCCCTTGTGCAAGGGAGAAAAAGAAATGCTTTGTCTTAGGGATTCAAGCTGTGTCATGAAATAAAAGGATGGAGGTTTCACAGTGAGAACCCCTTCCTCCTATGCTTCTAAACGAGGATAGATAAAAGCAAAAGGATTCTGCTGACCCCTGAGTTTTCTTGCTTGTGGTGAAGAGGAGATGTAGTAAGCTTTTCTCTGGGGAGGATGTAACAGGGATGTGGAGAGTATGTGATTAAGATTCCTTGTACAGTGGGGATCTCCCTATTAAGCTGCTCCTCTTCCACCAGTGGTAGTAGAAGGGAGGTCTGTCCTTGGCCTTGCACTTGTTTGTGGTAAAGAGGGCATTTTTTGCTGGTCCTATGTGGGAACTGAACTGTAATTTGCAAATAAAATTATAGGAGCAAATAAAGGAAATATTAAAAAGCAACAAAAAACTACTACCAATATTTAATCTGTTTTTTAATATCAGTGTTATTTTTTGTATATGAGACTGAAGAAATGTGATAAAAAATTTAGGGTCGCTGTATCTACATACAGCACACATACATAAAAGCCAAACATCTTGTTTGGCTTGTGGGGCACATTTAAGGTTTTTAACTATTGATGTGTTTTATCACTGAAGATGCTATAGTGTGTGTGTGCTTGGTAGATCTGATTTTGGGGTCACAGTGGATATACTGTCTCCAGAACTACAACTAGTTATTCACTCTGGATTGTCTTTGACATTTTAGTCCTTATACAGAGAATCTATCTGTGTGTCAAGACACTCAGCCCTTTCTGAAATCAGATTTTTCAACATCTAAATAGCAGCAGAGAGTCACTTAAGAAAATCTCAACCACAGCATATCAGTGCAAATGTGTGCCACTTGCAAACTCTATTGAACAGAGTAGCATGAAGGCTTAATTTGGGCTACTAATTAGACTTGAGAAGGAGGCTGCGGCTGGACAGCAGCTGTGAAAGAATGAACAAACTCAGAGTTTTGTTCCATCTGATCATGTTTTTCACCCTTGTTTAACTATCTGGCAATTATTGTGCATATGCTTGTGTTGTTCTTTAAAATTTATCCTGCAAGTGAGACACAGCAGATAATGAGAAGCTGATTTTTCTTTCCTCCCCTGTGGTTTTATCACACTGTGAAGGCCAGGCTCAAGGTGAGGAGTACCTGGCCTTGCATTAGTGCCAGATGTTTTCCCTGGTATTTCTTTGGAGGAGCAATCGTATTAATTTATTCATGTAATGTCGTAGTTCTCAGTTTTGAGGAGAAGCATGTGCTTGCCTTTTGTGCACTGCTTTTGCTTTGTATATTTTTGCAGAGTCTATGTGTCTAGTGCCTGATAGCTAATCCCAAGGACAGTGCGATTTAATAAGAGAAAAGAATGATATGGCTGCATCCTGCCCATTATGCCCCTAGGAAAGAGATTTTTATTTGCTGTCAGATGTCATTGATGGTGCATTTGGCTTCCTTTCATCAAGTGACAATTGCAGTTTTAAGAGTACAGTACAGAGAGCCACTTTAAACCCGAACATCTCAATTCACAAGTAAGAGGAGGAAAAAAAGTTGTGCAGCTGGAGGATGCTATGTCTTCTTGGCAGCTGTCATTGAAAAGGCATGTGAATGCTCTAGAAGTCAGGTGTCATAAACGCTCCATCCAGAGTTTGTCACGTGCCTGGAAATATCATAGTGTTGGACGTTTCTGAACATATTAGATGTCTCTAGACAAGCTTGCCATGGAATTTGCTGTGTTGAAATTAGGGAACAAGGAATTAATATAAGTGAGATCGACATCAAAATCTCCATGTTCTACCATGGTCACAGAGCCTTTTTGTGTTACTTGGATCAAAATGTTTGACTTTGGTAGGAAGAATGTTAATAACAAATTCTCTGCCCTTTCCTTGGTTCTCCAAATCTTTAGATACACCCACAAGGGGACAGCTCCACATTTTAAGGGCAGATGCATGCATGCAGTGGTGGTCATGAGGAAAAAGCACTATTCCAATGTAAGACATTAGAAAAATATTATATAGTGTGCTCACTGTATACACTATTAGCAGCTCTCAAACTTCTTTCTTTTATTCCATTCTCTTCTCTTCCTCTTCTTCACTGGGGGCTGATGTCATCACTGGGATAGAAAAAAAGAAGAACGCTGAAGCCATGAAGAATATCTGTGACTTTTCACTCGATCTACACTTCTGTCTTCTAACAGGTCCTTGTTTGGAGGAGGGCAGTGCTTGAGAAAGCTGCTGTGTGTGGGTTGTCTGGGAGTTTTGGCTATATGCAGGATCCCAAGTCCCCACTGTGTGGTACATTAGATACCCCAGATTGCCTATGGAGTTGTTCCCAAGTTTGCACATAGTTTGATCTCCAGGAAGTGCATGGCTGCTGAGTTGTAGTAATTTTGCCCCTCTTTTTCTACAATGTATTCAGTGTGTTCTGTGCTTGACAGCAGCTGCACTACCTATGTATGGGGGCACTTAGTATGAGTCGCTATAAAATCCATGAACTTGAGAATTGTTTAGATCTGATGCCTGGTGACAGCTGGGACAAGGAAGGGGTGAGATTTGAATCTGCTCTCTTTGGCCTTGGACTCTGGTGTTAACATACAGGTTTTCTGTAACGTCCTGTTCCTTTTCAGTTGTCACTGGCTGGCTTTCTCTGTGTATCATTTCTGTCAACTATTGAAATCAGAGTGTCTCTTCCTATTCCAGCTGGCAGTTGCCGAAGCTATGTGAAACAGAACTGGATATACAGAAGAACACTTTCATTTGTTTTTATGTCAAGTGAAGATGTAACACTAGAAACCTAGGGGTGCTTATTGATGCAGGGGACACCAGGCTCTGAATGCTGGAATTCAGCTCAAAGGAAGCAAGACAGATGGGAAGACAAAAAAAAAAATCCGCACTTGTCAAGTGTGACTCATCGCAGGTGAGTCTAAAGAATAAAAGTAGCATCTCCTTCCAGTATATTAGGGCTCTGCACAAGAAATCCTTTGATAACATATATCTGTTGTTAATTTAATAGATTTTTGAATGAAGATGGTGAAAAAATTACATGCAGCCTCACTGCACTGAGTTAATACCAGATTTTAATATGTAAGGAGTACTGGACACCAGTCTTCCTTCTGTACTTGTGGCCATAGGAGATTGAAAGAGTTGAGATCAAGGCCATCAAGGAGAGTGGAAGTACCCACAACATCTTACTCATTTTGCATTGCAGTTGTCAAGTAAGTCCATGAATATTGTGGATTCCTGGAGTAATCATCTGCGCAATAGTCTCCTAAAGAAAACTTGTGATTTCACTTTGTGTCTCACCAGGTGATGACTGGTTCATGATTGCACATAGACTTCCTTTTGATATTTCCAAGGGCTGTTCTGTACCCCATAAATCTTAATATATTTGTAATGCTTGAAAATCTATTGCATATAGATTCAAGCATAAGATTTGTTTCCCAGTTTGTATGAACTGCAAAGAAATACTCTGACCACTTGACTGCATGTCTAGTCTTACAATTTTCTGTGACACATTTGTATTGTATGTTAAACAAGATGTGACTTTTAAGATGAAAGCAGGGTTTGATTTTTAAAAGTGTAACAATGACAGGAAGGAAGGGATACACTGTTGTCTGTCTTTAGGATATAATGAGAACGTGCTACATTTGTATTATTTCTTGGACTTACATTTCATTACAGTTATTTTCCCAATGAATACATTGCATAGTATGCTACTTTCTCTTTTCATTACCATCTTTTTCATGCAAAGGCAGTTACAGAATCTTAATGATTCTGTTATTTGAACCTTTTTAATAATTTCTATGTTTGAAATGACCTCTTTTTCACCTCTTCCCTAAGGTTACTGGGGTTGAGATAAGGAGTTACTTTCAAATCAAATTACTCACCAAAGAAAAGGGAAAGATAGTTTAGATAGTTATTGTCACAATTGCAGATATTATAAAAAGGATGAGGAAAAAAAAAGAAAAAGAAGTCTGAAACCTCACTAGTTTTCCACCACAAAGCAGAGAAAATAATAATTATAGTATGTGAGTCTGATTCAAAATTCACTGAAAAACAAGGATCTCTACATATGAGATTATTCAGGTTTCAGACACCATCAAATCAGGCTTAGTTGTGGATTTGGGGTGAAAAGTTCCTGTCTAAATTATTGGTATCACTGACAATGTGTTCTTTAAAAGTTATGTCATCATGAAAGATATATAAATGTGGTTGGTCATGTGCACTTGCAATATTCTGGGAATGTTTATTTATAAGACTTCTTTGTATTCAAACGAGTGGAGAAGAATAGATCTTCATTAGGATTCAAGGTGCTGTCTGGTGATATGGATTGAAATGGGCTGCACACAACTTGGATCCATCGTCTGTGTGGGAAAATGGTGTGTGGAAAATACTTATAAAACTCCAAATATTTGTGTCCAGAAGCAAAGTTTGTTACCACACAGTTAGACTGAACAGACTCTACCCACCGCACAACTCTCACTGTTTAAAGACATGACTGAGTAGTGTGTAATGCTTCACAGACATCTGAGGTAGTCAAACAAGATAACCAAGTAATAACAGTCAAGATTAAAGATCCTGCACTTTCATTAAGACTTGCATGTGTGCACTGACCATTTTAAATGATAAATACACTTCCTTCACATGCCCTGTACTTTCTATAAAAGTTGTTTTCCTACAGTGGGCAGGGAGATTGCATGAGAGACTCATGGGAAATGCACAAAGAACAAATACAGGCAGAGGATTTACCTGCAAAGAAATTGTAGAGAGCAGGGTTGCTTTATTTACTCACACTCTCCAATCTTCATCTGAATAAATAAAGTGGTGTCGTGGGGCATGCTGCAATACTGATAATGAGTTTTATATTCATTCAGCCTAAGAAGCTTCAACAGATATAGTTTGCCTGTCAAATGGATTTAAAATTGTATTGTCTCTGCCTTGCTTTCTGCACTGATTGTTTTTGTATTGCTGCTCCATGCCTCAATAGACACTTTGATTGGTCTATATCTGTCACTTTGTTCACATGAGTCTCCCCATAATCTGTAATATGAAACTCTTTGTTTTAATACAAAACCTCAACATGTGCTCCTATGAAGATTATTAACTTAGGGATATGTTGACCAAAATTGTATTTTGCTTTCTATTCTTGGTTTTTTTGTTTTTTTCTTTTCTGTGTACATTGTATGGTAGGCAACAATCCACTTAATTTGAGATCTCAGCTTAGTGACAGAACCATTTTAGAAGGGATGTTGTGGGTACAGCTGCAGACATTTCCACAGGTTAGATTACCATGCTGCACATAGGTGTAATAATAAACCTTGGCTACCCTTGGCTTAGCTTTTATTTTAAATTCATAAGAACTGAATCCTAACTTTCATCTGAGAGTATGACTGCAATTTAACAAGCCTTTAAAGCATGTATTCCATCTCAAATACATTACCTTAAGAATGAATGATTTAATCCTGCCACAATGGTTGGGTATATAGACTATACCAAAGCATTGTGTGTTGTTAAAATACCCCAATGGCTTTGGAGAGCACTGCTCTGAGGAAGCCTACTTGGGTACCAAAAGCATCACAATCATCCTAATGAAATGGTCTTTCTAAGATTAAATTCCCTTCAGCAAGTGAGTTGAAACTTGTAAATACTATAGATGTATTCTCAGTCAGGATGAGAATTATCAGTCTGACTCTGGTATTTATACCTTAGGTATATACCTTAGTATCTACCTTAGGTGTCACTCTGGACTTTTGCCATTTCTTTAAAAGAAGACCAAATTTCACTTTTAATGTGTCAGAATACACTGGTTAATAAATACACTGGGCTTTTAAATATATACAATATAAGAAAACTAACAGAAGTCGAACTCCTTCCTTAAAAAAAAGGTGATAATAAATAAATAAATAAATAAATAAAGCAAGACATACACTGAAATGAAAGCATAATCTAGATATATATACTTCACATTTTAATAATTTTTTGGATGTGCTCTCACCACAATAACGTAATACAAAGTTTAAAACTTTGTAGAGCATATTGTTTATTTGTAGGCAGAGAATAATAGTTTATGTTTCTCTTTGAGGGCACTAGGTCTTCTGATTTCCATATGCTTCTGAGCACCCTCTGAGCATCTGCTGAAACACCAGAGAGTTAAGTTAGTATCAGGAAAACATATAATGTCCTGTAAAGCAAAATTGTGCACACTAGATGTCTTTATCAGTTCCTTTAAAATGGGAGCTTTAAAAATTACTAACAAGAAGATTAGAAAATGAGAAGGATATAAAAAAAAACTTAGAAGAAAGATTTTCTTTTCCAAATTCATGTAAGTCATCGATTTAACTCAAACTTAGGGATTTGCATTTGAGTGTGATGGCAATAATAATAAGTGAGATAAATCAAATTAATATCCTTGCAGATACAGTTAGTTTAATAATTTTGCCATTTCCATTCCCTTTTTATCTGCATTATCACAATTCAATAACATACTACAGTAAACCAATGCCGCAATGAACTTTTTTCTGTGCCCAGCATGAAGAGATTAGAATTTCTAATTTATTGCTCAGATTGTCATATCTTGCCTTATACAGCACGTTTTATTGCAAAAGGAAGCCAGATGTAAAGAGGAATTAAATTTTTCAGAGTTTGTATGTATGTACTTCTGGGGTGAAACAGAGACCTTTTTCAAAGCAACCAGCAGTATCACACAACAATTAAAACAGAATGCCCCGAGAAACTGGATCAGGATGTAATCATTTTCCTGGGATCTTAGGAGTTCCAGAACAGACAGGACATGTACTCAAATACAGAGATATCAATACTTGTCTATATTCAGGGGATTTTCATACTTATACACCCTCACTGGTATCTAATCTGCTTTTATAGTCTCAGAATTTGGACTTTGGGAGGATGGAATATGAATGGTCTGCAGAGGACAAACCTGCTTTTTAGCCTAGGGCCACTGAGTGGGGCTGTAAAGCTCCTATTGCAGCCATTGCCAACAAATTGCAGCCTCTCTGCATTTTCCTTGCTGGAATTACTGGATTCAACACTCATCAAGATGGCCTTCTCTATTAGGTGTCATGAAAACCTTTTCTGTGTTTTTTTTTTCTATCTCCCAAGTGTGAGCCAAGCACCATTTTATACATATGTATGTACAGAAGCACTCCCAGCTAGGATGTCCTTCTCAGCATAAAGGACAGCTATCTGAGGGAGTTGTGCAGTAGTAATTGTGCTGGGTCAGCAATCTCTTAATACCAGCAGTTTAAGCCCCCGTGTCCATAACTGTCCTCTGTGTGTTTACACAAAGGATTAATATAGACACGTACAAACCTTTCAAGCCCATGTGTGGGCTGGTTAATAGTTTACCAAGCCTTATCATCTACCTTGGTCCTCCCACTTCTCCTTGTTCCTGCTGCCAAGTGTGCCTGGAGCAATTTTTAATGGAAGGGTTATTCATTATATGAATAGCTAGTGCTTTTGTCTTCAATGCTGTTCCAGGTGCACAAGCCATTTGAAGGAAAGAATTTCAATCCCTCACTCCACCCCAGGCTTCAACATGACCTTGGTCAAATATACCTAGCTTTGCACATATGGTTGGATTCAGTTCTGAAACTGAGTTGGCTCCTGGAATGGAGTTGACAAATCTGACGTGGGTGCCTGATGTGTGGGGAAGTTTAAGGCCCTGAGAAAGGGATTCCTTTTTCTTTATGCCTCCATGTCTACTCATTTGAACAAATAATTACATCCTTTTCTTCTTAGAAGGTACAGAGAAATGGTAGGGAGAACAATAATGCCCATCTTTTACAGAGTGGCTGGGAGATAAGTGTTCCATCAGAGAGCAGAAGAGCTGCGTAAACAGATTATATAGGTGTTTATACATTTTTGTCTTGATAAAGCAGGGCAAAGACACAAAATCAGTCAGAAAGTAAAATTCATATCTAAGACTGAGCATGCTGTAGCTTTTTTGTCATTAATTTCAGTTTTTTCAGTGAGCGCAATGTCACAATTTATTACTTCTGTTGTAAATAAGCAAATTATTCAGCAGTAAGAGGGAGGGGGCATGCAAAACCTAGACACAAAAGCAATACTTTTTATATAATAAGACTCCAGAAACATTAGAATGTTACTGTGCTAGCATACACTCAGCTGAAATAGTTTTGGTTTCACCAAGGCCCTCCTGAGGTAGCTCTGACAGGCTATTTAACTCTGCAGAGCTCAGTGACAGCTGAAACTAAACACATTCAGCCTTTGCAAAAGACTTTAAGCATACCAATAATGGAAGAAATGGAAAACAAAGAATTGTAGATGTATAAACAATAAAAAAACACCCTTTAGGATTTTCTAAAGGATCGTTATTATCGTGGTTAGGGTTTCTTAGTACTTTTGGAGTTTTTTCTGCCATACCTTTTTTCCTGTTTTAGGACTTGGGGTTTTTTGCCCCTTTTATTAGAATACTGCTTGTAAAATCCGTTTTTAAATATCTCGTCCTTCTGCCTTTCCTCTGTGTTGCTTCCATTCTCCATCCCTTCTTTAATCTGAGAGTTAAAATTGTCAAGAGTTAATGTCTCAGGCAGTGATTTCCATTGTTTTCCTGGGGAGAAGCTGTACATGACCCTGAGACTCATTTCTGTCTCACAAGCAGGGTCTCTTTTTCCATTAATTTATTCCATGTTGAAAATAAGTAAAAGAACAGAGTTCATAAATTAATGAGAATTCGTAAGTCTACTTAAAAATATTCTCCAGGCCATCACACAAGATCAGAAATTAAAATATGGAGATGTTTCAAAACTCCATGTAATTTGGTGATTGACCCTACAATAAACACTAGGAAACTCTATTCCCTTCATGGCCAAATACCACACACACCTTGACTTTGACTTGACACATCTTGACTTTGCTTGTGTTTCAAAAACTTAAAATTTAATTTTTCAAAATTTTTAAACTTTAAATAAATGTAGTTGAGCTTGAGAGAAAAAAATAGCATAACAGAATTACATTTAACATTGTATTTCTCTTATCCTAGCAGTGTGCAGCTTAGACAAGCTACACTGTCCCCAGAAGGTAATTACTTAATAAATATCCACTGCTTCACAATTTGTGATCAGTCAAGGTAATACAAGTTCACAGAATGAGGAATAGCTTGATTGGTAGCTCAAATTTTTCCTGAAGAGATTGAAAATCCCATGCTTCTCTTGTTTGACCCTGTATGAACCTATTGATTTGGATAAAGGCTTCTCTGAGCCTCAGTGGTCTGAAGACATCAAGGGAGCTAATATGAAATGTATTTTGATTTGGATGACGCCCTTTGGGGACTTAGCTAAATGAATTTCCCAAGTATTTTATATGGCCTGAAAGAATGGATATTTAGACACTTATTGTGGATCATCTAGAGTTAGGTAGCAGCTTATATGTTGTAACTTGATCATAGACCTGAGCTTTTTGATTTGGAAACAATCAAAGATCTCACTGAAATTCCTGGGCATGGCAATCACTCTCCTTTAAGATAAATGAGAACAGTGAAGTGATAGTAGGTGGTAAGCAGCAACTGACACAGTGGAATTGCTACTATGAACACTGACAGCAGATCCCAGCAGCCCCAAATTTCTGCAAAGCAGACTCAGAGCCTAAGAATCTAGTTAATAGAGCAGAGACTCAGCAACCATGGGGAAAAAAAAACCCCAAAAAACCAAAAAACAAACACCACAGAAAGTACTAGAAACACAGGTAACAGAAATATATGTGGCGTGATGGAAGGAAAACCAAAGGGGACAAAAGCAGGTTAGGGGCAGAATGATTGTTAAAAAGACAGATTTAGAATGCTTGAAGGCAAAACAGGAGAGAAGAAAAAAAAAGAGAAAAAAAAAGGCATCCTATTCCTCTTGCTGCTGTATCAGGGATTTCTGCTTGTTCCTCATAAAGTAAATGGTTTGTACCAGAGCAATCACAGGCTCTCTCATTAATTTATCCCCCTAACAAAACAATTGAGAAAACCCCAAATATCGGTTTAGCTACTTGGATAAGAAGAATAAGGATATAAAAGAGAGAACAATATTTCCAGCTGTGGAATTTGCTAGATATCCAGTGAAGTGTGTTGTTCAGCTGAGTTTTGCATAAGAAATACATTTATGTTGCATTTCTAATGCAAATTGCACGTATTTTACATGGACAGAATGAATTCTTGCTGGCTGGATCTTCAGCTTTTCAAATCAATAGAAAGACTCTAATGTATTTTCAATAGACTTTGGAGCAGGCCCTTCCTCCCATGCACTCAAAATGATTTACAATCAATTTATGGCAAGAATCCACTTCAGAAAGCCTGAAAACTACGAATATGCAGTTTCATGGGGAAGCTAGCATCAGTGGCCTAAAAATAGACTCAATTTCAATATACTGATCCAGATGCCTGCCTGTGAAGAATTTAGTCCCTGTGCATATGCTATCTAGCTTTTAGTGGCTTGAACAAAAGAGGCAGAAGACTATGTTTAAGGAAGTGATGACAAGTGCCTCTTTTTATCAAATGCTCCATGCACCAAAATGGAAATACTCAAGGAGCTTATTTTGATGGCATGTTATTTCTGACCTCCCAGTAACTTGTCACGTGCCTGACGCCAGAATTGTTACAGCTAAATAGATCAACCACTTACATTTATACAGATGGATCTGTAAAGAACCTTTTCATATGGCCTGTTCTAAATGCAGTGGGGCTTTTTCCCCCCACCACCCCCAGCTACATCTGTACCTTAGGATTTGGGATTTTGCAGTTTCTGGCTATGGAGGAGCACCAGCAGTGTTCCACCTTCTTGCTGAGGTAAAACTGAGGAGCAAGACCTCCCTTCCTTTACGCCAAAAATACACTCACATATGCTGACTAAAAGGGGGGAGACACAGTTTACACCAAGAGGTCCACCAGTTTGAACAGCCTGAGACTGAGAAGATGTTTCACAGGATTCACATCCGAAATAATGCAAATATAGACTCACAGCTCTATATTGGGGAATACATATATAGCATATGTGCTACAACCCTCAGCATTTCTGGTATTTACACAGAAGGAAGGACCAGAAAGAGTCAGTGAGCAGGAAAAAGAAAAAGATGAACTAGCAAATCCCCAAAGGCACAGAATATTTTGACATTAAAAACTAGGGTAAGGAAAGATGATTAGGAAAGGAGATGATGTATTGCTCTGAGCAGGCAGATGGGGGAGTAGAGAAAGAACAGTTCAGAGTAGAAAACTACCTGGAGCAGTTTGTGAGTAGAAGAGGAGGAAATGGATGAGGATGACAAATTAGTATTCTGGTTTAGGAACTGATAACTTACTGTTGTGCATCTGACTCCTTGCAATGTGAAATAGGGGACTTTGGGGAGTCCTAATTGGGATTGAGAGAGGTTGTGGGAGTCTTATGTTCCAAAAATGCTTTTCTTTGCTGCATCAGCTAAAGCATGTCATAGCAAATCCATACTAAGAGCAACCAGATGGGACTGCAGGAGAGTTGGTAGAGATACTGTTTAAAAGGTCCTTGGTGGATTTAACTTCTGCATATTCAGCATTATAAGAAAATAGCAATCAATTTCATAACACTTTGCAAAGATTACAGCTCAGGGCTGAACAGACAAAAAGAACAAAGTCTTGGTACACAACTAACAAAATGTGGTAATCAGAGAGTTAATTCTAAATCAATCATGAGACCAAACAATACTGGGAATCCAAATCCTGCCAAAGCAAACAGCAAACCACAGGTCAGAGTCACCTTCCCCCATGATTGTAAGAAAGAAAAGTGAATTTCATTGTGAAATGCCTGCCACCAGGACAGGACTTGGCATCACAAGTACTTGACCAGATTCCTTAGATCAGCTCTCTAGGATGCAACTTTGTTCAGTGAGAAGCATGTCCAGAATGATGATGAGAGAGCTGTGAATGCTCCATACATTCACTTGGGTATGTGTCACTTCAGCCAGATTGAAGGCTGCCCTCTGGAAACTGATGCAGAGACTGCTTTATCCCTTACAGGAAGACACTTATTTTGTTTTGTTGATAGAAACCAAAATTTCTTAGAATTGTCACCCCAACAAAAATAAAGCTGAAATATACCCAGATATTTCTATACCACTGCAAAAACTGCCTGTGTCCTGCTGCTACAATCAGTGGAGAAGGGAGCCAACACCTGGTGTGAATGCACCTGCCAGCAAGGGCTGCCTAGGATGACTTCTGTCCTTTTCTCACCCTCTGCCTCTGTTTTTAAAACACTCCCTTTCATCTCAACCTAGTGCTGCTAAATAATTTTCACTCTTTACATCCTCATCTCTCCAAACTGTAGTCCATGAGACAATTGCTCCCAACTCACAGATGGTGCTTCATGGCATTTGTAAACTCCTGCTGTACAATTGCAACCCAGAAAGGATAGAAAATGCTGTAGTGGGCTGGAGTTTTAGTGGAATTGCATCAAACTGGAAACTTGGTCTGTGTGAAACACAGAGATAGATAGGTTAAAAAAACTGTTGAGGAAATAACTGTGCATTTGTACAAAATGAAGATTATTCTGAGTAACCTTTCTTTCATTACAGTAAAAGAATTTTAATAGTGCTGGTTTTAAATCATCAAGATTATAGTTCCTAGAAATGAAATACATTGAACAAGGAGTTTTCTTCCTATTATTTTTACTATTGTTTTTGCATTCCTTTTCATCTCCAAAGCTTTTGCTCCAAGGTGTTGGATCTTGCCGTACACTTCCTGACAAATGCATGCTTTGATGCTGATAGTTCAGCTCTGGACTCCTCTTTTCCTCCAGACCAGATGTTTGACTTCTCCCTGCTAATAGTTAACATGGTGCTACCTCATTATACACCTCTCTCTGGAAATTATGCCAGTGCTGCTTCAGTGTGAGCCAAGAGCCGTGCAGAATCAATGAGACAGCTGGCGTCCTCCATGGGGATGGACTACTTTACCTTTTGGATTCAGGCAGTCACTGTGAGCTGAGATCCAGGATGCTGTGAATGGTTTTTCATAAGCAGGTGAGAACAAAAGGGCTTTGAAAGCCTACTTCAATAGAATCTGGAGACATGGAGCTCTCTTGATCAAAAAAAAAATAAATTACACATACACAGTCCAGTTGCATTTTCATCTTAATTGATTTTTGTATGAGATGGAAAAGTGAATTCTGTCAAACAAAAGCGTTCATAGAAATCTTTTCTTTACATAACATTAAGTAGATTTTTTTTCATACACAACAGCTGTGATGTGTTTGCAAAATCAAATAATTCCCTTATAAAGCTCACAAACTGTAAGTTGATTGCTTTGATCTTGTCCACAACATATGCTAA
Source organism: Sialia sialis (assembly GCA_009812075.1). Lineage (NCBI taxonomy): Eukaryota > Metazoa > Chordata > Aves > Passeriformes > Turdidae > Sialia > Sialia sialis. Next base: position 26,115,795 of record VRYO01002734.1, read on the forward strand.
TCCTCAAATATCCATGGAAGAAGGGGATGAGATAATGCAAACAGAATAAACACCTGGTTAAGATAAAACATTTGTGGAGTTTGAAGCCAACATGTAGTTAGTGTATTTGCTGTTGGAAAAAAAAAAAGTAAAAAAAAAAGCTCAGACTTTAAAAGGACAGTTTAAACATGAAGAATTTGGAGTTGTTCTTTGGAGTCTCACCAAACTGCAAGTGGGAAAATTCTCCTGAAAATAAATGAGAATAGACTGCACTTAATTTTCCTCCTACAGTCTGTGTGCCTACTTTCACAGAAGATACTTGACAAAACTCATCAAGAATGAAGCAGTCAGTTTCTACAAGCACTGTATGACAAAAATAGACTGAAGGATTCTCAAGGTCATCCCTGCTTATAAGACTGCCTGGTTGATTTACAGTGTCAAGTTCAGACCATCCAAAGGAGCACTGTACATTTTGCTATTTCCCCTTTACCTCTGACCCTGAATTTAGTTTCAGACTATGAGGTTAAGGACTGATCTTTGTTGGCACTTGAAAGTCTCTCAGTCATGCTGAAAACAAGGATGAATAATAGCTGTTATCCTTCCAAGGCAGATGATCCTCCAGTAACAACCAGAGATGTTTCTGATGTCTCCCTCTGCCAGGACTGCATGGAATGACATCTAACTATGCCCTGTCTTTGCCAAATTTAAAACAATTTTAACACAGGATTTTAATCACATCTGCTTGTTTTACTTCAAGAGGTTAAAGTTTCTTAGACATCAAGTCTCCAGATCTGCAAAACTCAGTGAAAAAGGGATGAAAGTGCAAGGTACCAATGTAACCTAGGCAGCTGCCATCATTTTCATCAGGCATTGCACTGGCTGTGTGACTGCTGACAGAGATTTCTCTGTGTCCTTTTTTTCCTAGTCCTTTGGTATTCAAAGCAAGCACTAGTTTTGACGAATAGAAAGAAATACAGCTGAGTCACATGTCTTCAAAGTGGCTGCAGGAAAAGACCTGAAAATGCATTAATATGACAGCCATCCTTCACAATAGTTTTTATACATCCTGTAGAGATCATGCCTGGCAGAGAGAGCTATTTCCTTTAAAGAAAAGCACTGTGGTTGGTTTTTCTTTCCTATCTGGATTACTTTTCAACTGCTTTTATTTTGATTTCTCCTTTCAAAAAATGATGAAGGAAACTGAAATCTCAGAAAATGATGATCCTAATTGCATTCAAAATTTGTCAATTCCTTGTAAATATGCAGGTTATCTGTATACTTGTGGTGTTTTGTTATTTATCTCAATCCTCCTCTCCCCCATACCCCCCCCCAAAAAAAAAAAAAAGAAAAAAAAGACTTAAACTTCAAAACATTCCTGTGAGGCAGGTAAATCTTTTCATAAAAGATCATTTCAGCTTTTACTGAGATGCAGGCACCTCCAGGGTGAAACACTGTGGTTTTTTAACTGCCTGTAGCCACACAACACAAGAAGTGAGGGGACAGGAAATGAAAACCATCCTATCCAATTTAATTTTAAGGAGAAAAGAGATAGGAGGAATGTAAAGTTCACAGCTGGGATTTCACCAGAGTAGAGGAAATAATACACCTTAAACAAAGGTGTCACAGTGTCTTTAGTGACTGCAAGTAGCAGACTCTCACTTTATGTCTTATCTGGAAGACAAAATCCTCTGCAGGTCAGTGCTCTTTACATTGTCCTGCAACAACAAACTGAGAATTCAAGTTAGAGAGTAAAATGCAAGTTACCAAATTAACATCTTCCCTTCCTGAGCAATCCAGATATCCCTTAGATTTATGCAATGCAAATACCACCTGGTCATCATTGATAAGTTATGACAGTATTGCAGTAAAAGATGGAAGAATGCAGCAGATGTTTGAAAGTGCCAGTGCAGAAAAACACCAGAGGAAAAGTTATCTTCCAAAAATGTTTATTCCTGTTCCCTAGAGTATCTCAACTCATATCTGCTTGCTTACCCGTACTTCTGTAGTGACTGCAAATGTTTAGATGTCAGGATCATTTGGACAATTTTCTCTCTCTGGGAATGAGCTTTTGTACTCGAGATACCAGCTGAGAATGAAGAAAGTGAATTGGACTTTACAGCTCTGAAGTGGCTTGAGGATGTAAGCAACCAGAAAAGCAGCAGCAATGGGGGAAAAAAATGCATAGCTGTGACTGACATGGAAGAAACAAGAAGGGAGGAAGGATAGGACAAAGAGTAAACACTTGCTGTATTTGTGCTGTGCTTGTCTTTTTGAGAGCCCCTGTGAACCTGTGGTCACTTAGCAAACACTTGGGGTGGTTAAAGGGAGAAATAGCTGCAGCCATAAGCAGAGCCTTTCTGATGAGGAGATCCAGACTGGTGGCACTAGGGTGTGACCCGAAGAAACCCTGCCCCTCTAACTGCCATGTATGTTTGATTGCAAGAAAATGAGATTTGCACTCTAGATGTATTTTTTGTGAAGAGGAAAAGAGGAGCTAGTGTATTTTATTCTGATTTGTATAGTTGTATCCTTTTATTCCACAGGATTTGTGCATCCTTCAGTAAATGGTTAAAGCAATGTTTTGAATGCATAAAAAGAAGGATGAAAACCACTTGTGGAAACTCTCTTTTGTACCTTTCCTATACATTTGAAAGGAAATCAAGTGTCTTTTTCTGTAAACAATTCATCAGGAACCAAAACAGCCATGTTCAGAATTGAACGACCTCTTCTGCACACTTCTTCCATAACTCATGCCTTTATTTCTGACTTCCCTGGTAAACCCGAGAAATGTGCTGTGCTTTTTACAGGTGACTTTCATGCCAAGATATAGATCCCAAGTTATTTCCAAATCTCCCTATGATGTTTTTCATAGGAAGTCTGTGGTGCTGCAGAGAACAATGGTGAGAAAGCGTGTGTTATATCACAAGTGATTTCTACACATTCCCAGCAAGGGAATATTATTTTGAGCAGCATAGCCTGCCTTGCTTTGTGTTGCTAGGGCATAAAGCTGTCAAATGTTCTTCAGCTGAAAGAGGACAACACTGACAACTGCAGGGACTTCAAATTGGTACTGATTTCTCAGTTATGTAGAGAAGAGCTGATGTTATTAATTTCCTTGTCAAAAAGAGTGGGAACTGGGATGTCCATTGGCTGGTGAAAGCCATTGGAATCCAGGCACAAAGGTGTTGACCAAGTTAGTCTCTGTGCTGTGGAGAAACATTCATTCAGCTAGAAGCTGAGCTGTCCACTGCCCTAACCCATGGTCAGTCCTGCAGCAACAGAAAGTGGGTGGGCAAGATCTGACCCCATTTCAGCAACGCAGTAGGGCTGGGAGAAGCAATGGCCAACTTGCCTTTCAGTGGTCAGCAGTGAAGACCTTCTCCTTACCTACAAAGGGAGAAGCAGATGGAGATGAGCCAGGAGGGGAAGAAAAAGAATGGCTCTGGTAATCTCTGCAAAGATTCTGCACCTGGGATGGGGCAGCCCTGTTTGTGTATATAAACTAGGGAATGAGAGCCTGGAGCTGCAGAACGGGACTTGGGGGTCCTGGTCAATGGCAAGTTGAGCCAGCAGTTCAGGCTGGCAGCCAGGGGGCCAAACCTTTCCTGGGGTACATCAGGCACAGCATCACCAGCTGTACAAGTGACGGGATTGTCCTGCTCTACTCTGAGCTGGGGCATCCTCATCTCAAGTGCTGGGGGCAGTTTTGGGTGCAACAATATAAAAAAGACATTAAACTGTTAGAGTGTCTGAAGGAGGGCAACAAAGATGGTGAAGGGCCTTGAGGGGAAGCTGTGTGAGGAGTGGCTGAGGTCACTTGGTCTGTTCAGCCTGGAAGAGACTGAGGTGAGGCCTCATTGCAGTCACAACTTCCTCATGAGGGGCAGAGGAGGGGCAGGCACTGATCGCTTCTCTGTGTTGACAATGACAGACAGGACTGGAGGAAATGGCATGAGGCTGAGTTGTGCTGGCAGTGGGAGTGTGGAGGTGTGTGTGTTTAGGTTAAATATCAACAAAAGGTTCTTCATGCAGCGGATGATGGGGCACAGGATCACCATCCCCAGGGAAGTGGTCACAGCACCAAGCCTGACAGAGTTCAAGAAGCATTTAGACAACGCTCTCAGGCACGTGGTGTGACTCCTGGGGATGTCCTGCACAGAACCAGGAGTTGGACTTGATGATCCTGATGGGTCCCTTCCTACTCAGCACATTCTATGGTTCTCTGAAGGGAAGGAGCAGAGATGTGTCTCTGAAGCAGAGACATTACCATGTTTAAAATGGTGGACATCCAAGACATACAGTTTTGTCAGGACTGCCAATAGCTGGAAACTAAAAATGTTAAAGATTATTTGGTATCCCTAATTCAATTTCAGTATTATATACTGGAAGTTAGTGATGATACTATAGCCATGGAAAGATCCAGTAACTGGCAGTGTAAAAAAAAAATCCCCAACAACATTTAACTGTCTTTCCTTTTATTTAATAAATGTCAAGGTCTATCGTACAATTCTCTAATACTTGTTTTGCATCCATGCCCAAATACTCAGGGGGAACACTTGAAATCCAGCAGCTGAGACAGAGAGAAGGGGATCAGACAGCATGAGAAAGCTAAAATTATTTCAATGGAGCTTTGCAGAAGAGACCAAGCTGGTGTCTCTTGCAGATCAGTCCAGTGATGCCTGGACCCAGCGTGAATCAAATCTACCGACGATTTCTTTGATGTATAGTCCCTCCTTCCCTGCTTTCCTACTATGTGAGCTTCTTTATCTTCTCCTCTGTCTGGCACTTTGTTTGCTTTCCCTTTAGAGAGAGACGAAAATGGTCTGAGGACTCATTACTATATCCTCAAGGCAGCATTGGAAGGAAGACAGGGGACATCATTGTTGAAAGACAGTAAAATGATGGGATGTGATGTGAAATACACTCAGGGAATGCCAGCTAATTCTTACAGCCCTCTCAAGGTAGTTTTAGCAAAAAGAATCTTGAATTTGACACAACCAATCATCCTGAAATCATTATGATATTTAACAAATGAAGAGTTTATAACGTTGCATATTTTGTTATATGCTCAATGAAGAATGAAGTACTGCAAAGGCAAAAGAGATTTCTGTTTAAGATCCATAAAAAATTTAATAAAGATAAAATAGGACTGTAGATTACCTGAGATGTCATTTGAAATGAGTGTCATCTTCTTGAGATAACTAGGACTCTCTTCTAGAACAAGTCTTTCGAAGCATATTGACCAAATATTGGCTTGTTTAGGAGTTTTATAGTTCACTTGTTGCTACTTAGTTATTCTCATGCAATCACACACATAGTCAGGGAAGCCAAACAGATGCCATTATCAGAAGGTGTAACATGGAGAGATGCAGTGATGTGGTAGCCTGGGCTCAAAGAGAAAAGGCTCAGCAGAGGCACAGTCAGTATTTTCAGGACAGAGCATCTTACCTCTGTGCAAAGGTAACCAAGGGTATTTCAGATAATTTCTGGATCAGAAACACTATGGTAAGATAAGAGATGTTCTCACCACCCTTTCAGTACAGCACAGAAGTAGCTGAATGACACAATTAATACATTTTCCATAAGGTGAAAACACTAGTGACATTTCTGTGTTTTCTTCCTATTATTATTCAGAGCCACACTACCCAGCAGCTGCAGCTTCCAGAGAGTCCAGCTGAGGCTCAGCATTATGAACTAATCTCACTGTACCTCCAGGCATTGTTTCAGCACACATTGCTTGCTCCTGTAGCTTAGCTAACACACAAGACTGTCACTGAAGTCTGACTCCCCTGTTTTATGTGAGCTGGCAAACTTAGGAAGAGCTACAAGAAAAGTGACAGGACCAACAGGACCTGTGCATGTTGGAACACTTGCTGTTCTAGCAGCCCCTTCTGTGGAATGAAAAAGGAGAGGGGGTTGTTTCATTCAGACTTTACAGGTCTGTTACATGAACAGGGAGAGGCAAGAGGACAATCTGTAGACTTCCCTAGACAGTCTGGGTATTCTCTCCCCAGACAGCATTTTGCTGGCTGGCAGTTCCTGTCTTGTGTTCCTTCCTCACTCATCTACTCACACTGCTGCTTGACTGAGCTTGCCTACCAGTGCTTCACATTTTTACCATTGAGCTATTTAGGAGGCAATTTACCATTTGCACAGCTCTGCTTATTCTGAAGATATTTACAATCTTTTTCTCTTACTAGGCACTACTCTTTTCTATTATTTCTTACTTTCTTACTCTCACTCTCTTACTGCTCACTACTTTTTCTCTTCTCTTTGTTTAGAATTGATGCAAAATTCAGGTCAATACTTTAGTAGAAACCCCTGTAAAAGGATTTTTGGATTACATCTACACCCATGAAGTTATCTGCAAGTTCCATGAGTCTTTATTCAGTAGCTTGGAGTACCTTTTTTCTGTGTTTTTGCAGGATGACTGACCCCAGACCAACCTCTCTTCTCACTGCCTGCATCTCTGGGGACATACTGCATGCTCAGCCACATCTTTTGTTAAGTCACTAACACCTCCTCACAGGCTGGCCTATAAGTGGTGGTAGGAACTTTGTACAAGCGTTTGCCATTTGTTTTCTGGCAGTTGTTGATTTCCTGCAGCACTTTCTTGATGGCTGCTTTTGCTGTGTGCTCTAATGAACACATGTAACACTTTTATAAGGACATACAGTCACAAACACTTTCCTACCACTCATTAGTTCTTTAAGAAGTTTAGCAGAAATCCCATAAATTCTCTAATCTTTCCATTCACTCTTTTTTTTCTGTTTTTCCTTGAGTAGTTTCACTTTCATGCAGTTGCTAGCATCTCATCTAGCACCAGCAAATACACAGTTACACACTATTTCCATTTTCAAGAACCTTTTTCTATAAATAATAGGAATCCTTTCATCACACAATATTCTCTTTCATCTTTGTCAGTCACTGATTCCAGTCCAGTGACCTTTTCACTTCCCTTCACAATGAGCCTGTTTACAAACATAAACCACTTCTTGCTTTCATCTCACTTGCCTTGTCCATCTCTGTTCTCTTCCCTTGCAAGGACAGTGTCACATCACATCTCACTGCTGTGTTCTTATCTCTTTTTTTAGATCTGGGAGTATGTCTCTTTTTTTTCTTTTTCTTTCACCCCTACACAGAGCACTCACAGTAGGATCACAGAAATACAGAATCATAGAATGGTTTGGGTTACAAGGAACCTTAAAGTTCATCTAGCCCCAACTCCCCTGCCATGAGCAAGGATGCTTTTCTCTATACCATCTTGCTCAGAGCTCTATCCAGCCTGGCCTTGAACAATTCCATAGATGGGGCATCCACAGCTTCTCTGGGCAACCTGTTGCAGTGCCTCACCATCCTCACAGTAAACAATTTCTTCCTTACACCTAATCTAAAACTGCCCTCTTTCAGTTTGCAGCCATGACCCCTTGTTTTGTCACTACACATCTTTGTTAAAAGTTCTTTGTTTCTCCTGTAGTCTGCGTTTTGGAAGGTGCCCTAGTGTCTTCCCAAATCTTTCTCTTCTCCAGGCTGAACAGCACAAGCTTTCTCACCCTAGAGAGGTACTCCAGACCTGTGATCTTAGCAGCTCCTCCCTGGACTCACTCTACCAAATCCACGTCCTTCTTGTGTTAAGGACCCCAGAGCTGGGTGCAGCAATGCAGATGGGGTCTGAGCAGAGCAGAGGGGCAGAATCCCCTCCCTCACCCTGCTGACCACGCTGCTGTAGATGCAGCCCAAGACACATTTGGCTTTCTGGTTGACAAGTGCACATTGCTGGGTCATATCCAGCCTCTCCTCCACCAGCACTCCCAAGTCCTTCTCAGCAGAGCTGCTCTCACTCTGTTCTCTGCTCTGTTTGGATTCATGCTTGGGATTCCCCCAACCTAGTTGCAGGACCTTGCACTTGATCTTGTTGATCTTCATGAAGTTTTCACCTCCCAAGCCTGTCATTCCTTCCCTCCAGCAGAGCAACCCCACACAGCTTTGTGTCATTGGCAGATTTGCTAACTGGGAAATTCAGAATTTTGACATTTCTCCCTGTTGAAGAAAGCACAAAGTTAGGACAAGTGAACCTCAGCCAATATCATGCTACTGCTACAGATTATAAATGTATTATTTGATCCCATGAGATTCTTTCAAATTATTTTGCTGCGATCTCTGAAACATCAAGTTCAATTTCATTTAAGTGTTAAATACAGCTGTGACTTCTTTGCCTTTGTTGTACACTGTATGTCACACATTCTTGCATGGCAAAAAGGAGATTTCTGATTGAAGAGCAGCTCAGCATGTTCCTGTAATTAATACAGGAGAAAACTCAAATCTTAGTTCAGAAATGCTTGGATACCTTCAAACACAGAGATGTTCTGACAGCTGAGCATCCAGTGGGAATTCAGGATAAGAAATAGATACAAATGAAGTCATTTTTCTTCAGGCCTTTGCTAATCAGTACAATGGATGAGTGAAGCAGGCAGCATATAACTCAGCCAAATGGTACACAGGTCACAGGTCACACAGCTTGCTCAATGGCAGCAGTGAAATAATAGAATCACAGAATATCCTGAGTTAGAAAGGACCCACAAGAATCACTGAGTCCAATTCATAGCCCTGTACAGAACTATCCCCAAGAGTCACACCATGTGCTTGAGGGCATTGTCCAAGCACTTCTTGAAATCTCTCAGTGCAGTGACCACTTCCCTGGGGAGTTCCAGTACCCAGCCTCTCACTGGATGAAAAACCTTTTTCTGATATCCAGCCTGAACGTCCCCTGACTCAGCCTCATGCTATTTCCTCGAGTCCTGTCATGATTTATGAGAGCGAAGAAATCAGTACCTGTCCCGCCTCTTCTTAAGGTAAGGATGTTGACTTGCAAGAAAGATTGCCAGGAGAGCTACACAGGGAATCTTAATCTATTAATCTTTTGATCTATTCCTCTTCTGGAAGAGGCCAAATGCTACATCAATTTGAATTGCTGCTCCACCACGATTTTTACTGTATTCAGGCTGCTTGTCATGGCATCTATTCATTTTCATGTCTAGGGCATTTCAGTCTAAGAGTGAGATGGGACCTCTTTTTTTGGGACAGAAATCCCAAAGCTGGGGACTTCCTGGAGCTTGTTTGGAGCACAGTCCAAGTTGGCATCTAGAGTAGATATAAAACTATAAAACATCCACTTAAATCTATTGTGTTAAACACTGAATGGGAAATTATTTGTCTGTAATTAGGATGGCAAAGGTGCTCCTGAAGTCTTTGTGCATTATATTATTAATTTATTTTTGACTGGGTAGCTGAGGTGGACTTCTCAGCAGAACAAATAACTAGGGAGTTTATAAAAAAAAGCTGTTTGTTTGCATAAAGCAACATGTGGTTTCCCTGCTGAAAGCACCTTGGCTGTGCTTGAAAATAGTTGCTTGTCCCTGACAGTCAATGCTCCTGGCTAGTTTTTATCTATATGTGGTGATACGATGTAGATGCCTGTGTCCGAGCAAGAGCTTTACATTATTCTTTAATTGTTGTATGCTTAACATTCATACTGGAGAAAAATAAAAAGCTTTGTGGTGTGACCTTTGAAGTAATTTCAAATTGGTATCAGGTGGGGGCTTTATTTGTTCATTTTTTGGTTTTGTTTGTTTTATTTGTTTTTGTTTTTGTTTTGTTAGTGTTTTGTTTGGGGTTTTTTTGGTTTTTTTACATGACAGTTTCTGATTTTGACCATTAAGTAATTTGGATTTTAGGGTTAGGATTTAATGTCTGGATGGTGTGTCTGGAAGCAATCAGGCAAGGGGTTGCCTACATAACATAATTTAAAATCCACAATTAATGATTACAGCCAGTAAGAAGAAAGTGGGTTTCATTCTCTCTAGCTTTAGTGGTCTGAATGTCAGGGTCTAGTCTATTTTGTCCCCCCTCCTTCAGCCAATAAAGAAATATGGCCTCTTGAAAACAAAATATACCTCTGACTAAAGCAGGTGCCTAATTGGTGTCAAAATGATAAATCAAATGTCAAAGTGCTCTAAAGCTTCATGTTTGAGTTATGCAAGATGAATTGCCCTCTGGAGTTTCCTGCCTGGGTCTTTTGACAGTGAAACATAGTTATCTAAGTGTACTGATGTTTGCACTTAACGTGTTGAATCCCTATCAGAAATGATAACTATGAAATTACTGCCCAAACTACATCTGTTTGGTATGTTTGGTCCTCTGTACTGCTAACACTTTAAGAGTGAGGGATCAACTGAACAGTCCTTCTGGGAGAAAATGCTCCTGTTTTCTGCTGAGAAGGATGTCAAGAATATGAAGCATTTTGCTTTGTATCACAAACTCAAAAAATTGGAAATTTCACCCACAGCAGCATCTGTTAGGATAATGGTGCAGCGGGTTAGTTGTTTTCAACAAGTACAAACCACAGTTTAACCTTAAGGCTGGAGCCAAGTATAGCTTTATGTTGAATAAATTACAGTTTGTTTTTTCTACTGAGGTTAGAATGATTTAAGCCTTTATATTTTCTGACTTGCAATTCTCTTGCAAAGCCAAACTTGTCAAACTTCAGATATTGTTGTGACAATGAATTGTTTAATATCTTTTTAATCTCTTTGGGTGGTAAATAATGAAACATATGAACATATCATACAGTCAGAATGAAGCATTGTGCATTGTAATGGTGTCTATTTCAGGTCTGTTAAAGTACTGCCTTGTAACAAATACAAATACTCTGAAAACTGTCTGTGGTGTCTGCAGCTACATTCTGAAGGCTATATTTTTTAGCAAATTTAGCAATATTTCTCCAGGGTTTCCCATAAATAGGTAAATAAATTTAAAAAAAATGAAGCCCCTCAGATGATGCTGTATTTAATCCAAAATGTAGATAGTCTTTTGTTCACTGCACATTCCTCCAGTCAGCTGGGTTCTAGGGTGCCCAGCCTCCTTTGGTGAGAAGACACCAGAAACTATCTGAGATGTGAAAGATTCCCTCTTGGGTTTACAGAATGGTGTGTACAGTCATGGAGAGATGAAGACATTCACCACAGGCACTAACTGTATCAGCTGGGTAGAGAAAAGAGCGTGAAATCAGTTTTGATTTGGAATTTCATGTTTTACAGCACCTCAGGAAAAGAAGATGTAATTTATCTGCACATGGACTTTTTGTAGTGAAGACTCTACAGACACATAATTTCATTTTCCAGTCATCTTACATACTTGTACATGACTATACCTGCCCGACACAGCTGGTCACATTTCTCCAGGTATACAAGCTACAACTCTGAAAACATTTAAATGTGTGCCTGGTGTAAATAGTGCTAATAGTACCATTGATTCATGTTACTGCTTAAGTGGGAAGAACTAAAGAAGGTGCCTAAAGGCCATGGATTGCACAGGATGTGAAAAACTTTCCTCTTCACACAGAGTTGCACAGGAGAATTACATGTCCTGAGTGAGTCTGTAAAACACCCCAGAAGGGCCCACTATCACTGCATGCACGTTCACAAAAAACACCACTGGGACAGCAAGCTGCTTTGAGCTAGAAATCATTAAAACTAAAGTACTACTATCAAACTGTCTCCCCAGATAAATTATCACTAAATTTAAAATAAATCATTTAACTTTTCCAGCTCTCCATAAAATAGACTGCTATAGTTTTAGTTCTGTGGTACTGAGTTGTTTTCCAGCTGTGTGCATAACTGAAGACCAAATACTGCACCAAAAATTAATAACACAATTAAACTTTGAATGTAGTAGTAAAAGGATTAGTTTGAGTTCTTTTTTTTTCTGTTTTGGAAAGCTGTTTAATTTTCATAGTGCTCTCCTCTGCTCACATATTTCTTATTTTTTTCTTTGCAAGAGTGGCTTTTGGGGTGAAGCTTGAATTCTGCTGTAGTGGATCTTCTCTTATACACTTTGCGTTAGCAATTTCCTGCTTCACTGCTTCTCCACTATGAGACAAGCTTTAAGATTTAGTGATCTTATAGCAGAGTTGAATAACGGCACTTCCATTTCCTTTTACAAAAATTGGCATCTCTCTTGCCCTAGTCACTCAGATGCACCTAAATAAAAATTGCAACAGAGAAAGGAAAAAGTAACATCAGATTTTTGACAGTGGCTCTCAGGCATCTGTATTTTTTTTGAATATAAGAACAAAGTTGATGCATTTGAAAGGGATTTTTTTCCCTTCTTGACATAATTTTATTCCTTTGCCATTGGTTTTACTAGGAGAAAAGCAGTTTGTAGAGGCTTTCCTTATGTGGAAGTTGTAACACCATGGTGATCTTATCTTTCTCTGCAGCTTTTCTACCTCAGTTAAAGCTATTTGCTGATAAAGGAGTAGACCTGTGCAGAGTCAATGATGGGGATGTAGTAACCATTTGTGAGCAGTGTAGTTGTGCTCCTGTTTTCTGAATTCTTTGCTCTCTTTTTTGCTTTATTTTTTTTTTTATTTAATTAAATACTTGAGAACTGTTTTTCTTCATGATTCCCACAGACTGTTAAGCTGAACTTTCTACACACCTCATTCCTGAGTGGAAAAAATTTATTTAGAGTACATGTTTAAAGGGTCTACCTTTTAATTTACTGGCATTGAACTTCACTTTACATTTTGCAGCCACTCTACATGCAAGCCACTAGGTCTCTTTGCAACTTTTCTCTGCCATCTTAATTTTTTCCAGTCCTGAATAATCTTGTATCACCGTGATGTGCCAATCTTGGCACATCAGTATAATGTTCCTTCCAGACCATCTGAAAATCTGCTGAGCAGCAAAAATGCCTATGTGGATCCCTGTGACTCCCCCCAGCTTAATCCCTCTGTTGTGAAAAATTTTAATTCATAACAAGACCTCCACCTCCCTCCAGCTAGTCAAACAGTGTGTTTTAAAAGCCCATATGGAGAGAATTTAACCAACCTTTTTACAAAATTCTCATATTCCTACTACTCTGCAGTGTCCTTGTTTACATATTAATTGACACTTCAAAGAAATGTAGTAAATTTATGAAGCATGACTTTTCACCATGAAAGTCATAGTGACCCTTCAGCGAAATGTCATGCTTATTTGTGATCTATATATTCTCTTCTTTAATGTAGTTTCTACAAATTTACCTGATATAGAAAACAGATTTACTAGGTTCATGTCAACAACTACTTAAAAAAATTTAACATCTCTGGTACCAGTACTGGTGTGTGTTTTAAGATATAAAATGGAGTTGGCTCTTCAGCAATTTCATACATTAATTCCTTTAGGTGTCCCAAGTGAACATTTTTTAGTTCTGGAACCAGATTTGTTACAACTTATTTTACAGGTTTTTTCTGTAATTTTTTCTTCTAACATTTCCGTTTGAGACAGATCATCATATTCTTATCTCATATAAAGTGATCTGTTGCCTGAGCCTCCCTCAGATCCTCCACCATGAACAGTAATGGAAAAATTCATTAAACATTTTCAACCTTATCTTCCATAAGCATTCCTTTTACATCTTGATCATATATCTGCCTGACTAACTAGCTGACAACTTTCCTACTTCTGATATGTTTAAAAGGAGGTGTGAGTTTTTTTTAATGAAACATTTTTATGCCTTCAGCAAATTGCTCCTAAAAAATACTTTGGGCTTCCTTGAGGTTTTCTATAAACTTTCCAGTTTTTATGATCTCTTTTCCTCACTTGGATGAAACTCCTTTTTGTTTTTCTTTTTTTACTTTTGAAATCTTTCTTCACTCCATTGTCATCTCTAACTTGTGATTTCGTTCCTTTTAAAATTTTGTGATAGTAGTTACTGGCTTACTTAGAACCAGCATCTAACAGGACATCTTAAAACAATTTCCACACCAAGCAAAAATTATTTGCCCTTTTGCCTCTTTCCTAGCTTCCTCTTTTTCAGGGATTTCTCTATTTTGAAGTCAAGTACCTTTCACATTAATTCTTTCAATTCTTTTGCTCCTATGGGCGAAGTCACTGCGCCTGTAATATATGGTTATTTTGTGTCTCCTTTGGAGCCTGTTTGAAGCAGGCCACTGCTTGGGCATGAGTCAATAATAGCTTTTTCTGGTGGGGACTCTCCAAGCTGTTATGTCATGCATAAGTGGGCAATGGTTCCAGTCCTTAGCCCTGAGAAGAGGACACAGCAGGTACTTCTCACACCCTCCAGCAGTTCCTGGGACTCTTGAACCTCTAGGAAGGTTTCTTCAGACTGTTAATAGCTCACTGACCTGCTTTGTCACACATGTTAATAGGATTCCATCCTGCCACTGTGATGAAAGGGTCCTGCTTGATTTATCCACCAGTATCTTGCAGCAGAAGGAGGGAATGTCTGAAGTAAACGAGGATTCATAAGCAGAAGTCTTTCCATGGGGTATTTAGTCCAAGAAGGAGGAAGTTGTTATCTAATGCCAAGTATTTATTCCTTGTGGCTCCTTGCTAAGAAGGAATCCTTGTTTTTCATTTCTCTAGCTATGGCTGTGAACAAAGAACAGACTCTCTCTGTTAGTCCTCGAGATCATGGTGCTTTCAGACTGTGTTTGTCAAGTGTGTCCCAAAACTTTGAATGCTCCAATGTCCAGCCCATCCCAGCGTACTTTTTCAGAAAACCAGACACTGTTTGTTCTCAGCAGTCAGCTCTGGAGCTGGGTCCCATGTCATGAACAGTGGTACCTGCTGCCTGTAAAAGGACTCGGAAATTACAGGTGCTCTGGGTGTTTTAATCACCTTGGATTATCACCATCATTTCCAGGGGCTGTCATGCATGTAGTTCTTTCTTAATAAGAATTTATGAGTCCTCTGAGGGACAGAGGGAGAGAGCCTCCCTTCAAACAGCCTGGAAGTCAGATATCATGCACAGGGATAAGCTCTGGAGCCTTGACTTGGTGGATTTGGGGAAGAGGTATGCCATTTGTTTGGATAGAAAGAGAAAGAGATATAATACTACAGAGTTATGCACCTTTTTCACAGGCATTGTCTTTCCTTCACTTTTTTCTTTTTCTTTTTAATTTTTTTTAATTTAAAACTTCTCTATAATTGTTTCAATTAATCTGCGAATTGGTTCTAGTTTGGTTTTTCCTTCCTTCTTACATAGATTTCAGCTATTTCAAAGAGTTGGAAAAATTAACCTTTCTATCTTTACTGCTTTCTTAACCTTGCTTTTCAAATGTATCTTTTCTCTGTTTCTATGGCAGCTTCAGAGTACACTTCCGAGCCAAAAAGATTACAGTAATTCCACAATTATGAAGTGCACCTGATTATAAGTCACACATCCGAGTAGCCAGGAAGACCATGAGATTTGTCCTGCACTGGAATATAAGCCACAATTTATTTATTTTTTTTAAAGCGAGGATCCATGTGCAACAAAGTAATGAGTTAGTAACAGAATCGCGCAATTGCAGGATTTGCTGTCAAGTTGCTCAATTTGCAAACAGTTTTCACAGACCGGCGAAGCCTTTAAACGCAGCCCCAGGCACCCTCCCCATGCCGTGGGCCCTGGCACTCCCGCCCTCAGCACTGGCTGCCGCGGCCCCCGCCTGCTCAGCAGTGGCGGTGGCTCCCCTTGCCACGTGAAACCGGCCGCCTGCTGCCTCCTCGCCACGCTAAATTGGCTCCAGCTCCCCGCCTGCTCGACTGTGGCGGTGGTTCCCCGTGCTGCGTAGTGGCCCTGAGCCGCAGCGTGGCTAGGCGGCGGGCCGGCCCTGAGCCGCGGCTCAGTGGGGCGGCAGGGTGGCCCCGAGCTGTGGCGCAGCACAGCAGCGCTCCCCCACTGCCCCACCCGCCCGCCCCCCTCTCTGCTCGGCCACCCCGTGAAGCCCACTCCCCACTTGCTCCCTGCCTGCCTGGCCGCAGCTCCATGGCAGCTCCCCGGCCGGCCACAGCTCCACAGCAGCTCTTTCCCCAGCTGGCTCTCACTTCCAGGTTGGCATTTCACCGGAAATTGTCCATAAATAAGCCGCACCTGATGATTAGCCACACTACTGGCGTAGGCTGGATTCTTCAATGAAAAAGGTGTGGCTTATAATCATGAAATTACTGTACATTTTCTCCCTTTGATATTGATAGTGTCATGATCCAGAGCTATCACATCCTGTTTGATGTTGTATAAGAAACTATCTAGAAGCCTTCAGAGGTCCAGTGCTGTTACATGTGGCCTACGAAACACTGGCTAGGTTTCCATGGCTTTGGAAACTGTATTATCTGTGTATTTGATAATAGAATCTTTCTGTAGTGTATGTCTCTTACAATGAAAGCTAGATTCCTTGTCCACTGAAAGATATCCTTGGTGAAAAGGAATATATGGGCATCCTAGGCTTAAGGGAACCCATGTACTGGAGAAATTTTCTCTTTTTCAGGTCAGTGGTGCCCTGATGTAACACAGGTGCTGTAGCCTGCAGCTGGGACTGTGCTATCTCCATGTGTATTGGTAGTGCTCTTCTGTCTCCCCAAGTTATTTCAGTTTGTCATGTTTGCCAGGGCCAGGAGCTGGGCTGCTGTGAGCATACCCATCTGCCCAGAGGGCAGATCATTGTACAGATGATACCTGTGCATTAAGTGAATCAAGTAACTCCTGCTCTCCTTCTGGTCTCATTAGATAGTTTGCTCCAAGCTTCTACCAAGGAGGTAGTTAATTAAGGGTAATTAATCTACCATTGCAGTGCCCAGCACTCAAATGGAAACCAAACAGCAACCTATTTATCAGTCTTTCAGACCAGCTTTATACTGAATCCAGTTAATATTGTTAAAGCTGTGGATTTAATTCAAACTAGGAATTTGAACTACCATGCTGAAGGATTTGCTAAATTTTAATCAGTTGTGCTTAAAATGAACAAATTCTAAAACTGTATGTCTGTTTTGTCTAAATACGCTGTACCATGCTGGCAAAGTTTTAAATTGGCCGAATGAAAATCTAATTGAATTGCACAATTCCCAACTTATCTCAAATTTAAATGTTATTACTCCTTAAGACTAGTTATCTGTAGAATCCAAACTTACTGAATTTATTTTACTGCAGTGTTTGAAACTCGGCAGGTCAGAAAAACCTGATTTGATCCTAAACAGATTTTATCCTAAACAGTCTGTTCTTATGGTGGAATATATATCTTATACTATATATCTAAATCTACAAACAATCTGAACTTGAAAAAATAGTACATCCATGTTCTGGTGTATACATAGATGCATATGTAGTTAGGCTGTGCTTGGCTTAGAAGAGCACAGCAATTTCACGACTATAATCCACATCCTCTTGACTAAAATTTTGATCGAAATGTGGAAGTGCACCTTATAATCTGGTGCGCCTTATATATAGACAAAGTTCGGAAATTCACCAACCTGTAAGTGTGAATCGCGGCAGCTGTGGCAGCAGCCACAAGGGCAGCCGCGAGAGCTGTGCCAGCCACACCAGCCACAGCAGCTGGCGCCGGGGGCGGGTGGAAGTGCCGGGGCCCACGGCATGGGGAGGGCACCTGGGGCTGTGTTTAAAGACTACGCTGATCTGTGGAAAATGTTTGCAAATTGAGCACCAGCCAGTAAACCCCGTGATCCCGGGATTCCATTACTAATTTGTTACTTTGTTGCGCACGGATCCTTGCTGCCAAAAAGAAAGTGCGCCTTATAGTCTGGTGTGCCTTATATATATTCAAAGTTCGTAAATTTGCTGCCAGCCCGTAAGTGTGTCTTATAATGCAGTGCGCCTTATAGCTGTGAATTTACTGTATTGTCTTTCATCTTAAAACTGTCCTCCTCTGTAAAGATGAAAATGAGATCTGTAAGCTCCAGTTTACCTGGGGAGCTGGGGTGATCATGGCAACCTTAAGAGATTTAAACACCATTGCTGTTTAAATCAGGCTTCTGTCAGCATCTGAGAGTCTCCTTAAATCTATGTGTAGAAATAAAACCATGGACACATCTTAAATACTCAAGAGGAAGATGAATCTTCTGAAAATGTGCTTCTTACAATTATATTTTATGATCCTATTACCTTATGAGTGGTACACGATGTAAGCTCAGCACCTTCGGAAATAACATAATATATACTATGGACAGATGGCAAGAAACAAAAGATTTGTCAGCACAGATCTGTAAGCAATATCAGATGAAAAGTAAAAGAGAGATCTGTCAGTAGGGTTGACTCTCCAAAACAGGAATCCCATTTTAAAGCCTACTGTATGATGCTTGCCTGGCACTCCATATCATCTGAGACATAACTATCCAGGACTGATTTTATCTTATTAGTAAATTCTGCCTTAGTATCCTGCAGATCATTTAAATTCATGTGTCATTGGTGGGTTTAATGATTCTCATGCTCAAGGAAATAGAGACACTTGGTTCCCTTTGGTTTAATTTTTTTAATATCCTCCAAATGTCCTTGCTGTCACTGCAAGTCTTGTATAACTGAGAAGGGCAGTTTCACAGTAGGATGTGAAGTTAACCAACCTGGGGAACTGGACTGTCCACCCCCAAATCCCAGCTCCCAGGACCAGGCTGAGTATGAGTTGATCTGCAGATCTTGCCAGTGGCCTGCCACTGCTGCTGACATCCTTGTGCCTTGTACACTTTTCCTTTTCAAAGATATTCCTTCCCTGTTTAGAACTATTATGTCCTCTGGGATACGTGTGAATGAAATGAACCAGTTTTATTTTGGGTGATTTATATCTCCTAAATTCCAGCTTTAAGAAGTCTGCTTATCTGTTGATGGAAAGCGCTCACCAACAAGGTACTCTGTGTGTGTGAGGAGTTCTTGTAGCAATGTGAAAGGGCTCTGCTCAGGAGCTGTGATTCTATTGCTGTGACTGTGATGTTACAAAACAGCCTCAGACTGCAGCAAGACAAATCCTGGTGGGCTTAGAGAAACAATCTTTACAGAGAGAGTAGTTAGGACTGAACTAGATGTCCACGTATGGTGACGTTTGCTTATGTTGGTACATTCCATCACATTGTAAAATAAGAATGGTGGTTTAAACAAAAGAAAAAAAATATCCTTGGTGCTAAATTACAAGGTGTAACACAGAGCAATGCTTATGTACTGTTGCAAAGCCTGCCTGTGGATCTTTCTGCATCATGCTGCTTTGGGGACATCCTTAGAATAATACCCAAATATCAGCATTAGGTGTGATGGGTGCTACTCTCTACCAGCAAAAGCTGACGTTTTCTTGTGGCAGAGGCAGAAGTTAGTTTAATATCTAAGACGAAAGCCATCTTCCACTTCTCAGTTTGTAATGTTTATGGACTGCTGCGTGGATAACAGGCTGCTTGGCGAGGGTGATGTTAGATGCCTTTTGCGGTATTATGCTGCTCCACAAGGTGGCACTGGAAGATTGCTGTAATCCAGCCTAATTAACACCATCACCCCGCCGTCTCTGACAGAGAAAGCACGATTTTTTGTATTAAATGATGTAAACCCTGGGAACTGGCTATTTTTCTTTCTTCTGATTTTTGGATTCACTAAAAATTTTTAGTGAAGAGTGAAAGGGAAATGTGTCTGTATGCAGTGTAGCTATTGCAAAAGCACAACAAACTAACTCGACAAATCGACATCCCTTTGATTTTCATCATGTATTTGTTAATACTGGTGATCCTAACAGCTGTCTCTGGTTTTGTAGGGAAGTGTTCATACCCCAGCAGCAGCTGCAATGCAAAAGTGGGAATTTAATTTCCTCTGTAATTTCTTTGATAAGTTGTCTGAAGCTTTCTCTTGCCTTATAAAGTTGAAAATCTATTTCAGGTTTTCCTCAAAGGTAAAAGTTCTCACAAGGTTTGTCTACTTCTAATAGATTTCACAATATTCTAGCCCAAAATATCTCACTTGGTTTTAATACCAGATGTAGGCTTGTGTGAAAAAAAACAGTGAAGTGCTGTATTGCTATTACAGGTGAAATGTGTCATGGTTTTGCATGGCTTTTCAAATCATATAGTTCCTTCTTATATTGCCACATTTCTTTCTGATTCTGTAAATACTGAAAATATCTCAGCTGGTCTGTAGTTTAGTCAAGCAACAAGATGTCATTCACTTGGGTGGGCTGTTGTCTAACTGAATATTGTCTTTTACACATATGTCTAAGAGAATATCCTGTAGCTAACAAAGAAAATAAAACATGTTGATGTCTTTTTAGTCCTAAGTACTGAATGTACTAAAATGTAAAATCTTGATTATGAACAGCCTTGAATAGTTTAAAAATTTTCCTTGCTGGTCTTAAGACCTGACCACATGAAATAATTTGCTTGATCAGGGACTTAGAAAAATTTTGTCTTTAAAAGTTCTTGTTGTTGTAAGACATATGCAAAGGAGACTTTTCCCAAAAGCTCAACTCCATCTTGTTCAAAGGAAGTTTCAATACTTCGATTTATATGATGCTGAACAGAGTGGTCTCCCAAATAAACAGGTCTAAAAAACAAAAGACAAAGCTTTTCTGAATAGTTTCCTGATAGCTCATTTTGCCTTGTAGGTAAAACAAT
Source organism: Sialia sialis (assembly GCA_009812075.1). Classification (NCBI taxonomy): domain Eukaryota; kingdom Metazoa; phylum Chordata; class Aves; order Passeriformes; family Turdidae; genus Sialia; species Sialia sialis. The sequence goes on from VRYO01002734.1 coordinate 26,136,188, forward strand.
AATATAAAGTTATTAGTTATGAAAGGTAAAAAATCCCCCTCAGGTTCTGCTACTCACTCAAGTAAATTTTGCTCGAGGCAAAACCAGTGTGATTGGTAATTTACAAACCCACCACGAAGCAAAAGCAATGTGAAAGGGTGCAGAGCTCCATAAAACACACAGAACACTCCCTCAGAAACTGGTTTCCTCCTGGCTACAGCCAGTGGCATCTGTATTTGACATGAAGGGTCCTGTGTCTGAGTTCAGGCTCTTCTATCTGAGATCACTGATCCTTTTATCAGATGCTTTCTTAAAAGAGAATAAGGTTCCTTTTGGACACAGCCATTCCAGTCATTTACCACCTGTACTTCCCTTCCTGAGGTCAACAGAGCTTTTTACTGTAGTGTGTAGAAGCTGTAGCCCCAGCCTGGCTCCCTGTAAGCAGGTGACTGTAGAGCAGCAGACCCAGCACCCACTGCCTGTCAGCCTGGCACCAGCGTTCTTGCCACAACCCCAAGAGGTGGAAGAGTGGGTGAAAGAGTGCCCCCAGAGCTTTCAGTGTGATGGCTCCAGCATCAAGAAGAGCCTGACTGGGCATGGAGCCTGATGTCCTGCCCTGCCTGGCTGCTGCTGCAGCCACTCTGTAAATCTGGCTTCAGGACAGCACTGCTGTTGGGTGTGTGCAGTCAATACAGGATCAAGGAAAAAAAAAGAGGCAGAGGGAAAGATACTAAGGAGATCTGCCTTCAGTGACCTTAACACTGCATCAGAGTTTATTCCTGCTTTTAACACAGTGAATGGAAAATAGCTGAATGCCACACAAGGTGTGGCTTCACAGCATTGTTTCGGCACCTATGAAGTAGCGCCAGGATGTCCTACCCTGGCAGGCTTTTGGGGTGAAGTTCTGCCATTCTTCCTCTTTCTCTGTGGAGTGTCCTTCTGCCCTGAATGTTCAAGGTTTATGCAGCTCTCTGACTCAAGCCTTGAAAAGCAAACTGCTCCCAGGAGCCAAGGGCAGCTGTTTCGACAGAGCACTGGGCTGCAAGCATCCTTCCTTCCTTTGGCTCAGCAGGCAGCCCAAGAAGCCTTCAGGGACATCCCCTCTCTCTCCCTTGCCACCACACTGAAAGAAAGAAAATTGGCTTTGCAGACTCTCCCCTACATCAGCTTCTACTTCAATACAATATAACTCTCATATTTTAGCTCTCTTGCATAAAGCCTTCCCAGCTGACATTGTTATATATTGTGTTATTTTGCAATTAAAGCCCATACTCATAGACATAGAAATTTTAATAAAACTTTTGTTATCAAGTTTTATTATTCCAACAAGTGTTGCTGTCAGCTAATAATCCCTAGAGTGGTCATCATGAAATATTCTAATAATTGGATTTTAATTAAACAATTCACTTAGTCCTACATTATTTTTGAAATCTAATTATGTCTTCAGGAAACTCACCCAAGTTGTGGTATTTTCTGGACAATACACAGATTTACTACAGACTGCTTTCTTCCTTTCAATTCTTTTTCTCTACTTCATATAGTTACTATTAAAACTCTTCTATTTCCTGTGTTGCCACTGTAGAAACTTTTCTAGACCTAATGGATGAAATAAAAGTGGAATGCAAATAAAAATCTCTATTATAAATATTAAGTTAGAAAATAAGCTCCCTATGCAATGGAAGTTAGAAAGATTTTTTTTACTTATTATATTTATGATTTACCCTCCTCCTTGAATTTAAGGGCATTATTAATGAGAAAATCCTGTAGATAAACCTGGCTGTAAGTTTTATTAGTATAGATTATAATTTATGTCTTACCTCAAGTATTTTTTGGTAAAATCCTGAGTATATATGTGCACACTGAGTGTCACCTGCAATAAGTGTCATGAAGCCTGTAGGCTTACTCATGTTATATCACAGAAGCACTGGGTGGTCCAGACACAGCTGTTTGTACATTACCTTTTAGTCCTCTTTGATGCTGAATGTCACATCTCACTCCAGCATGGTGTGAATGCACATGAGATAGTGTCAGGAGAAATAGTTAAGAAAACCATGAATACAAGGCACTCCTCTTGAAGTGGTTGGAGTATTCCTGTATTTTTCCATGTGGGATACAGAGAAACACCACTTTGTGGTATGCTTTGACTGTAAGTAGGCAGAAATCAATGTAATAAAAATAAAAATCTCATAGAGATATTTTTGTATTTAGAAATAGGAATGGTACATATAATCATATTCTGACCTTGAAGAAATGGAAATAAAATGTGACAAGGCACTCTGTTTGTAATATTTATACCAACCGTAAAAATACTCTGTTCAAACATAAATATTTCCTTGAAACAAAAGAAATCTATTTCAAATGTGAAGAGGGGAAGGGATAAGAAGAGAAGGTCTGATGAGTTAATGGTTGGCAATATGAAGAACATTTCAATAAGATTATTTACATGAGTGATATGAGGCATCTGGCCCACACACTGTACAGTACAAATATAGAAAAGCTGTGGAGGGCATAATCTGTCATTGTAGTGCCTATGCAACTCCAGCTGAATTCAGTAGTACTTCTACTTGCATATAGATAAGATAGCAGAGTTGCACATACACTACATATGAAGTATACAGTTTACAGTCTGGACACTTCATATCACTCATGTAAATAATCTTACTGAAGTATTCTTCATATTGCCAAGCAGTGATTCATCAGACTTTCTCGTCTTATTCTTCACTTCTCATCTTAAATAGATTTAATTGTTCTCTGGTCCACCTTTACCTTCTTTGCTTTGCTTTTTTTTCCAAGCAGTTTATTTCCAAAATGAGATGTGGCCTCTATGAATAGGATTCCATGGGATTCAGTTCTATTTACTGTTTCATAAATAACTGTCCATGTTTAGACTGGTTAGTTACATTGTGCAGTAAGTTTAGCACAATCATTTGATATTTATCATTACAGCATTGTATTTTCTTCTAGTTGCCTCAAGCAATTAAACCATATGCCCATCTTCTATTGGAACCTGTAACAGTTATTAATCACTTGCCATTGTCTTCGGATTTTCTGCTTGTGACCCTTTCATTTCTGCAAGCCAGGATGCCATCTTTGCAGAAACGGGGAAGATATCTAAAGGTTAGAATGTATTTCCAAGCTTTAAAAAGACTCCAATTATATTTTAAAGTCTAACTGGTCTTTTCCAAAGTCCATTACTAAGCCCAGAACTTGTGATTCTTTAAAACCTTACTAGATGATACTGCCTTGGTGAGGACATTACTGTTAAAATTGCAAACAGCATCCAAATGATTGAAATTAAAATTCACTTATTCACTGTAAAATATCTAATATTCCACTTAAGCTGCTGCACCAATATTACAGAATCAGATGAAAGTCAAATGACTATATCCAAAAATCTTAAATGTCAGATTTTTATATGCATTTTATCATTTTATTCCCATTGAAAAAGTACCACATGTTCACAGGTGAAATACTTTTGAAGTTTGCTTTTTTTTTTCTTTCATTATAAAAATGCTGAATCCAGACTCCTGTATACCCCTTACTCCTTTCCTCTGGAATGACAGTGGAGACAAGAAGCGGTCCAAGCAGGATTTCTGAAGGAAATCTCAGTTAAACTGTAGTTTGAAAGTTTGTCCCAGTGGTGTCTGACTAAGGAGGTCAGCTGAAGGGCAAAGAAGGAAGCCTCAGTTAAGCCAATGAGACCTTGGATCAGTCTGAACTTTCAGTAAACAGATTCATCCATCCTTAAGAACCTCGCCTTGAGAGCCTGCCTAACAATTCAAATAGATGCCACACAGATCAGGCTGTTTATAGGAGATCTTGCTGAATTCACAGGGTGAAGGTATTTCAATAGGATGAAGAGGAGCCATGTTTGTGATTCCAGTGGAGCCAGGAGCTCCTCCACAGTGCTCTCCTAGACAAGGTATAAGGACTGGATGAGAAAGACTGAGAAGACCTTCTTCTGTTTGACCAGCTCTAGGAATAATTATTCTCCTAGGACTACTTCCTTGTCACTGTAACATGAAGGCAGTGATCAGAACTTGGGTAAACTGCATTGTCTTACACACAGAGTTGAATTGCTCCTTTTTGAAGAAATTATGTCTTCTCCAGGAATGTGACCTACTGAAACCTGGCAGACTGCTTTTTCTGCTCCATACTAACCTGGCAATTTCATATCTAACATAAGAGTAACCATGATGGGTCTAAACAGCAAGTTATTGCAATGATCAGCAGTATGTTACACAGAGTCTGTGGCAAGTTTGTTCTATGCAAAGAGAGCAATATCTACCTAGCAATCTTCTGTCTGTCTCTCTCTCTCTCTCATCTCTCTCTAGATGGTTTATTAGGTGTGGTTCTAGCCTTGGACTTATGAAAAAGTGAGAGTGGGAGAGATAGGAAGGAAGGAGTTGCAGGGGAAAAGTCAGCTGCAATTTTTTGTTATCCTTTTGAAACAAGATGTCCCTAGGCAGCTTTAGCCTGCACTGCAACGCAGAGGCTGTCTGGAGGGGCAGGATGACAGTATGATTCCTCACAGGCTGCACACTTCTGTTCAAAGCTGTGACATGAGCATTCTGCATGTCTAGCAGAGTGATGGTGCTGGAAGCATATGGAGGTGTCCATCTTCCAGGTGTTTGGAGCATAAATGGCTGTGGGGGAGGGCTCTGGAGCAGCTCTTTCAAAGAGTACTCATTACCTTCCCCATTCTTTCCCTGCTCCACTTTTATTATAGTGTTCCAAACTCAGAACCCCAAATTCAAACAGTATTTTACAGCTTGATACTGAAGCCTCAGATCAGAGATATTAGTTACCCCTAAGTGCTCTGAGAGAAGCAAGGATTTGACAGGACAACTGAAGTCTTCCTTTTCTTCTTATTTCCCTCTCTGTGCAGCTTACTGGCATGCTTCTTGCTTTGGCTTTGGGAAGTGATAAATCTGAGGTTTACTATTGAGTTTGGGCACCTGGTAAGACTGCTGTTTCTGTGCTGCTGGTACCCCCCCATCCCTTCACCCTGTCCCAATGTCACACTAGTAATGACACCGTTTAGGGGATGAAAGAGTGTATGAAAAACATCCATAGAATTCTTTGTAAAGTAGAAGGAAAAACAGGTCAATGGGACCTTTCCATTTCTATGACAGCTGGCAGGACAAGCCAGAGCACCCGACAGGGGTGAGATTTCCAGCTTCACTCCGAGGGGCTGTCCAGCTACAGGTTCCTGCTAGCGAGGCAGAAGCAACCCTTCCATCCTGGAGCCTGCCTCCCGCAGCCGTCACCCATCTGGGCTCCGCGATCCTGCCACATCCGTGCCTGACGGGCGGGCGCCCGCTGGCTTCCCAGGCGGAGCAGCACTGTCGGTGCGCGGGACACCGCTGAGGGAGGAGGAAAAACTAAAATGAAAGGGAAGAAAGAGAAAGAAGGTTCTCTCCCACGCTCCTTTAAGGCAGACAGCCGGCTCCCGCGGGCAGGCAGAGAGGGAAAGGGCTGTGCCCAGGCAGCAGTGCGGGCAGCGGGGAGGGCAGTGCGAGCAGCGCCCGCTCCCGGGCAGAGGCAGGCAGCAGGACGGATAGGACAGGCAGCAGGGACAGGGAAAGCAGCAGGGACAGGGCAGGACACACACGGCAGGCAGGACACACGGCAGGGTAGGCAGCAGGGACAGGGCAGGACACACGGCAGGGCAGGACACACGGCAGGCAGCAGCGCGGGCAGGGTGGGCAGGGCGGGCAGCGCAAGGCTGCTCGCACCGCCCGGGGAGGGCTCTAATTCATCACCCCGTTCAGCGGAGAGGATGGGACGCCGCTAAACTCCCCTTCCTCCCTCCTCCCTTCCCCCCTCGCCAAGCAAGCCCCCCCTCCTCCCCCCTCCGCTGCTCTTTCTCTTTCCCCAAGCAGTGAGCCTCGGACAGTGCTCGGCTCCAGCGCTTTATTTTAAGATGATCGGCCAAGGTCTTTGCAGATAGATTTTATCTGAAGTTAAATAGCAGGCGCTCGCTGCTCACTCGCCAATAAGTCATTTTTAATAGAGACAAATCGCTCTGGACGCCCCGGAGCGCCGCTGCCGCCGCTCCTGCCCGCGCCCCCCGCCGAAGGCGAGCGGGCAGCCCGGGCAGCTCCCTCCTCCCGTAAGTGTCCTGCTCGGCGGATCCAGAGCGCGGCCGTGTGCGGAGAAGGGGAGGCAAGGGGGGGAGAGCCTGCCAGCCGCCCCGCCGCCTTGACAGTGCCTGCGCTGGATGCACAGCGGCCGCGGGACACCTCGGCGCGGAGCGCGGCCAGGAGATGCGCAGGGGTGGTGGGCTGCGCCGCGGCACTCAGCCCCTCTAGGCTGGCCCATGGAGCGTCCCGCGGAGCCCCGTCCGCCGTCGGATCCCCCACGCCGTACGTATCCCCACCGCGGCCCCCCCGCGGCGGCGGGGCTGTCCGCGGGCCGCGGGGGCGGAGAAGGGCTGGGGCCGGGGATGGGGGTCCTCGCCCGTCGGGGCGCCCGGGGCGCGGTCCCGGTCCGGGGCAAGGCACGGCGCGCCTTTAGGAGCGGCAGAGGGAGGTGGGCGCTTGCAGGGGTAAGCAGAGCCTGCTCGGGCGTCCCGAAGGCAAAGATCTCTGCCTCGGCTTTAAGCGCCCAGAAGCATCCGGAGCCACGATCCCAGCGTCTGCTGTCGCCTTCTCTGTGCTCCGGCGCCGCTCCGCTCCCTAGCTCGCTGCCGGGGCTCCGCAGCCAGCTGGCGAGTGGCTGCCGCCCGGTCCCCGCCGAGGGCACACACACAGGCAGGGCTGGCAGTGGCACCCCCGGGCCGTCCCAGCCCACACCACGGGGCTCTCCCGCCCAGTGAAAGGACGGAGCGCCGGGGAGCGCTGCCTATAGGCGGTCCGCCGCCACCTCCGACCGTGCGATCACTTTGCTTTGGCGCTGGATTAACTCGATTTTAATCGTTTTTTTGTTTCCCCCACCCCCATTCACACACCCCATCTCCTCCTCTCCCGCCGGGCCCCTCGCCCTCCCCTCCTTTCCCTACACACCTCTCTTCCCCGCTTGTGCTAAGCCTAACCTCGTCTTGTGGTCATGGGATCTATAATTTCGTTTTTGTCTAGGCTGGTGAGAGCTCTGCTTGTTCTGTAAAGTGGATGTCAGGTGGATCTATGTTCTGGAAGGAACAAAGAGGCAGCGAAAGCAGCGCGGGGGAAGTTTGAGCGGCGAGGATGCAGGCTGTGTACTGGTACGCGGTCCTTCTGCTGCAGCCCACTCTCTACCTGGTGAGTGTCCCCGGCCCCTCTCACGGGCCGGGCATGGGGAAGCTCGTCGGGGAGGAGGGCGCCAGGCTGGCGGAGAACGAACAAACTCACGGCAACTACTTGCAACCCGCAGCCAGCCCTGCCCTGTCCTCCCGTGTCCCGGCCGGGAAATCCCGGCGGGGTGCGAGGAGTGGGGGCGCAGACCTGTGACTTCTCCGCAGGGAAAGGATGCTCCGCCTGGCCAGAGCAGGGTCGGGGTCTCCCGGGCCGCGTCCCCCTGTGCTACCTCCCGAACCGGGTCCCTGCGTGTCTGCCTGGGCAGCAGAGCACCGCCGAGGGGGCGCCCGGCGGGCTGAGGGTTGGAGGCAACTTCCTGCCCTCTGCTCCCTCCTGAGGGTGGGAGCCCCTCCGGAAGGGCAGCCCCCGGTGTGCCGCTACGGGCGGTGCGGCACAGGCGGGCGGGCACTCGGCGGCGAGCGCAGCGAGTATTTTCCGCGCGAAGTGTCATTGACTTTTGTAGCAAATCTCCTTTAAGATTACCGCGGGAACACGAGTAAACACCGGCGTTATCTCCTTTCACACACACACACACTTTATTCCCATTACGATTGCAAGGAACAAAACCCAGGCAGACTGCCCCTTTGCAGTCCACATCCTCTCTCGCTTGTGATGCGTTCAGCAGGCAAACGCTTGGCGGCAGCTCATCCCCGTGGCTACGAGGAAGGGAATTTTTCCAGGAACGTTGCCGAGAGAAGCACACCGGCTCCCGTGCTGGGGGTGGTGACGGGGACTACCCTTGTCGGGTTCCGGCTCCGGTTCGGGCTCCGGTTCGGGCTCCGGTTCGGGCTCCTCGGGCTGGGGCGCTGCCCGCGCCGCCGCTCCCTGCGCTGTGG
>VRYO01002734.1:26145279-26165068 GCA_009812075.1 Sialia sialis
CACGGGCGTCTCTCCTCCCTGCGAATTTTATAGCCGGGGTGGGGGTGGAGGGGTGGGGGGAAATGGGGAGAAAAGTGCGTGGCAAATAATCCATCAAAAAGCCGGAGCGAGATCGATACGTCGTGTTAAATTTTAAATGTGTTTGCTGGCAGTTAAACTGCTCTCGACTCATTACAACAACAGTGCTGGATTTATTCTAATGCGCTGCAGTCTGAACAACAAGCGCATTAATTCTCCTTTAATTGTAAACTGGGAGCATTTGAAAACCATTCAGTGTGCAAATTATGCTGATTCAATTACCGTTTAGTTACAGACTTCATTACCTGAATACTTTTTTTTTTCCGAGGGCTTGGCATTGCAGAGTGAAGGAGACGATTTTCAAGTTTCTCTCGAAACAATGCAAAATATGATTAAAAAAATAAAAGAAGAAGTGAAAGAAAAACAAGAAAAGAGAGAGAAAAAATCTCGGGAATAAAAGACAAGCTAGGGGGGAGGGAATGCGCCCTTCAGCTGGTCTGTGTCTTCTGCCAAAACACTCGGGGAGGATCCAAAAGGATTTCCCTAGCACGATTCTTCTTTCTAACTCTATACTTCCACGTTTATGCTAATTTCTCCCTATTCTCTGTATTTCAGGAGTGACTCTGAAAGTTTGCATTAGGCCATCGCATGATAACAAACTGTTTATTAGCACGGAAGCATGAAGTTTTGATTAAAGCTTTAATGCGGCGCCACAAAGCAGCAAGGTGCAGCACTTTCTTGTGCCTATCCGTATGTGCACGTCGCTCCGCGTGGACAAAAGCAATTTCAATTAGGAATTAAATTTTCAGTGCTCAAACTGTTAGGAGGGGTAAATGAAATGGCAGCACAAACAGCTTCCTATCGAGTTTGTTAAAAAAAAAAAACCTTTTTGAGAGGGGTTAATAATATAGGTGAGAGGGAAAATAGCCTGTTTCCCCTTCGCCTGAATTAGGAGGTGTTCATGGAGAGTGAACAGCTGCAGCCAGGCTGGGCTGCCTTGAAGTCACTCATTTACAGACACTGTCTGCCTTGCAATTTCTCTTCACTCAGCAAACCGCTGCCCTTTTTCTTTCTTTTCTTTTTTTTTTTTGTTTTTTTGTTTTTTTGTTTTTTTGTTTTTTTGTTTGTTTGTTCTTTTTCTTTCCCCTCTACCATTAAACCTCTTTGTAATGTAATCTTAAGGAAAAAAAACCCAACCTAGTGCTTCTACTTTTCTTCCCCTTTTAATAGAGCCATATGCTTTCTAGCCTTATTGCCTGAAATTTATAGAGACCATGGCCAATCTGAAGGAGTAGGAATTTTGCTGGGGTAGAGATGGTTCACCACATTATGTTTATTGAAAAGAAAAGTAGTTGTGCATTGCAAGGTGTGCTTTTTCTCCTTGTTTTGAGCTGTGCACTGTAATGAAAATGTTATGTTTGGTTTGCAGTTGTAGTGCATTTTCTTTGGCCTAAATGGATAACTTAGTACTTATTTGGCAGAATTAGGAGTTAACCTGTAAAGTCTTGCAGTTGTTTTCTTTTCTACTTTTAGAAAGGTTACTAGGTCTTTTTTGCCACGACACTCCACATTACCGCTCTTCTTTCAAAATATCTTAGTCTGATTCTAATGGATGATGTTTCCTTAACTAAGTGCTGTGCTGAGCTCAAAATCGTCAGTGAGAAGCACGTCAAGAATAAAGAAAAAAAGCACAGACTGTCATAGAATTGAGTACTGTTTATAAGGACGCTGGGATTTTACACCATTCCTTTAATGGAAACCTCTTTCTACCTCCTGCCTAGTTGCTGGGTGAACTTCCAGTCCGACACCATAGGACAATAAAAGGCCGGGCTGTTTCTTTTAATTTCTTCCCTTTTTTCCCCCCTGTGTGGAAGCAGCAAGCTCTAGAAGTGACCACAGAACGCGCAGGCTGTTAGGAAGGACGGCAAGCATCCTAAGTATTATTTCACAGAGGGACAGGTCAAGCAGGCCCTCGGAGGAGGAGGCAGATCGTTTCCGTGCCGGCAGCTGCGGAGCGGCTCTGTGCGGCGGGGCTCGGCGGGCCGCGGCCGGCAGCTCCCGGCGGCCACGGGTGCTCGCCCCGTCCCGTCCCGTCCCGTCCCGTCCCGTCCCGTCCCGCCCGGGCCCTGCGCACCCTGGCCAGGGCAGGAGCCGAGAGGCAAAGGGTCGCACACTGGGGCATTTCACCCCCGTCACGGGCACGGGCTTCACTCCCGCAAACTCTCTTTACTCTCCCCGAGGAGACCTTCCCGCACCGTACAAACACGGAGCGGGTATATGCACCTCTTTTGCTGGGACAGTCCCGGCTCGAAGAGACTTCTTAGGCGCTCCTTAACCGGAGTAGCGGGTACGGAACTAAAATCAGTCGGAATTTTGCGTGGCATGCTGCTAGGGTAAGGATCCGTCCCCCGCTCTATCCCCCGCCCGGCTTGTCGTCTTCTCCCTGCAAAGTGTTTATTCAACGGTGGGTTTAATTAGGATACGCTCCGGAGCCGGGCAGCAGAGTGCTTCAACTCTGTGCACAACTTAAGCAGCGCAAGAGCAAAAGGAGGGGTGTTTTTTCACCCCGCGGTGAGGGCTGTTTCGCGGGGGGAGCTTTCCTGCGCGGCGCTTTGCCAGAGGAGTGGAACTACGGGGCTCACGGGGCACCTTGTTAAACAGGGCGATGGCTTTGGCACAGGGGCTTTGGAAACAGCCTGCTAACCTTCTCCCTGTGCCGGGCTGGGATTTTAAGGTCTGTTTCACACCGTCACTGTAGCTTGGAGGCCTTCTGACAGCCGAGGAAAGCTTTTCTGCAAAACTGTTGTGAATAACAGAGGTTTAAAATTGTCCTCAGAGACGGCACACTTGGTACAGTATTTGCTGAGGGGGTAAACAGGAGGTTAGTGGCTCCAGAGTTTGTGTACATTTAATTTCGCTGTGTGTCGCACTGTTTGCGGTCATTTCACCGGTTAATGAAAGCTGCGGCGAACGTGAGGAAATATCACGTGCCGGCGAAGATAAGTTCATTTTTTTTTCTTCTTTCTTTTTAAAGATTGTTGCTGATTGTGTCCTACTTTGTCTTGGGAGGAAAAAAAAAAGGATCAGCAAACTAACACACACCTCTATAGGCAGAAAACAAAAGAGAAGGGAGGCATTGTCCTGTCGTAATCACCACCCACAGTATTTTCTCAGAGGCATTTGTTGGTGAATGCATTCGGGTATCGCTTTTTATCCCCCAAATAAGCGTTTTATTTAGTTTTCAAATTGACGTCGTAGTCAGGGAGGGCGGGGGATAGCGTTTGGCGAGCAGGGACAATAGTGACTTTTCGTGCGGAGGAGTTTATGTAGCCTTGAGATGCTCCTGCTCCCTCTTTCTAAACGAGTTTGAGAGACTCTCAAGCAGTGGTGTAAGGGGGAAAAAAAATCACCTTTTCGGAAGGTAAGCCACGGGAATAACAACGGGATCCCGAACTCGTGTAGATGAAACAAACTTATTTGAGCTCTTGATTTAAAAAAAATATATTTTTTGTCCTCAAGCGGAGGATAGTATATTCTTTTTCATGCTTCCTTACTTCCTAACCACCAGGGACCTGTGCTAGTTTAAGAAGGGGTTTCCTCACACTGGAATTTCCTTTTCCTGATGCTTAGTACACACTATTTTAATTTAGTATATATTTGGACAAAGCAGTCTAAAATGGATTTTACCTTCTCGGGAGGCACCTTAATATAATCCAATATCCCTGCCTCTCTTCGACTAGCCAAATCTTCCAAGTCAGTATGGTACCTAGAGGTATCCATTTTAACCTCTCTAATATTTCCCTGCATCTCTAACCCGCCATTTTAATTAACAAAAAGCCAATTTCCTAATCGTCTTGGAAAATGCTTTGAAGCAGGTTAAGAAACCAATTGTTCAGAATACCCAGCACTTGGAGAAAATGAATGTATGAGCCAACCTACCTCCCTAGGATTGGCTTCTGTTCTCCCGACTGGGTTTGGGTGAAGTTTTGCTGTGATTTAGCAGATAGTTTAACACCCAGCTCGCTCTTCTTGTAAGTCAGCATTAAACCACCCTCCTGGGTGCTTTGTAAATACAGCTTTAGCATTTTTTTCATGCAGCAGATTGACATGTTGACGATTCTGCTTTAAGGAATGTGACAATAAAGTGGAAAACCAAAGGCTGGCAAGCACTTCATCAAGGATAAAAAGGTTCTGCTGTAAGGATGTCACTCAATTTATTGTGAAAGTCGAATGAATTACGTTTAATGAAAGTGCTCCCCAGATGAATATTACCAGCAATTTCCTGAGTTGGCTCTGTCAGATTGATATGAGGAAATGCCAACCCATATCAAAAAAGATCTCCAATCTCAATTACTATGCAAGCTTTCGAAGAGCTCCTTTTTATTGATATGATATATATATTGGCGGGTTCTCAATGCTGTGCAAACTACTCTCTGTTCAACAGGACAGCACATTGCCCAGTTTATTGTTTAACGTGTTTCTGGCAGTTGTATAAACTTCTGCGAGTGCCTTTCTTTCGGAGGGGAAACCGCCTCTCATCCTCTTTCCCTTTTCGTGACCCAAAGAGATCAAAGTTGTGTGACTAGCAGACAGCGGGGGTGGCGCTCATTGCAGGAAGTTTGTTCAGCCTGGATGGACAAAGCCGAAGGTCAAGACAAATAGCTCGGCTGAGACAATGGCACTGGATCCCCTAATTTTCAGTGTATTTCTAGGCAACAATCCAGATCACGGTAATATTTGTTACGACTAGCAATCCCAATATTCCGCCCTTTCTTCCTCTTTCCTCTAGGGCTTCTAGGGGCAAATTAGGAATTCACTAAACCCTCGAAGGGAGAGAAAAGCTCTTATGTCACCTCATCTACATAAGAATTGACTTTTCGAGAGGCTTTTCTGTTCTATTTAACTACTGTGACGCCGGTCGTTACCCAAGAATACAGCTTCTTTTCCCATAATCCGTCTTGCTGGGCTTGTTTGTGATAGATTCAGTCAGATTTCTTCTGTCGCTTCCCCGCACTCCTTCGATTTTTTGTATCAAAGCAGAGACGGTACTGAAGGATAACAGGAGGACTCTCGAAACTCTGCAGCAGGACGGGGACATGGTTTCTTTCACGTGTGGGGCTGCACTCCTTGCATGAAGCATTAATGAGGAAGCAGAAAGAGCTTCTCCTTAGCACATATCGGGTTAGTCTGGCTTCCTATTTTCCTGTTCGTTGCTGGATCCGCGTCTAAAACTTTCTTCAGAGCACGATTAGTCCACGTGTTATCCATTAATTTATTTATTTGTTTGTCTATTTATTTTTTAAAAGTGTATTTTTCCTCCCTGTGTCGGAGGTGCTGAGTGTTCCCAACCGCTGACGGCTAGTGCAAGGGCTGCGGGGAGAGCGGACAAGCTCAGGCAGTGGGGCCAAGAAGGGGCTGGCGCTGAGTGTCCGGCTCAGCACCGGGCCTCCAGCGTCTTGCAGCAGCACCCTGGAGAGCGCCCGGGACAGGTCAGCACCCTGGAGAGCGCCCGGGGCGGGGCAGCACCCTGGAGAGCGCCCGGGGCAGGTCAGCACCCTGGAGAGCGCCCGGGGCAGGTCAGCACCCTGGAGAGCGCCCGGGGCAGGGCAGCACCCTGGAGAGCGCCCGGGGCAGGGCAGCACCCTGGAGAGCGCCCGGGGCAGGGCAGCACCCTGGAGAGCGCCCGGGGCAGGTCAGCACCCTGGAGAGCGCCCGGGGCAGGGCAGCACCCTGGAGAGCGCCCGGGGCGGGGCAGCACCGCGGACAGCGCCCGGCCTGGCCCGCACCGCCCACTGCTCGCTCACGGGCGCCCCGTCCCGGGCTAGTCAATGTTTCAGGCTACTGCTGCTTAGACCTCATCCCCAACATCCTCTGGACTTGGCTCTCTGTGCCAGTTTTCCTGAAGGAAGAAGTGTGACGGGTGAACCAGCAGATTGATGTATTTGTTTACTGTTGCTGCTGACTGGCTTTCTCTCAAAGGCCAAATGGCAGCTTCATTTTCTAAGGAAAAGCTGGTCAGAGGGACAATACATGAGTATGGGGTGGAACAGGACTGGTAGAATGAATCTGGGGATAGGAAAGCTGTTCTGAGATATTCAGGTTTGTCTCATTCTATCCCAGACCACAGCATCCTCTTTTTGGAGAGACACCAGAGGTATCTAAGAGTATTGAAGTAAAAAATGAAGTCTGAGACATGGCTGACACCAAGACAAGAGAACAGGGAGTTATTAATTAACAAATACACTTTTTATCCCATTAGTCGGGGCAGGAGTGTCTAAGACACAGCTGATGTCATTTTTAGGGTTGTGGCACTGAGGCATCTTTCAGGGGCAGCCAGATCTTGCTACCTTCCGTTGATTGCTTGTATCCTGGCAGACAGTGCTCAGGGTATCTCCCAGCTTTCTCCTTGCTTTCACGAGGAGATAATCACAGGCAACTGCCTTCACCCCTGTAAATCCCCATTTACTATCAACAGTGCTATCCTCTAGAGCTCTGCTGCTTGAAAAGCACTTGTCAATGAAACAGTGACTTTTCGCAAGGCAGGTATAAGTGAATGAGTGATGAAGAGTCCTTCAATAAAGGAATGTGATGGGAATTGACTGAGCTGAGAGGTAAAATAACCCACAGTCTCCACCAGCCTTTCAGATAAAACCATAAGCCATTTATTCCTGATCCATATTCTCCCATGAATATCAGTAGTGATTGTGATGCTTTTGCTGGATATGAACATTCTCCAGTCCCTTTTGATTACACCATATCCCTATGTGTGGTTTCTCAAAACTGCATTGTCTGTTGCAGAGATACTGCTTTTATCTTCCAAATGCCACCCTCATTAATGTCAATGTCTCACCGTCCAGCTAGTGACAGATGTCTCAGAGACATTCATCTGCCTTGCACACTGCATCATCTCTCTCGCTGCCTTGTCTTTTCTTCTCCGAGGAGAGATTTAGTAATATTTTCTTCCTTGCCCCTGCCTCTGCTCAAAAAAGTTTTGTCCACTAGTTGGTTTCTGTCCTGTCCATTCACAAGTTAGTTTTGCCAGCAGATAACCGAGTCCTCTGGGTTATCACCTCTCCTGTTTAACTGTTTGATTGCTTTGATGACAGGTTGACTAGTGCAGGCAAAGATGATCTGCTGCTTCCAAATCTGCAGGTTGTTGCAGGGGGAGAAATTAGGCCTACCAAATGATTATGATATTAATGCCCTCTTTTCCTCACATTTCATCTTCTAACCCACACTTGACACAAAAGCGAAAAGAACAAAGAGCCTGGTTGTTTCTTTGTGTGAGTAACCGGGTTATTGTGTGCACAAGAGTACTTGTGAATGCTCTTATTTTGCTGGCCTTTTGAAAACTGTTAAGTCAGTTATGTCTATGCTATTTCTTTGTATATTTATTTAAAATTTGATGATAGCTGTGCAGCAGACTTGTTTTAGGAGCAGAGTTGACTGCTAAAATAATACTAGGAAAGAAGTGATCTAATAACCTTAGTTCTTGGAAATAATGCATGACATTAAATTATAATATATACTATTATATATAAATTATTACTCATAGTAATATATGACAAATTAGAATTATATTAATTTATTTAGAAAGAAAAGTACTGAATCACTTAAATCTAACCAGTACAGCTCAGCTGAAAAATTAAAGATCCCACTTACCTTTGTAGTTGTAACATGCTTTGAAATAACAGAAGTAACATTACCAATGATTAGTGACCCATGTATTTTATGATCCTCTTTCCCCTTCCCCTGCCTTATGTCAGCCTTGCATTATGTGTGAGTTAACTTTCAGCATGCACAATATTTCCTACACTTGTTTTAGAGGTGCATGTGAGCTACTGGGTAAAAGTAAAAATAGAAAAGGAGAAACATTCTGGCCATGTACTGAGAACATTGTGGATAAACAACAACTCCTTTGCAGCACATCCTGTGCCCTGATCCTGCGGTGTAATACAAGATAGGATTCCATGTAAATTGATGGTTTGTTTACTTGTGTGAGGAGGACAGCTTCTGTTTATGTTGAAGATTAAGTAGACCATTTCTATTTCTGAGAATTGCTTGTCACTATTCAGATACCACTTCAAATTGAAAGTGTAATTGGCAGCTCTTAAAAAATTTTAGCTAATGGAATTTCTGTTACGGGTAGCTCAGACCACCTGTACCATAATATTCATCTGCATAGTAATTTTTATAAACTCTTCTTGATTGAGCTTTAGAAAAATAGTCCTTCTGCTAGGCTATTTTGTTAAGAAATGTTGCCATAGGCCTTCAGGTATATAAACCCTGCTTATATAAAATGAATGGACTGCTTTTTATATTTACAGTCTCGTCCATAGCATTTGATGTCTTGCAAAAAAAGAGATGGACCTAAAGTTAGAATAATGTTAAGACTGTGTCCTCATGTTTATTACGCTGTCAATAACAGTACTGTAAAATATTTGTGTGCTTAAAATCAGAATGTTAGTTTGTAATTTGACTCTAATTTAGAGTAATTTCTGCTATCACTTACTGCAACTAGTCTGGAGTACATACAGAGATTTTTCTTATCGTTTATATGGGGAATGCTTTGCACCTTGAGAAGATTTTATAAGAAATATTGATAGTTAAAACATAGCAATATGACTTTAGCTCTGTGGAGGACAATTGCTGAGTGAACAGATCTTTAAGGATCAGGAAGATAAAAAAGACTACATAGATGTGACATAAAAGATGTACATTATAAATAGTACATGAAAATCTTCACCTTTTAAAAAGATGGGCTCCATCCCGCTGTCTTCATCTGCAATGGATATTACTTGACAATGTCCTTATTTTATATTACTACTTGTTTCTTCTCCCTGCTTCCACAAACCATCACATTTGCTCAGCTGATTTTCTTGTAGCAGGTGGCAGTGTGGTATGTGTTGCAAGCAGAGGATAGTGCATCAATATATTCAGTGGGATCATGTTTGTGAGTGGTCACTTGGAATGGGTAAAAAATGACATTATCTGGTCCTTGACAAGCCTGTAATATGTGTGAATCATCACCTTTATCTTTGGCTTCTGTCTGTGCTGACTCAGTGGGACCTCTTGTGGTGTGTCTACTTGATCTGTGAGCAGCTCTGCTCTCTCTCTGCTAGCACGAGTCATTTCTATAAGGTGCCATCCCATAGAATTATAAATGTATTCGTGTTTGTGTTTGCTTTTACATGCACTGGATATTTGCTAGCTAGAGTACACTGTGACTCTTGGAAAAGTTATTATGAGGATTAGCAAATTGTAACAATATAGTTCAATCTTCCAGTAGAATACAACCCAAATGAATATGGAAATGTATGACTAAGTACAGAAGAAGAGGTGCTGTTTTTGTTCTCCTCAATTTATACAATATTCTGAAATTGCAGTGTTGTAGCAGACACTTCAGAGTGAAGGCCAATAGCTTGCAACTACATTTCAGGAGCAAAACAATCTCAACTGAAGTCAGGACACTTGCTCACATACGCTTCAGTGCTTTACTGAGCTAGGAGAAAGTGAACAGAGTATGGTTTCTGCATTATTTGGGGGATAAAAAAATTCCTCCATGGAAGAAAATATAACACATCCATGTCTTCAAATATATTGCAGAGCAATGTTTTTGGCAAGAATCTGCTGAATTCACCTCTAGACTACTTAGAAACTATTTGAGTATTTTTCTATAACCAAGCATTACACTTTTGACTGTCTCTTATCCTAAAAATATTGTCTTTATTATTATTGGATAATATTTAATTAAATGATCAAAATCCTGTAATTATGGGATAATAATTATGTTTTTGATTTCTTTTTAATTTTTTGAGTCATGATTTGTGACTCATTCTGACTACTGCTCCAGCTTCCGAAGAAATAGTCTGCAAAAACACCTTTTTTGGTGAAATTACACTTAAGTCAGGATTTTCAAAAAGATAATCTGTGTGTCTTTTTTTCTTCCTGTAAACGTGCTTTTGGAGCATCATACAGCATCTTTACTACTGTCTAGAATTACAAAGAGATGCAAAGGGTGGCAATACCTCAGAAAGCCATGTGTGGCCTTTTTTGAGAACTATATTTGAGGTCTAAAGTTGAAGTCTAACTGCACTATTGATGTACGTTTTTTGCAGACTGCAGATTATTTTTTTTTCTTTCAGAATAAAAATGTACTGGAACAATGACCATGTAAAGCAAAAAATGTACCTTTTTTGTTCTTCCACAAGGAACTTGCATGTTGATTCAAGACCATTCAGGCTCAGAAGAGCTTTGCCATTGATTTCTTTGGCTGCAAAATGGGATCTTTAGCTTGATAAATACTTCAATTTTTATAAGGTGGTTGGAGAAGTTATTTCATTACATTTTGGCTTGATTTTCTTTGTAAGAACTAGCTACTGATAGCTAACACAGGGAAGAAGTAGCAAACATTTCTAATGAACGTGAAAGAATATGTATGTATGGCTATGTGGTATTCATAGCCTCTGGTCTGAGCAACTTTGTCTTCTGTGAAGTCAAAAAGAGCTGAGCAGGCTCTATACACTTCTATTTCTAGCATTGTTTCTGTCATTGTTTTATTGCTTAGTAAATTTACCCAGAAGAATGTCACCCTGTCTGGCCTGCCATGAGATCCTTCCTGTAGATCCAAGTCCTTTTGTTCCCTGGCAGAATGGCTCCATGGCTGTCCTTCACCTAGAGTAATGTCTGCATGGTTTGTCCCTAAACTTTGATGTTTTACTTTATCCAAGCAGCACAGCGTTAGTCATCTATATCTGGCACAGAAACAAACCTGCACTGCCAGCTGCTACAGGTGGATGATTTAGCTCAACAGGTGGAGCTGTGACTTCGTTAGCCTCTTGATTCAGGCTAAAATTCATCTCCCCGGGTAGATCACTGACTCAATTTTTTTCAAGTGTTTTACACTCTCTAAATTTGCACCTACATTTCCGTTGCACATGGAAAGTTTTTAACCTCTTGACCTATGAAACATTTCAGGCATATATGCCTATGCATATGCATAGGCATATATGCCTATGTATTCATCAAGAACAGTTCTTAGTTTGTGGGAATGTGGTGGTTCTAGGGAGCTTCTATGGGAGTTTTGTTCCACCCAGCTTCGTGTAATAATGGAGAAATTAGATGGCGTCTAAGACAGTATTTCCATTTAGTCCTCTTTGAGCAAGGTCCACCTTTCATGACTGATTTTTTGTGACCTGTCTTTTTGTTAGGTTCTCAAAGACTGTAGAGATGTTTGGAATAATTCTGTCTTCAGAATGTTTAGAGGAAACGAGTTCCAGTGGAGTTATACTAATAACATTTATATGAGTTATATTAATAACATTTATTTTATTATCATTCCTCATATATGCTAAAGTTATCATTTCATAGACTACTTAACTCCTATGGGCCCTTTATTGCCTTGATTTAGCTGGAGCTGATCAACTGGTGGTTGGAAAGAATGAAGGAACACTCTGTTGGGAAAATATATCATGGGACAATGAGAGAGTGGCTTGAAATAAGTTCGGATAATAGCATGAGGATCTATCTATAAAAGTTCTTGCTTCTCCAAAGATTTCTGTATTCTCATATTTTTGTATTCATTTTTCAATATACCCCTGTGTAAACTTGTTTTGTCTGATGAACGTTTAGAGAAAGGCTGTTTTCCTATGGATTTGTGCATCCCTTGGTAAGTCAGTGCTTCAAATATGATACTAGATGTTCACTCTTCGTGTCAGAAACGTTCCTGATACTGCACTTACAGTGGCAATGTCAATTAGGGGAACAAAGACAATACGGACTGAAGATTTCAAGTCACAGCAACTCCAGCAAAGAAATAATCATTAGGATTAGATGAAGCAAAGAGCTTCCAAACAAACTCCAGACTAAAATATGCTGAAAACATTTACTGAATGCTTATGAATAAAATAAGCAGAAATCAAAATGGGAGAGGCTTTTTAATGAACAGAAACATAGGGTAAATTAATCAAATAAATTGTTTGCTATTAATAATGTGACCAGCTACAGTAAAATTCCAATAAATATGCCCAGTGGGGATGGAAAAATCTACACAACTGAAATTACATTGATGAATTTATCCTAGTTCCCAAAGCCTTCTGAGTATGTCATAAAGACAGCCTAGACTCAACTATTTTTTCTTATTGAGATACTTCTCTTTGACAGTGGAAGAAATTTCAAGTTACTTAATAATGTTAAATGTATCACTGCTTAGGCAGAGAATTCTTAGCAGAAATAGCAACATAAAAGTGACCTCTACTTTTGCTAGAGCACTTCTTGGGTATGGAAGGGAATGCATGTTATTACTTCTCATGCCTGAAGAAACAGGAGGTTAGTCTTTCATGGAATACTCTTAGTTCTAAAATATGAATGAGTCACTGCAGTTGCATAGAGAAAAGAACAGTAATCAAAACACAATCCCAAAACTAATCCCTTCTTAGAAATCAAAATAAAATCTCAAAAAACCCAGAATCTGAATAAAGGTTCATCCTGCCCCAATTACTTAGCTTTGATGTCTGTTTTTACAAGAGTCTGTCTCCATTTCTGAGCCTGGACCTCTATTTCATTCTTGACTACTTAAGAATTGTTTACATCTTGCATTGTTGGTGTCTGACTCAATGGTACCCACAAACCTGAAACTGAATTCAGTCACAGGCTTGGTTCAAGGCTGAACTGCTCATCTAGGGATTTTTTTTTTTGTTTTCTCATACAATTTTACTGCCATTGAACACAGAAAAAACCCTCTCAAATGTCCAAAATAAGGATTGTGCTGAAGGTTACTCTTACATGCAATAATTTTGATTTTTCATCTCTAGTATCACAACTTCTAGCTTTAATTTTTTAACTACTTTATATTACTTCATAATTGATTCACATCAACCGTGCACTCAAGCTCTGCCTCATGACAGTCTGAATATATTCTTTGGACATTTTTCAGTGTGCATATCCTCACTGAAGAGTACTTTTTCTATGGTTGGTATAAGTCAGACCTGACCATCCCAGGCTTAGCTGTCAGCTGCATTCATACTTTCAAGCATCCTATTAGTCAGTTGTAAGAAACTAACAACATATAGAAAAGCTTTGCTCCCAAATGAATGACTGAACCTCACATTCAGCTATCACTTATGACAGAATTAGTGTCAGCTGTGGTAGTTAGATTTCCGAGTTATTTATCTTAAATGCCACCACTTCAGCCTAAAATACCACAACTTCTCTAGTGTTTGTTCTGTTGACTCACATAGGCACATGAAAACAAAAAAAGCAAAACAGAAAACCCCTCAAACCCCCAAATGAGAAAACCAAAAAACATAGTGCTGACCATCAGGAAGCAGTTCTAGCTGGGTGTGCAACATCCTAGACTTAAAAAAGATTTGATAGGGTCACGGGACTTTTCCACTCTCATTTTCTCTGTTTCTTGTTCATACTTTTCTCCTCAGCCCAGTGACTAAAGTTTCCGTTAGGGATTCAAGAGATTCAGTTTCTTTACTTCTTCAGGAAATGTGAATCCAAACCTTACAGTTTGAGGTAATAGTTTTAACAATTCCTGGTGGAATAATCTGTGGAGTTTTCTTGATTCTGCTTGTTCATTTTATTCTGCTTGGTTTAATACAGTCAGGGACTGCTTTAATCTGAAACAGGATCTCATTGTACGTGAATTAAGTCTCTTTTCCTTGCTCTTTGGCCTTATGTATTTGAGTTCACTCAAATGGAAACGCTTCAGATTTTGAGAGCCCTGTTTCAGAAAAAAGCTTTATCATAATGTGTAAGAAATTCTAGAACCAGAAAGTTGAAAATATGTGGCCTTGCCAATTCTATTCATTGGACATTCTAGCAACAGGAAAATAGGGTACCTAATTCTAGGAGCATTTATGCATCAGAAATGTCAGAAAGTGTTTAAATTAATACCTTTTCTTTCTCTTGTTGCTTAGTTTGGACAGTTTAGTAGCTTTTGTGAATAATGCTTTCAGGAAACATTTCCCAACAGAAATACGTAGGCAGCTAATTCCAGGTTATGAACATTAACAGGATCCTTGGACAAAGAGAGTAAGTCTTTTACTGTAGTAATTATAGGCACCTTCTGGATCAAGCCTGAAGGATCTTCCAAGGTTGCTAACAGTAAGCATAACCAGTCTTAATTTTAATCTGTTTGATGAATCTCCATTATATTCACAATTGAACTGAACAAGTACTGTTCTTGTCTTACATTTTAAGAAACTCTGTCAGTCTGTCATAACACAGTAACTAATTAGTAACTAATTGCTTCTAGAAAGCTGTTTATGTGCCTAAGGTCCTGAAAGCTTTATTTTTCTTCTTGCTGAAGAGCAATACTCATAGTTAGCTGTGGATGCATGCTGTTAGCTTGCAACAAGTTAGCAACTTGCAGGTCATTATCCTCGTTTCCCTTCCATTATTTTTAAACTTTTAATTTCCTTTGCTTCATGATTTGTATCTATCATCCATGCATAAAAACCTGTAACAAATTGCTGGATTGCAAGCTGTCTTGCTGCTTTTTCATTCTCAGTGCACCTGCAGGAACTGCCAGGAAGGGACAGGAGAACCTGGCTCCAGCATCTTATTTTGTTGGTCTAGGATATATAGAGCAAGGATTGAAGGGGTGTTCTTGCTTGGTGCAACTACTAGCTCTATGGGCTGAAGAAAGAAAACTCTGTTTTCCAGAGCTGAAACATGTATAGGCCATTCTGCAAATACAGCCCTGAGTGTTAAAACATGTGAAGAATACTAATGAATTTTAGCAGTAGAAACTGAGGTGATTCTGGGAAGTAGTTAAGGCTTGATATTGAAAACACTCAACAAACTAGCCTGTCTTTGAATGGGCATTCCAGGAATCATAAAAATTGTATGCTTGACAAAAAAGCTATGCAATAACACATTTTAAAAGCTTTTCCTTCTCCAGAAATGCAACATTACAACTTCTCAAAGAAAACCTGGTTTTGGTTTTTTTTTTTCCACAGTCAAGGATGTTTTCCTGTAGTCTTCCTGTAAACCATTTCATATTAATCATTCCACAAAGACTAAAGAAATATTCAGGTAGATACCTTGGAGGGAAAAATTTTGCTCCAAGCAGTTGGAGTTCAGCAAACTTACAAGTAACTGAAAAAAAGGGTCTTATTACATGAAATTTTAGGCAGCCTTAATCATAGCCATTGCTACCAGAACAATCGATAGCTTATAAACATAGGTATCCTTCTAGATGCTCTGTGTGACAGTACTTTGCAATATGGTGCTATTCTGTGAATAACTGTTTTTTTAATGTTGTACTTTGTACTTTGTACCATGTACTCCATGGTTAAGCAGAATGATTAGAAGAATTTAGTTATTGCTGATATTTATAATTTCTTTGTAACACTATCCACTGTATGGTGCTTACAAATAAGACTTTTAGTAATAACTTTTTCATCCTGATGTTCTTAGAAAGTGCAGAGGGAATACTGTGAGATTTTTTTTTAAAATTGAAAGTGACAGACACATTTGGTATACATAGGAGAAATATACTCTTAAGTGTTTTAACATGCAGATTGCATCCAATCATACGTAGCTTTAATTATTTCCTAAAGACTCTGTTCTGAAAGTATAGACATTATAGTGCTCTTGGCTTAGGAGGGTGTGATATATTTCATTTTGAATAAGGCTTTTTCAACCTGCCATCTCTTTATGGGTGGATCTTTTTAACTGTACAGCTTATTATACCAGCTCAAACATAATTAATGATCTGTTTGTGCAGTACAGTTAAGGGACAAGGAAAGTCTCTCATTATTTCTTTTTTCTCCATCTTAAAATTAGCAGAATTTTTGACTGGCAAATAGAAATAGCTCACCAGTACTACAAGATCTGGGTGAAACGTACTGGTAGCAGGATTAGGAAAGTCTTGCTTCATTTCAGACTATACGTGACCTTGGGGATCTCAGTTATGTCTTGGGACAAAAAAAATTTAATGTTTCATTTTGTAGTGGTACATCTTTCACCTTTATGTGGTTTTAAAAATGTAAATAAAATTGCTTTCTGTTGATGGGCTATGTGAAGGTCGCAGTCATATTCACCACAAGAATTCAAAGTGCCATTTGACCCATCACTGGTTCAGTAGATAACAATGCATTCCATTCCCTTCCAGTAACCTAATTTGCAAGCACTTTATGGCCCAACATTTTATGTCTAGTTGCTAAAAAGTAAGAAATAAACCTTTAAGAACTTCATTGCAGATTTATTTACAGAATGTCTGAGAAGGTTTTAGAGTGTCAGGACATTTTGCATTGCAGTCTTGTAACAGGACTGAGTATTATAAAAGATAGTAGAAATGATTAACAAAGGAGTTCAAGGGCTCTCTGATAGATTTACTTTAAACTTTCATGAGCAAATCTCACACAATTATCTCAGATCATCTTTGTGGTAGGTTTGGCATAAACTGCATTCTTCTAAAATTGAAAACAAATAAAAGCTACTGTGCATGCTGTTTAGACGTAGGGATGGATAAAACCACAGTTTTAATTAAATAGGATGTTTCTAATTTTGATAATGCAAGATCTAGTATAAGTGTGAAGTTTTTTTTAACCACAATGCAGATTACCCAAGTGCCCACAGACTTCTCTCTGGATCTATGGAACAGATTTTGGCCAGAGCTTCAGCCAGTATTAAGTCCGGATGGTTCCCCTGATCTGGCCATATGTGACTTTGCATACCTTCTGTTGTTGCTTCCTCTCTTGGCTACCAGACAATTGTTCTGAAAGTGTGTAAACTGTTAAGCTTTGAAACAGAAACAAACCCTTAAATGTTTAATGCTGGCATGAGACTTTCCTACATTAAACTAATTCTGCATTTGTTCAATAGAAACAATAGACTTTTTTCTCCAGAATGTGAACATCTCTTTCTTCATTATTTATGTGCTGCATTATTTACAGATTCATTAGTAGTGCCTGATATTTTCCACAGGTAGGACCAGGGCACTAGATTAAGTGAACTGATTTGGCCATAACTTCATTTCTGTACCCTGTGGAACACACTAAATACATTACCATGAGATTATCTCAACTGATTTGAGAGGAACTGGTATAAACTAACCACTATGAGACTTAATAAACACTTTACAGTAACAGAATTTGATTGAACACACTTCCCAGATGCCCCCTGGATATCCATGGATCTCTAAAAAGATCTGTCTTGCAGTATGAAGCAAAGAGACTGTGGATTAAATTTTTACAAATATATTCTTACTTTTCTGTGGTGGGATTTTGTATAGGTTCTGATGTTAGGAACAGAGGGACTTGTCCCAATGGCTGGTACTGGGGAGCTCAGTACCTTCCATGAAGTAGATGTCTGTAAAGAGTTATTGTTGAGAACATATTAGGGGCTCTTTCTTAAAACATAACTGCATAGCCAGATGCAGACAACTTAGGTGTTTGGCTAGGCTGTCTTTCGAGCTACTGGAGCAGGAAGTATCCCTAATCCTGAACATATGCAGCCCAGTTAGGAAACCAAAAAAGCAAAAAAAGAGCACCTTCCTCTTAGGTGAACAGTCAGTATGGGTGTAGCTGTGCACAAACCTAATTGCCTTCATCTTGGAAATTACTCACAGGCTGGCAAAGAAAAGCTCTGTGTTTGACCATACAGATACACTGGTGAATTCTGTCCTGAGCCTCAGCATAAATGGACAAGATGAATATTACAACTAAGGCACAGGAGTAAAGATCTATCTTGCAGAAATTGCCTTGTTCTTCCTCCTGTCGGATTACTTTACTTAACCTTTGCTTACAAAAGTATTTCTAGGGTAAATAAGGGATATGAGATTAGTGTTTATTTGTAATATTCGCAGCAAAACTCAGCTTGAAGTGAAAGCAAGCCTGGAAGTCTAAAGGAAATGGTTTTTTTGTTTATTAACCAAGAGGGAGTACTTTTCAGAATGGACGTGTTTAAAATAAGTCTCCCATTAAGCTCAATGAGATCTAAGAATATGTGCTGACTGTAACCAAGATTACTGCAGGTTTTGGAGAAGTAAAGCTTGAGGGTTTTATGTTGATTTATTTTTCCTTTTACTTTTTTATGCCATCTTTTTTGAGGAAAAGTATAAGCAGGAGAGAGCCCCAGGGGTTATAAAATGTACTCTCAATATATTATAAAAAGCAGCAAATGTGTGAAGAAAAGTATAATATCTGCCTATAGTATTTGCTAAGTGTAGTCTGATTTAAAGCCCATCAATGAAATAAGTAGACATTTTTCTGCACTACCTCTAGACAGGTTTAGCAAAGTTTCCATAAAAAAGATTTTTGAGCTTTGTAAAAAGTACAGAACCCCCTACAAACAAACACTTCAACTACATCCCCCCAGAAAAAACAAAACAAAACAAAATCCAAGAAACCTCACAACAAAGATAAATCAGAAGTGCAGAGGAGTGAAAGGTGCTACTTATCCTGGGTTAATTTTAGATGTTCTTCTCCAAACAGCTACATCACGTGTCTGGATGGCTAACCACGAGGACACTGGTGGGAAAGTTGGAGGTGAAAAGCAGTTCCCTGCAAGTCACACTAACCACACACACTCCCCAGCAACAGTAATGCTGGATTCTCAGTGGGACACCACACTACAGCTACAGTGTCTCTGTGGGAGGCAATTGTCCTATCTGTCATCAACAAGGACATTCATGTATAACCAGGAACAATTCACCAGTTCAGAACAATTAATGGTATGATAACTCAACACATTTAATCTTTAATTGAACCTGCAGACCTTATGAAATAATAAAACTGGGAGGCAGAAATAGTATAAAATATATCGATTTGTCAGTAATTGATTAAAAAAATCAAAAAAACACCCCATGAATCCTGCTCTCATTATGCCATCTCAGATTGATGTTTTGGGATATTATGTGCTTTTGCAACTAACTCATCTGTAATAAAAGGATGTGAGCAGAGAAATATGACTCAGAAAAGGATTTAAAAGCGCCAAACAAATCCAATACCTCAGAAATCTATTCATAGCTCATTGTCAATGAGAGGCCTTGCAGAAGAATGGTAAACAATCTCTTTTCTTGGTATTAGCAGAGCTGTGCAACAATCTTTAGAAGCCAGAATGTTTTGCTGTGTTTGACCTAAGGTGAATTGTTGGTCTGGGCTCCCTGCAAGTTTTTACACATTACTTATGTGCTTTCTATATTACTTTGAAGATAATAGCAGATAAACCAAAGGATATTTGCACTTGTCCATTGTATTGTTGCAAATAAATGCAGACAGAGTTTTAGTGTTGGTAAATTTTTCGCTACTATGATGAGAGGGAAATTGATGTCACGTTTTTCTGATATGGAAACTCTGTTAGTTCCTGTCAAGTGAAACAACAAAACATATTCTAAACTCTGAATATGTAACACAGGTTGCAGTGAGACTCCACATACATAAACATTTGTTTCCATCCTCTGCTGAATAGAGGCATATCCCAGAATCACTGAATAAGCTGAGTTGGAAAGGACCCACAAGGATCATCGAGTCCATCTCGTGTGCCTGCACAGTACCATCCGCAAGAATCACACCAAATGTCCCAGAGCATGGTCTGAATGCTTCTTGAACTCTGTCAGGCTTCATGCTGTGACCACTCCCCTGGGAAGCCGGATCCAGTTCCCAAATACCCTTTGGCTGAAAGCCATTTTTCAAATAGCCAACCTAAACCTCCTCTGACGCAACTTCAGGCTATGCCATGACTGGTCCTATCACTGGTTGCCACAAAAAAGGATTCAGTGCCTGCACCTCCTTTTCCCCTCATGTGGAAGTTGTGA
>VRYO01002734.1:26166068-26272433 GCA_009812075.1 Sialia sialis
CCTCTATCCCAGGTGCAGAATCTGACACTTTCCCTTGTTAAATTTCATACAGTTAGTGATTGCCCTGTTCTGTAATTTGGTGAAGTCTTTCTGCAAGGCCTCCTGGCCTTCAAGGAGTCAGCAGCTCCTTCCACTTTTGCATTGTCTGTGAATTTGCCTAGAATCCTTCCAGACCTGCCCACAAGTCATTTATGAAGAAGTTGAAAAGCACAGGGCAGAGGATGAAGCCCTGTGTAACCCCACTATCATTGCACATCAGTGAAAGCAAGTGCTCTGTTTAACTTGCTTTTTGGTCAGAGTTTTGTTTAGCTGTTAATTTTCTAATGTAATCTATGCATATTGCAAAATAACCCAGCTCAATTCTAGAAAAAGATTATTGTCCAGTACTCAGAGATAATGAGAAGTGTCTTTGGTTATACCACCCAGAGTCTCATCTCAGATTCTCATCTGGTGCAGCAAGAGCCTACTTTATTCCCATGGTTGTGCAAGTCGTGGCTGGGGTTCTTGGATAGGACAGAAAACAGATCTTTCTGCTTTACATGCTTTTGCTGGTGATAGCGGCCCAAATGTTGAGAAAAATGTAGCCCAGATTTGTCTATCAGTTCTTGGAAACTCTTGACACCTGACATTTACAGTGGAACAATTTCTAGCTTTATATATGAAGGTACATTGATAGTCTGTGCCCACGCTTAAGCAAAATTCAGTCAGGAGTTCAGCTGTATCCTCTTGCTGTGGAGCCTGCCCAGCTCCCTCCACACGGTTTTTCTGCTCCTTTCCAAGGACTTTCAGGAATACATATACAAAGTGCTTTTATTTGGTACAGTACAAGATGTGGAGGGATTGAATACATTCCATGTATGCATATTTGTACAAAGACCCATATTATTCTGTTTGCTTTAGCAGAAGACAAAATGAGAGGACTGTCTGTTAAGGTGTCTCAAGCACAGGGTGAGTCATGAAGTGGGTCAGGTGTTGAGTGTCGGAAGAACGTGGTGGGTGAGGGCAAAAGCTGGTATGGAAGGCTGTATATCTTAAAGAATATGTTTTCAATTGCTGTTTTTTATCAAGGATTTTCTTCTTAGAAAGTGGACTTCCTTGTATTTATTTAATGCAGGTTACTATGCAGGATTGCTTGGACAAGTGGTAACGCGTTTTGATTCAGAGATCTGCCATGGAGGACAGCGTGTAGGCTCCTGTGAGTGAAGATCAATATTTCTTAGGTATAAAAAGGACATACATGAACACATATATATGTGTATGTGACAATTAACTTGGCCTGCTTTTGTGGAAGTCCATGCTAGCAGAGGATTCTTAGCATTGCCTAGATGGAGCTTTCAATTTAGAGCTCAGACAGCTGAGGTGTGGCTCCTCATGAAACTCCATGTTTCAAAATATTACAGTGTGTGCTGAAGACAGGGTCCTTTGTGAAAAGGGATGTACTTGCCTTCCAGATGAACCAAGAACACGGAAAAGCACTCAGGGTGCTGTTCCTTGAAGCAGGGCTGTCAGAATTCATTCTTTGTGAAGTGAATGAAGTGTGGAGTAAGGTGACTGAAAGTCTTTTGTCTTGTACAGCAACAAAGGTTTTGGGAGGATTAAAAATCGTGTGACTTGTTGGCATGTAACTAATCTGCTAGTCTGTGTAACTTGGGAAGAGAACCTTGACCTTGGTTCTATACTCCCACAACCTCCCTACTTCCTCATGTGAACCTGAGAATGTTGCATCCACTGTTGTGTGTTCTCTCCTGTGTGTGTATTTCTATATCTTGGTGACTTTTGATTACTTGGAATCTTCCCAGAGGGGAAAGAATTCTCCAGTACATCACAGCCTGAGTTATATCCTGAAAAATGATGTAAGCAGGACATAATACCTCTGGAGTGCTCTGGCCTGGCTCCTTGATCAAACAGGTACTTGTTTGATGCATGACCCTTTTGGGCTGTCAGATACTATGTGCACATATACCCAGTGAAAGGCTGATAGACAAGTCCAGTTTTTGGTGTCCTTTTCCTTTGGCTATAAAATAGTCAAAGACTGCCACTCAGGCAGGGCCAGTTAAGTTGTGGTTGGTCTTAGGATGCAATTGTCAAGGATGTGGAGAATTCTGGGAGGACAGCCTGAGGTCAGGATGTGGAGTTTGAGCTCATACAGTGTGGTCAGGAATGTGGATAGCTGCTAAAGGGCTGTAGTATGGATATCCCTTGGTGGTAGAAACCTAAATGAGGGATGAAAATGGCATGGTGACGTTCAGAGGCTTAGTTGTTTTATAGCCAGGATATCACTACAGAGCATGAAAGTAATTTTATGAAAGTAGTTCATTTGCATGTGGTCTGGACTGAAGAAATTTAATACCCATTGGAAAGTGCATCTTATTATAATTTTTTTGACAAAACCCACAGGAATATACTAACACTTATCCATGAAATATTTCTGTGGGTTTTGCCCAGAATTTGACCTTTGGCCCATAGAAGTCCAATTCATTAGGTAGGAATTTTTTGGTTGGTGTTATTTACTGATTTTCAATAATCATCATTTCACAATGCTACCACTCAGCAGAAATTGTGTTTTACTTTTCTACATTTTGTAATGTTGAAAGAGCCCCATCTCACTCTTTTGAAAGTCAAAGGGAGATTGCCACTAGGCAGTAACCATGAGAGATGCATAATTTGCAGTTATATCCATTTTCTATCTGATCCACTTTTCTCTCTGCTATTTAAAAAGCAAATGAATGGAGGGATCAGAACTCTAAAGGAGTTAACATACCAGTCTCAGGTAAAGCTTTATCTGCCTACCATCTGCCATGGCTCACAATAGAGTGAATCTTCTCCTTACATGCAAACCTTTTCAAAAATTTGAAAACCTTTGTAGGCCAAGCATTACAAGAATGAAGGTATTTCCAGGCAGAAATCTTAATTTCAATCGTATATATGACCTACAGTGTTAACATTCATAAGGAGTTTATGAATAGGAATCCAGAGGAAATTACCTACTTCTTATAAATAGTCACTATTTCCCCTGTCTACATAGAGGCTTGGAGGGGAATAGTTGATGTTATTTCTTTTGTAGGTTTCTGGAATGTATATGTTGTATTACAGCACAAAGAATCCATGTTCTTGGTGCACAGGGAATACAATGTCTACTATAGTTTTTAATACTACCATTATGTGGAGTGTGGAACAAAAAAAACCCCTGGAATTCTTGGCTTTCTTCATATAGAGGGATTGCTCAGCTGTCCCTAGTCTTGTGAAGGAGAATCAGAGATTGGGGTACAAGGTTTGCAAAGGAGAGTTTTGTAGGAACCCTCTGCTTACCTAGCCATAAACATTGGCAATTCTATAATGGAAAAAAGAGAGAAAAGAGAGGATGGGTTCCATTTCCCCTGCAATGATCACTGAGGCAGGTGTGTAGCTAGGCCTGATTTGCCTTTAGTAGCAATTTTAGAAGGGTACAACATGTGTAGAGTTACTGATGGCTTACACCAATGGAAAGGAAAGGAGGTTTTTAGGACTAAAATAAGCCCATTTAAATTTTTTTTTCCTCCTCCTCTCTCTCTTTTTCCTTTTTTTTTTTTTTTTTTGGAGGGAATAGACATAACTTTTGGTTTCCTGTACCTTAAATTGCTTGAGGTAAGGTAGTGGCTGGTGATTCCCAGAAAAAATATGTTGTGGCTTCAGGAACTCTCTGAGACACAAGTGGTTAGATGCTGGAAGGATATTATGGGGAAATGTAATCATAGACTTACCTTGCTCTTGTACTCTACACTAAGTCCTTTTTGTTAACTGGTGTTGAAAACAGACCTTTGGTCCAGCTGTGTGTATTTGTTCTTCTGTAGGTGGTGGGGAACTTGCCTCGTGTGGTAATAGTTTCTTCTGAGTGGCAGAGGAAGGAAAATAATTTTCTGTGCTACACCCTGAGACAGAGTGCAGCAGCTGATTCTGAGTCTTCTGATATCTGAATCCAGCCCTTGAAGCAGAAACAAGTATCTGAACTGCTGCAAGCTAACTATAATCAACTCTTTGCAGACAATTCTCTTTTCTGCAGCTAAAATATGCTCATGCAAGTGGATAATCTAATGCAATTTGACTAAACTTTCCAACTTAAAGGGAACAGGTGTGTTATCTAAGAAACATCTGCCTCTACTCCTGAGATTAAATATTCTGGTTCAGCTGATAAAAGATAAAATTGGCAAACTCTTAAAAAATTAACATTTTTCTGCCACAAACTTGAACTTGGGATTGGCCACCTGAAAAATGAGAAGCTCATTGGGGCTTAATTTTAATTTACTTTGTTCCTTTGCTGTTCAGGCAGCTTCTTTTCATTAAAAATGTTTATGAAATATGTATATTTATAAAATATGTATGTCCCCAGGGAATATTACGTATTCCCTGACACAAAGTTATGTACTCTGTTTTCATACCATTCCTAGATCTGATATGATATGCTGTTAATGTACTGGATCTTTATGGTATTTACAATCTCCGTGGTTTTCTAAAATCACTATGTGTACTCTCTAATGTACAAAGTTAATTTCAATTTTTAAAAATTTTGATTTTTATAAATAGTATCTGCATTTCAAAGCTTTAATTGAAATTTCAGCCAGTTTTTTCTATGTAGAAGTGTCAGTGTGTAACTCTATATGTCTCTTGCATTTTCATTTTCAGAGGATGACATGTCTTAGAGGAAATGGTACAAAATAGAAAATATGCCTATGTAATGAAAGAACTCAAATTATTTTTTTCTGTACAGTGTGTTACAGGTTTATTTGAAATGTGATTTTAAATATATTAAAATAGATGGACCCAATTTTGTACTGCTCACACCAACGCTGACAGACCCATTTGTTGACCAGAACAATGACTAGAAAAACACTAGAGTATTACCCTTACTTTCTGTGAGCATAAATGGCTATCTGAAGCCAAGAATGACAAATCAAGGTCAGAGCTTATCTTGCAAATAGAAGACTAAGCAGCAGCTGGTCACCACGATAGAACCTAAAATGAGATTCTTCAGTCTGTGTTTAAACAGTTCAAGTTTTAAGAGGCAGTGAAAATCCACTATTTCCTGTTTTGTACAACAGATACTTATAAGTGTTAAGTGCTTTTGAAATGAAAATAACTTATCTAAGTATCTTTTAATATCTATGCCTCCCTGGGGATGTCCAACTTCATAATCTATTTTGGTATTTTAGTACTCCTTGAAAATAAAAAATAGCTCTAGATTTTAATTTTTTATTTTAGAAAGAAAAAGGAAGCTTACTTTTCACATTTATAATGGAATTCTAAATGCAGCATGTATTTGCATTTCTCTGCATTTATAGATGTGTACTGGAAATGATGTTGAAAACAATACAGAAAAGGATTACAACCACTCTAAAAATGAACAGAATAACATCTTTGGTTGTGATGATTTTTGCAGTATGCACCATTTGTGAACATAAATATGAGTTGCAGGCTATTTGATCCAGTTTTGCTTCCTTCACTTCTAATTATTAAAAAGAACTTTAAAACTTGAAGACTGTATGCATAAAAATGCTCAAGACTTGGTATCAGAATGTGTTGATATCAGAGCATGTTGAGCAATCACAATATTCATGTTTGTGGGAGTACAGAGGTGAAAACAGAACTGTGCTAATGTGTGTGGGAAACTGATGCACTAAATGTACTAAATTCACTTCAGGAATTTTGAAATTTTTGGTGTTGGTTCCCTCAATAAATGTTGTTCCCCTTTCATTGTCCCAGGTGAAGAAGCTGAAGTAGAAAAACTCTTCTTCTCTCTCTCTCCCTCTGTCTTTCTATATGTAAATGAAAGGATATGGGAAGTGAAATATTGATTCTTTTTTAATAATGTGTACAAATGATATTTTCACAAATTAAAGTAAAAACACTTCATGAAAATTATTGGAGATGTGACAAACTTATTTATACTCCATTAATTTAACTCTGTTAGGGAGAATGACAAGTCTTGAGAAGTAAAATGCAGAATTACCTAGATTGTTCAATAGTGCCAGTTCATCTTTACCGTCAGTGACAATAAAATCACAGTTCTGGCATTTTCACTGGGTGCTGAAATATATGTGAATTTTAGGGCCAAATCTAGAAATTTCTTGTTGTTCATGGTGAGAAGGAGACCAATCCTTGTTGTAGCAATGGGAAGAGGCAGGCAGAGTGAGGTGTAATTTCAGGCGATCAAGTGGTTTCTGAACGAATTTATAGTGAGGAAGAGCTCTGTAAGAGAAGAGCAGGAGATTTTTGCTTGAATGTGTGGCTTCAACTGCACCATCTAGACACCTATAGTGAATGTGATAGATTGTTTTGAAGAGTGTATTATGGCGGGCATTGAATCACAGACCTTCCTTTCACATATCTTTGTGCTGACCTGATTGTTGGGAGAATTGAAACAAGGATCTGCCAAGGAGGAGCAGCAAAGGACAAAACTATTCAGTGGACAAGGGCAAATGGTCTGAAGCATTCATGGAAATGCATAAAATGTTTTCCTTACTCTTATACTCAGTATAAAATCTGCAAAACCTAAGAATTACTCCCAGCTTCTGGATTTGTGAATGTGACCTGTGCATTTCCTGATTTTTATTATTTTTTTCCACCAGTTTTGTTCTTCCTCTTCCTCTCTATTCCTATGCTTTCACTTTCCTCGAAGAAAGGGTCACATGAGTTTTGGGGTAGCTTCAGACAGGTTTGGGTAGATCCCCAGCTGAGTAGCTGTGAACAGGGACTGTACACTGTGTGGCAGAGAGCATTCATTGCAATCTGTGTATAGTCTGTGGTAGGAAGCCCTTGCTTTTCAGATGTGTCACTGGAATGAGCAGCACACCTGTGAGAGGAAAGGGAGAGGTTCTAAAGAACTACAGTAATTTCACAACTATAAGGTGCACCGGATTATAAGGCGCACTTCCGGGTCGCCAGCAATTTTCTGTACTTTGTCCATATATAAGGCACACTGGACTATAAGGCGCACTCTCTTTTTTTGCAGCAAGGATCTGTGCGCAACAAAGTAACGAACTAGTAACGGAATCGCGTGATCATGGGTTTATGTCAGGTGCTCAATTTGCAAAAATTTTTCATGGATCGGTGTAGCCTTTAAAAGCAGGCTTGGCTTGGGGCTGCCAAGGGCTTGCACTCCTGGATTGGCAAATTTCCAGACTTCGTCCGTATATAAGGCGCACCAGACTATCAGGTGCACTACCTAGAAGGGTTTTGATCAAAATTTTAGTCAAAAAGGTGTGCCTTATAGTCATGAAATTACTGTAATCTCCTGTAGTTTTGGAGATTGCAAATTCCTTTGACTTCCCTGTCCGGTGGACAAAAGCCGTTGTTTTGTTGTTTGGGTAAGGGATGACTTTCTATCCTGGTCTTTTCTCATGCATTTCCTTTATCTAAGCTATGAGGATAAGCAAAGTGCTTTCCTCTGTGTTTCTGGAAGTTCCCCATTTTGCACAGCTGCCGCAGGAGAAGCCTGTTTTGTCTTTAGGCTTTCTTTGCACTGATGGTGTGGCAAATGCTGCTCGAGTAGAACTAAGGATCAGGGCCATGTGCTGGCTGTCAAACATGGTTATTTTTCAGAACTACACTCAGAGAAGTGAGTCCTTTGATCATATCCCAAAGGCAAGAGGGAGAGATTCTCTCTGGTCATATTAATATCATGCTGGTTTTCATTTATTTTTCAACTATGTTTTTTCCTTACTATGGCGAAAATCCTCATAAATAAATCATGGAGCATTAAATGACTCAGTATGCACTTGCTTTCAAAAGTATTTGCCTTCTAATTTAAGAATGCTTTAAAACTTACTTTAGATGACTCTGTGCTGGTATTAGATCAAGTGTTCAGTATCCAACAGCTGTGGCATTTTTGCTGGTTGCTTGCCTCTGGTGAGGAGATGCCTGAAACAGCTTTCTTGGAATATTAATTTCTGTAAAGAAGGTTACTTACTCATGAACACTTTGTGTTTAGGTCACAGTGTAACTCATCAGTAGATCAGAGGGGGAGAACTCGTACTTTAGCTCCCTGAAGCGCTGTTGACACAAAGATAGATGGTGTCTAATATTGTAAAGACCCCATGACTGAGAAGTTTCCACTTCGGAAGTTTCTCATCTGACAGATACAGAAGGTAAACGCTTTAATCAGGGAAATCATGGTTTCATATTCAACATTAACACATGTCCTGGGATAACCTCAAAGTTAACATCGCTAACAATTTTGATTAAAATGATGATTTTATGAGTAATATATACCCAGTCAACACGCTTTCTTCATGCCAAATCTGGAATTATGGGAGAACTCTCCCTTTTCTGAAAAAAAATCTTTTCTCTTTTTCTTAAAGGAAAGAGAAATACACAGTCTGAAGGTGGTAATGAGTAAACAATATTCTTATGCAGCTGCTAAGCAAACTCTTGGTGCCTGCATTTTGAAACGGCTGCCAGCAAGTTAGTTGAAATGAGTTCAAAATTTATATGCAGATGAGGTTGTGTGTTGTGACTGTCTACCTAACATTAGATAAATACAGCTGGATGAAATGTTTTCCATATAATTTAGATGTGTGTGTTACCAAGAAGGCTTCCAGGAGATGATGAGATTCTGGGGTGGAATGTGTGTGTCACAGCAATGTAAGATGGATCACAGGTGTTGATTTCTTTTCTGCTCAATAAGAAACAATTAGAACAATTCACATCAACAGAAATGGTTCTTCCACATGAGTATGGCCCATTAAATATGGAGGAGATTGAAATATTGGTCCTGCAAATATCTATAACTACCTGCACATGCTGAAAAGCTATTAAAATTAATGACATAGTATATAGAATGTGTATGCTTATGAATTTCTGTGAAATCAAACATGATGAATAGCATGAGCCTCTCACAGATTAGAAATTAGTAAGACAACAATATTTTAATATTATTTGTATTTTTCCTTCCTTTGTTTCACCATTTTCACTTGGAATGTGACTGTTTTTTCCAGGGAATTTTACCAGTGTTTTATAGTATGTTAGGTTAATTTATTTCTTTCTGCTCCAATCTCTTTTTATTCCTCTAGAACTATTTTCCTAGACTTTTTCTCCTCATTCAATTTTTTTTTTTTTGGTAGTATTTCTCTGTTCAATGTTTATTATTACTCTCTTTTCCTCGTAGGGTTCTTGTTACACATCCATGTATTTTTCGTAGTTTCTGTTACTGTTTAACCCTTTCCTATCTATTTATTTTACTCACAATTTCTCACTTATGCCATTGTATTCTCTATGGCTTTCGTCCTATGTTTCATTAAAGGTGTATAGGAAATTGCAGAAAAGTAATGTATGGTAATCACTGAACACATGATTAAACATATTTTTTTATGAGAGTCCATATATTTCAAGACTACCAGTAATAGATTTCTTACATTACAGTGATAAGAAAAGAAAAACAGATATATATGATCTGGAATTTTTATTCTGTTTAAAAAAGTAATTATTTTTGGTAATATACATCTGTTAATCCATAGAAAGTATAGCAATTTTGTATTAAAGCATCCAATAAATAGTATTAGCTTGAGCCAATTGTTTAGGTTTACAAATAGCACCAACATAAAAGAGAGTGAAAATTTGTCAAGATTGAGGAAGAATTGCCAATGGAAGCGCTTTAATGAGGTTTGAAATATACATTCTTCTGAATTGCTTTGCTCTCTTGCATTTTTTGTAAGGCTGGTTAGGTGCAAGGACTGCATCATTAGTCTTTAAGAAATGGTCAATTACTGGGAACTGCAAATTAGCTCTACCTGTCAGTGCCTCCAAAGGGAAAGCTTTGCTCATCTGCAATATGGGAAACAAGAGGGGAACTGAATGTCATGGGAATCTCTAAATCAGCTGTGACAACAAGCAAATCTATCTTCAAAGAAGATCAAGACAATAGTCCTTCCTGCCAGAGTGGAATTAAAAGGAAAAATGGACAAGTTCAAAAGCAGCACTGCAGAATAAGACTTTAATATCACCAACAGATCAAAGGAAATGGACTAATAGAAAATAGATGAACTAGACAAACTAGGACAACAGCTTGCCTCATAAACCTAAGCTCAACCACAGATTGTGCTCTTAAAGTTATTTTTCTGTCTTTTCACTAGTCACTTGCCCAAACATTTTTCAAGGTTTATTGCCCTTTTCTTTCTGACACTGTTGCAGAGTGGCCCATGCAATACAGGGCTTCTACCTCATGTCTGGTATCTTGAGGCGGGGGCAGGAAGCAGTAGGAAAATCCTACATTTTTCTCTCATTTTGGCTACCTAAAATATTCTTACAACAGGACATTGTGGGAGCATGGAGCAGGAAATATGGGTCTGTCTTCCAGAGTTTTGGCTAAAGCAACTAGGCTTACCCAAACAATTCTGTGTCTATTTCAGTTTGGGGAAAATTTCTTGAGGCTCTGATGATCCTGTAGGCTAAATCACTGTCAGCGACAGTGAAATCTTAGACACCTGGTTCATGTGCACAGTTTAGACGCTTACATTTAGCTCAATAATGTACTCATTAGGAGAGATTCTTGTGAGCATTTGATATGCAATTTAATTTTTGTCATTGCTTGTACAGAAGGAATGCTTTTCTTTATTTTGTTGCCTTCTGGTGATTTTCTTTAGACTGTGAGGCATGGTGAACAACTGGGGAACTTTATCTTGGGTATGATGTCACATCAGAACAAGTGATGCAATATTTCATGTCCACCTTGCTATTGAAGCAGGAAAAATCAGATAAGTTCAGTTTTCCAGTGAAGTATGTTTAATGTTGTATGAATTAATTAGGTCTAACTAACTAAGCAATAGTACTTCACACTTGCTGAGGAACTGACCAAGAGGGAAAGCACAATTTTCAGAAACTCTAATTGTTATTGCGGTTCCAGAATTTGTAAGAATTGGGGCCTGGAATATGTCCAGCCTTTAGGCTGGAACAGATTTTCTCTTAGGAATCTTGAATTTCCTTGTTGGAAGGGTGCTGGAGCAGCAGAAGCTTGTCAACTTGTTTAATCATTGAGACCAAGACAGTTTTTTTTGTGACTGTGCCTAAGGAGAAGCTGTTATCTTGACAAGTTTCTGGCATTACTCAAATATTCAGCAGCCACATTCCATACTTGGAAATTATATTGAGGAATATAATGGAGAGTTTGCAATATATGACTGGAAACAGGATGTGACTTTTGTGGGGCTTCCCAAAATCCATGGGAATGTCTCATTTCTCCGCTGGGTTTGGTTGGGATGGAATCAATTTTCTTTAAAGCAGCCTGTATGGTGCTGCATTTTGGATTTGTGATGAAAACATTGCTGATAACACACAAATGTTTTAGCTATTGCTGATCAGTGCTTGCACAGTGTCATATAAAGTCATGTTCAGCAATAAAACTGAAGAGCGGTTTTCCCAAAGTGGATATTGTTCAGACTAGCTGGAGATTGGTCTGTTTGTGGGAGGGGGTGAGCAATTGCCTTTGCATCACCTGATTTATTTTTCTTTTTTTTTCTGACTCTATTAAAAAAGTCTTTATCGTGACCCACAAAGTTTTTCTTGCTTTAGCCCTTCTGATTATGCCCTTTGTCCTTCTGCGGAGACAGTGAGTGGCTGACTGACTGGGTGGAAACTTAGCTACCACATGGGACCATCCCATCACAATTTCTAGTTAGGTAGGATTGCTGATAAATATTAGATGTGAGCACTGTTATCTGAATATACTTATTTTTAAGTTCTGCTTTTTAATTTGTGTATTCTGCAACAACTCATTTCCTCAACTGTATGTAATGCTGAAGAGAGGGATTAGGAACCTCTACTGCTGTAAAAAGAAGATTCTCAGTGATAAGATTTTCATTTGCCTAAGAGAGGTGTCCAGAAGGACCCCACTGTTGAATGGTCCAAGAAATGGACCACAGCATAAGCTTAGCTGTGTGCTGGAGCAATGCTCAAGTTGTAAGCAGCAAACTGGGAGTGAATATGGAGTGTAGCTAATAGTACCTTTTAGGGAAAACTACCTTTCCCTCTATTATTTTGATCATTAGAATTTACTGTTGTAAAAGTAATGGCTGCCAGTAATGTGCAGTTGTTTCTGAAAGCTGGCTTGATAACTCAGTAGAACTGAAAAGAAAAGATATGTGAAGACATAGTCTGTCTCTTTTAGCTCACAATTTACAGAGTGAGGCTAGGCTTGGATTCAAAAGGCAAATTAATATAAGTCTCTGAAAAACACAGGATGGGACATAAAAAGGTCAATATACTCAGTAGCATTCTGTGTTCTTAAGATAGAGAGTCTGGGAAGTTCCCTGAACTGTTCCTCTACATGAAAATGAAGTTTTATGCAGGAATATTAACAAGTTGCTTCTTTACAGTAGCTTCTCATTAAACATTTCTGAAGTGTTTGGATATCTTTTAGCTCATCATTGTACAACACAGTTTTTACAGGAATTCCAGCTTGCTATAGGGAAGGAAGAGCTAACCATCACCTGTAGCATCAACAGATACAGAAAACGAGGCTAGAAAACAAAATGTCACGGCCAAGGTCAAACAGAAAAAATGGTAGAGTTGGGATTTAAACCCACTTCTCTCCCAGGTGTCTTAACACAGAACTAATCTTCCATTCTTTGTCTTAAAGGTAATTTATTTTGTAAGTCAAATTCTTGGTATATTACTCCTAAGAAGTAGCAGGGTAATAAAGATAATTAAGCAGATGTTCAAATCACTAAATGAGTGTCATTTTTTGTTTGAAGGCTATCCCAACATGAACTCAGATTTTAGTCTCTTGTGAAAATGTCTGATATAATGCTGAGTTTTAATAGAGTACCAGAGAGAAGAATATTTAGCTACCTTCAATGTGTTCAGCTATTTGATTAATTGAAGGGCTCAGCAGTCAGCGGACATCTCATTAGCCAATTCACGTAGGCATGCTGTGACTATTTTGGATCACATATCCACAATTCAAATTGACAGTAAAAGTCCAATTAAAAAGTAAATGTATTTTCATACATTGTAGCAGTGGTGTTGTCATGTAGCTTGGTTTTTTCCCTTTTATTTCATTTCCAATTACTCGTGTTAATGATGTGTTCCAGCATGTGAAAAACTAATGTCCTTATTTCAAGCTCTGCTTAAAGAAATTGTCAGGCAACCTTTCCCATACTGTTCTGCTCAGCTGCTGCAAAGTTGTGTACTCTGACTATATGTGCAGAGGTTATTGTGCCAGATGGTGTGGTTGTTTCTGGGATGTGAAAAACCACAGAGAGACCCCTGAAATATATCCCTTATGTCATAAAACATCACTTTAACTGGCTTTTCAGAGATGAGACTTATAGGTAAATTAAGGTGCAGAGAGCCAATGTGTCTAACACTGAATATCAAAAGGTCAGTTGATACATTTCCAAAGGCATTCAATTGATCTTCAGTATTAGACTACTTTTTAGCAGTGATCTTTACTGATATTAGTTTCCTGCTTTAGTCTATTGTTTAAAAGCCAGAATCTTAATTTATCCATCAAAGTCATGGTCTAAGTCTCTACATTTATTTTGTTCTTCATTATGCATAGAAATTATAGAATGTATTTGCTAGTACTTCATACTAGATAGGATTGTACAGCTCTACTGAAGTAATACAAATCTTCCACAAATATAGGTTTACTCTGAATTGCATCAGAGCCAAAGCAAAGAATTAGGAAATTGTGTTTGGTTTCCTATCTACCCACTCCCCTATTCTTCAAGAAACAAACTAAAGAGAATTTTTTCTAATGGCTTAGCTCCATAAACATTCCTTGATTTATATGAAGCAAATTTCAGTGCTGGAACAAGGGAGAGGGCAGGAGAGGGGACTCTTTCAAAAGTAATCATCAGTTTTGCTTGTTGAAATATTTTATGAGTCTGAAAGTCCCCCATACCTCCAGTAAGAACATGCAGAGGAGGTACAATTTACTTCCACCCCCAGTGAACTCTGCTAGCTGGTGTAGATTGGGGAAATTTAGAATTCTACAAGTCTGTTTCTGTAAAATCCAAGGGCAGCATTTGACCTTATTGACCTGCAGGTGAGTTCTTGGCCATCATGAAGGGCTTTGTAAGCCCTTTGTAAGATCCCTCTTCTCCCCGAAGCAGAGCTTTAGTATACCAGTGAATTGTTTTGTATAGGAGCCCTTCTTGCTCCAACTGACCGCAGACAACGTCTGTGAATATGCATATTCTGCATTATTTTTCCCATATATTTACATTTTCTTTTCCCCACAGGCTCTTTGAACTACATGTAGACATTCCTGGGTATTTGGCTCCAAAAAGATCCTCAGCAGTTGAATGTCAGCCAGGTCAGCAATGAAGCTGAGTGGGCTAAGTCACAGCATAGAAATTCCTTATATTTCAGTGAAAAGCTGCTAATATCTGATGTAAACTTCAGAACCTAGAAACTATTGCAGATCTTTATTTAATCTACCCACTCAGTGAGTGAACTTGAGCATTCACTTCAGCCTGTGCATAGTACAGGGAGAGAAAAAGGAACAGAAAGGATTTGCCAGTGACTGTAGACCTTTTTTAAGCTTTTCCCAATATGTTCTGGAATTCAAGGCTTTTTTTTCTCTGAGAGTTTGTAAGTGTGCATAATTCAAGATCCTTACATTTGGATGTTGGCAACACCGTTGCTACTTCAATATTTTTGAGGTTTCATGGTCAGCTTCTTTCATCTTTAGCATACTTCAATTAGTGACAAAGCCAGCACATAAGTGCTTTGAGTAGAAATGTTTCATTTGTAAATCCCCACACAATGAGGAGATGAACATGGGTACTGTGAACAGAGTTTAATGGGAAGCAGCAGACTGATCCATTCACATTGGCACAGACTTCTGAAGTTCATAATTCAGTGCCTAAAACTAGCATTTTGCTAACTAACTTGCTATATAGATTAAATGAAAAGGTTATTTAATATTTATCATTTGTCATTTTGTCAGGTGAACTGAGAAAACATAATTTTAATTCTACAGATGTATATCTTCATGAACATCTCAAAGCTTATCAGAGGGTTACTTTATTTTTCTATTCCACATAAAAATACCTTGTTGTTTTGAGAACACTGACTAGTCAGTCATTTGGGTCTACCCAGTATTCATTTAAGAATGATTTATTCATTCTGATTAGTAATGAGATCTGGGTAAGAGACATTAAAAAAAAAGTAAAAATATTCCTCTGTCTCTGAATTATTTCTTGCTTTTAAGGCAGTGGAAAAGTAAAACAGGTCATCAAGA
Organism: Sialia sialis; assembly: GCA_009812075.1. Taxonomy (NCBI): domain Eukaryota; kingdom Metazoa; phylum Chordata; class Aves; order Passeriformes; family Turdidae; genus Sialia; species Sialia sialis. The sequence goes on from VRYO01002734.1 coordinate 26,181,286, forward strand.
AATTAGATACATAAAGATGAGAGGTGAGATAATGAGCTCATTTGCATTGCATTCAGGGTTTGTTTTGAACTTCAAAACATGAGATCATAAACTAGTCAACATTTAAATACTGCCAGCTATATGAAAGGCTAAATCAAAAACGGGCTTTGTTTCTTTTTTATCCTCTAACAATTATTCTCTCACAGGATGTTTTCTGTCTTTCCTTTGGTGATCTCTGAATGTGAAGTTCTGTCCTCTATTCTTTATTTCTTTTTTAATAAACAAACCAACAAACCAAACTCCATAAATAAATTCTGAAGTCTACTGTAAATAGTATTTAATGGATAGTAGAAGAACAGAAGGTATATTAGAAGTGCAGGTGTTGGGTTTTCAGAGAAGCTCTCCTTTGAAAAATGCATTGCTGCTGGTACAGTTCAGAGCTTGACTTAGGGCAAATGAAATTTGTTCTACATAATAGATAAACAAAGCTAAGGTAATGTACCTCAAATACAGTTCTCCTGTGCTTTAGAAGATATTTCATAGGCCTTTCACAGTAGTGCTTATCTCTAGTTATTTGACAAATATACTATTCAGACTTCTGTGAGGTCAGAAGGAAAAGGAAGGATTTCTTTTCTGTGTCGGGGCTTTGCAATCTGCCACAGGGTGGTGGAGAACAGACGGGACAGCTGTACTTGCCCTATTGCAGGATTAAGCCAAAGGACAATCTAAGCTTGCAGTTAAGATGGTAGGAGCATTTGCTGGCATGTACGTTAAGGTGTTGCCAGTAAGATTTCCTTCTTTAAGCTTCTATTCCTCCCCCATTTAATTTCTTTGTAGAGAATAAGTTGCTTCTCCATGTTTTAATGATTAGATTACTTCTCATATCTTTGGTAAGTCTGGACATGGGTTGTACATCTCTTAATTCCCCTTTTCCAATTACTTGGATGAATCCTTCTTGCTCTTCTCACGGCAGAGAAATTCGTATTCTGAGCAGAACCAGACAAGAACCTATGATTTCTTTAGGAGTTTCCTTTCCTCCCTTTCCCTGAACAGTCAGAAAAAGGCTGTGACAATTTTAGCCTGCTGTGATAAATGATAGCTCAACTGGCTCATCGTTATAGTGGAGGAGGGAGCTTAAAGACATAAGAGGATAACCTTTCAGGGATGCACAAATTTGCTCAAATAAATAACATCAGGAAAGGGCACCATATTTTCCTTAGTTTTTTTTCTTCCTAGTGTCTGAAACTAACTCATGCCCTAGCTACCATGGTACTGTAAAGTCATTTGATTTTCCATTATCTAGGTTATCTGTTCAAATTTGGTCCAGGATGTGACTTGGCCCAATCTTCTGTAAATTAGATGTGCTTGACTAGGACTACTGTCATATACTCAGTAACAGTAAGAGGAAACACAAGCTTTGCCAGTATAAAAATGGAGACAGAAACAAAAACCAAAGGGATGTGAGTAAAAAGCAGTTCAGGTGAGTTTTTTGCAGAAAGCCTATTGGAGTCTCCAGTCAGCCTCACTGATAAACCTGCTATTCCTGCTTGCAATCTATTTTTCCACTGAATATAATCAGCAAAACAAACACAAAATAATCTTGTTAGTTGCAGACTGCTGTGTTGGCACCTGAACAGCACCTAATGTGCCAGCTGCTGCTTTGTTTTGCTTTGTTTGTTTGTTTGTTTCTTGCTGTATTAATGGATTTTACATCACTTTTATTATCCAGTGAAAATATAAAAAAGACCATTCAGGTTGTATGGATGCCAATGTGGTTTTGTGGAGAAATTTGGCTGCATAGCATCCATTTTTGGAATTGGTGATCATCAAATATTTTCACTTGATTACACCTGGACAAAATATGTGGCCTGTTAAGTGCTTTGAGTGGTCATGAGGGATCCACTCTGTGTTTTGTGAGTGTACCTGTATACTGTACACTACATCACTTTGCAGCAGGTACTCTGCTGTACTGCTGCCATCACCCTGAGCAGTCATCCAATGCCTCTCTTAATCCTATCTTCCTTTCCCCAAAAAGACTGGTTTCAAACATGCTAAAATTATTTTGTGGTTAGATGAAAGGAAGAGAAAAGTATTAGATTTTTATTTGCTTCAGCATTTCAGATGATTTTTTTTTTGTTTGCTTTCACCTCCTCAATTGGCTTTCTCAGATTTAATAACATCTTTTATTCCTGGACAGTGAAAGTAGGGTGAGAAAACCAAATATTATATTATTTTGACCCTTGAGAGACTAATCAGAAAAAATACTCATAAATGTGAAAACCAAGATATTAAGGGTTTGGTTAAATTTAGTTGGACAGACTTGGCTAACAGGTCATACACTTTCCCAGGTGAAATTAGTAGTAATTTCTGAAGCAGGTAAGGGATGAATTTTAGGACTTGGAAGAATTTTTTGATAGCTGTGGAGGAGAAAATCTCAGATAGCTAAGCACTAGTTATGGCCTTTGTGCACAAAATTACTATTGCTTATCAAATAATTCTCATAACTCTCGCATACATGATAAGCATAGATTTTCACATACCTTTTAGCATTCACAGTGTCTGTGGGGGTTTTAAAAATCATAGCACAGTAATTTATATGGGAAAATTGGATTTATTTTTATTTTGTATATTGTCCAGAGGCCTTCCCTCAAGTAATAATCAATTTCATATTTCTGATAAAAGCTTCATACAGTATTTATGGTCTTTAAAGCGTTTTATACTGAGAAAGTTTATGAAATACTTTGGAAAAATCCTTGTTTAGAAATGTTGGGATAACAGTCGTCCATGAAACCAATACTGGTGTTAAAATAACAGCATAACATTAATATTGTTTTTATATATTCTAGCCTAAGTCATAAAACTTAACTAAAGCAATTCCAAGCTCTCATTCTCTACATTGCTATTTTCTTTTTTTTTTGTGAAATACATTTCAGGAATAAATTTTAGAAAAGTAGTTTATGGCGTGTGATTATTGATCATGATGATGATCAGTAACATACATAAATATATATATGGAGCACAAAAACATAGACAAAGCTATGTCAACAGAGACAAAAAAATAGGCTTTTGGGTGCATACACATACATGACTTTTTGATATAACAAGACACGGATCTTTTATAATCATTAGTATCCATGTTTACTGCTTGCTTGCTTTCCAGTCTGCATGGTTTATTGCATATTATAATTTGAAAAGATTATGTTACCAGGGTAATGAACAATAAAAAAAATTGCAATTCACCCTAATAAGCTTGAATATATGCCTTGGACATTTCCAGCCAGGCATAATTTATCCACATCTTTGGCTGTGAAACATTGTGGATCTTCTTAACTGAGTCCCTGACAGATGGTTTAAGCTTTTTCAGGACTACATTTCCAATCACTTTGCCCATATTGCAAAATTGGCCTTGAAAAAGGGTAAAGAGTTGTTATGCTGCATTAACATCTCTTATGAATTGCTTGCTGTGAAGGACATGAAAAAGAAGGAAATCAGAAAAGCAATGTTTTAAGAAAACTCTTTTGAAAGTTACAAATGTTGGATAGGATGATGATCGTAATTTAGGTCCCTCATCTCAATTAGAACGTGAATGCGGTCACATTATGTGTGGTAATGAAAACACAACCTGTTACCTTGTTTCATAAATGATTCATATTGCATTTATAGTATAAGAAGTGTTAAAAGTGCTATAATTACAATGACTTCTTATAGTCTTAAACCCTGCTGATGATAGCAAAATAGACTGCTATTAGATGAACTGGGATTTCTGTGGCACTCTCAAGATTTTTGCTACTCTGAGTGGAAAGGCTCAAATATCTGCATTCATTTCTGCATGAAACATGGATTGATCGCATGTACGTTGCCAAATTTTCATTTTCTTTTGCAGCTTCAGCTGACTGGCTTCTTCATATAAACTGCTGTTCTTTTCTTCTTGCCGCCTTTTAGTTTATAATAAAAATCAATGAAAGCTGAAACCTTCCACAGCCATCTATAAAATGCAATTACTGTATACAACACACAGGAAAGCTCCTGTGGTGTATATGTTGAGACATAATTTATGCCACTTACCTCCAGAGAGGTATTGATCCTACTCTGTGAATATCTTACAAAAGGGCTGCTGAATGCAGGCTCAAGGAAATATGTGGTTATTGGGACTGATCTGTAATTTGATTAATAATGACCTAATTCTTGAACTCTGCTCCTTACTGCACTGTTTTCTGTGACTGAGCCTTGTCCCTGCTGATCCCCTCCAGAGGCCCACCCTTCCTTGCTGTCTCTCAGAAGCACTGTGGTCTCTGTGATCCACACCAAAGGATCCATAGGAAAAAGCTGAAGGGACCTAACAGATTTGGTTTTTGTTTTTTAAATGGCTTGCAATCTTTCCTAACCTTGAAAGTGGTGGTTGTCCAGCACAGCCTTCACCCATTCTGGGATGGGTTCCAGTTCTTAGTTTCCTGCTGTGTATAGGGAAGAAAAGCAATTCTAAACAGAGCAGAGATTCTCCAACATAGTAAAAATAATTTAATCTAACTCATGGTTTTGATACCTAACATATAAATTATAGAATTCTAGAATCATTTAGGTTAGAAAAGACCTTTGAGGTCATCACATCCAACCATTACCTTAACACTGCCAAGTCTACCACTAAAGCATATATTAAATGCCACATCTGTCTTTTAAATACCCCCAGAGACAATGACTTAGCTGCTTCCTTGGGCAGCCTGTTCCAACGCTCAACAACATCTTCAGTGGAAAAGTTTTTCCTAAAATCCTACATAAACCTCCCCTGACGCAACCTAAGGCCATTTCCTCTTGTTCTGTCCCTCATTACTTGGGAGACCAGCTGGCTTCACCTTCTCTCAGGTGGTTGTAGACAGTTCTTCTTCTCTCCGGCCTAAACACCACAAGCTCCAGCAGTTGCTCTTCATCATACTCATGTTCCAGACCCTTCACCAGCTCTGTTGCCCTTCTCTGGACACACTCCAGCAGCTCAGTGTCTTTCTTGTGGTGCAGGGCCCAAAACCAAACATGGATTTCGAGATTCAGCCTCACCAGGGCCAAGTACAGGGGATGATCATTGCCTTGGGGCTGATGCCCACACTAATTCTGCTACAAGCCAAGATGATCCTTGTCCACCTGGGCATCCTGTTGGCTCATGTTCAACTGGCAGTAGACCAGCTCCTCAGGTGTTTTTACAGCCACTCTGCCTGCAGCCTGTAGTGCTCCATGGGGTTGTTGTGACCCTAGTGCAGGACCTGGAAAGTTTCCTTGTTGAATATCATATCATTAGTCCTTCACACATCAGTCATGCTATTAATCCTTGACACATTGATCCATCCTGTCCAGATCACTTTGTAGAGCCTTCCTGCAGATCAGCATTCCTACCCAGCTTGATGTCATCTGCAAACTGCCTGGCAGCAAACTAGATCCCCTCGCCAAGATCTTTGATAAAGATATTAAACAGGATTGGGTCCAACACTGAGCTCTGTGTAACACCACTAGTGACTGGTTGCCATCTGGATTTAACTCCATTTGCCATCACTCTTTGGGTTGAGCCTCTTTATTACATAGTGAACAGTGCACCCATGCAAGCAATTAAATGTCAGGGAAACCCTTCAAGAATGATATAAAACAGAAAATGAAGGGAATTCATGTAAACCTTTCAGTGTTCTGGTGGTGGGTAATATAGCAAAATAATGAGAAAAAAACCACTTCTGCAAGAATTAACCTCTGTTACTCTGGGTCTCAGCCCCTTGTCTCAGGTAAATTCCTCAAATAAAGAGTTTTTGAGTGGTGTCTCTGAAACAATTTCCATTTCAAAGTTCACGTTCCTTGAGATGCTACAAGAATGTTATCAATTTTCTGTATAAAAAACCATGTATATTCTTAGAATGAGTGATCAGGAGAGTTTAATTCACTTTGGGCAGAGACCTGGGTAGGAGGTAGGCTTCTCTATTATATGATTACAGTAAATAGTTCAACCTTGTTCTGACATAAATATCCTGGTTTGGGAATTTGACAGAAGTTAATCATCTATTATGATTGCATTGTAGTTGTTGAGTATTACAATGGGGCATGACGTAATCTATTGAAAATGAGAGAAATTGTCTGTTAGGTAATGCTCGCAGCATATTGACCTAAACAAAATCAAAGTAGAAATACACATGATAAGGGGCATTTTTCTCTTCATCTATTTATTGGTGAGGTTTTCAACAAAGCATAAGCTCGTACCATCAGTTCTGGAAAACTTGAAGTGGTGCTTGAGTAGCAATTGAATGAAAAGTAAACTAAACCTCAGTACACATACTGAAAAAACCCCAAACCTACCAAAAACCCCCAAAACTTGGGCTAAGAAATCAAAACCAGAAACTGAATTGAATTTTACAATGATTTTATTTTACCAATCATATTATTATGAAAATCTAGTCTCAGTTAAGCAAGTGCCAGTGTCTTTGTGCATTCCTTCAAGTAAGGATTACAGCTGAGAATTGTGCAGGCAGCACTGTTACCTGCTTGGGCAAAATCTCATCATGGCCTTCTGCATTGGTTTTACCATCTATGGGATGCTTTGTATCTTTGCTTAAAGATAAAAGTCAAAATTTCTTTGAAAAGAATTTGTTGAGACTATGAAGCTTGACTGTGTATTTCATAAAAGATAAAAGAGCCACCACTACAGTGGTAAGCAATTAAACTCTTCTAATTTCTTTGCTGACTTAAGTTGTTTTTCTTGCAATGTACTTTGTACAGTTTTATACACTCTGGCAAGAAAAATGTCCTTTTGATATTGAGATGATGTGAATAATGAGTAAAATGCCTGAGTGGTAGTCCAGCCCAGATATGGAATGGAAGTCCAATCCATACAGACAAATTCAACTGGAAAGTTCTCACACCATGAGTGAATTGAATTTTCATTTGGAAAACAGAGAGGAAGAATAGTGAAGTGAACATTTTTAGAACTCAGGCACTGCATCTAGAAATTTGTAAAAATATTTGGTAAGCTGGAGAAATCAAGTTTTGGAAATTACTAAGGAAGTAAGGAAGCTTGGTTGAATCAAATGGTCACAGATTGACCAACATATGGTCAATATGATCTAGCCATGAAAAAGATCAAATGTTCCTAAGCCAAGTCAGGTAAGGTACTTCTAGTGAGGTGGAAAATTATATTATTGGTATTTTATCTGGAAAATTATGGGCAATTCTAGTAACTCATATTCAAGGAAGAAATAAATGACTCTGGGAAATGTTAGGCTATTTTTAAATTTTATTTCAAGAGGAGACTAAAAGACGGCTTGTTAGGCCTAGAGAAAGTGGTTATGTTTAATATAACTGCTCTGTTTGATATATCTGGGGTAAGGGCAAAGGAAGTAAAAACACTTCCTTCAGCTGAACAATAACTTTGCCATAAGAATCAATGTGTTGCGATTGCCCATACACAATTTCAGGCTAGAATCACCTAGCAATTAGAGAGCATCTGACCAGTTGGGACAGCTAAATAAAGATATTAATTACCATTAATATGGATTTTGATCAGTTCTGAAAGACATGATGGGATGTGATGCCTGTAGTAACTTATAAGGATCCTTCTTTTCAACTGTACCTTTTAACTTGTATGAACTAAATGCACCCACTGAAAAGAATGGGACACTGCTGACATTGCAGTTTCATTGCAGAGTGGTATTAAGTGTAGCAATACTTTCCATTTGAAATACAAATTATACTTTGGAGAGAGTATAGGAGATTTAAAAAAAATCCTAATTATAACCATGGCTAGTAGATTCATATGAACTCACTCTCATGGGTGAAGCCCTAAGAGAGGGCTCAGGGGTCTGTGATTTTTCTGAAGCCAGAAATTCAGCTAGAATAGTTTGAAGCTAAAATCTCTTGAGAACATTATATGAACCAAAGCATGACAAAATACAGTAATATTGCAACTTTTTACTTGCTACACACACTACCCAAGGAGTGTAAGTGAGGGCAGAATGGAGGGTATGTAGTGATATCCTATTTGGAAATTTCCTATTTAATGGAAGAATTATCAGGTGCCTGGTTGCCTCTGCCACCTTTCCAGCTTCTGTAATGAAACCAAACTCCCTGTACCTGGCCATCTAAATTCTAGTTTGCTAAGCAAAAGGCTTTATTATTGCTTGGTAAATGCTGAACACTCTTTATATACCTGAGAAATTTGCTCTGAGTTTTCATTTGAGCTGAGTTCAATAGATATCAGCTGCGGCCAAGGTTGCTGTGATTCCAAAGCAAAGTTTGGCATAGCTTGAATGTCCCAGTATGGATCAGACAACACAGATGTTGTATCATCAATTTGAACTTACCAGACTCTGCCTAGTCACTGGCACACTGTTTTGTCTACAGCTGAGATTCAATGTGTTGCTACAGGAATTCAATGTGATCTAAAGGGCTATGACACCGGAAGAATGAACCTTCACATCTGACCAGTGCCTGGTCTTGAGCAGATAAATACAATTCCTGCCTGGGAAATTAAATCCCGTGTCAAGTGATATTTTACCTACAGCATATCAAATCTTCACAGAAACATGGGATAGACTGTTGTTTTGGTCTGTCGTCCCTCTACTCTCTCTTTCCCTGCTTCTTGACTATTACTTGCATTCTGGCAAAGGATTTGAATGACAATGCTGGGAGCTGTCCCAGGAGACAGGGTAGCAGGCTTTGCGAGTCTGGTGTCTGACATGATTCCTTCCTGTGCAGTGACTGTCATGGGGAGCTCTTGGGAGGCTTTGAATGAACTTTGCATCTTGAACTTACTTTAAAAAAAAACCAAACCAAAACCAAAAAAAAAACCAAAAAACCACCCCACAAACAACAACAACAAATCCAATTAACCCTATATTTGAATGCAAAATATTACATCAAGATGAAATAGACAGAGTACAGTCTGCCTGCTTCACTGGTTGCAAGTCTTACCATGTTTCCTCATGCATGTTTTTGGGAGCTAGATTTCTGCTATAAAAAGTTACTAAGGCTAATTAATTTGAAATCTTGGTCTCAGACAGGACTTAGCTTAGTGATCTAAGGAGCACCTGGAACCTGCTTTGAGCACTTATTTTAAAATTCCATAGGCTGCACATTTGATGTAGGATTTTTGTCCTTTCTTGGCCTTTCATGATCTTTATCTGCCAAATCTGTATTCATATTAATTTGAGTCCTATCCATTTCCATCCCCTATTTCAAGTGCAGACTCTGGAATTAGAGAGTCTTCTAGTGCTTTATAGAAATTTGGGCTGCTTTCTTATGTTACATTGGTTCATCCAGGTTTAGGGTACTAGCATAGTCTGTTAGTTGTTATGCATCTGCTGATGGGTGATAATTAAATTTTATTGCTTTCAATTGTGTGACTGTATACAAGAAATCTTCTGTGAAAGCTGGATCAGAAAATAAGGCAGGCATAAAATCTTTGCCTTGTTTATGAAGAAAAGGCTCAAACACAAGTGATTTGCACCTCTTCCAGCCACATTGTGGCAACAACAAATTTCCAGGTGTGTTTAGAATGGTATTAGCCCTGATGTTTTCTTGAATACAAGATACAACCCACTGGGTTTGTTTGCAAGTGTGGCAGCTACTCTGAAGCATATTTTCTATTTTCAAGGTGGGCTCAAAGGAGGGCAGGATGTGGAGGGATTCCAGGAGCAGACTGGTCCTGCACCAGCCTGAGGCTGCTGTGCTGCTGGGATCAAAGCCAGGGCAGAGGCCAGCGGAAGGGCCGGTCACTGCTGCAGATGCCAGTGCTCAAGAAATATAATCTGGAAGTTAACAGCTGCCAAACTAGCCCTCAGAGTAGCCAAGCTAGTTGGCTTTTTTTTGAAGAGATGACAGAAAGTGGCCAAAGGGACCAGTCGTGGCAATTCTCCAGCTGCAGGACTGAAGTAAAGCCAAATAAGTACTGTGATTGTAGCTGTCTTTTCAGAATAAGAGGCACTGTCAGCGGAATCCCAATTCGGACATTTTCTTTTGTTGCATCCACATCCTGGATGATCTGCAGTTAAATAGATTAAATGTATGAGCAAAATGGAATCTTCCCCCGACTTTTCTGACTCCAGTCCAGGGCATGGCAAAATTAAAAATAGACAGTGCAGCCCCTTCTCCAAATGTCATGATCCATGGACGTAAAATGCTTTTCAAATTAGTAACTCAGCCTTGTGTGTAAGCCAATGGGGCACTGGATGGATGGGCCACACCCTTTAATTGGTGGCCCATTTGGTGTTGCCCAGGCTACGGTAGGAGCTGTTCAGAAGCAAATGGTGATGGCCCAGCACCTGCCTGGAGCTCCTATAAAGCACTGCTAATTCTAGCTAAGCTCCCTTTGGCCTGCTGCTGTGCCTGGTGCCCACAGCTGACCTGGCAGACTTCCACGCTGTGCTGCAGAGCAACCTCCCTCACCTGCAGCACAGGAGGTCAAGGGCAGAGGCCCTGAGTCTGATCACCTCTGCTATAGAATGCCTAGCTAATAACACTCCTGAACTGTGTTGTGGTCCCAAAGAGAATATTGATTCTGCCACCTAAACAAGCCATCCTTTCTCAGGATTTGTCAGGTCTCTCTGAAAGCTCATGACACAGTTAAGGGTGAGACCTCATGCTAGGAATGAGGGCAAAAAGAGATGGAAAGAAAGAGAGACATTTGCAGCTAAAGAGATGGTATTTTTGAAGTAAAGAAGAAAACCTCTGGGAAGCAGACTAGGAGAAAGGTTTCATATTCACGAAACAAATCTAGTGTGAAAGGAGATTGATTTCTGGGGGAAAGGCAATATGAAAGCTGTTACTAGAATTGACTTTTATTCTAGCACATCTAGAGAGATCCTTTTCACTTTATAAATGCAGAATGGACTATGTGGTAAATTATAGAATCACATGAGAGCTAAACAGATCATATTCCTATGACCATCTTCATCTATCACACAGGCTTTGTCAGGCAGTTCATCTTCTTAAAACTGAGCCATCATCTTAACATGCTAAAATATAGAAGGGGTATTTTTCCTGTTTCTGCTCCTAAATATAGAATTTACTCCATAGTGACCTCAACCATGTACTGAGAATGGCCAAGTTGCACCCATACTTTTCTATATGCAAATCTGTAGCTTCAAATCCTGGGTAACAAAGGGAGGAGTTGGAAAGCTCAGATTCCTATCTGATGCAAACACTCCCATCCTGGGAAACAATGAGACATAGCTTATGTTGTGCACCTTAGGAGGCCAGGTGGTTCGCTGCCTAAACATACCTGATTCTTTTCATTGACAAAGACAGAGCACCATGATGGGTTGTTATAGTTGTTTACTTTATAGACATCTGTAGGATGATCAGGTGACTCAGATTCAATTGAGTCATTATAGCTTGATGGGACTTTGAAGCTGAGACCCCAAATTATCAGCACAGTCTCATTTTTTAGGGCATGCCTACAGCTCAGTAAGCAGGAGACTTAGCTACTTTGAGACATTTTTCTCATTGTCTGAAAAAGTGGAGTGCAAATTTTTCCGTCTGTATGTTTTACTTAGAGGGTAGCTGCACCCTGGGGTTCTTTGCTATAAAACACAGAAGAGAGACATAAGGTGTTATTATTACAAATATTATTGCAGAATCTGATAAAAAAATGTCTGGAACCTATTCTTAAAAAATCCAATGATATGGATTTTGCGGTCTTTCCAGGCAATCTATTCCGATGCTTTGCTCTCATCAAGTTAGAAAGTTTTTCTAATGCCTAGTCTAAAGTTTCCACATTCCATTATTTCTTGTTCTAATCCCTGTGGACATGGAGAACAATTGATTCCAATTCCTCAGCAGGGTACTGTTCAAGTCTGTTATGACATTTCCTCTTGAGTGTTTCACTCTCCAAACTGAACAACTCTGGTTTTGTTCAATCTTTACCTGCAGCTCATTTTTTCCCAGTCCTCTAATCCGCCTTGTTTCTCTTCCTGGACTTCTGCAAGAAGTTCACATCTCTTTTAAAGCAGAGTGCTTAAAGGTACATACAGAACTTTATCTGCTTACTGATTCTGGAGTAACTACAGGCAAATCTTACGCATGATACTGCCCATAGAACCTCTGCAATAGCTTTTGCAGGGAGGTGAGACTATTTCTGTTCAGCTTGTGATTCCCCATAGGCCACAAACTATTTCCTACAGACTCATTTTCTGCCTTCTATTTGTACAGTTGATTACTCTACATAACTGTAGCCACTTTCACTTGTCCTTACAGAATTGCAACCTATTGATTTCAAACCACTTCTTCAAATCACCAAGTTCATTTTTAATGGTGAAAAATGAAGTCTCCTACCTCAGAACCTCTCTGTGTTCAGTATGATAACACAGGAAAGAATCACAGGTTTTCCTCTGCTTTTGTTCTTATGGGGTGGCAAGGCACAATGGCTCCAATTCTGCTGACATGAGTCAAAACTTTGGGATAAGAAGAAATAAACATCCTTTGTTACCATAGAGCCTGAAGGTAAGACAAGTTTATCCTACTGTCAGCAGGTGTCTTCCAATGCTTCACATAAAGTTCCTTATTCCATCACATGTATTAAAAAGAAGAGGAAGAAAAATATGCACTAATTCCTCATCAGGAGGACCCTTTTTTCGGTACTGCATTCAAATGAATCAGTAAATGATTCCTGCTCCCAAATTTGTAACCCAAGCACAAGAAACTAGAGGCAAGGCTTTAGCAGGTAATGGAAAGGTGGCAAATTGTATGTTAATTTTTGGCACTTTCTAGGAAAGGTTTTAGTCATGTTGATGAGAGGGATAGAATGCAAAAATGTAGGGGAATTGTACACTGAAGTGAGACTAAATTAAGGGGACTCAGCATGCTAAGGGCAATGTAGTGGGAATGAAGCCAAAAGGAGAAGATTCTGGGAGCAGACTGTAGAAGAGTCAAAGACAAGCCAAGACATTCCAAACTAAACTGTATAGCATAGTCTGTCTTCCTAGAGGTCCCCATTTTGTCGGTGTCAAGTAACACATCTCTAGCTGAACACACACTAGAATTTGTCTTTAGAGCCATAGAGTAGGAAAGGAGCATGCAGACGAATGGGAAGGAGTTTTTGTCAAGATTCTCTGCGTGGATACAAGGGTGTGTGTCTCTAGCACAGTTCTGGGAAGTGCTAAGAGAAGAGGTGGCACCTTTGGGGCTACGTTCCACATTGAGTGACATGTCTGTCATTGTGCAGCAGGCCCTTCACAAAAGAAATGCATCCTGTAGACTGGAAGAGGATGATGACACAACTGTATTTTTACCTGCTCCAAGGACACTGCCTTCAGGAACACTTGCTGTGGTGCTCGTCCATGCTGAGTTCAAAGCATACTCCTTCTGTGCACCTTTAGAACTCACCACTTCAGAAAATTGCAGTCTATTTTCAGTTGCTGACTGGTTCACTGTGAATTAAAATGGGGTGTTCAGAAGGGTGAAATCAGAACCATTTATAATCCAGGTTCTTTCTTTGTTTTTTCATTTCTTCTTTCTCACTCTCCTCCCTGACATAATTGGGGCACATTAGCTTCACTGTCTCAGTTCATTAGGTCATTTCTGAAAATCGAAAATCACAGTTTTGTGTTTATTGGTGTCTTTTTATTTGTAGGAAATAATTTGCAGTGAAACTACTTCTAAATTTCCTACTGTGTAGAAAACTCCAGAGTTGTTTGCTTATACTTCATCAGAAGAACTGCTGGAAATAATAACTCTGAGATTGGGAATGATGTTGCCCAAGGACTCTAGCTTTGATAATTAAAAATGCCAGTCCCTCATGATGGTGAAAACCCTCAGTTCATGTGGCCTGCAGAAGGTCCTCAGCTCTTTGCAACCTCACGACCTAATTCTGAAGTGATGGAGTAAGCTTTTCAGAACATGCAAGGGGCAAGTTTTTCTCTGCTGCAGTATCAAAAACCAGTGCATGAACAGGTGAATGGCATCTATGGGATATCCAAGGGTAGTTTCTTTTAACTATATTTAACTGATGATGTCTCTTTAGTCTATGATATTTATAACAGCTAATATCTGGTCTTTTTCTATTTACAACTGACAGAAATTGAAAAGATTCGGAAAGTGAAAATTTAAAAAGATGACCTGTAAAGAAAATAACTTTCAGTTTACATGAGAGATGTTTTTATTGAATCTTTACATTGCCTTTACAAAGGAAGGGAAAATTCAGGATTATCTCTACAGGACAGAAACAAATATTTTAGATTACTGGTAAATCGGAAATCTCTTCATTTTGCCTTTCACAGTCTTTTTGTCTCAGAGCCACTTTACTCTTTTATTTCCTTATTATTTCCTTCATCCTTTTTCCTGTCAATAATATCCCTTCCCTCATTTTTCCAAATTACGTTTTAAAATGTCAGCCTTTTCTATGGCAATAGTAAGCCAGTTCATTCTATCTTTAATGGTGCCTTTGAGTCCAGAGGAACTTGCCCATTTTTCCTGCTTCTTTAAAGATATTCCCAAACAGTCACCATGAGAGGCTGTAAGATGCTATCTGGCTAGCCTTTAACTAGGGCTTAACTGGAGAAACTACTCTGAAGTTTGAATGTGCAGAACACTTTCGCAGAATGTTTGCTTAATGTTCTAAGTCAGTCCTTGGCTTACTTCGAAGACTGACTACAGCCTGAGTGGGAACTGTGTTTGATTGTTAAATGTGACTTTGAAGGTAAGCACTTTCATTAGGACTTCTGTAATGGACTTGGAAATCTTTTAATCCAAAGTTTTGTTCCTGGAACGATTAGCTGCCTATGCTCTAGCCTGAGGGAAACAGCCACAAGGGAAAATAATATGAAAAATGGATGTAGGTGGAGAACTGTGCCACTATCACTTAAAATTCAATTCCTTGTCTGTGATGTTTTCAGAGAATACGAAAACATTTATATATGAAATAAAAAAAAAAAATGCAAACCATACCAGTGATAATGTATTGCAACTTCCTAAAAGAAAGATTTTTGAAAAGTAATTTACACATTCTGTTTGCTTGTTCATTGTAATTTATTTTTTCTGGAAATATTCTATGATGTCAGCAGTTCAGACTAGAAATCTAACACCAGGAGCTGAAGTTGACAGTGGGAAATTCAGTTATTAGTCTGAATAAGTATTTTCCTGGGTAGGTGATGATTGGGAAGGTATGTGCAGCAGGTGTGAAGGTGGGTTGTTTCCTGGGATATGAGTGAAGTTCTGGTGAGACCTGAGAGACTCTTCTGGCCTTTCTGAACTTTTACCTATGAATTTGATGGTGGGAAGGGAAATGAGTCTTTTACAAATAAAAATTATATTATCAGCAAAAAGATGCCCTTCTAAGCAACAGCTTCATGAAATGTACCCCAACTTACATGTGCAGCACGGGATGAGTACTGAAAATCTCAGAATTGTAGTAGGAAAACACAAGTAAAGACAAGGAGTTAAAATATACTTAGAAATTGTAGGAAGTTCTGCAGAAAAAAGTCCTCTACAGAAAGTGATTCTTCCTTTTTCTAACAGGGCAAAACAGCTACCCAAGAGAACTGAAAATATTTAGGGAAATTATATAAAGCAAGAGCAGGAGAAGGCTGACAGGTGCTAAAGAGTATTCAGGTCAGACAAAGACATCTGCCAAAGACATCAGTTATACCAGATAAGGAAAATTACAA
Source organism: Sialia sialis (assembly GCA_009812075.1). NCBI lineage: Eukaryota > Metazoa > Chordata > Aves > Passeriformes > Turdidae > Sialia > Sialia sialis. The sequence goes on from VRYO01002734.1 coordinate 26,196,888, forward strand.
TTGAACGGTGGGAGGAGCAGGTGCTGCTCACAAAGGAGTATCCTGGAAACTTAATGGCACATCAAAACACAAAGCTAAATAAAAAGACCAAATATTAAACAAAACTTGTGTGTCTCAGTGAAAGGCTAAAAAGGCTAGGAAGGTGAACTTGATTATTTGGTAACTTGGCTAGAAGCTTTCTATAAACTGGAAGAAGAAAAGATAGACTATTGACTATTCATAATGAGTTAAGTCATTGAATGGTTAAGTAGTGCACCGAAATTATTTTATATTCTTCACAGAGGTACACTTTCTTAATACATGGAAATGCCTACAGTAGTACTGTATGTATTTCACAGATTGTGACATTTATTTCATTACCAGTGTCCTGACCAAACTATTTTCCATGAAAAAACCCTAAGGAGATCAATAAGATATAAGATACCAACTGGTTAGACTCCAAAAAGGGTGACTGAGTATCTGTCTCTAAGCTACAACGAATAAATAATACTCTTTTTGTAACATACAAGGCAGTCCAATTGGAAACAGCTGAAATGCCAGATGTGACATTGATATAATTAAGCCCTCTCTATTAAGTGACTGTGGAGTTGGAAGTACAGTATTGGAGGCTACTTTGGACAGCTCACTATAAATCTTCAAAGTAATTTGCAAAGAGCAATAGTGTAGCACAGAAAAAATGGAAAGATATAGTACCATCACTTTATTAACTCCATACTCCAGCTGAAGCCATATACATATAAATGAGAAGGGGCCAACAGGTACATGGCAAAAACATAGAAGCACGAAGCAATTGTGATCATAAGAAAGAGATAAAGTAATGAATTTTAGAAAACAAAAAAAGACACAATGAAGGTATACAAGATAGTGAATATTAATAAGAAGGCAAATCTGAAGCTTCTATTTACTTTCTGAGGTTTACATCAAAAAGGGACTTAGATTTGAAGTTGAAAGCCTCTGAGATTAAAACTGATAAAAGGAAATACATTTAAAGATAATACTTAATTAACCTGTGGCATTAATGTAGACAATGCAAATATCCTGAGGCCATTGAAAAGGAAACAAAAAACAAAAAAATAACCAGTAACTCAAGCCCTCAGATTTCAGCATGTTTGCCAACCTGGAAAGAAAAAATGTCTGTGAGCAGGTTGTTTAAAAAAAGACCCCCACTAATCAGTTTGGTTTTTCACTTTCTCTCATGCACTGGTTACTGTCTAGGTTACCAGAGCATCTGTGAGTCATTTGTTTTAGAAAAGAGGTGAAAAGATAGATTCAAAAATACCCCTTGCAAAAATGGCAGGAAATACTTTGACTTTCCAAATACTCTCTAAAATCTCAGATTTCAAATCCTGTAGATGGAAAATTTTAAAAACCCTTCTAAAATATTATGGAAGAATTATCATGTATTTTTGTATAATTTTCTTTATTTAGAAAAAGAAAATAATTTTCTGTCCCAAAGTAAGGGACTGTAAAAATAGGAAGTAGTAGGGTTGTATCTATTTTCATAATTTGTATATGTGAGTAAGGGATGGATTGAAAACAGAAAATCTTATGTGCATTTTTTGATTTATTTTGGAAATGAGCCAACATGACAGAGAGAGGAATTGAGGGCCTGAACCATCTTCCCTGAATCCGAGCATTGTGTGAGGTTTTGAGGCTGTGGCTTCTGATTAGGATGGCTTGCTGGGCTGGTGTGGTTGAAGCATACCAATAAGAGGCAGGAAGGTGATGTGATTAGTATCTTATCTGTCTGTCCTTGAATCCCCCATGCTTGTGACCTTGTCTGCATTCATATAGACTGGTTGGGAAAGTGTGTGATTACAGCAGAAGTCCATCAGGGAGTGGACTCATTTCAAGTGCAACACAAAGCCAGATTGTTTTTTTCATGGATATATATATATATGTATATTCTTTCAGATTTGATTCACACTCTGAAAACTTATTTCAGAGATCACACATAATGCACCTTAAAATCAAATCAGTGTAGGTCATCATTTGGCTCTGTGAGGATACTCAGAGGAGAAGGAAAGCAGAGGAGCTCATGCCCACCTCAGGTATTGTGGAGTGGCAAGCACTGGAGTCTACTATCTGGGAATGAACTATCTGGAGGTGGGGAAGCCTTAGTTGTTCCTCAGATAGAACCAGTTTACAAAATGTTACTGACAGAAGATATGTGTGGGGAGGGAGGAGAGGGGAAACAGTAATCTGCATATGCTGAAAACTGTCATCCCTGAGATAGAAAAGGGCTTAGAAGGAGAGCTGTGATTCTTAGGCAACACTGTAGTGGAAATAAAGTAGCCAAGATTTTCCCATCCACTGACAATGAGAGGAAATTCTCAGTTATTTATTAGCAGAGAGAGTATTTTTCTTATGAAAACATGTTTTTTCAGTGCATTCTCTGCATGCTTTCAATACCTATAATTACATATCCCTGCTCTAAGCAGCTAATGATTTACTTTCACACAGGGTACTCTAAGAGGGACAACAAGAGTGTGATGGGGAGCATCAGGGCACTAAGGCTAGGAAGATTACGCAGAGATGATATGGACACAGCATGGAGAAAGACTTATTTTGCATTTGCATCCATTTTATGACTGCTCCATGTTGCTAACATAAAGAGGCCTCATGTAAATGAGTCAAACCTCCCTGGGTAAGAGATTGAATGGATTTTAGTGGACACACATTCTTGTAGCAATTATGGTAGAGTGGTTTTAAACAGTGGCTAGAATCTGAAATGATATTGTAATCTGAAATGAAACTGCCTAGTTTGATATTGGCATGGGAAGCCTGGTAGCCAAAGGGATTCCCCTGATCCTGTTTGAGCCTGCCACAACAGTTCACAACCAGTGATCCTCCAAGATGACTGATGGCTGCTCCAAAGCCACTAGCCTTGTTACCTTGGATGTTGTGTGGAAAAAACCACAGAAGTCTGCTTTGTGGAAATGAGACATATTTCCATATTTCCAAAACATCTGTTGACATTATATATGCCGAGTAATTTCATTTCAAAATTGTCATATTTTTCAACACAGGACATCTGTGCTGCTACGCAGTGTCTGTAAAGTGCAAACAAAGATGGAATTAGATGTACAATAAATATGCTCAGACAAATACTACATTTTGGTAGAGAAGCAAACATGCAGTGTAACACTTTTATCAGCTATTCTCTTTTGTCAGGGGATGCTCTTTCTCCATTCAGCAGTGTAGCAAGAGACCAACATATAGGTTACATGCCCCAAACAATTCTGAGTCTATTAAAGTTTTCTATCCATGTAAACAAGTTTGTTATCCAAGCCCTAGCTTCTAAATTCCCTTGGTACTTTACCTTTGCTGAGCAAGTTGAACTCATAATGCTGAAGTTCCACACACGCACAGGGTGAGGCAGGTTTGGTACCTAGTCTGGGAGTCCCAAAAGCTCATGTGTCAAAGTTTCTCAGTAGGTTAGCACCAAAAAAGTGGCTATGCTCTTGTATCAAGCCAGGCATCAGAGCTTGGAGTTGCTGAGTGTCTTTATAAGGCAAAATGTTGACCTCTCATTTGTAGGATTTTCCCTTATAAATTATGCAGCGTTTCCTATGCTGTTATGTAGTCATGAGAGCTCTCACTTGCATTATCCTAATGGGTTTTGCATTCTAGGCAGAGCCTTCAACACCACCTTTTGGGATCAAAGTACTCTATGCCCCCTCTGTTGAAGCGGGGCTCCTGCTTTTGAGGCAAGTGCTTCAAACACTGCTGCAATGTACGGAGTGGCTACCATTCATACCACAGCTTTTCACAGAAAGTCTGGGTTAAGTTGGGTCAGAGAATGGCTAGAAATCTCGGCTCCTCTGAGGTCTCAGACATCAGTGCATCTTTCTGAATTGTTGATGAAAGGTGATTTACCTAGGCAGCCTGCTTAGTATAGAGAAAGATGCCAGAGAGTTTCCTCAGTAGTACGTCTTTAATTATCAGGGAGACATATCCCTGACACCTAAGTGGGTTAGATAGCGTTTTCTTCAATTGATTTCCTGAACTGTGTTAATCAGATTTTAACTGTGCTGTATTTTGAGTTTGAAGAAAATCTGCCTATGCTCCATGTTCCATCTATCACACAGTGTCTCAGGAAAGACACATGGCAAGGGAGTGTGAATACAGAGTTATGAGAGACCTAGGTAGAACTGAGAGTTTTTCTGCATCAGTCCTGGTGCTCTGGCTCTGTCCCAGTGTTGTGCAAGAGTGAGGGGAACAGTGAATCGGGGAGGACCAGAGCATGAAGGAGGTTGCACTATACAGAGATTGTAGAGCTACAGAGAGCTTGGTTTATCAATCTTGCTGTCAAAAACAATGACTGTATTGGTGGAGCCTCTTCTACCAAACAAGAGTATTGCCTGATGCATTCCCACTTGTCCTTCAGCAGTATCTCGTGTTTCTAGTGCTTTGCTGGCAAAAAAAGTAAATAAATAGGTAATGACCAATTTTATGCCATAGGGATTGTTCATTTCTTAATGGAAATTTCAGTGAATTTCATCACAGGGGATTTTAAAATTTTTGTTAATTTCTTCATTTTATTTTGTTTTGCTTTGTTTTTTGGTATTTATTTGAATCACTACAGTAATTTTGAAAATTGGTATCCTTATGTATTGAGAGATAGAGTTCACAAGGTCACTTGCCTTGTGCCTCTTAAATGATCGTTTCTCTTTCCCTTCCCTCAAATTTTCACTAAATCTGAGGGATGACACCTCTGTCTCTAAGAGACAATTAAAGCTGCTTTCAGATCTAAACGTTTGAGCCCAAAATGAGGACTAAATACAAAGCTCATACCTACAATATGTATTAATTTGTCTTTTTTTCCTGAAAGACTCTGTCAGATCCTTCAAAACAGGGTCTTCATAGATTCATTCATCATCTATGGACTGTACCAAGACCATGGCAATCTGGGCTTCAGAACTTTGCTTACTGTTGTTTCTCAAATATGCATGTTTTGCCTCTTCATAAAGTTCCTTTGGTCTGTGGAAGAGCAGCCAAAAAGTAGATATTCAGACTCATGGTGGTTATTTCCTCTTGTAGATCTGAAATATTAGCTCTTGAAATATTTTCTCCATGGAATAGCTTTTGTTTTCATTGTTTTCCTTTTTTCTTTCTTTCTTTCTTTTTTTTTTTTTAATTGTTGTCCCTAACCTATTTCTCTGTTGTAAATACAATTGCCCTCTGGAAGCAGAGGGAAACAGCTGAAAAAATTTAACAAGATCTTATAACATGAGGTGTTTTACAACTCCTCAAGAGAGGGAGGCATGGTGACTTAGATGTGGTATGAATAGCTTAGAGAAGTGGTGTTTCTCATCTGAAGTACCTGTACATCTACAAGCGTTTTGTTAACTTGGGCTATAAAGAAACCTTGTCGCTTATAGTCAGAGAAAGTTTGGCAAAAGTTATATCTACCTCGGCTAGAAAGTGTAGATGTCATAGAATGGGCTTTAAGTTTGCTGTTGCTGCTGCATAAAAATATCTATATTCAAGATATTTTCTATTACCTGTGGTAAGGTGCATCCTTTAAAATATGTTAACATAGCTCTATAGTGTGCTCTATGTGGGGTTTTTTAATGATGAAAAAATGTCCTTGAAATAGCATTTGTTCCAATTTCCTTAGGTATCAAATCAGTTTGGAAACTTATGCTCCAGATTTGACATAAATATTTCTGCAGATACTATAGAAATGATCATGAACTTACAGTTCCCAGGAGTTGTTTGTAATGCATCCTATTCTCAAACAAAATCTGGCTAAGAAGCAACATTTATTTGATATAGCAAAGACTTCCATGCATCTTTCACTGTTTTATGCTATTCATTGATAGTGTGAAATGTGTTATTGATTGCTACAAGGCATTCTGGTAGAGTACTGTGCAAGTATTGAAGGTTACAGATTCATTATATTACTGTGCAGTAGATTTATTCTTGGCATAATATCTACTAATCGTATATTATTTGGAAGAGAAACATTAGTTTATGAGTGTGAAATAAGATATTGCTTTAGAAGAATGCATATAAATCTTTATATGGAAGATATTAAATACTGGTATAAAAAGGATGACTTTTCATGCATTCTGGAGAAATGATGCTTATGAAGGATTATAAAGTTGAAAAATCAACCCTGCAGACTGGTAGAAAATACCAGATGTGCATATGCTTCCAAAGACCTTCAATCTTGATGATATGTTTCAATAAATTGTGGTAGAATATGCTGATACATTGTAGATGGTCTTCAGTTTGAAATTTCTTTATCGAGATAGCAAAATGAGACATGCTCAAAGAAAAATGATAATGCAAATTTTAAAACTCATCACATACAAAAATATCCTGGATTGACCTTCAGAGTAATTTCAGCAGTTACAAAAGCTGTCTGTGGTTTTGGAGACCATGTCAAAATTAATGATATTCAACTGTAAAAGTTTCATTGTTCACCATTTATTTTACATTTTCCTTTTATTCTTCAGTAAGGAAAAAGTGAACTGCTCAGTGTAGAAAGAGGGAACTTGCTTTCTTAGCTCCACTGGAAATCTACTGGAAGGAACAAGCCAGTTTTGAGGATTGCTGTTGAGGAACTAAGTTTGCTAACACTCTAATCCAAAACTATTATACTAAAACTCTTGGCAATTTGACTATATTTACAGGTGAGTTTTTTCACATGACATGGAACATTGTGACTTAGAAATAAAATTTTCAGTAATGTATGATTCAAATTTGATCTTAATAAAAGATTTTTTGAAACATAAAAATTATTAATGAGAAAATAATTTCAGATGTATAAATAATTGATTTTAAAAAAGGGAGACCAGAATGACTTCTGCACATGGGACGCTTTACTGCCCACCAGAATAGTGAAGCAAATGGAGATCTTATAATATGGTCTCTAGAAATAGTGACTTATTGGTAAAGTAGTAAACAAATTTAATATATAATAGAAGGTGATTTCCTGTTGAGAAATTTCATGGTTAGCTGTAAACTGACTTTGGCAATGATATGCTCATAAAGACCGCATCACCTTCATGAAAATATAAACCCTTCATGTAACTAAAATAGTAGAACTTGCTGTCTAGTACTTTTAGGATTTGGCATTAAGCGTTTTGAAGTTTCAGCATATTATCACTAGAAACTATTTTTGGCTTCACAAATTATTCTTTAAAGCTTGTTAAAATTAAATCCTCTTTCCCTTCATGTATAAAAATAAGCATAGGAACTCCAATTTTCTGGAGGTTGTGACAAATGAGTGAAATCCTCCTAAAACCTCAGACTTGATACAATTTTTTGGGTACAAGGATTGCTATGAATTTTGAGTGCCAAAGGCATTCAGGGCTTAGCTGCACTTCCTTATGCTACATAAATAGTAGTGTTTTTTCTTTATAAGGTGAAATTACTGTGCTTTGTCCAGTGGGCTTTGCTCTGACAATAACTATTATAAAGAAGACCCAGGCATTTCCATCCCCTCAGGAGGCATACAGTGCCAGGATAATAGCAAAACATTCGTGGCTTTGCTGCATGTAGTGGTTAGGGAACAGTCAACAGAAATCTCATGCAGAGATGGAAGTGAGAGTCATGTGTACTTGGAGCGCTGCTCGTGGGGTCTCTGTTTATCGTGGCAGAGGGAACGAGGGCTTTAGGGCCTGGGGGAGAATGTGGCAAATAAAGATCTGGCAGTTAACCTCCTGACAGTGAGGGAGTATATAGGGAGCAGTTGCTATGGAGGGCTTAATCATAAGCTTCCAAAAGAGAGTAGCAGGCATGCTGAAAGCAGGCTGAAATGTTTGGAAGGATTCACAGTCTAAAAGAGGTGGTTGGAAATGATTATGAAAAGGAGAACAGCTGAAATGTCTGTCTTCTTCAGTGACTATCTGAATCTATAGATGTGGCCATACATGCTGTTTACTCTATTCCTGATAAGATTTTAGTGGCTTATCACAAGTAAGATAATCTATAATACACAACACATTGTTAGCATACTTGAGTCAAAATGAAACACCTTTCTTGGAAAAGTCAGGATGGGAAAGTGTAAGAAGCATGTCATTTTGGGAAATCTGATCCAGGTTATGGTAGAATCTACATTATAATAAACATCATAAAGTCTGCATATATAAACAAGCTGAGAAAAATCCAATTTTAAAAAAGGTTTAAATATTTGAATAATCATTTTTGTAGAATGAGTATGTCCGAGGTACCAGTAATTATTGTATTGTGTCTAAAAATATATATATATATATATATATATATATATATATATACACATATATCTGTAATATATAAAAGTGTTAAGTGAATTCATTTGGGTAACATCCCAGTTTAATCAATGTCTTTAAGCATCAAATACTGTGTTGTAGGAAAAAATTGTGATCCTAATAATATCAATGGCTCCAAGGCTTAACCTCAAACACAAGACCACCTACCTGTATGGGCAAACTGACTTGGAAAAAATATTCAAAACTTTTCCAAATTTCTAAAGAACTACCCTATGGGAAAAACTCCCCTTGAACACTCTGGTGCAGATGAGATTTCTGGGAAGTGAAATTTTATGTTGCATATTTCTCTTTACTTGAACAAAAGTGGCAGAAATTATAGGTAATTGGAAGGTAACAAAGGACTCAGCAACTGATGAGGAATATTTTGAACTAAAATTTGAAAATAATCTGTTAGGGAATGAAAACTAATCTTGAATAACAGATATAAACCATGTACTGCTCTGGAATGTTGTTCCCAATGTTGATACTGTTTTTCAGTGCATATAAAAAAAATTACATTAATTTCACACTCATAAGCTGCAACTGGTTGTAAGCTGCACCTGGTTGTAAGCTGCACTTCCAGGTAGTTGGGAAGACCATGAAATTTGTCCATAAATAAGCCACACCGGGTGATAAGCCTCACGCTTTTCTTTTTAAAAGCGAGGATCCATGTGCAACAAAGTAACGAGTTAGTAATAGAATCGTGTGATCGTGGAGTTTGCTGTCAGGTGCTCAATTTGCAAACAGTTTTCACAGACTTGTTAAGCCTTTAAATACAGCCCCAGGTGCCCTACCTGTGCCATGAGCCCTGGTATGGCTGCCCCTGGTGCTGGCTGTCACGGCTCCCTGCCTGCTAGGCAGCGGTGGTGGCTCCTCATGCTGCTCAAAAGCAGCAGCACCTCGCTGCATGAAAGTGCAGAGTCTTGCCCCTCGAAAGCGGCAGCAGCTCGCTGCCTGCTCACCAGTGGCTCCAGCTTGCAGCCCGCGCAGCGGCTCCGCGGCAGCTCCCCACCCACCCAGCTCGCACTTCCGGGTTGGCAATTCTCCAGAATTTGTCCATAAATAAGCCGCACCTGGTGATTAGCCGCACTTCTGGGATCGGGTCGGTTCTTCAGTGAAATAGGTGCAGCTTATCAGTGTGAAATTACTGTAAGTGAAAATAGGATGAATACAGAGGAGACTTAGAGATTTCTTGAACTTTCAGTATTTTCCAGTTAAGCAAAGAAACGGGAATAAAAGAGGATTGGGTAAAACACCATTTGGAAATCTTTCTCATGTTATTATATTTCATAGGGTGCAGGTATTGCTGCTTGAGAAATTCTGAAAGTTCTAGGAATCCTGTAAAGTACATTTTGGCACCAGTTCTCAAATGATCTTTCGGGAGTTGACAAATTAAGAAAAATTTTAAGCTTCTGTTCTGTAGGAATGCCTTTTATATTGCTGCAGAATATAGTGCCAGAAAAAAATTAGTGGATTTCCTAGACTTGGTTTTGATGTGTCCACCTGCTGTTTGAACCAGCTATTTTGTTGTCCATGACTCCTCGAAGTACTGAGAAGGAACACCAAGGGATTACATACATGTCCCATCAGAGAATATAAAGCATTGATGTATTAAGCACTCAGAAACAAACACAGTTCCCCAGAGAAAACCGACAATTAACATTTATTTATACCTAAGCATATGTATGTAGAATTAGCATCTGTGCAGACAAAATGAATAAAAATTTTCACAGAGGAATATTTAGATTCTGTGCAGCAGAAAGAATACCTGTCCTTTATGTCCAAGATCTATCAAGAGCCCTGGAGGTATTAATATAATGCTCATGACAAGAGAAAGGGATACTAAAAGGACATGTGAAATGCTGAGATACTTGGAAATAAATTTAACTAAATTTCCAGAACCAATAACTTGTGTGGCAATGCAAAAAGTAAAAGAAATTCACTTCACTAAATACTGGTACTGTCAAGTTTGCTTACAAAGTGTTTTTTATAAAAATAATGCAGAAAAGGAGAGCACACCAATAGCTCTTTTGGAAAGGTTCGTTCCTATTAAGGAATAAGCAGAATAGGAAAATGCCCTTACAAATATTTGATTTGGTGTTCATGGACTGTGCAGTTAATTCCCTAAATGGCTGAGCAAGATACTGTGAGGGAAGGAGGAGGAGCAATAGAAGTATCGCTTTGATGTTCATGTCTTAATCTGGAATTGGTTTTGATTTGATGCTTGGAATGGCAAGACTAAGCCCATGATTTGCAGAACTGTAAAATCTATACTTGTACTGGTGTAATAGGAAAAGAAACCAAACAGGTGGATCTGCTCTCATCAAACTAATTCAATTTACATTTTGTGCTGTTTCTGATTCAGACTTGTGAGGGCTATGGGAAAACTGGGTTGTAGAAAAGGATTTGTCATTTTTGGTGTCCAATGGATTTAGTTGCAGATCAGAGACATAAAAATAAGGGTCTGCATATCACCATGGAGTCTAAATTCACAGTATAACAGCAGGGCTTGATTCAGTTGCTGAAACATAGTTATCTGGTACCATTTGAAACTCAGAATTTCCTGCTTCAAGCTGTTCCAGAAAGGCCCTTATTTCCCATGCCTTACATCACATTTACAACATCTGTGTATTGTAATAGCTGAAAGGACCAATTTTAGGTGACTGAATCTGCAGTAAATAGAGTTACTGGACCCTAAGATATGTTGAGCAGATTGGTAAGAATCCTAGTCTCAACCACTTTTTGTTTACTAGCTCTCCATTGCCTATAGTAGGAGCTTGGCCACCTACCTTTTATGTAGACACCTAAACAAGTCTTTTAATTCCATGCTGAATTACACCTTATGTGGCTGGAGCAGTGCTTAGGGACTCAAGTTCAGTTTCCCACACCAAGATGCCCCCTGCCACTGGAGACACTGCAAGCATCTGTGATAGCAATGTGGCTTTGGCAGGGATGGAACAGGACCTACAGGGTTACCCATCGCCTTCTGGAGTGATAGCTGGATGCAAGGCAGGCAATCCTAGGTGGTCCCAATGGTAGTAAATACTTGTTTCTAGGCAAATAAATATTGTTTTATCTGCAAAGACCAGAAAAAATGGTTAGCAAAAACCTTAGAAGAGTTCCAGAATGGAGCCAGGTTATTAGGATGCTCCAATTCTCCTTTTAAAAAGAATCAGTTTTGTTAAACAATTTAACTAACTTTCAGGTCTATTTTTAAAGAAGAAAATTAATGTACTAATATGAATACTTTATAAAGATGCAGTCTTTAAGCTCATGCAAAAAACTACTCTGAAAACAATCACTGTAATGGGATTTAGCTCCAGGTGAGGTCTGTAACCAGAATGGCACTGTTCAGTCAGTGTCAGGGGTGATAGCTGGATTTGGATCAGCAGCACCCACCCACTGCAAGGGATTAAGAATCTGATTTTTTCAAAAGATGGAATCACTGGGAAGCCTGTTGTTGTTATGTGATTTTCTATTCCCCTGTACTCAAATCATGGGAAAAGCATGATTTTACTTCAAACAGGTCCTAAACAGAAGAACTGCCTTAGCACCCTAGAGTGGGTTCAGATGTAGACATTCAAAGCTAGTTACCCTGCAATGCACTGGAATTTGGACAAATTAAAATTCTGGGGCTGGCTGACTCCTAATATAATTTTATAACCAATACTTGTTAAGTTTACTTTTTTAAAAATAAAAGATGATGATTTTTTCGAGTGGATGTTGCTGATATTGAGCTTGTAGCTTGTGATTATTAAATAATTATATTTCAAAAATCAAACTTTTTTTGTGTGTGGTATAAACCCACAAGATTGAAACTTTTTGTCGTTGCCTTAAAATGTAGTCTCATGATTATTCTGTACGTGTGGTAAAATTTGCTACCTTGCCCCAGATCATTAAAGGGTCAAGGCTTATGCTGAAATAAGCATTAGTATCATGTTACCTAAAATAATAGAAAAAGATCAAAATTGGATGGTTTTAGCCTTGTATGTATTAAAACCCCCAGAGTTACATTTGCACTGAAATTTTGACTGATGCCAAGATACAATATTTTAATGTCATCAAGCTTAAGGAATGTGCAAAGTACATCCTCTTATCTCTCATTGCTACGAGAAATGACACTGCTCTAAGATCTCAGAAGGTGATTGCAGGATAACAAGGATGCAAAGACAGGCCAAGTTGAAAAGTCTTCAGAGGTCCCTGTTCTCAGTATGCAACTTCCAGATAAAGTTGAGAGAAATTAAATGCAGTGCTTTCTGTGGATATAAATCCAAATTTCATCTGATGGCAAGTTTCCCTTATTGAGTGGTTTTAGCAGCTTTCAGACCTTGGTTCAAGGAGAACAGAAATAATCTGTAAATTATGCTGTAGCTATTATGGCTATTTATTCATACGGTAAAAAGGCAACATTATTCTGTCAGTAAATCTCAGCATCCTAGAAGGCACAGAGAAGACCTTGAAAAAGGGAATATATTTTCAGGAAGATTATTTATCTCACTCTCCAAAATAATCAATAGGTTAATTAATAGCCTATTTCAAAAAGTACTAAGATTCTATACTATTGATTGCTGTAATAATTAAAAGAAAGGGAATTCTAAATATCAACAATTTTAGTGCAAATGGCTTCATTAACATGCAACAGAGAATGTACGCCTACATCGTTGATACCATTTTTCTTGTTTAATCTATGGCAGCTACGCAAACTGGCAGCACTTAACATGATTATGTCAAGATCTCACACAAGTTAGCTCACAGCCAAGGGCTGACATCTAGAGTCAATATGCCAGGGCTAATTATGTTGATGTCAAAAGTTACCTTTCTTTATGCATGTTAAATGTTTCACACAGATGAAAATATGTTTGTGTACTGTGAATTTTACCCAAAAGATTGCACCAAAAGGTCAGCAAGCTTTGATGTGATTTAATTACAATATTGTTGATTATGTGTGCCTTGTAATCTGATATTATGATCAAAGTCAAGTGTGGGATTTGGGAAAAAAAAGTATGTATTATGACTTTTAATTATAATTTTTGCTGGATGATTATGCCTGGGAGGACTAATACAGTCTGCACGTTAACCTTTGAAAGGAATGCTTCTGCTCTATCCATTGTACTTTGTTTTCAGTAGTTCAGACATAGAAGGTATTATCATACAGTTTTCTGTGAGATTTTGTGGGGTCTGCGGCATGCACATGTCAAGAGGAACATGCACATGTAAAGAGGAACAGAGGTCCCACAAATCCTCTTTCAATCTCCATATTCAGAGTTCTAACTTTTTTTTATAGAAAAGAAATGTTCAGGGCTTTCAGCTCTCTGCTCAGATTTCAGTGTTGCCTTACTACTAATGAAAGGCATATTATTTTTCAGTACTTAGAATCCTCTCTTCCGTGCAAATTTTAAAATGGACACAATTACTTGGTGCTACAGGTGATTGGCTTAGCTTCTGTGATACATGTGCACGAAACGATAAACTCCTCCGTCCTTTATGTGGTTTTCTTCATCTAACTCAAAATTGTACAACTTTTTGGCTTACCTTTCTGGAGGGACCATCTCTGGGCAAGGTAATCCATAACTTTTCCCTCCTTCTTTATTACCAATATGTTTGCTAGTTTATGAAACTTATAATCATAAGGAGATTTGTTATGAAAGCACATCACCTATCCCAAAAGTAACCTTCAACTTTTGCTTGATCGTGTTTTCATTGTGAAGTGGAAATGCAGTTTCTATAGGATTAAATAGTATAAAATTGCTCATTTGTGCCCTTTTTCTTGCTGTCTGCTGCTAGTGAAGTCACCATACTAATTTCCTCTAGGAAAATATCTGTCAGAGTTTGGAGACATGCATGTTGCTCATATTTTCTGCTTGTATTTTTTTGCATGTATGGTAGAAAGAGATACATTGAGATATCTTGGATGTATGCAAGATAACTGGTATTCTGGAAATAGAATTGTCTCTTTTTCCAGTATAAAACTGATTATCAAACCAGATTAATGAACTATTTTTTCCTTCTTTTCATGATTGAGAAATCAACTTTTTATCCTGTTTCGGTGGATAAATGTGTTGTGGCACAGCTGAATTCTTTAATCCCTCTTCCCATTACTCTCCCTCCATGTACATTTCTTCAGTAATGGCAGTTCATAGAAAAACTCTCCAGAGGGATATAACATCCTGGCATAAGTATTTCTTTTTGGAAGCAAGTATTCTGAAGAGCTCTCCTTGTTGCCTAATGAACCAAACCCCAAACCTTGTATTTCATTATGGTTATGATTCCTTAACCCACTAGAGTCCCTCATCAAAATGTGGTCTCATTAAGTGAAAGAGGCACTGTGCACCACTCCATTAAAATGTGCTAAGCTAATTTGTTGTCTGACGTGAGATGAAATGAAATATAATTATGTCAGATCTGTTCCTAGTGGACTGTAGCATACATCATAAGATGGAAAAATATGTAAGACAGTTTGATATTCCTACTTCTGAGGCCCAAAATCTGAATGAGTATGTAAAGTAATGAGTCTAGAGAGTTATTGTCTTCTTTTGTGTGAGGAGAATTGGAACTTTATGTTGTGTTCCAGGCTGAGACTGGACATCTGGAGCTTTGAAAGAAATTTACTGCAGCTTGCATTATGATGTTGGTACATATATCCAGGAGGTGAGGGAGCAAGGAACCTTTCTCCAAGTACACTCCCTGCTTTACAGACTGTAGGCACGTGGGCAGGCTCTAACTTCTTTCCTGTGAGGGTCTGTTTTCGCACTGACAGTTGCAGGATCTACAGTATGATTCTTGTACTTTTGCACAGAGAAATACGCGGTGAGATGCAACTTGCTTTCATATAGCAAACAATGTATTTGTCCCAAGGAATCTGTGATAAAAGTTAAAGATTGGGAAGACAAAGGAAATCCTTGCAACAGAGTGGCGAAGGTGCTTTGGGAATCTTATATAGAGGGAAAATCCAATAAAAATCAGATTTACAAACAGAAATCAAGGCTTTGAGTATGCAATTAAGTACCTAATTTAAACACAGAAGATCTGTAACTAGGGCATGTAAACTTAACCCATAAGTGTGTTTTCAGCTTACTGTCTACATCTAAACTATCAGAACACACATTTTTACTACCTGCATATGCATATAAAACTTATTGTTGTAGACCTCTTTTTCATGTAAAGCAAGTACAGCTTCGTACTTCTGTAAAGTGCTACAATTTAAAATATTCTTAGATTATTTCTTACAATGGTATTCTGAATAGACACATTGTAAATTGCTTTGTGGGTTTCTAGAAGCACTACCAATAATCATTGAAAGGGCTCAAAAGGATGAGATCTTTATACTGAACTGTTTTCCTTCCTCATCTGGGAAGGTAATATCCAAGCGTCCCACCCAAATTAGCACTTCCAATTGAAGGCCTCCCACACCTGTGAATCAGTAAGTTGGTTCTGTTGTCCTGTGTTATATCTCATACTATCAGTATGATAGGGAAGATCACAAGATGGAATATGAAGGGGAAAGTAAGTATGTGATATTAAGCCATTTCCTTTGGACTGCACCATGCCAGGAGTCAGGAAAACTCTCTGGACCTCTCTGTAAAGAATCTGCAATGATGTTGACCTAAGCATCATACGGGTCACTGAAAACTTGAAAAATTCTCAAATATTTGAGCCCATTTAATTCCTCAAATGCCACTTTAAACATTATGTTCATGGTTGATACAACTGCTAAGTAAATTCCCTTGGGTTTTTTCTCACTCTGAGAACTAATTTGGTTCTTCTTGTGGCTGGGAACAGTATTCCTGTTTGGCTTAAACTCAAAGATTTGCAGGAAAAGGAAAAACTAGAGAAAGGTTTGTATAAAGCTACAGGAGGTCTGAGACCCAAATCCAAAAGTGACATTGCTTACAATTACATAAACCATTTTCCCATGCATTTATCCCAGCTATAACCAATAGCTAATAACAAATTATGGAGGTCCAATGTGATTTATGCACAGGGACTTCTATACAGGAATTTGTATGAATAAAAATTACTATTATTTCCTTTTCTATCCAAAGAAAGGAAACAATTGAATTCTTGTGGAGAATATAATTTTCTTCCATTTAGTTTTAAATGGCATTAGCGTAGCAATCAGATTTTGAGAGGAAAGATAAATACTTCTGGACCCAGTCTGTATATGTGCAAAACACTAAACAATAAATAGAACAACTCCCTCACCTTTGTATTTCAAAGGGCATTAGCACTTTGCTGTAGAGGCGGATAGCTTCTCAAACTGTTTTGCCTCCAAGTGACCTATTCCACTATTTTTAAACTGTGTTAAGTAACCTCCGAGTGTTAAAAAAAACCCATAAAATTTAAACATTAAGATTATTTAGAAGACACTTTGATATCACAGTATATTAACACTGTTAATTGCTGATCACTTCTGATGGTTCTGTACCTTCCACAGATGAAATTGAAGAGATTATTGTAAATGAGTAACAGTAGGGAGAAAACAGTCTAGCTCAGTCAGAAGAAAAGGATATGTAATAGCATTAATCCTTAAACTGCATTTGAAAATACACAGGAAAGCCAGTGTCTTGTAATTATAAAAGGTAGCAGTAATGATGCGACAAAGACAACCCCACGTGGTCTTCTCCAGCGATGAGAAAAAAGGGATTCAAATGAATAGGGGCACCAATCCAGTTCTCAGGAGTGGGGGAAACGTCTGCCTGTGCGTAGGGAGGCAGGGGAAGCACAGCGAGGGCAGGTGAGGCTGGGGTACAACAGATAGGATAGGAAAGTCTTGGCTCCAGGACTGCCTTGCTGCCTCACACTGAGCCACTGTAACTTTTGGAGTCTGAATGCTGCATTGTAGACTTCATCTGTCTCGATTTGTAGACAGGAGAAAGATTTCCTTTTTAATCAGGGCATGCTGCAGAAAACCCAGAGGAGATTATTGCTTCTGGTTCATGCTTTTTATTTTCTAACAAAGAAGGCTATCTTGTTACTTTCTCATACTAGGTCAGAGCACGTATACAGCATCTCACATGTCAAGTGGCTTTAATTACCCTTCCAGAAGAGAGTGATTAGAAATAAAGCAAGTAGTGTTAAATCTTTGGACTACTACTGAGGTTTGCCTGGACTTTCATTGGATAGATTCTTTTGACTGCAGTGAGAATTTTCCTGAGTGAAAAATGAAAAGAGCCTTTGGTTATTGCTTTAATTACTGAATCGAGCTACAGGAGAAATCAATGTCACATTCATTTAAATTTGCCATATTGGGACCTGCTGTAGGCCTCGTGAAACCACTGCCCTGCCTTTGTTACCCATGCATATCTCAGATGTTGATTTTTTTCCACCGTTTCCTTATAGGTGGATTGCTACAGTTCCAAGTAACTGCAAGATGTGTCAGCAGCTGCTGCTGCTATTGATAAATTGTGCAGCCACTTTGACTAGGACACACTGAGGTGCCTTTGAGGTGGTGAAATAAGAGGATTTAAAGGCAAAGCCCTAGACAGAGTGATGTATGAAGTGCTCAACCTGCCTGGGTGTGAATGGTTGTGCTAGTTTGATAGCTGTGCTCGAATGTGTTCACAGTCATGTCTCACTGAAGGCAACACTGCATAGTTTGGAGGTCTGGGTAAATACTGTGTGGCTGCACCCCTCCTCAAACAGAGCTGGGGGCAGTGTCTTACCTGCTTCCCTCCCTTTTGGGGAAAAGGATGTTTTTAAATTTTTTTTTATTCCTCAGGGGACAGTTTACTCCCATTGATTTTGTCTGGTTCCTCCTTCCCTCTGGTTCTTCTTTTACTGGGAAGACCTGAGTTTGCTGCCCTTTCTCCTTCTCCAGCAGCTAGGGTTAAATACAAGGAATGCTCACTCTCCTATTTATTGCCCTGCATACACAGAACTGTATTATCTCACAGGGATCCTTCCTTCAACTTTCAGATTTTGGCGTGGGCTTTTGCTGCCCTTTTCCTTTTCTGTTGCTTACAAGAGGATGTTTTTTTCCTGTGTTTTGGATCTGAGAGTAAAAATTTCAATAAACATCTAAATAAAGACAGAAAAAAAGTAAAGAGGGACCCACATATAGAGCCCAAGGATGTGCACTCTTCTGGTCATGTACTTGAAAGGCCCTTACATTTCTGTGCAAGAGGGAATGATTGCTTTTGAAGGTGTATTTAGGGATATTCACTGAAATGCTTTGTAAGTATCAGTGGATGAAGACTTACATTTAAAGTAGTCAATGATAGAAAAAATTATGACACAGAAACAACTTTTCAGGTTACATGAGTTACAAAAGTGCAGTACAGCGTGAAAACATACTGTCACTGTCTGATTCAGAGGGCAAGCAAGGAGGAAGCAACTAGTCACATTGAAAACACAAGCATTAGGATTAAAAGTTAGAAAAGGAGATGGTGCCATTTTGCTCAAATACCTAACAGGCTGGCTTGCACTTGCTGGTATTGTCACATTGTTTTTAGCTGACATTTGGAAGTATGCATCTATGATAAACATGTAAGACAAATAACCTGTATTGAGATGACAGGAGATATGATTAGATCATGAGAAATCCAGATCCCTCAGCAAAGAAACGATATTCACACCAGACTGAGATGAAACTAGACAGGTTGTGAAGAGATTAGGGTTTGCATGACACAAAGCTGGGAGCTGGTCTCACAGCATGACACAGGCTTATAAAACAGGCTTTCCTCTGTCCATACAGGAACCTTCAAACCAGTCACTCTGAAAGGAGATGATTACTGAGAATTTAGGCAGGGTGCCTGGCATGCCTGTGAGCTTGTGGCTGACAAGTGGCAAAGCAGAGCACTGGTGTTGTAGTACACGCGGTAGAGTAAGGCCTGGTGGGCTGGAGGTTACAAAGGGCTGCCTAAAATGCATAAATGTTCAGGATATCCTGTTCTGCTGGTAGACTAATTTAGAGAGAGTTTGCCTTGGAGGCATGATAAAATGTTCTCGTTTCTGTCTGTTTGGCAGACATAATATTGATGTTCTGCTAACATCTCTTCACCATGACCCGTGATGCAAAGTATCAAAATATTTGTTGCCAGTATTTTTTTTGTCATCCTGAATTTAAACATAATCTAATATCTCCTAGCTTTTTTTCTTTCATTTATGTGGCATTGTCTGTTTATTGAAGAGGTTTAAAATAATCAGATAGTCTCTCTTTGTGGAAAAAAAAAAAAGGATTCTACAGTTTGTAGTTTTGTACATCATTTTTACTTGGCTGAAATTTCAAACTGATGTAAAAAGTTTTTGCAGAAGCAGTTTGGTAGAGCCTTGGGATTTTAATTTCTTTCTCAACTGGTAGAGTGGTTTTCAACAAAAAAGTCTGAGTTTTCATCTTTTTCATCTTTCCTCACGATTTAATTCTTTTTACTCGAATCCAAAGTGTCTGCAAGAGAAATGATATTGCATTCAATTGAATTAAACATACTTCAGATAGTGAGCAGATTATCAGATGTTTATAATGTATGTTTATATTCATAGCAACCTTTTCTCTCTGCAGCTATAAGGTCAATTTGCTTTTTAAATGTAGGGTCCTTTGCTATATTTCTGTTGTCATGCCTCCTTACTCTCATCTCCAGATGTCTCAATAATTGGACATAGAGTAGGGATTGCACATTATTCCTACAGGGGACACAGATGAAAGGATCAAGGCTGAAGGGATAACACATGAAAAGAAGCAGAAGGAATTATTATTGCCAAGTCCAACAAGCTTTCAGAACAGGGTGTCAGAATGGATTGACTTCAATAAAAAAAATTGCCCTAGTAACAACTGCGTTAAATGTATGAGTAAGAACCTCAGGAATTGGACTATTGTTTGATATTTCCACATTCACTTTGCATGTCAGTCAGCATTAGTGACTGTCTGGGAAACTGACACTGTCTGAAATAGTTTGGTTGTTAAGTACTGGCAATGATTAGCTTTGTTTTGAAGGTCCATTTGGGGTGTAGATTACTGTCTTTATCCTTGGTTTGTTGACTGCTATGTTCTACTATATCTCATACTTGTTGCAACCTGTTTTAAAGTTAACTTTGAATATGAATACTTTGTGGTAGTGTCACCTTCCCTAACAGCTATTGAGCGTATCCGTCCTCATGCATAACTTACGTAATGGTGAATGGAAAACATCAGTACTACTGGATGCAGCCTGTGAATGTATTTTTGTAGGTCTAACAGCATGTTTGGACTTCTACTGGAACTGATAGAGCCTGAAATTATTGAAAACTCACTCTTCTATTTTATGTTTCTTAACCCAAGTCAATTCTTATTGAGCTGCACTCCAGGAGCAGGCAAATCAGTAGGTAGCATGGAAAATTTTACTTTTTATTAGTGTGAATACATAACCATAGGGTCTCTAGTCTACTGCAATTGTGTCCTGATAAGTGACAATGCAAAAATACTTCTTTTATAAACTTGTTCCCACTGTGCAGGATCTATAGATTTATTTATAATAATAACATTAAAAGGAGATATTTCCTAAAGGCCAAAGATGATAGAGGACAAGGGATATATATTTTCCTGGCAATGGGGTTTCCCTAGGCTTGAATCAGGTTTGCCAGAGTGTCAGCAAATTACTAAGTCGAACCTTGACTGCCTATGGTTTCCATCCCTTTCTCTCTCCAGTGCTGCAGCAGCCTTTCCTCACATCAGAGACCACATGGGAGCTTGGCTGTCCAACTATTCTGGCTCAAGAGGTGGACCCAGGGTGCAGAGTGGTAACCACATTACCACTCTGTTACCTTCTTTGCAAAGAGAAGGGATGTAACTGGAGCCCAGGCCTCAAATGGGTGCTGCAACCTGTGCTTTAGTCTGCGGGTGGTGAGGAGTGTTAGAGCAAGAGCAGACCTTTCACTTCAGGCTTCCAGATCAAAGAGCTGCAAAAAGAATTTAGCTGCACTTTTGTTGTTACATCACAATTTTTCATGGAGCTCGCCATGATGGAGCACTTAAGATGCTGTCATGAAACAGAGTAGTGTGAGTAAACCCCAAATCAGTGCATTAGCTGTGGAAACAAGAGATCTCTGCTGCCAAAGATCATTACAGTTGAACTTTAAAGAAGCAACAAGCAATCCAGAGCCCAGCCACCCAGCAATTTAACTCTGAATTGTAGTACATCTGTCAGCAGTTGATTCATTTAACTGGCAGGTAACACAGAAAAATAAAAACACTGCCCATCATCAAAATATACTGCTCAATAGACCTTTTCATGAATCCAGCCTTAAGCACCATTCCTTCCCTCACTGCAGGTTTAATTACATGAGACAAAAGGTATAGTTGGATAATCAGGCAGACCATAAAAAAATGTCTTGTGCGTACCTTCCTGTTCTTGTTTTCATGCCAGGTGGGTCAGTTGACAGATGTGAAATGCCTTTTCAGAAGTCACTTATAATCTGTGTTCTTCCTTTTTGTGGACATCATCACATTCATGCTTTAATTGATAGTATTTGAACTATAGATGGGTGTTAATTAGGCAATGATTCAAATCCCAAAGGAATTACAAACCCAAATACCAACCTGTATCACAGAGGATGTGTCTCTTCTAGTGGATGTATCACAACATGCTCACTTTTCACCTGTGCATTGAAGAATGTTTTCTGGCTTACTGATAGATCGGGAAAGGAGAGAATGACAAACTAGAGTTTTGCAGAATATGTCCAAGGAAATGTTTTTCCAGAGAAAGGTTTAGGGAAAAAAGCATAAATGATACCTGCTATGATTCAGATTATATAGGCACTCAGACATGCAAGTAGCCAGCTTTGACAGATAAGAACAGAAATTGTAATTTGTTTTATATAGGAACTTTATTTCAAACATTAGTCTGATTTATTATTTAAGAATCAAACACTTTGACATGCTGCCTCACATCCTTTTTTTACAGTAGTGCCATATTTTTTCGGCTGATATTGCAACAGTTACACTGAATTTCTTAGCTCTTCAACACAGTTTGGAAAAGAGCTTGCAAAAATAATGAAAGAGGCCCTTTGGGTTTTCCTCTTTATTTGTCTGTCTCTTCCACTAACACCTTTTAATATTTTTTTTCTGGAGCAGGTAATGGAACTTGAATGTTCTAACCAGACCTGGCTCAATTTAAAGGACTATAGAGAAGTAGGGACCCCTATTGGAAGCCTCATGTCCTGCCATGTTTTATATGTTGCATCCATACAGGTCAGAAAAGCTTTCACCTTTTCAAATTGTGGTAAAGATTCCTGTAATATTTCAGACATAGTCAGATACCTCTTTGGTTTAGCTCACATAGAAGGTAGAATCCCAGTGAGGCTGCAACTTTGGATGTAAGCAGAGGAGATAAAATTTCAACAGATTTCGGTAGCTTCTTGGTAGTTTGTGTCTTTACCAGTTTTATCTTCTTGTTGAGTACACTGAAAAAAACAATATGGATTTTGGCATGAGGAAAACATCCTTTATTTTTTTTTGAAAGCCCAAACACAATCTGAGATGGGTGTCCTTGAATCAAACAGATATGAGAACTAAGGGGAAACTTAGTGAAAAAATGGCATGGAATATGATTTTCTAATTTTCTTGGCATTTCAAAATACTTCAGAATGAATGGGGATGGACCTAGGTTTCTCAGGATCACATTATGGAGATGCTTTAGCAAATAAAGGACTCCAAAACACTCAACTTTCAATATATTATCTCCTTCCTTTCCCTTCTAAATCTTCCACTGTTATGAAAGTCACATACCTACATTTAAGATGTTATTCTTGTGTTACTTGTTTTCTCACAGCAAATGAACTCTCATGGTGCAATGTGCCAAATGTAGCTTAGAGATTTTAAAATGGAATTAAGAATGACTTTGTTTTCATTGATACTTATGGTGCACATTTGAGAGGGAGCAAAAAGGTAGAAAGAACATAATAGAAAATAAATATGCCTTTAATAGTTATTATTTTTAATAGTACAGGATGTGTTTAGTGGATATTTTATGTGAAGATGTGGCTTTCACTTTTCAAAATCTAAAACTTGGGTAATTTGCTACAGCTGTAGGTAGTGTCTGAGACAAATTCTGTCTGGAGCACACAAAGGTAGCTGGCATATTTACAGAGTGGAGCTGTTCTGAGAACGTGCTGCAAGGCAAGCTTTACAACATATCACAGAAAATCATGATTCAGAACCTGCGATTGCTGTTTAAATATGATGGGAGAGTAAAATGAACAACAACAAAAAAAAAATTAAAAAATAAAGAAAATTGACTACCTGAAAGTATCGTTTCTGGGTAATGGCTTGCAGTCTCTGAGGAAAGGGGCACACAGGAGCTTCCTACCCCGGGGGAAGCCAGGCAGGAAGGAAAAGCTGGACAGAGCCCAGGTACCGTGTGAGCCTTGTTTTCTCCGTGAGCAAGCTCTGGAGAAAGGATGGGGTGATGAGGTATCCTGCAGAGAGCACTGCGGGACAGTGGGCAGCTGGCCTCTCCAGTGCCTCCCCTGGGGTGGCCAACCGTCTGTGAGAAACTTGGCTGAAAGGGCTGAAATGAGGTCAGTCTCTCATTTTTTCACATTCCCTGGTTCTACCTGAGAATTTACTTAGTTATTTTAGCTGAAACTCCAACAGAGAGGGAGGATACTCTCTCATTGCTTGGATGTGGGAGGTCAGAAAGGGGCTGGACGCCTCTTCCATCCATAACACTCTGGGCACTTTTCTTAACCCCACAAGGCCTGCTTTATTTCACCAACCCATGTGCCACAGACCTATTTGTTAGTGGGGAGTGACAGCTCTCTTTCGATCTGCCATGGCATTCACTGCTGCTCTGATAAGCAGATTGGATCTCAAATGAACTTGAAACACAAGATGACAGTTTGGGAAATGTGAAATTGAAATATGAATGGGTTATATGCTACTGCATGTGTGGGGGAGGAAAACGTGATAACTGAGCAGTTTAAATAGCAGGGTTCCCCTCCGTTTCTTTTCTTCCTAGTGCTTGTGGTAAATTACGGGCTTACTACACAGACTCCAGTGCATATTTTACCACCTTGTTTCATAAGTCTGAATGCAGCATTTAGTGGGAGGACAGCCTGTAATTATGTTGTAAGTTATCAAACAAACTGCAGATGTATAAATGTGAGGGTAGGCTTAACTACTTTGTTTTGAAAGGGAACTTTAATATTAAACAAATGTGTACTTATTGGAAATGGCAGTGTTGAAAGCCTGCATTGTGAATCCGACTTAATAAACCTAATCTTTCCCTAAAGCTCTGTATATTATGGAGAAGTAATAAGATATCTTGACTAACTAAAATATTTTCCTTCATCTTTGAAAAAGAACCCTACTTCTAAAAGTAATTAATTGTTTGATTTAAAGCGTCTCATGTACATGACCAGATTTTTAATGTTACCTGTACAGATATGATAGATTGCAATAATGAGGCAATTACATGAACAGCATATAGTTAGAACACATAATTTAAATGTTTGTGGGCATTTAGAGAGAGGAAAAGTAATATATATTTGCATCTATTTTTAGAAATCCTTCCTGTAAGAATCAAGCTTTGACAAACAGAGCTAGATATGAACCTCCACCAAAAATTGCATCTGAACCTAGGGCAAATATTTAATATTTCTCAAGAGCTGTGCTTTGTATTTCTTCACTTTTTACTACCTTCTTTTTCCTTTTCTTTTCTTTTTCTTTTTTTTTCTTTCTTTTTTTTTTTTTTTTAATTTCACCCAAGACAGAACAGAAATATCACAAAAATACACAATTTTTAGAATAAGTGTAATTCATATTAAGGTGTGCCCTGAGCATTATTTTTTAGCCCACCTTTAGAGGTACAGTAGGTTTGGATTATTTATTCACACACAGGTGAGTAGAGTGGGCATTTCTATTAGCCAATATGAACTCCTTTTAAACCTTTTTGAAGGTCCTGCTTTTTACTCCTAAATAAGAACAAGCTGCTGGCATTGGTCTGTACAGGATATGTGCTACGAGGATAAAGGCTTTGTCAGTTGTCCCATAAAGGTGTTAGTTTAAGTGAGCAGTTAAAAAAATTGATTTCTTCTGATTAGCTTAATAATGACAACAGAAAGTCCAGACACTTAAAATTTATTTGGTGTGGAGAAGTTTGCAGTTATTGTCAGCTGGGACAAACAGGAATCAGCATGAACTATTCTGAGCTGGTGATCTGGCTTTGAAACCCATGTCATTACTGTGCCAGTGGATTTGTTAATAACTGGCTATACACGTTGAAGGAGCAAGGAAGCAGAAGGTACTTGTGAAGATAAGTAGTGAAGGAGCAGTGTGCAGTTCACAGTACTGAGGAACAGAAAAAAAAGAATGAGAGAGGAAAGAAGTGGAGCAGGGAAATGGGAGCCTTGTAATTCACATGACTCTCGGTGGGAAAACTGTCTAGAGGCCAGGGGTGATGACAGATGGACACAGGGAGTCCCTTCACTACTTGTACTTGAGGTATTTGCTTTCTGTTGCAGTTTGACCTTTCATCTGAATATGTCAACTCACCTGCTGCGGAACCAGCATCCAGTGCTTGCCTGGTCCATAAGGATATGAATATTTTTTTGCTGGATCAGGCACTTTGTAAATCATCTAATACCCAAGGCATAAAAAATTGTCATTACAGCCATCTGCAATTTTTAGCAAAGGTTAATGCCTTCAAAGGAATTTTCTTTTTTTGATTAATCCATCCTACAGCAAATAATATGACTAAAATTTCTTGACGGAATATTTCCAGTGCTGTTAAAGGGCCATTATAAACCATGAGAAAGTGCTCTCATATTTTCTTCTCTTTCTATTAGAGAACAGAGATTTACCAAGAACCCAGTTAAGTAGAGCATTAATGAATGGCTGCATTAATTGTTTACAAGAGCAAAGAGCTAAGAACTTGCTGCAACAGGAAAAACAAGTTATAGGGAGAAGAGTTGCATTGCTTAACACTTTGAAAAGTATCTCTATAAACTGGCCCTTTCTCAAGAGACCAAACAACTGCTCTCAGGAGATCCAGTAACTACTTTACTCATGCTGAATTCAGCAAAAAAATGTGTTCTAATAGACATACCTGACTGCTTTCATGGTTAGATCAAGTTTTAACTTTGGTGCCTGCAGCTATGGGAGTACACATTAGGTTTTTCAGCAACACCAAAAAATTTTTCTATGAAGGTCTCAAGCCTTCACAAAAACCTTCAAAAATCCCATGGAAAATCACCCTGAGTGAGTGTGACAGCTCAGAGAACACATTTGAAGGCATTGTATAATGGAGAAGAAAGAGTACCTGGGCCTGTGTTAGTGTTACAGACTGTTAATACAAGAGGATGCAGGAATCTCAGCATGTAAGATCTGACCCAGATGTAATTTGTGAGTTATATGCACACTATAACTCTTTTGGGTCTTAGGTTGAATTTGAGTGGCTGAGATTTTCAGAGACAATTACCACTACATTTCTGGAAATAAATTCAGCTGCTATTGCTTTTAATACAACAAAATAACAAACCAGAAAAAATATTTTCATTTTAATAACCAGGTCATGTTCATTTTGAGCTTAATTATGCTTATTCAGTTAACTCCTATGTAATTTAATAGCAAAGCTTCTACAGTTATATTCAGGCACTCTATTGGGTCCTGGGGACCTGGTCCTGATCCTACATACTTTACTGATGAAAAGCCATAGAAGTCATCTGATCAACAAGCACAGCAAGTGAATATGTCTTTTATGTAGTCCAGTTGCAAGATAATGGGATTTGCACTAAAACTCAAAGGAAAGCCAAAGCTAAGTGTCATATTGGATTTGAGGTAGTCTTAGGATGTGCATATAGAGTGTTATGATAATTTAGATGATAGTTGTTAACTCAATAAAACTTTTGTGGATTTTGGATCTGAACCCTTTGCTTCAGTAAGTTTTTGTAATTGACACAAAGGTAGATATCATGTTTGTCTAGAGTCCCATGTAAGAGTAGGTAGATCACTCTGCTGCTTGTGAAAATGTGTCACTACTAACAAGATCTCCTGTGCATTCTTATTTGTATTTTGACTGAAGGCAAAGACCTCAGCTTTGGAAACAAAATCACAGAATATGCTGAGTTGGAAGAGACCTACAAGGATCATCAAGTTCATCTCCTGGCCCTTCACAGTACCGTCCCCAAGAGTCACCCCATGTATCTGAGAGCATCGTCCAAATGCTTCTTGTGCTCTGGCAGCCTTGATGCTTCCCTGGGGAGCCTTCTTCAGTGCACAAGAGCCTTTGGGTGAAAAACCTTTTTCTAATATCCAACCTAAACATCTCCTGGCACAACTTCAGGCCATTCCCTCAGGTCCTGTCACTGTTCACCACAGAGATCCTTCCTCTCCCCATCCTCTTCCACTCATGAGGAAGTTGTAGATAGCAGTGAGGTCTCCCCTCAGTCTCCTCCAGGCTGAACACACCAAGTGATCTCAGCCAACCCTCACACAGCTTCCCCTCAAGGTCCTCAAGTGCAACCATCTTTGTTGCACTCCTTTGGACACTCTCTAACAGTTTAATGTCTTTTTTATCTTGTGGCACCGAAAACTGCCCCCAGCACTTGAGGTGAGGCTGCCCCAGCTCAGAGCACAGCAGGACCATCCCCTCCCTTGCCCAGCTGTCAGTGCTGTGCCTGATGCTCCCCAGGACGTGTTTTGCCCTCCTGGCTGCCAGGGCACTGCAGAATCACATTTAACTTTCTGTCAATCAGGATCCCCAGGTCCCTTTCCACAGTGCTGCTTTCCAGCCTCTCATCACCAGTCCATATATCCAGAGCTGCCCCACCCCAGGCTCAGAATTTGACACTGTCCCTTGTTGAACTTCAAAATGCTTGGCAATTGATGTGTTCTATAATTAGTCAGGGTCTCTCTTTGTGCTAAGTGCTGCTAGTGATCATGACACAGCACAAATATTTTTTCAAGTTACCTTCTGATCAAAACCCCTGGTTTAGTATGAAAACTCTTCAATATTTTAAGGGGTGGTAAAATCACATTTCCTACAAACTTTTGTGACAGAGAACATTTTAATACCTTTTTTTAACATAGGAAAAATGAAAATGAAGGTCCCTTGAAATGGCCTCTTATTTTAGTGGTATCTGCACTGCAATTTGGAAGAAGTTAAAAGTACTGCTTCATCCTTTGTTTCACTAATAGCATTCATTTGTTATGCTATTATGCTTTTATTTATGAAGATTTGGTGAAATGAAGAGCAGGACTAGAGAAAGTAGAACTAGAGAAAGTAGGAATCATTTTTTTGCCCAGAGTACAAATTAAGGACCAAAATGTATTACACGTATGAATTCATCAGTGACAATCTAATTGAATCAGGATGTCTCCGAATGCTTGAGACTGGCGACAGATGCTACGTTAACATATTTCTAGCTGTGTAGATACTGAGACACAAGAGAGGAAATTTACAATCCACGAATCCATCAATGGAAACAACAGAATTGCATTGATACTTTTAACCTCTTTCCCAGTAATTGTGGGGATATTTCCCATATGGCCAACTTTCAGTTTGAAACTTCTAGTAGTGAAAGTCATCCACACACCCCCTCAATCTCTATAAGTAATAGGCCAATAACATGCAGATGCAATCACACCTACCAGCAGAGGCAAGCTCCACTACTAGCAGCATAATGAAGAAGAAAACTTGATGAACATATGAAATATGTTGCTCAGAAAAACACATATTCCTTGAGAAAAGGGAAAAACAAAGAAGGTTAATGACTTATTTGTGCTGCAGCATTAAGAGGCAGTATTTATTATTAATCTATGCCACAGTAACTGTAAGTGGCATGGAAGTGAGCTGTAAGTGTGAAAGTCCAATGGAGTCTGTACTTTGTAACATTCACCACCATTGTTGTTTTTGAAGTGGCAGGGAGAGATGAAATTACAAAAATTATAATTGGAGAATCTGCCTCTGTGGGTCAAGACAGTCTAATTCCACTCAGAGGTCTGCAGGGCACAGCAACCAGTGTATTGAAAACTGCTACTGATGCACCAAATAAGCATTTTTTAAAGTCAAAAGTGTGTCAGTCACTCTGATGACTCGGCAACCACCCAACAATGAGTAACTAGAAATGTATGGATCAGCATTTGAGAGAGGTTTGTGAAATGCAGTTTTATTAGCTCTTCAGAGAAATTCATCACGACACAATGTTTTTATTTACTTTTCTTGAGAAAATAAGTATTTTTTATAAGATCCAAGAAGAAATTGAACCTGCAATTTTCTATAGCTGAATGACAGTGGCTTTGAAAGTCACAATGTTCCTTAGATATAGTACTGCTCCTGTTGTAACTAGTCACTAGAAACCGCTTTCTAGTGAGAGAAACACAGTATCATTCCACAGAGACAGATTGTGTAGTAAACAGACCTCATTTTGTATTAATGTAAAATTAATTGAATTGATTGGAAGTTTGGTCTTGGTTCTACCTCTTTGAAACCAAGGAAATGTTTGCTATCCTTTCAGTTCCTTCAGGAGCCAGAGATTTTAGTGTGAATTATTTATACAATTTGCATGTACAAAACCTGAAATGAGCTTCCAGCAGCTTTATAAAAATGTGGTAGAAGAAATTTAAAATTCCCCAGAGTTTTTGCAGTTATGCAATACAAATTTATCTATTACAAAGTTCTCCTATTTCAAAGGCATTCTAGTAAAGGTCTGGTCAAACAGAGGCAGTAAGTGTTGGAAAATTGTCCAACCTATTGCTTTCTGTGTAGAGTCTATGGTAGAATCACATAATGGTTTGAACTTTAGGGTCACCTTGTTACAGCTCCACTGACACAGACTGGGATGCCACCTACTAGATCAGGTTGCTCAGAGCCACGTCCAATCTGGTCTTATGCTCTTTTTTCTCCAAGGCTGCAAGAAGTTCTGAAGTTTGTAAATAGTTCACAATTAGTAATTACTTGAACTTTGTGAACATATTTTTCTATTTATAAAATGTTCAATATAATGCTGTGCCGTGCTTATCTTTCCTTCATATCCTGGAATAATCAATTAAAAATGTAATCTTTGCATTCTGGAAAATCCTCTGAAGAAGTTGGATATTGGCTGTGAGATTGCTGCATCTGACCTATTAGTCAATTATAATTGATTTGGAATTAGCATGCTGCACACATTTTTGCCTGTACAACTTCTCCTCATGATGACTTACAGAGAGAAATCACAAAAAAAAAAAAAAAAGAGACAAGATTATGCAAAAAATCTAAAAGGAAATAAATAAATTATTCGGTGTCTGTGTGTGTGCATCAATACAAATGGTTCCATAAGAAATGGGGCAAAAGTTCAAGTTTTCAAAAGTCTAAAGAGGGTGTTGTGAAACCAGGGAGAATCATGTACCATGTACTATTACTCAGGTTATGTGTGTGTCCTGAGGCTTGAATTTCCTATGGACATAGAAAGGTCACAGAACTTAATGCTTGATCAAAAACTTGATCAAATACTAATCCCCTATTTGTTTTTAGCTTTGTCCATCAAGTTGTACATGATTTGCATGATTTTTACTGACATTTGCTTTTCAGACGCCTTTGGCTTTTTTAAAATTCCGCCTTGCACATAATATTTTGCACTTGAACATGTGCTGTAGATCCAGTTCTGTAGAGTGCTGTCAAACCAAACAAAGCTCATATGATCCCCAGGACCACTCCTGAAACCATCAGCACCTTGTTGTACTAGGTGCTTGGGGTCTGTCAGGCAAGTTGTGTTTTAAAAGAAAAGAAAAGCGCCTCATAAAAACACACACATTTGATCTTTACAACTATTTTTAGTTTATGTCAATCTTCTATGGCCCTGGGCAGCAGAGGCAAAATGCCAGCCTTGGCAATCTTTTCAGACACTCTAATATGCCAAGTTCTGGCAGCAGCACATTTTTTATCAGAACTGTTTTCCAGCCTCAGTAAACTGCTTCAAATGCTGGTGTGCCTGTTACGGATATGACATCCATGGAGACCACAATGATTGCAATCAAAAAGTAGTGGAGAAAATAGAAAGAGTTAGTGTCAGTTCTGATTCTCACTACTCCTTTCATCATGACAATAAATTAATGCAGCTCATCTTCTGCTCCGGTAAGCCTTTTCCATAAGAACAAGGTATTAGAATCCTAGTGCTTAAAATTCACAGTGAAATATTCCGGTGTTACAAATGTACTGGGAGTGTAGTATAAAATGCAAAAAAGTATGTCGGTGCCATGTCATGATAAGAGTGTACATGCACAGAGGAGTCAAGAAATTGAAGTCATGATTCTCACAGGAATTTTAACTTAGTCTCTTCTACCTTGCAGAGAATTTTCTAACACTTTCTTTGGCAG
This sequence comes from Sialia sialis, assembly GCA_009812075.1. Classification (NCBI taxonomy): domain Eukaryota; kingdom Metazoa; phylum Chordata; class Aves; order Passeriformes; family Turdidae; genus Sialia; species Sialia sialis. Next base: position 26,228,397 of record VRYO01002734.1, read on the forward strand.
CTATTTCTAGGTCTTTGTGCAATGTGGATGTTGTGTTTATCCTGGAAATCATAACTTTGGTTTGTTTGATATTTTGATGAGTGTGAATTTCTTAATCTAATGTCACAAAAATATTATTTTAAAGGCTTTTTTTCTTTCCTTTTCAAGAGTGAGTGCTTTCCATCCTTTAAAAATGTAGACATGTAAAAAGAAAAAGCAGTAAATTGTGATGTGTAGTATTGTAAAGAAAATTGCGTGGTATGGAAGTTTTTTGACAACTAGTTGACCATGTAATCAGTAGTCTAACAATACCTGTGTTTGCATAATGGTAACACATGATCAGAAGTGCTGAACAGACAGGGAAATTGTTTTGATTATGTTATATGCATTTCAACACTTCCCAGAATGCCAGGATGCATTTCCTATGTGTTTAATATCCAATGCAATACCCAGAGACTCCCTTTTGACTTTACAGAACTGGACCGGTACCTGAAACCTTGACCTTATAGTACCTTAAGCATACTTGTAATCCATTTGCATTGGAGCATTAAGTCAGGATTGTTATAAATATCCTGCTCTACAAAGGCCAATAGATGTTCTATAAAGTGTTGGCTTTTTATGTGTTAATGCATTTGTTTCTTATCTGCTACTTCCAAACTCAGTCAAGTATGAAAACTTCCCCTTTGACTATATACATATAGCATTTGAAACTTGCCAAATAACTCTTTTCTAGACTGAGCAGTATGCAAAAAATGACAAGGACATTTTCTTTAAAGTACAAAAGGCAGTTTTTAATGAAAAATAACCACATTTTACTTTATTCATCATGAAAGGTGGTAAACTGCAGACTGAGCACAAAAATGAAAAATATCGGTTCAGACGATATTTTTGCTTCTGAAAAACAAAAAAGAAGCTCTCAAAATAGGATTTGGCACAAAATTGCCTCTATGCATATATTTGCTCTTCAGCTTGCTATAAAAATGTGACCTTTTCAATATTTTCTCCTTGGGAGGAGGCTCTTATTTTGAGTTTCCTTTCCAGAGGAGATTAGAGCATTAATACCTCTCCCTAAAAGAAGCCAAAAGCTGGACAAAACAGGTTTCCTTTCTTGACTGAAGAGATGGTACCATGCCATCACCTGGATTCAGAGAAGAACAAGTCTATTCTCTGCTATCCAAGACAATAGTCTCAATGAAGAAGTTTACTACAGAGCCTACATCAATACACTGCAAAGGCATAATTGTTTAATTTCTTAAGTGAGGGTTGGCCGCCACATTTTTTAAACCGTTTCTCTAGGGATTAGAGAAGACAGTGTTCTTTACTCATAGTTCCAAGCATTAGTTATTGTTGGACACTCTTGATCCTGAGAGGACTTTGACATGCAAGATGAATAGGCTGCTCAGTGATCTTCTGCTTTAATGAGCTGGCTCTCTTACCCTGAAGGAGGACAACCCAGTGTTGTGCAGACATGCAAATTACATCTGCAGCAATAAAATACAGGGTTTTCCCATGCATATTTTGGCCCCTCTACCCTCCACCCCTAACTCTTATCACCCTGTGTGAAAGCAAAAGGAGATAGTGAAATGCTAATGCACTGTGATATAACTCTTAAGCTGCTGAAGGACACATGCAGGTGAGAAAGGTTTCATATATTGTGTTAAGAGAAGATAGAAATCATCTTTGCTAGTCTTTGCTGGTACAGTAATTTCACAATTATAAGCCACACCTGATTATAAGCCGCAATTTTTTTTTTTTTTGTGAGGATCCATGTGTAACAAAGTAACAAATTAGTAACAGAATCGCGCCAGCCCGGGGTTTGGTGTCAGGTGCTCAAGTTGCAACAGTTTTCATAGACCAGCAAAGCCTTTAAAGGCAGCCCCAGGCGCCCTCCCGGCCGGTTCTCACTTCCGGGTTGGCATTTCACTGGGATTTGTCCATAGATAAGCCGCACCTGAATATAAGCCGTGCTACTGGGGTAGGCTGGATTCTTCAATAAAAAAGGTGCGGCTCATAATCATGAAATTACTGTAATCTTCTGTACGGTCTCAGATGATGCTGACTAATAGGTGACCTAATTTATGGTAACACGCTTGTGACAACACTGTTGTAACTCATATATCCCTTGTATACCTGCTATCTACCATGGAAAGCTAATACTTGAGTAAATTAGTGAAAACAGCTGAAATGCTCTGTGGAAAGGTGTTTTCTCTTGGTTTTGCAGTTAGAACTGGAATCGTTTGGCATTTCTTAAATCTGCTTTTAAGATGCAGATATGACTCTTGTAGTCATAATCCTTTGTCAGATATATCAACTTCAAAAATTCTGTTTGACCTTAAAGATAGAAGTAGGACTTGATTAACATTCTGCGTATGCTTTTCTTTTCACATTTACAAAACTAGGAATGTAAGAAAATCTTGAAATAGAGTTTTCATAAGAAAATCTTCCAGTAAATAAAAACAGATCATAAAGGAATAGATGTTTTCACTGTCAGAATATTTTCATTTATAAAATACCTTTGAAGTCAACTAATGGTGAACAGAAATAAAAATAAATGTCAATGCCAATGTCATTTATCCCAATGTAAAATGCAAGAAAGCTTTATGGAGAAATTCTCTGTAGCACTTAAGACTGGGGTCACACAATAGCCTTCCTCTTTGTCCTGGTTTAACCAAGCCCCACACAACCACTTGCTTACACACCTTGCCTTGGTGGGCAAGAGACAACTTACGACAACTCATGGTTCTAGATAAAGACAGTTTGATAGGTATGGCAAAAGCTTAGCAAAGCAATACAAAGGAATTAATTCACCATCACTTTCTGGACAGGCAGATTTTCAGCTATGTCCAGGAATGAAGGGCTCCATCATGCATCTTCACTCTCCAATAATTTACAGCCCAAGGACTGCCTGTGGCTGAGGGTGCAGAATCACACTGGCATGATACATGGACACAGGTAGGACAAGCCAGGGGGCTTAATATTCCCGATGGATAATAGGAATGCTGACCAACTGAACAAAAATATGACTTCAAAGCTGTTAATTTCTTATGCAATGAGGTGGAATATAATGAAAATTCTGAAATTCACATTGACATTGCTGTTATATATGCCAAAGACAAATAAACTAACAACACTTACAGACACTCTCCTTAGCGAATCCGTTTTGGAAAAGAGAAAAAGCACAATAATTTTGTACTTAAGGAACAGAGCACCCCAAAATCAATTGCTTTTATTTCTTTCCATTGGTTGTCTCTCTGGCATATCAAGCTGACGGTCCTTTTGCATTCTGTGTTGATGATAGTACTACAGTTAGGCTGTCCTCCTGCCAACACAGCACACAGTTAGGAGAAATCTGGAACATGGAAATGTCAGCTGCTGGCTTGGCTGTTAAAAATAATTATACTCTCTGGTAAAACCCAACTGTTGCAGAATGCTTCGTAGACTAAAACCAACACCTTTATTTTGTAATACTCCAGTTAAATATCAGATAAGGTCCATCTTTATAAAAATGCTCATCTGAGATGGTACTGGGAAATGTTGTGATGCAAACCTATCAAGTTTCTGGAAAATAAAATTTTTAAAATCTTGGCACTTGAAAGAGTCTTTGCTGATGAGCACCGTTGAAGAATTAGCCTACATCTCTATGAAAAAACAGCTAAACAAATGAGAAACTAGTAAATATTTGGAAAAAGAGAGAGCACAAAATATTCTCTAGCTTATTTCATTATTCTACCTTTTAATTACTAGGATAATTAAGGGAGAGAAACATTTGCATGTTCTTTGGTAAGTAGAAGGCAAGTTTGGTTTGAAGATGCTAATTTTTTTGCATAAATGAGAAAATCTGAACACCAATGCACAGAAAGCTTTCTTGACACTGCCTTGGTGGTGTGTACAAAAATGCACTGATCCTATAGACTGTGTTTAATTTCTTCCCTGACTTAGTACCAACAATCTTTTCCATAGTTAGGACTGAGGAATTTGCCATCTTCAGTGAAACATGCAAAGATCTAATTTTTTGCCACACCTGTGATACTAATTTTCCTTGAAGCCCTGCAATACTACATGGAAAATCAGTCCATAGCTGTGTGAAGAGGTTGAAAGCCTTATGCTGAGCCAAGGCATATATCTTCCCATTGCAGAGCTGACACATTTTCCCCTGCTGGAATGTGTGATAATCTCTATCTTATAGAATGCTTTTGATTGCTCTGTGTTGTTACTGCAGGCTAAGTTTTCTCTGAGGTAGTACTGACTGCTGAAACATCATCAAAACTTTGTGTGAAATCCATTAGCATCTTTTACCAGAGCCATTTGCAAGCAGAAAATTTCTCAATATTCAAGAGCCTGCAGGATAATTCAACTTCTGCATTTTTCTGGACCCTAATCCTGAGAAGAAGAGTTGTTCTTCTGATGGAAGAACCCATATTTGAACCTCTTTCTGAAGTTGTGAGACACTTTTGGGCTTCCCAGCACGTGTCTGATCTGAGCACTTGGCAGCAACCCAGTTCCTGGAGGTTGGGGAATGGCAATCAATTCTAATTATTGGCTGATGCTGTAAATATGCACTTGGTCCTGGAGGATCTGAGCTTATGGCAGAAATTACGAGCTTTTAGTAGTCCCCTGGCTAGTGTAGACACTTGAAGCTACTAATTTGCTGTAGCTTTTCACTTCCCTGCTCTGTGGAGAATGGAACTGCTGCTGAATATCAGTCCTCCTAAAGCAGTTGTGCTATGTTTGGATCAAGCTAGCCCATGGCCAGCATGAAGAAAAGGTTGGTCCTTCCCTTTTCCCCAGCCTTGTTGTGCTGGAACTTTTTGATTGTGTGATGGCTTACACCAAAACTAGCTCTCCAGGAATCAGATATCAGTAAACTGATGTGACTCATTTCATGGCTCCATTTAGTGTTAGAGCTGATGAAAAGGAGGAAATTGCAATCTGAGGCCATATGAAAGAGGATCCTTCTCTTTGACAGCAGGAGAACCTTGGGTTGGCTTAAACCATCACAAAATGAGCCAGACATTTTGATTCCCTGTGAATAATTTCTAAGCTGTCAAGGGACAAAAGACTCACAGTTCTAGAGCACAGGTGGGGAAGAGAAAGGAACAAAGGTGATGGGATGAAAACAAACAATGCAAGAGTAGTTCAGCATGTGTGAGTGGTTTAATGTCTCTTTGGGGATCACCTGCAAACTCAGTGTGAAACTGAGGCTACTTTCACTTCTGCAAACTAGCTCCCAGCAACCTTTTAAACTAAGCTGGTGGATCAGCTATGTGAGCTCCTTGCTCTTGTCAGCCACCTTCCAGTACCTCTTGCGCTCTTTTCCATAACTCTTGTGCTTGAATACACTCCTCTTCAACCAAATGGTGATTTTTTTTAAGGAATTACTACAGGATTTGTTGCTGGTACAAAGTAACCTGATTTGCACTCTATTTGTGTCAAGAGTGCATGCTTACAGCAATTTGGCAGAGCAAAATGGACTATTCCAACAGTAGGAGATTTTTTTCTAGTGGAATATTTCTATAGGCATGGAATTTTGGTTTGATGTTTTTTCAGTCATTACTGGAAAGAGTTAAAGTGTCTTATCTCTTGCATTTGTCTGCAGTGTCTGACTTTGTATAGAACATCTGTCATTTGGTTAGTCTTTATTACCATTCATGTTGAAGCAATGATGAATTGCTGTTTCAATGTCTTCATCAGATTGCTCAGATATGTTCTTTGAGCATCTACTCATTTATCCTCAAAGGACTATCTGGATGGTTTAATTGATTGAATAGAGCACAATGGCATGTGTCAATCTACTAGCCAGCCATTTCATAATATCTCACTCCTTTTAATGTGGCTTTAGAGAATGCTACATAATGAATGAGTAATAAGTACCATATCTCCTGACTATATACATGTATTGATTGAATTACTGTGTCTATTAGGGACTCTGCATCTTTCACAGAGTTAAGGAAGAAACATGCTTCTCTTTTTAAAAATATTCAAAACATTTTTTAGCGTTTACTAAAAAATTCTGGATGGTTTTTTAAGCTTTTGCTGCTTGTGTACTTTTCAGGGTTTTTTTTGTGTCACACAGTCCTACTGTATGGCATATTTGTTGGATGGAACTTCTTTTAGAGGCTTTTGCCTCTTTTCTTTCTTTCTTTTTTACTGCTTTTTGCAGTAATTCCTTTTCCTACAAGCTTAGTTTCAGTTTCAAGAAGTAATCGTTAGGTCATAATTTAATCTTTTTTCTGTTTTTAAAATTGGTTTTAGTATGAAATAAGAAACTTGTATTTCAGTATCACATCAGAATGAGGGGCTGGATGCCAATCAGGCTCAGCTAACAGCAGCAATTTGTGTTCTTCAGAAAGTCTGTATATGTAAGAAGGGATTACTCTTATGGCTACAAGCCAGCAGAGAGTTGAAACTAACACTAAGCTAAATTTTGTATATATCTTTATGCAATACTCCTGAAAACATAAAATATGTGTCGCTCCAGCACAGCAGTATAAATAGCCTTCTTTTTCCCCCGTGTATTCCCCAGACAGACTTCCCTCTAGTTGGCTTCTGTTATCTTCTTTGTAACTACTATCACATTTCCCCTTCACCTAACATGCTCTCTGTACTTAGGGCTGTGGATGATATAGCTTAGTGTCCTTCCACGTGATACAAAGGCTTTTGTCTCCAGGTTATTCCCAGAGGGTTGGGGATATAATGAACTGTAAATCAGTTTCATAGTCTAATGATACTATTAGACTTTTTGTCGACTCCAATACTTTGCATTTTGACTCCAGAGATGGCTAAATAGTCTGGATTTATAATTTTCTCTAATTTGGTCCAATTTTGTGTCCTTAAAAATCACAGCAGATTGCCCACTGCATATTTACAGGGCCATTTCTCCAGTCTTTCCACTCCCATGCTCTAGTGGAGATCTCAGTGAAGGTTCTCAATACAGCTGTGCTTCTATCACTGAAAATGGCCTGTAGCATTATTTTGCTTGGCAGCATTTTGAATAGTCCATGGGTTTGCATTTGAATATTCAGAATTTGTATGCAGATTTATAGAATTTATTTTTACACTATGGTACAAAGGCAACTACAAAAACCTAACCGAGACAACCTTGACTAACATTACACTAAAATGTTCTTATTTTAACAGACTGACCACCAATTCTTCATCCTCAATTGTGAATCAAGAAGTAACTGTGGCTGGAATTTTTAATCTGCAAATAATTGCAGCTACATTTTACAGCACTTAGCCTGATTACAGTTCCCACAGAGCTGTGGTGAAATGTGACTTGCATGTAGCTCTGTTTCTATAAGAGGATCTGAGTTTATCCTGCATTTTTTCTGATCCAGTGGATTCTGAGGCCTTACATTGTTCAGGCACATTTTGGTGAAATGGTACGTCATGAAAATGTACCAATTTACGGAAGCCAAAATTTTTCACCGTAATGTAAGCATTTCAGTAAGCCTAATTGAAAAGATTTCTATCCTCTAAGGGTTGAACTTCTGATTAAAAACAGTGAGATAGGTGGAGAGAGATCTGAAACCCAAGAGAGTTGCTATGTCTCAGTGCATTAACGTGGGGAGAGTATGAAAAGAAACCAAAACTGACTCTGCACCATATTGTTGGCTGAACACTTTAATCCTCAATACATCAAATCTTCTGGATGTTCTGTACTGACTCATTTTCATTTATAACTTCACCAACAGAGGAATCACCATCTGTATTTTGGAAAATCATGTGTTTCAAAAATGCTGGGGTTGAAATAAACAAATTGCTCTGTCCCATCTACTTCACTTTTAATTTATTTCAATAATGAAAAAGTTAGTTAATGATAATAGGGAGAATACTAGTGAACTGTATAGACATGTTGGCAAGCTGAGAAGGAACTGGGAGGAAAATCTCAGAAAAAGAAAATTCTGGCCATGGTTCCACATGTTTTAATGCATCTTTCCTCTGTTGCTCAGTTTATTTAATTTAAGAACTTAAGATTATGAAGACAACATGAGAGTCATCTGGAGTCTTGAATTAAGCAAACTTAATTAGATTTACTGAAGCTGATTTTTGATGCTCTAAATCTCTTTGCTCTCATGCTGCTAAATCAGCAATTTCCAGAAACAGGTCAGCAGTTACAGTTTGTTGTAGCACTGATAGTAAGCCTTGGTTTGTGGCTGAAGGAGCAATACAAGTGTTTAATGGTTACACTGGTTACCAAAGTACCATGCTAGTAGGTTCTTGATAAAACTGTGAATTCTTAGCTACTACAATTTTATTTTAATACCAACAACTCTGATTAGTTGAGTATGGAGATAGTTTCTCAGGAAATACAAGCTGCTTTTTCTGCCCTGCAGTCCGTGTCCAGAGATGAAACAATTCTGTTTGTTTTTCTTAGTATTTTCTATTATTGTAGGTAGTACTCTTTTTTTTGCTATTCATGCACATAACTCACATGAGTTTTCAGAAGTCAGAAGCTTTGGCTATTAAAAAATTGCTAAGAACCTCCTTCACACTTGATTGTGTTCATTTCTCAGTCAAATTAACTATTGAAATACCCTCATTGGCTGAATATAATAGATCGAGATATTTTCCTCTATTCAGCTAGTTTCTATGGGCTGGAGAATGAAACCACAGTGTAATAATTTTTCCAAAATAATAATGTCTGAACAAAAATGTAATGGAGATGGTACATTCCAGGAATAAAAACATGAAAGATATGATTAGTGGGAATGTTCCCTAAGAACTTTCCATCTTCATATAACAATTTTTATTTCTTAATTTACATCCCTAGTCAACACAATGAATCCTCACAGGGGTTTTGGTGTTGCTCTATCTACTATAGTTCTTTAGCACTGACTGTATTTCCTGTTGAAATTATTCAGTGCATTGCTTTATCTTGACTTTTTTTCCCCCAGTAATGGTGGCATACTGTCTTTGAAGTAGTCACAATTAAAATCTGCCATTTGCCAGCATGTGAATGTGACGAGTCATCTTAGTCATTTGTGAAGCAGCAAGTGAGAATGCAACTATGAGGCTTTTTCTTAGAATGGTCCCTTGCAGGTGCAATGTGAATGTATGTATCATTGATGATGATGCCGTGACTGATGAACTCTCTAAACTCAGGGAATTTCTGATATGAGACTACTTATATCCATTTTTGTCTTCGAAGGACTTGAGTCTTCAGAAAGCAAGAGAAAGTTTCATGGTCTAAAGCCTGGGCAGTCATTTCTGGCATTCAGCAGCTAGGACACTTCCAATGCTTTGTTGTTCATGAAAACAAACTGTGATATTTTATATGGAGAGCTCTATGAATATATTCATTGTTCTCTGGGGTATTATGTTAGTGCCTTATATTCCCTTCCACCTAAGAATTTTAACAGGTGCTGGTTGCAAAGCAAAAAGATCTATTGCGATCAGGGTTTGACACTACCAGATCTTAGCATATGCCTAACAGAGTTGTATTAGCTTTTTAAGCATGCATCTCTTGCAATCTCAGCTGCAGTCCCTGCCTCTCCACACCATGGTATTTGGGTGCCAGTGCTTGAACTACCTTTGTTCTATCTGACCTCTTTTATTGGTGATTACTGGCTCTATTAACAGTGCTTTGTGGAATTCTGGGGGATGTGTGTAAACAAAAGAGCTATAGAAATGTATACAAATGCAGTATGGTGACTCTGCTGATGCCTCGATTTTGGCGCAGCAGCATGCCAGTTGGGGGAAGCCAGAGGCTAATATTCAACAGATGGCAAAGTCCTAAACCCTATAATAATGGCTGCAGTTATTTTCATTACTCTCATTTGATGACACATACAATAGTGGAAAAAGACTTGAACTGGGTAATGACAGGAATTATACTCTCAAGGACCAGATGCACTTCAAACTCGTAAAATGGTGACGGATGTTCAGGCTGAATGCCACTGTTGTCCATATTCCAGGTATATTTATTACTGAGGCCTGGAAGCCACACTGCTTGCTGTCATATACAAGGCTAGCATTCTCCTTTCTGTAGTAACCATGAACAAAACATAAATACTGGCATTTTTTGTATGAGGGGAAATAATTCTATATTGCTGTTGTGTCTGTATACTATTACCGTATTTATAGTGATATATTATTTTTAATATTTTTCAATATGAAGATCAAAGCATGAAAAATCAGAAAAAGTTTGCTGTGGAAGCCTAAAGAATTAAAAAAAATCACAAGCTTGTCTGATTATTCCTGATAAAAATTATACTAAGTCATGTGAATAAAAGCGTTAGATGATTCTACCTTGAAGTTTTACAAGGTTAAAGGTATTTTTCTTCCTCCAGCTTAAGAAACCTGCGAACTGTTTGTTATGATCCTGTACATGGGGAACTTCCATAAAATAATTTGAAGGTTTTAAAAATTACTTAAAATTTTAAGATTTTTCTTTCTCAAATTTGAAGGATAAAATTATGATAATCTACGTTCTGGCAGAAAAAGACATTGCCTTTTAGAAAATTAATTAGCTCATATTTGAATATTCATAAAACTACTTTGCATTTGGGAAAAAATAGCTCTTTTTAGTTTCCAGGAGATTTAGGAGTGACCTACCCTGACCCAATTTTAAAAAAAGTCCAGCAAAGCAGGTCTTTTTCTGAGCTATTCATTACAGCATCTATAGTCATGATACATTCGCAGGCTTTGACTCAATTTGTATTAACAGGGTTATGCAGTGATTCCTTCATGTGTATTTTATTTTTCTAAAAAAAGAAAAAGAAAGTAAAATCATGTTTCTTTATTTGGCAATTCTGTGCAAGCTTTCTCACACTACAACAAAGCCAGAATATTTCACTCCTACCATCAGTGATCTAATACTTAATATTAAGACAGCTCCTACTGTGACATGTTTCTTCCCTCTGCTGGGCTAACAACATAATAGGGATCAGGAAAACAGTTCTGAACATGGCATTGCTAAAATCTCTGAAAAAGATTCTAGGTTAAGCCTTCTTTCTGACCCTACCTTTTGTAATTGGTGCAAAGCAGATTGAGAGAACCTGGAGCAAAAAAATCTTATTAAATCAGTCTGCTGCTTTGTCAGCTGATGTTGAGCTACTTATTTGAGGTCCTTGGTGCAAATCCTCATGTATTCATGGCTTCTATAAAATGGAGCATTGAAAAAGCCATAAACAAGGGGGAAAATCCATAAATCAACCTGACTGGGAAAGTGAAATTATAACTAGACTTTTACAAATGTCCTTATAAAATGAGAGAGGTTGGTGTTTTTCTCTGGGTTTTTTTTTGTTGTTGTTGTTTTGGGTTTTTTTTGGTTTTTTTTAAATTTTAAACTCTATATCCTTGAAAGGCATAAGGAAAACATGGATCTGGCAAGGAATTCCTTATTTTTTCAAGCAGGCTGTGTTTGCATACTTGATCTGCAATATCAAGGCCAGTGATATCTTTAGGAAATCGCTCCGTGTTTGCAGAATATCTTAGATCAGATTCCTTTAATTTAAGCTGCCTGCAGAATTAAGCTGGACATCATCTGACACCAGCCTTTCAAACTGATTTACAGCCAATCAGGAAAGAAGATATCATAGCCAAAGGTCCAGGATTGGGACTCAGGGGGTTAGGCTTTTTTTCTATGATGTTCTTTGTACACTGAGAAAATTAATTTTGCTCTAGATTATAATTCTAAGTACCTGCATCAATCCAGGATGAGATGCTGTGCATTGGAAACACAGACTGACTTCTCACAGTCCCTATCTGCTTTAGGGGTAGACAGAGAAATATTTTGCTAACGGGAAAATTTGTACACCTGCTGCAGAACAGAGGTACAAAGATCCAATTAGACCAGGCTTTAGTGAGAGGGCTAAAGCTGCTCTTCACTTGAAGCACTTCACTCAAGGTTATGAGGAATGTTCTTTCTTCCCTTAAAATACTGCGGAAATTTACATTCCAAGTTTTAATCTTAATAGTCTGGATGCAATTCTTCCACCTTTACTCAATCTGGGTGATCCCAATGATGATGCTCTGTGATCCTGCACTCAGGGACAATAAAAAGTTGTAAGTCTGTACCAAAAACAAGTTAGACTTGAGTTGTGTCTGTCTCCATTCTCTAGCTGTGCAATAAATAGCATAAATGACTCTCCTGTAATTTTAAAATATTCTGAGGACAAACAAATTATTGCAAACTGCTTGGCTACTAAGGGACTGTGGTCTGTGTTAAATAAAGAGCCAGGCTGCCAACCAACCTGACACAGTGCAATCACAAAAGCACCAGCCAGCCATTCAAATAAACACTACTCCCAGTTTATTGGAATAGGTCTGAACCTCAAAAGTGTTGTGGGCAAAGGTTATGAACAAATTTTTTCTGAAATATATTTTTTTGCTGGACTTAATGAGTACCTTTGAGCATTGCAGTCGAGAACGCGTTCCATCTGGTGACAGCGTTTTTACAAATCAGAGAAAAGGACATTTTAAGCAAACTTCTTGCTCATGGTGGGGGTTATTTTTGTGGGTTGTTTTGTTTTGTTTGTTTATTTCATACGTTGCTAGTCTTGTGTGACTTCAGAAACACAGTTTTACATTGTACAGGCCCAAAAGAAATTAAAAAATGTTATTAGGTTAGTAAGAATCTATCTGTTGCTATCAGTTGCTATAAAACTGAATGGTTTTGTGCTACTTGGAAAGATACATAAGAATTTTAAATGTATGCAAACTTTAATATTACTATTATTATGGAAAACTTGCTGACCTCTGGTTCTAATTTTGAATAGATTGACCATGATTGCAGATTTACTTAGTCTAATAGCAGGCACAAAATTAAATGCACAAGTAATTGTTGTGCTGATACTGGAAGCTGAAGGCTGAAAGTGGAAATCTGTCTCTGTTCTTTTCCTTTGTGTTTTTGAATAGGATGAAATCAAATTTATCTTCAGAATGAGTATGTGGGAGCCATGCTAAACTCATAGAGAGGAATCAGCTGAGAATCTCAGAAGTGATTAAAAGGTCCAAGTCCTGGTATGATGCTTGCAGGCTCTCCACGATCAACAGGTGTCCAGGAGATTGGAGCACCATTGTGGAACTGGTTAATTTGATGCAATTTGATTCTGAGCTTATTTCAGAAACTTATCAGCAGAAAGCAAACTAATACAGAGGCAGTGCATAAGAACATCATCTCCCTAAGGCATTATTAAAGTGCAGAAATCTGGGCCTGTCAGATACCTCATGAAGCCAAAGAAAGTCTTGCATGAGCAGTATTGCAGCCCTGCTATTTTGTGGAGATGTTGCTTGAACTTGTTTATCAAGAAAAATCATAGTGTCCTGGCATTCCAGTGCCCTTAGTTCTGGACAGTGAAAGATCTCCACTCTCCAATCTCTCCAATCTCCATCTCCATTGTCTTTCTTTTCCCAGTTTCTTTTTTCTTCCTTTAATCTTCTTCATGTCTGTGTTAGTGGTGAGAAAAAGTTGTGACTGAACCAGATTCTTCTTCCAGTGGTTGGATGATGTTTAGACACATTTTTGGGAGTTTACCTCCTTGGGACTTGGGAATCGAATAAGGTCCCCAGGTCTGTGTATATGCCTCTGGAGGTATCATGAGTTGCTTTGTTGGAGCTTCTGATTCTGTTTTTAGTTTTTAGAAATTCACAGGGATTTTGAATGAGGTTGAGGCCATCTTGTAGTAGGAGCTGTGTACATAAATAGTAAGAGACAGCACTTGCCACACAAAGCTTGAAGCTTAAACAGTATAGGGACAAAAGTCTGTCACACAATGGAATGATGAAGCTTGTACATCTCAGAGTAGCCAAATTTGAATTAGTCTCCTAATCCTTGCAATTCAATTCACTGCTAGACTGTGCCTTGAACACCAGGAATACTCTTAGAAGGGATGAATGGATATAGCTTTAGGGACCATCAGTTGCTTGATAGTCCAGGGACTGAGACAATCACTGAAACCACATTTCTTATCACCTGACTCATGACTCACTCACCACAGTATATCTCATGTAATGGGGTTTTTTAGTCCTCTGTCACTAGATTAGTATCCACTTTTTCCTCACTGAGACTAATGATACCTATGGAATAGGGTAAATGAAGAACTACTTCAATTATCTTATCAATATCTTTCTCTTTTTAGCATCCTCTCTAGATTGATCTGGTTTACCATCTGGGACCATAACAGAGCTCTCTTTTAAAGGTAGATAAAATTCTAAAATGCCAAGTAGAAATTCCATTAGCTTTTTTTGTAGTAAAGCTTTTTCCTTAAACCTTTATCCTGAAAAAATTTAGGAAAATGAGCCAGAATTTTCATTCCAGTTACAGCAGGAAAACCAGCAGCTTAATCTCAGAATAGTATATAGCTAAAATTGTTGCATATAGATAGAATGGGATTTCAAATCTCCACAGAATTAATTAGTAACGAAATAATTTATTTACAGCATTTTTTTTCAGTTATATCACTTCATATTACATTTTATGAGATGAAATGTAAGATGGATTTCTGTGGTTTTGTATTGATGAAGTCCATAATTGACATACATAGACAAAATATAAAACATTTTTCCTTATTCTACTTGAAAGGAGACTTTCTACTTTTTAGCCATCTTCCTGTGGTGAGTTCTGCTGAAATTCATGGGAATATTTCTGCTAATAACTAGAGTAAGTCCTTTCTAAATAGCTGAAGTAAACTATCTCTAGGTAGGCAAACCTCCCATGCAGGATGTCAAACTTCTGAAATTTCTGTTTCTTTCTTGAGACTGGACTGTGAAGTCTCATTTAATTATGAAAAGAAGTCTTTGAAAATCTGAATTTAAACTCTTAAACTGATCCAATTGAAAGAAATGTCTACTCTTGAAAATGTGCCTACCACAGGTGTAGTTAAGCTATATGGTCTACTCCTATAAGATTGGGTAGAAATGGATTACAGTAATTTCCCAGCTATAAGGTGCACCGGATTATAAGGTGCACTTCCAGGTTGTCACCAAATTTCTGAACTTTGTCCATATATAAGGTGCACTGGACTATAAGGCATGGTTTTTTTTTGCAGTGACAATCCACGCGTAAAAAAGTAATGAATTAGTAATGGAATTGCGCGGTTGCAAGGTTTATTGGCAGGTGCTCAATTTGCAAACATTTTTCACAGGTCGGCGTAGCCTTTAAACACAGCCTCAGATGTCCTCCCCGTGCCACAGGCCCTGGCACTCCCGCCTGCCCCCAGCGCCGGCTGCCACAGCTCTCACGGCGCGTAGCTTGGCTTGGGGCTGCTGCAGCTGCTGGCTATCATGGCTCGCACTTCCGGGTTGGCAAATTTATGAACTTAGTCCACATATAAGGTGCACCAGATTATAAGGCGCACTTCCGGGTTCCGATCAAAACTTTAGTCAAAAGGGTGCGCATTATAGTAGTGAAATTACTGTACTTAGAATTATTACAGTGTAATCACAAATCTCATAATAGGAATCTTCATAAATAGGAAAATGCTACCTTTAATACACAATTATCAAATTAGATGGCTATACAGTCATCTGCCACATAGTTCAGCTCTTCTATTTACTACTTACGAGTGGAAAGCAAATTTTGTGCGTACACAGTTTTTCTGTTTCCTTGGAAATAGGAACTCTTTGCATCTTTACATTGTACAAAATCTGAACTTGCTCAATATTGGTTTAGTTCACACGATTTAGAGAGTTTAAAGTTGTCCCATAGGGAAGCAAACGATTTGCATAAAGTGATAGAAAAGAAATAAGAACAAATTATTTATCTGAATAGATAGATTTTAAATCCATTGTTCAAAAAGCTCTTTTATCAACAGCAGAGTGATGGATTATTTCTTTAAGGGAAAGTGGCAGTAATTAGTTCTAATACCTGAGAGAACTCAATAAATATTTGCTAAATTAAGATTATTTATTATTTGTATTCTAGGAGCATCTAGATGATTCCTGTGAGATCAGACCCCCATTGTTCAAAGAACTGTGTAAGAACAGCTGCTATCCTAAACAACATACAGTTCAAAATAGATGTCAGAGAAGGCAGAAGAAAAACAGAATCTCAAAGAAAGAAAATTAATTGCCTGAGGGCAGAAAGTTAGCAGCAGAGTTAGGTCTATGATCAGGTAGGTCTTTCCAAAGCTACCCCGGAGCTTTACCTGGAGCAAGTATCTTCCCTTCTTATCTGACCCTTTTTACTTCCAACCCACCTCTCAGTGCAACAACCAGCCTCTGACACGCACTGTTAGTGCTCTTCTGTGTATGTTGTGACAGCAACCTTCATTTCTTTTGAGATGGTTTCCCCATCCACACTCAGAAATCATCTGTTGTATAGGACAGTCAGTTGCTTTAGATTTTTTGATATTTATTACTTATTTTGATCACTCTTTGTACCTTCCCTCTTCTACTGAATTTGCCATTGTATCTTGCTGTCACCTTGTTTTTCTGCAGACTGTTATCATTGTCCATCTACCCAGTTGTTCTCGATCCTGTATAAGTAGATGGGGAATAATGAGACAGGTACATTTGGTATTTGTTCATGTTTTCCAGAAAATACACTGTAGATAATCCATTAGAAGAAGAAGCTATATTGTCGGGCTTTTTGTTTGTTTGTTTGTTTGTGTTGTTGTTGTTACTTATGTTCTTTAGTTTCTGATCAGAATGGGACATGGAATAGCCAGCAAGTTTCCTTCTTCCTCCCAGAGGGAGACAAATCCATGTGGACACCCACATATTGGACAATGTACTTAGCAATCTGTTCCTTATGCATGTTCCAAATTCAAAAGGAATTTTACAAATTACTGCTACAGGCACCTGAACTAATGAAGTGATTTAGGGCAAAAGCAAGTGGGTGCAGAAAGTCTGCATGGGAACTCAGGTGAGTCTACCCAAGTGAGAGCAGTGCTCTGCATGGAGTCCCTTCTTCTTGAGCCAGTGTCACCTAGCTTTAAGACATGGAGAGGAGAGAAGAATTCTGGGGAGAGTGGCTCTGCCACAACATAAATCTTCTGCAATTCTCCCATAATTTCCTCTCAGTTTATATATTGATATGAAATTTCAATCAATCTTTACTTCAGTAATTGCAAAGAAAACAGGTCTTTTCTTTCACACAGGCTGCAATTTTAAAGCCTGAGACCCTTCTGTTCAGGTATCACCCTTGTTTTGGTCATCCGAGATCCAAGGTAGGCTGTGCCAGTGGGGAATTCTTTCTGGGACCTGCCATTGACCAACATCTTCTCTAATCTAGACAGCAATTCAAACACCCTTTCATTGTTTCAGAAAAGAACATTCTCTCCTTTCATCTTACCTTTCATAGTAGGTCTGTGGGGGTTACTTAAAGCTATGCACCAAAAAGCTATGCACCAATTGAGTTATGCAGAAGATAAATCCAATATATCCTTTTCTGTGCTGCTTCTTTGGGGTGAGTTAAAAAGCACAGTGATGACAGGATTAAACCCCAAGGTTAGAGTCTCTTGTTTACATGACATGTGTGCGCTGTCTCTGTGCAAACTCAAACATTCCCAGGGTATGTGATGAAACCCTACAGTTGACTGTTTGGGGAGAGTGGCTAGTATAAACTTCTAGGGCTTACTTCAGGCTCAACCCACTACTGTGGTTTACCTTTAGCTGTAATAGGCTCCACACTGGAGTTTGATCTTGATATCATCTAGAGAACACATTTTTAAGTTCACAACATAGATATGTCATTGGTAGATATATATTCAGATCTTTGCTAGAAGGTCTGTCTATATTTTTTTTTTGAACTTAAATGGTTTCTACCAGGTCAACTTCATAGTTGCAAGATGGAAGTTGAAGTGTGTGCTGCTATCTGGTCCTATAAAATGATAGAACTCTATTTACAATTGATTTACAATTGAGGCAGAATCCAGGACATTATAAAATGACTGTATCAACCAGATTGTGGGGAAAAATTGAGATTATTTTATTAGAAGTCACCCTGAGATAGCTTCCTCTTTCTAAAATTTGATTTTATACGGTTATTTTTGTTGGCTTGGGTTATCTGACAGCTTGGACAACTTAGTGTACCTAAAATTGCTCTAGATGGCTATGTTTAAACACATAATGTAGATTTGATGCTTTTGTAGTGTTTCAGATACATTTGCTAGCCTTCAGTAAGTTCTGAATTCCTGATTATAGAGTTCCTGAGTGAATGTGCCTTTGCATGGCAAAATTCTCTCAGAAGAAGAAAATCAGTCATGCAAGATATCCCATATTGTATCTTTTGCTTAATGATAATTTCCTTCCATGAAGTCTTGAACAAATGACTTAGAACTGAAAGCACATGTGCTTAGCAATATGGTTAAGGATTATTAGATGTGTAGGTACACACCTTTGTTGTATCTTGGTGAATAGATACTTTTGAAAAGTTCTGGGGAGCTAGAACCTGCCTCTTCAGATTTCTCAATAGCCTCAAAAACTTGTGCCTTCATTCCTAGCTATTAATGTACAGAAAGTTTCGATTTCTATACACCGTGCAGAGGGACACCCACATTAAAACAGCAGAATTTACTTTACAATCAGTACTAGATAAATCTCTGAATAACTTCATCATACATATGTGATATGCAACAAATTTAACCTCATTATCAGGACTTCCAAACCAGGTTCAGAAGTATAAAAGAGTTGTGTCCTGACAGACCATTGCATAGTAGAATGCCTTTGGAACCTTTCCAAATCAGGTGATCCCAATTTCTTGATCCCTCAAAAATGCAGAGCCTGTTACATGTAACCAGACCAGTGATATTATTTATTCTTGGGTGTATTTGTTTGCCATTAGGTGCAATATTTCTTACCAAACTATACTATTCATTATACTTATTTTATTTAGTCTTCATATGCATAGGTGTGTTCATATTCAGAAACCTTTTTTTCTCTCTGGGGAAGTCATAACTTCAGGAGATCCGATCTTAAGATGTGGAGATATGAGTTAAAAATAGTTGTAAATAAAGAATACAGACAACAACTAAGAGACAGAAGCTTACTGTGAAGCACATTGGAGGATCTTAAAAGTCAAACTGTGACAGACAAGTGGTTACTCTTTACAATTCAGGTAGAATTGTTACTAGGTACAACTAGAGGTACTACTAAAACACAAATATTTGTCAATATAGTGAAATTGTAAAGTTACATCATAAAATAAGGTCCTGTCATAAAAGTACATATAAAAATTCTACATATATTATAGTATCATTATGGTTTGCTTTTTTTTTTAATAAATTCAAGTAGTCAGTGCCAGATGCTGTGAAAATTCGGTAATATTTCCTAAAATTCAGATTAGACTAATAGTGCAGTGATGATGTTATCTATTTAGGTGATCTAACCATACATCTGCATAATTTATATTGTGTTTGTTTGTGAGTTTGGATCACACTTTCAAATTTTGAAAATTTGGGTGGAGGAGAAATTTTACTCTTTAAATTAAAACAACAAATGTTTGAATGAATAGAGGAATTTTGATTCAAGCTTCATGTCTTAGCATCCTTACTACACACTGGGTGTTAGAAAAAAATGCCCCCAAAATCACATTTGTATTCAGAAATGGCTAATTTAAATATAAAATCCTGGTGCCTCTGGGTTGATTTTTGTAAGAAATAAATTTAGTCTTTTTACATAAATTACACTCTTCATTTGCAGGTACAGTCTATTTTTGCCTATGTAATAAAATTTATGGTTGTAGATGTGATTTTAAAACAAAATTTCTGAAAGCATATAGTTTTAAAGGAAGAGATTTAACTGAATGATTTCTGACTTAAATGCTGAAGGATTAGAAAAACCTTGTTGGCAACACAACCAAATTCTATTTCTTCATTTTGGCCCAATAAAAACTATTTATTGAATTTTATGGAATTCCACAAGTTGATCTATACATTCAATATTTGTTTTAAGAAAAAAGAAAGTGAGTTTTATTCTCTTATTTCAAAAGATATTTTGATTCTTTCCTCAGCTTTTAATTTTCCTCTGTTTAATTTTCATAACACAGTAGCCAGACATTAAAGTAGACAAAAATAGCAAATAAGTAGAGGAACTGTTGGGGAGATCTTTTGGTTTTGACACTGTATTCAGGAGACATTTATTAAGATCATTATATAGCTCTAGCTAAATGACACTATATTCAGCTAATTTTTCTTGATTAAAAAGCTATTAATGATCCATGAAAAGAGAGCAGGGGCAAACTTTGCTTCTTGAATAAAATCTCATAAAGATGAAATGCTACGTGATAGCCCTGCATTCTGCATGGGACTCTTTTCCAAGGTCAATGACCTATTTATCCTTCTTTTGGCTCAGAGATGCCAATATGCAGCTTTATTGCTATTAGAAATTGTACATTAAAAAGGGACAATAGGAAGATATATTCTGTAGCAAGATATGCTAATCTCCAATAAGATACAAGGTGATTCTTCTGCTGTTGATTTTGAAAAACAACCTGACTCTTCAAATCAAACCTAGTAATGAACTCACTGTAACTGGATCTAGCAATTGCCTAGAGCGATAATTACTAGATAAAGAAGAAGGGCATGAAATGAAAGCAAAAGGGAGAGCAGAAATTATTGAGGTAGGTAACTCTTATTAAATTGAAACAAAATAAAGATAAAATACTGTTGTATCTTGCATTTGAATATTAAAATTGGGCATCAGGAAAATTTTAATGTAAAAGTATCAAGTCAAGTCTAACAATCATTCAGAAACTTACCTTCAATGAGGTATGGTCAAGGGCAGGGCATAAATACCCACTATAACAAAGAAAGCTCTTGCTCAATGAATAAACACAACTCACTGCTGAGTTTATTCTCATCCTGAGAGTCTGTTGAAATTGTACTCATGAAACTATCAACTTCAGTGAAGAAGGCAAACTGTTATATCACTCTGCTGAACTGAGTGCAGATTCTCATTTCTTCTTTTTCATCACCTTGACATTGCAGATTCTTAGTAACACTTGCCACTTTCTCCTGCCTCCTCCTTCGTCAGTATTTTATCTGTTATCCTAGTGGTAGAAGAACAGTATACTGAAATTTTTAAATGGAATATTTTCCTGGAATTCTGACTCTATGATCTGCTACTGAATTTTCTTGAGACCTGATTTTTTTTTCTACACTATACAATAATCTTCCTACAGGTTCATGCCAGTTTTTTTCAACACGCAGTTTTGCCTTTCACAATCCTATATTGTTGACAAATTGCATTGGAATTTCCTATCCCATAGTCTAAATTTCAGTCATGTAAAGACAACTGGGCTACCCTAATTGTTTTATTACACATCTCTTTCAATGCAGTACAAAGACCATGTTGGAGAATGCTATCACACAGACCTTAAAATCTATTTAAATGTATATGCTGATCATACAACAATTTTTCTTTGCCACTGAAGCATTGAAAATGTCTGATACATAGAGATGAGATTGATGAAATTTATATATGCCTGGAATCACTTGCATTCTCCTATTGTTTGTTGCCTCTAAGGGCAAAATATATAAAAAGTGTTAAAGCTAGGATTCCGTGCATCATAATAAGTAGAGAAAGCAGATTGTCTCTTTACATTTTGTCTTCCTTTCAGAAATTAGAAATATGCCTGCTTCCTTCAGTTCTCTTATCTTTTTCACAGACCTCCATATAACAAAAAATAAATAGATAAGGTCTTAAAGATTACAGCAGCCACACTGTTGACACCTGGTGCTAGTTATTCTTAAGGGTTCTGGTTGCCTCTTGAATGTCTTTACAATTTGGCTCAGCTGCCTGGAAGGTGGCCATTTGTTGTTAGCCTTTTCATTTTCTTTACTGGGCTTGTCTAAGCACTCTTACCATATTTCTCCACTTCCATTCCTTGTAATAAGAATATTTTCATTTTGACATTTTATCCGACTGTGTTATTACTGATATTCTTTTCTTCATGCATTGATACCCCTGTAAAATTTTTGAACAGCAGTCTCAGACTCCTTAAACTCAGTCATCAGAAGCAAATTCTCTACAAACTGTAATTCTCTGAATAGGTCTACTCTTGCCTGAGGAACAAATGTACAACTTGCCAATGCTCACCATCACGCCATAGAAAGTATCTCCTCCAAAGGAAGCACTGAAAGCTCTGAATTTTGTACTTGAATTTCCCAGACTATATTTCACCTAACATACCAAGAGCCCTTAGGAAAACTGGGGATAGGAACTGGTATAATTAAGCAACAAATTCACACTTGAATGAACCCTACAGAAAAACAACAATGGCTACAAAATCCATTTTTCAGTGGAGGAATGCTTTTCAGAAAATATTCCTTCCCTCTCTGAACTTTCAGGCCTAATGCAGCAAAGGTATGAAATAGCTTTAAAAGAAAAGCTTGCAAAGCAAAATTTCTTATGTCACTGGATACTAAAATGGTCAGTCTTTTTACACCATCTTCCTTGTATTTCTTTGTTAACAATCAGCCAATAATTACCTCTGCCTCTCAACTTTTCACCTGAAGTCATATTAAAATTTTACTACTTCTCACAATCAATTAACTCTTCTTTCTCAGATTTTGGAACTGTTTTTAAAATATAGCTAATTATTTTCAGCCTGTATTTAACTTTGAATTTTGTTGCTCATTTTTGATCTGGTAGTAAAAATCTGATGATAAGGTCCTTCCTTAGACTTTTCTCCAGACTGAACCCAGTTTCTTTAGCCTCATGTGTCATCTGCTTTTGCACTTCAGACGTTTTCATGGCATTCCAGGGGATTGCCCCCAGCTGGTTGGACCCTGTACCAAGGATCCAAGAGTGAACATAGTATTCTTCATGCAGGTAAATGTGTCCTGAAGTCATGAAGGATACTCATGTTTTTAGCAAATTTATTCTGATTCATTCCTTCCTTGAAGTTTTGTATTGTCTTTGTAGACTTGCAGTTTCTTCTTCTGCCTTTTCACATTCTGTAATTTCTGATTATATTGATTACACTGGCACGCTGCCCATGTTGCATACTAATTAGAAGTTGCTCATTTCCATTTGGATGTATTTCTGGGAGGTCTGCTCTTTTGCTGTCCTTTGTTTTCCTAATGTCTTTCTTTTTGCTATCAACACATCTTCCATTTAATGTATCAGACTCCAGAATTTTTTTCTGAATCCATATTTCCCATTTGTGTGCATAATTTGGATTATCTAAAGACAATGTCTTCTATATGTGCTCATATCTTCTGTATTTTCTCTACTACGTAAAATTTTAATGACTCTCTTATGAGATAGTCATATGAGTTACTGTTACCTCCGTCTAGGTTTTTGATGCCAAGAGGCAAAAATTTCTGTCTTTGACTTAGTAAGTGCATGATCAGTCTAGCTAATAGTAAATCCATCTGTGCTCTTCGCCAATGTTGGTGAGTAGTGGTAGCAGAAAATGCAGTATTCTGTAAAGGCACTTTAAAAAATCTGTTAAAAGTAATCTAGTTTCAATATCGCAAAATACTTATTTCCAGTTTGGGTTTTTTTCAACTTCGTCATTTCATGTACTAAAACAGTAGAAACTGTAAGCTGTCCTACAGCTGTTGAAGATATTCAGTGCATTCATCATCTAATAATCTTTATTTTTCTTCAGTGAAAGTAGATATATTGCTGAAGTAAATACTGAGCTATCTCCTTTTAATCTTAATTGAATGTTTGTCCCCTAATGGCTTCAAAGGTATTTCTGTTGATAATGTATTTTAACTGTTCCCATTTCATGTCTTGTAGTCTTTCTTTCATTGTGAATGGAGATCCTTCTCTCTATGTATCTTATCTCTGAGAAGTCTGTGATGTGTGCACAAGTCTGCTTTTCTTGTGCTATGAGAGTTTGGGGAACTTTCGGCCTATGAAAGATCAGATGTTCCACATTTCTAATTCCTGTTTTTTTCCAAAGATGATGGCTTTTATTCACATTGTTATTCATGGCTCCTTAAAATTGTTCTTTGCTGTAGATCAGAGAAACCATTATTACATTTCTGTTTCCCATATACATTCTTTTAAGTTGTAGAGGAAATAATTCTTAATCTTCTGTAAAAGTATTGAGCTCTTGGAGCTATGAACAGATCTTCTGATCTGCTAAGCATGGTGACCCTTCTTCTGTCAACTGAGTACAATTTCTCAACATTTCTCTTGAAATGTAGACAGCAGATTGGGCAGTATGTTCTTGCAGTCCTTAGGTCATTGCCAAATATATGAAACAACATTACTACATTTTTCCATGAAATTTTCCTTTTACTAAAAATTTCTAAAGTTGCAAGGTGATGAGAACTTGCAGCTGACTCAGTCTCCTCTTTACCCAGTGGTTTCAGGTGTTGTAGATCACAGGAAGTTGTAAGATTCTGACAATTCCTTGTCCATAAAATTTATGTTTTTTTGGGAGGCATTTAAAAATCCCTTCTGATGCTTTTGCCTAACTTACTAAATTGTCCTATGGGATTTGTATTTTCTAATTATCTATAGGTTTGCCAGCTATTACTTCCTTTGAAATCTGAGTGATCAAAAGCCTTTACTGGTGATCATGATCATTTATGTTACCTTGCAGATCAATAGAATATGTTGGTAAGATATGTGGGCCCACAAAACCTGCAAATTGCATGTCTCAGTTTCAGCATAAATATATTTTCTTGGGAAATTTCTCTAAGTGGTTACATTTTTTCTTATCTCTTCATCTTTTATTTCTATTGCAATAAAACTCAGAATAAAACCATCAGAGGTAGTGAGCATTTATTTTAAGTTAGGGTACATCAGGCAGTTTGACATTTTATACCTATTTTACTTTTCCTCAGCTAAATGAGCACTGTGTGCTGGAACAGGTCACGTCCCTTTCTGTCACAGTCCACCTTGTTTTGTGATTGTGCACCCTTGGATGCATAATGGAGATATGGGTACTTGTGCATAAAGAAACATAGCTTAAATGTACTGTAAAGCTCTGGGCTTTATTGGACAGCACTTTTATAACTTTTTTTCTCCTGGGTGAATTATTCAGAAGATCTTTGTAAATGGTGCATAACTTCAAATTGGACCCATAGACTGTAGATCAGGTAATTGATTCTCCTCCTTAATTTCATTTGTTACATGATCACATTATTGCTTTTCCTTTTTTGACTGTTTTTTTTTATTCAAAGCATTACACAAATAATCTAAACCAAATTCTAATATCTTAATCTCTTGTTAATTGAAATTTCCTCCGCTCACTTAAATTATCCATCATGCTGTCCTGCAAGGTCATTTCTTGCTAAATCAGAGCACGATTTCAGGTAAAGATGTCTTCTTGAATTTGGAGACAGATTGAAGTTGATATTGGTAGGACATGTGTTGGAAGTGATATCAGTAAAGTGACCAAAACCCACTGAAGAAAACCAGAAAAAGGTAAAGACAGTCTGGAGGATTATGTACTTAGGGTTTTGTTTTGTGAGAGTTATTTTGGTTGGTGGTTTGGTTTTTTTTTGGTTTTTGTTTTGTTTTGTTGTTTTGTTTTTTTTCTTCTTTGGTGTTGTTTTTTTTTTTTTTGATTTCTTTTCCCCAAGAGCACTTGAGTTTCTTCTTAAAGTGGTTCAGCATTTTAAGACGAAACTGCTTCAAGTAGCTTTCTCATGGGCTAAGAAAAGAAGTCTCTTAGCCATGTTCATGTGGAAGAAAAATGAGTTCTCAAAGCAGAGCTTCTGCTGTGTTTATAACAAACAAACCTTTTTGTATTTGTTGCATGGAAAATCCGTTCTTTTGTAACGTGTCCATCAGAGCTGCATAGCTGCTAGTAAGGCACTACCAGGTGTTAACCACAGAAAACAGTTTCCTGTTCAGCTGCATTTTTTATCATTATTTTTCCAACAGGTTTCTGATGTGAAAGCTGTAGAGTTAAATTTATCTTGAGATAAGAAATTACAATTAAATGGAGACTGGTTGATCAGCCATGACAGAATGTTGTCAACATGAAATCAAAGGGGGGACAATACATTTGCATTTGCTGCCTTTGTAGAGTGAGATTACGCTAACAGCATGGAGCTGTCTCACTCCCCTAGGAGCAGAATGAAGCTCCACAGCTGCAATTCTGAAATACTTCCTGAAGAGGTGAAGATTACACCTGCTCCATGTTGTCTCCAAACTGTTTTTGTGCTAGAATAGACTCTGGCTCTGCCCAGCACTTGCACTGCAGCTTTGTGCTCACCACCCGTCGATGTGCTATGGGATTAATGAACTCTATGACCGATTCAATTTTCATAATTAAATCATTTTCCCATAACTCAGGTTGAATAAAAGGTTAAAAGGATATGATGCAGAGTTGTGTAGTTCATGAATATAACTGATGTAATTCATGTTGTTGGTGTATTTTGTTAACAATATTCAAACACAAAAGAAATTTAGTATCAAGCTTTCCCAAAGTCCTAAGTCATTTGAGCAATACAAACCCCATGATAGAACACACAGATGTCAAAACTGACTGCTTACATCTCAAAATCAGCAGTTGCTGCATGATTTACTGATGTCCGTGGGAAACTTGAAGGTGTAGGAATTGATACATTTTTCTTGCATATGTATCTCTTGTTAGGAAGGTGCTAAAGTTCTCCAGCTGATAGACAGCTATCTGCTGAACACAATAATGAATTGTATCTAAACCAATTTCTACACTTCTGTGTAGTATTTGCAATTATAATGGATGAGACCAGGGAAATAACTATCCTTCTTGTGAGCAGGGATCATTCCTATGAGTGTTGTATTAATCTAGTAAAAATAAAATAAAAGAGACAAGATTCAAAGGGAAAAAAATATCAGTGGCTAAGGACATATGATATACATAGAGGACTTAAAAGTCAAAGTGGAAACTTAGCCCTCCCTGTAAGTCTGAGATCCATGCAGAGGAGGTTCAGTTCTTAGGAAGAGCTCCATTTAGTGCAGGTGTAGAGCTGCTTTGGGTGCATTAGGGTGTATTAGGGAAGATTACAAATAACTTTAAGATCTGAGAATGGAAATAATGCAGAACTGAGAGACTGTGAAATATGTGATGTGAAAAACATTCACTTTTCATTCTGTTCTCCATTATCTGTGGAAAAATAATTATTTCCCTTCCTGAAGGAAAATCCTTTCCATGAGAAGTGGTGGAGCATGAGTCTGTGCCTTCAAAAGCAGCAGGACTTGGGCTATACACAGCAAACAATGGCAGTCAGGGAAGGAAGAAAGGAAATTTCTAATCCCCAGGAGAAACCTCATCCTTGAAATGAATCCTATTTGTGTTGTTCTAAGGGGTAGGAACAAGATGGAGAGGAGACGGGGTTGAACTTCTCTATCCTCTATGGAAAAAAGTGTGCTGAAACACAAGTTTTTCCTCTTACCCATAGCTCCCCTTTTCAAATATATTTTTTTGAATAGAGGATAAATTAGTCCTTCAGTTGGGTGTTTCCCTCTGAAAAGGGAGAGAGGACTTTGAGATTATACTAGAGATGCTTTTTATAATTACTTGCTAGAAACTAACACAAAAGAGAAGTGTGAACATGTTTTCAGGAGCTAGCAAAGTATAATGAGGGGAAAAGCCTTTTCTTCTGATTCTTATTTATATTATCAACACCAAAGAGCTCTAAGTCATAAGCCAGGACCACATGGGGAAGTTTGATTCAAATGTAAGAGACAACACACGCATTGAGACAGCTGAAGGAGCACAAGGAAACAATGAGGCAATGTTGGTCAGTATGAGAGAAAGTGTCGCAGTGCATTATTAGCTTAAACATTTTGTCTTTTTTTATAGGCATCACAGCAAGAGAGTTTTAATGAGGGATTTGAAGAAAGATAATGAGGTTGTGTGGCAGATGCTTGGAAAAAAATCACAGAGGAGCTTGTTTAAAAATATCTGACAAATGGGTAATGGAAGCCAACATTATGGTGTAACTGGAGACAGAGCTCATTGGAGATGATAGGTAGGATGAAAATGAGGAAGAATTTGAAGATGAAGGCAAATAGCTTATATCTGATTATTTAGAAAATCATAAACAGGCATTGGTCAAAGAAGCTGGCACTTTTGTTCCATTAGATTCTGTGTGAAGGGATCAGAGCTAAACAGAGGAACAGATGTTATGATGGTAGAGATTTGAAGTGGATTATGACAGTGTGGACAAGATCGTTGCAGGCAAACATCAGGGGCATTCATTAAAGGTGCTACGCAGAAATGACCACGAAATTTAGGCTGTAGTGTATTGCATTGGACATTGACTTGTTTACAAAGCAGATGATGTGATCTAACTTTCTAGAGGAACATGTGATAAGTTTTATATTTGAAAGGAAAAACTGTCTGTTGTTGAATAGAAGTTGTGTCAGTCTGTAGATTGTTCCTCTTTTCTAGTATGGAAAGTTAAAACTCTTTTGTCTGAATGAAGACAATAAAGAAAGTTAAAAAATAGATACATAAAAAAATGCAACATAAGCAGTCATAGCAACAGAAACTTCTGTGGGTTTTCTTGGAGACATGCTTATGCCCTCCCCTTACATTTTTTCAAAAGCTTCAGGTCTGTTTACTTTGATTTTTAAAATAATCCTCACAATTAAAAGTTCAGTTTCAATAGTGATTATATTAAAATGCAGAAAAAGAGGTTAGATTCGGTGAAAATCAGAAGTTTAATACAGATGATCAAAGCAATTAGTACATGCCACAATTGAGACCAGGTAGTTAACAGGAGATTTGAAAAAAAAACAGTGCACACAATAGATTTCTATTTTAGCTTTTATAGAAGAGGAAGGCAAATACATATTCTTTGTGGGAAGCCTAATCCTACAGAAAAGTCAACATGAGAAAAGACATGCTGAGCTGTTTTTTGAAGGAATTTTAAAGTGCTTTGCATGGGAAGTCCATAAAGGTAGCTGGAGTAAGAAGCTAACATAATTAATGGACCAAACTTCTAAACATTAAATTAATGATTTGCCTTAACATTCACAAATGAGTGGGTGACAGATGCTGGAAATGGCTGTAAATTTCCTATGAGAGGAAGAAGAAATACTGAGGGAAATCAAGACCATACCTGAACAGATGATCAGGATATTAGAATGTCTAAAGATTAGTAAAACTACAGGGGCAGATGGAGTCTGTCCCAGAGATGAGAAACCCAAGAATCTATGCGAGTAGAGACAAAATCATATTATGATAGAAAATACTGATAGACTTAAAAGCTGTGAGTAGAAACTGAGAGACAGGAAATTAATGACATTTAGGGATCACTTCTGCTCTTGAGGACAGTGACAGATAAATATTCATTTTCAGAAAGGTATTTATTTACAAGCAGAACTCAGAAGGGGAAGATGTTTAATTCTTTCAAGTAGTGGTCTCAGATTTAAAGTTAACTAGGCAGAGGCAGAAAGGCATGTAAGTTCTGATGATTTTAAGAAGTTTTGTCTACAACACAGTCTAAAAGACAGGCCAGATTTTTAAAAGCTCTTCTAGCCAGCTAGCAGGTCTTTGCATATATATGTTTCTGGGACTTCCTTTTCAGAGCTGGTGATTCCTTGCAGTGCTCTGAGGATTCTGTGGTACCAGGAAGGCTCTGCAGCATCAAATCCACAGTAGCATTGGTGCCAGTTTGGATTAAATATTGGTCAGGGACAGCTACAGCAACCACTGAGACCTTCATCTTATTTGGATAAGGGAAGGTGATTATCTACAGGAGATGAAAGAGTTCTGGAGTTATCAGGTAATCAAAAACACAAATAAAAGCATATTACTTCAGCCATTTTGTGAGGATCAACATAGTGCTAATTTTCACTTACAAGAGCAACACAAACAGTGAAAAGCAGAATTTGTGTAGAATTTTGCATTTTGATAAAGCAAAGTAATTCACACTTTCTTGGGATAGCTCAGGAAGCAAGTTTGGTGAACTGGTGTGTACATACTGGGTGAAAAATGTAAGAATTGTAGAAGGAACAAGAACAAGAAAATACCCCAATCTCACCTGCAAATTTGCATTAATCAGGAGGATGATCTTGATGAAGGAAATATAAGCATGAATCTACAGTAATTTCACCATTATAAGCCGCACCTTTTTCATTGAAGAATCCAGCCTACCCCAGTAGTGCAGCTAATCATCAGGTGCGGCTTATCTATGGAGAAATCCCAGTGAAATGCCAACCCAGAAGTGACAGCCAGCCAGAAGGGCGCCTGGGGCTGCCTTTAAAGGCGTCGCTGGTCTATGAAAACTGTTTGCAACTTGAGCACCTGACACCAAAGCCCACTGGTGCGATTCTGTTACCAGCTCGTTACTTTGTTGCACATGGATCCTCACTTTGAAAAAAAAAAAAGTACGGCTTATATTCGGGTGCTACTTATATATGGACAAATCCCATGGTCTACCCAGCTACCCGAATGTGCAGCTTACAATTAGGTGCAGCCTATAATTGTGAAATTACTGTATTTTTTTCTACATAATGACCTATGTAATGACTGCAAAAACCCCAAGGAATGATAAAGTTCAATAAATACTGCATTGAAAATAAATTATTTTAGCCTGCTATTAAAAAGTCACAAAATCTGTGATACCAAAATTTCAGTTGTCTATATAATTTTAAATCTTCTAGTTACACCTTGATATACAGAGAATGGACATGTTAAAATATATGGGCTAATAATTCTGGAAAAGAAAACATAGAAATCTGTGTTTATTTTAGCCACAGCACTTATTTTTAAAATGAAAATAAAAATGTGTATGCCTCCAGTTATGGCGAAGATCAGTCATAAAACTTAGTGATGAACAAAATGCCATTAGTTCCATATTTAAGTTGTCATTGACCTGCTCTATTTAAATATAAAGCTGGTTATCCAGCAACTGTGGTATTGCTGTGAGTACAGGACTTGAGATTTTCTTGTCTTTTGTAGAGATTGTAAGATTGTAAAGATTGCATTTTTTCTCTCTGTTTTCCCAGTACAATACCTCTTACAAGATCCACAGTTCTTAACAGTGCTGATTGATGACCTAAGACCAAAGTCTATCAAAGTTAATTTAAATACTTCATTGTCCTTTTGATCAATCCCTCTGTCCTCTGGTATTTTGGACTCATGGCTTTTCCTTCAGTAAGAAATGATTTCTGTTTTTTCTTCTTTTACAGAAAAAAGGAGATCTAATTTTAATCAGACCTTACCAACAAAGAATTTGTTTCTCAGGAGAGAGAAACCCAGTGTTTAAAGAGTCAAAGAAGATTTTGAGAAGTCTAGGGGTGGATGAGGAAAGATCTCGCTAGAGGCCTCAGGGAATTTGTGAGAGAGCCAGCTCAGAGATCTTAATATTATGTTTCATGGTTCTGGAGTTTGAAGGTCTA
This sequence comes from Sialia sialis, assembly GCA_009812075.1. Lineage (NCBI taxonomy): Eukaryota > Metazoa > Chordata > Aves > Passeriformes > Turdidae > Sialia > Sialia sialis. The sequence goes on from VRYO01002734.1 coordinate 26,259,570, forward strand.
AGCTAGGAGGATAGAGACTTTACCAAGGAGGATGGATCATGTACCACAAAACCCGTCAATGGACTCACTGAGAACCACTGGGGAGATTGCTTTCTCTTGTTGGTTAGTACTGAATAACAGGCTGCAAATGCTGAGATTGGTTGGAGATGAGAGTGCAGAAATTCTCCCCTCTCATGAAGAAACATATTCTGCCTGGAGAAGATCATGGCATCCCTTAGTGTTTCTATTGTAAATAGTTGCAGTACCTTCTAGACTAAGTAGATTCTTTTTGCCATCCCATTGTCATTGCAGGCCTCATCTGATCACAGATGCCAGATCTGCAGCCTTTAAATCTTCCAAGTCAGACCTGCTTAGTTTGCTGACAAAAAGAAATTTCCCAATTCAGTACTGTGGAGTCAATAAAAATGTAGCTGTGGCAGAGCAAGGTGCATTCTCTTCTCCCTGATGTACCATAATCATCAAATTGTAAGCTATAGATACAATTCCAGAAATAACGTTGCACATAATACTTGATGTATGAAGCGGAAAGAACATAGTTAATTTGCAGAGGTGAATTTGAGCTTTCATGTCCATCAGACAGGAAAATCTGGTTTTGACTGCAGACTGAGAACATTTTAAATGGAAACCTCTGATGGAAATATATATGGAATGCAAAGAAGTGTTTATACGGTCAATTTTCTATCTAGATGAACCTTCTTATTTCTTTCTGTCAGTTTTACTGGGACTTTGTATTCATTTCCTTGCAGTTTTTCCCTTGTATTTTTTTCTGGCTGTAAATTTTTTCATGGTTTCTTGTTTTTACAGAGATACTCTGTGTCTTACTGTTTGAGAAACAGCACCTCTTTAATGACTTAATATAGGGGTTATAATCCAAAAGGCAAAAGTATGTAACTTTCATTGTAGTGTTAAATTTCTAATTCTTCCTTTAGTCAGTGTTACTGTATGGGTCTTTCCTCATAGAAAGAGTGTTTTAGGACAACATCTAAACATTAAATTTAGTCTTTAAGATATTTTCAGATATTTTAGCTGCATTCCTCCAGGACGGGTAGTATCCTTTTTGGGTGTAGGAAGCTTATTGCAATGGAATTTAAAACGTAAACTTGAGTATGCTTTAATAAAAAAATCAATGCTCTTGCTTTTTCCCTGTGATAACTTTTTGTTGTTGCTTATTCACAAGTGGCCTTGAACTGCCTTGAATTTACATGATGGTAAGGATAGGTGTGTTGGCTCTAACGAGGAAAGAGCTGACATAAAGTACCTGAATGTTTTGTGATTACTTGTTCAGGTATCAGTGGAATCACAGTGGATACACAGCTAGCTGGCAGTGCAGCTTATGTATTGCCACATTTTTTCCCACTTAGATGTCTGTACCAAGATGTGCCATAGTGGCTTTGGCTGGTACTCCATTCTTAGCAGATGGCAGGACATAGCTGTGCATAATTGGCTTGGTTACCTTGATAACAGTGTATATTTTTTCAGAAAAAATTATTGGAGGTTGTAGAGGATTTTTAAAAATGTTGTCCGGCAGCTGCAGATTTCAGAATGGAATAGGCTGAGAATTTCTTGACAAAGCTTTTTTTATGAAGACTGAAGGTATTGACAGGAAATGGCTTGGTGAATTTGAGTTTCAAGTATTCTTAAATATATTTATTTAGTTCAGAAGGAGCTTCTTCACTGCCAAGAAATGAAAGAAGGAAAACTTCTGGGTGCAGAGCAGGTGAGGTGGTAGTATGCCCATCTCCATTTACACAGTTGGTTATTTTTTGTTCTTCCAGTACAAATCTACTTAAATGTTGGCCATAAACCTTGGCTGCATTTTAATATTGGCTGTGTACTTGTGATCTTTCTCTACTGATGCTTAAAAAGGGCATTGACTCTTCCTTTTATTTGATTTCTGTCTGGAGCTATAAAATTAATCTCCCAGTGTCATGCTGCAATGGGCTGTGTCAGTGGAAGAGAGATAAGTTTCATTTTTTTTACTTTAAAACTTCTTCCAAAGTTACAAAGACTTGAGCACATTTACTTTCTCTTTTCAATTTTAACAAAGCTCTTGTCTTTTTTTCTGTACTTCTATTTTATCCATGTCATTTTGATTCTTTTGTTTTATGCTTCACATTTTTTCCAGACTCCTTTTTTTCCCCTTCAAGCCTAGTTTATAGTCTTTGACAGGATTCTTTCTATGCTATCTGCCAAAACATCTGTTCCTTTTCTGAATAAAAAGCTTGCTTCTCCAGAAAGTGTCACTCGGGTCCACACCAAGTATAAACTTTCATTCCTCTGTGACTTTGCCAGTGATGGACTAGCACTGGGAAGCTTTGCATTCTTTGCATGTCTTGTTTCATATTTTCATTACACCAAATTCAGTAGTGTAGTGGGGCAAAAAAAAAAAAAAAAAGTATTTAAAACTACACATTTCCTTTCAAAATATGCTGGTACTTATGTGTACTTTCTATTTTTAGTCTTGCAATTACTTCCTGAATTTCTAATTGAAGTGGATACTTATTACCTTCAAATGGATTCTACTTTAAACAAATTCTTTTCCTGCTCTTTTCTATATGTGTCTTGTCATACCGACATTTGAATTACTGCTCTCACTGAAAATCCTACGCAACTGAACCTGATTCTTCTTGGATTCATTTTGGCCATTCTACAGTTTTGCAGTCAAAACTTCTGGAAAAATTTTGGGTTGCTGTGAGAAAATTATGCAATTTCAGTAGTTTGAAAATTCTGATCCAGTTGACAGACTTGCTTCTATCATAAAGTTTTTAGACATCTTTAGAAAACTTGTGGCCAGTGTGAAAAGTTCAGTATTTCAAAAGAATATTATTTTTATATTGTGTTCCCAAAGATATAAAGATTCATGTAAGATTCACAATTAAGATTCACAATATTTTTAACTAATTTTTTAAACATTATATAAATGGTCAGTACTAGCATTGAGTAATTTAAATATTTTTCTCCAGTATTGATAAAATATTTTTTGTTGTCTATGTTGCGAAGCAAAGGATAAAAATGTTTTTTATGTGTATTTGTCTGTGTCATAATTTGCTGTTAATTTGTTACTGATATCATTGACTTTGGACTATAATATTACTAAGAAGAAGAAGAAGAAGAATACTAAGTTTGTGGTGAATAATTTTAAGCTCCTGCAAACTTTTGAGCTTTTGTGTAGTAAATAAAATAAGACCACAAAGGATAGAAACTTCTCTCTGGACTGCATCTGACTCAGTAATTCAGGCCCCTGAAGTTTTAATTAATTTTCACAGAAATGAATAAGTACTATTTTGCTGATTTTTTTTTCTTTGCCGGAAATTTCTTCATTCTTTAGAGGAAAAATGTGTATTCCCATTGTAATATTTAGGGGTTTGCAGTGTCACTCTGGTAAGGGGATGGGGAAACATATTCTGTTTCATTGTTCCCTGTCTCTGCCAGACACAAAGAGAGTTTCTCCAGGTGGCAGAGATTTGATAAATGCTGGGAAGCTGTGCAAAGAGAATTGCTAAGGAAATTGAATTCAACCCTTCTCCATGGCTGGATCCCCCCTAGAGCAGGTGGCCTGGCACACTGGCCACAAGTTCCTGTTGACTGCCTCCATCCAATACCTCAGTGCCCTCGTGCTGGGGATTTGTTTGTGGAAGCTGGCAAGCTGCCTTCCCAGAGGAGCTGCAGATACAGAAAGAGGGCTGGGAATGGTTCAAAAGTCCTGAGTCTTTTCATAGCTCTTGTGTTCTGCTGGTTCTTTGAAATGCTTAAGGAATTTGGTGTGTGATTTGTTAAATGGAAGTTTGTAAATTCTTAGTCGAAGAAATATTTTCAACACAACATACTTTCTCAGCTTTCTGTGAGGACTTGCATGTGGCTATTGCCAAGATCCTAGGGCAGAGGGAGTTGTTTAAATTTTTGGCTGAAAATATTTATTTTAAAAAATTAAAAATATTTTTTGTTACCTGTTTAGGCCTGTCTTAGTACAATCAAGACAGCAGAAAATGGGAAGTGTTCTCACTGCTGAGAAATACCCATTACGCATTCAATAAGTTACTATTGACTGGGCTATTCAGTAACTGTGTGGAACACATTAGAACTTCTGTTTATGACAGCGCAGCTCAGGAGTAGCTCCAGTAAAGTGTAGTTAATGATTCTATTTTTATACGAGAATACCAGCATTCTCTTTTCATCCCTTGAGGTGCAACCCAAGCGGCTGGTAGCCCATCAAACTGAAGGTATCGTTAATGTGCTCCTCCTTGAAGCCTGAACTCAGTTTACATGGGAAATTACTCCCTCCAGTGAGCAACTACAGTGATTCATATTTACTTTGGAAGAGCTACATTTTTCAATGGATAAAAATGAAGAGAATAGGGCTCTGACACTACAAAAAATTCAGGGCAGACCTCTGTGCAAGCTGTTTCCTGAATCAGTAAGCACAGAGCTGCACAGTGCCCCAGTTAAGGTCTACTAATATGTGGATTTAATTAGCTGCTGCAAAACTTGGTGTGCACACAGTTTGTCTGCTTTGAAGAACCCTGCTAGTATTTCTGTCTGAGATATTAATCAATACAATCTCAGGGCAGTAGACACTGCATTCCAGTTTGCAATGGCAATGCACTCTAAGTATTACAGAAAAGTAAATGTAACGCAGTACAGAAATCTTCAACAGTCGAGTTTAAAACAGAAATGTGGTTCTAATCTTAGTTACAAATATGACCCTAAATCCTGTAAAAAACCAATATGTATTGACAAACACATGTAAGAAGTATGAAATTGTGTGACAAACTGTAACAGTGTTAGGCACTGCTATTTACAGGAAAATTATTATCAGTTTAATGTGATTTTAGTCATGCAGAAAATGTGCAGGTAGGAGCTTATGTTCTTCTGGTTAAAATCTTTGCATTAAGAGCTGAGTGCATGATAGACCATACTGCCTTAATGGTTCTTCTCTCTCAGTTAGCAAATGTTAGTCTGAAATATAATTGAACATAGATTTGAAAATAATGAGGGAAAAAGTTTAGATTTGGAGATGCAGAATTTAATGTAATCGTACTCAGAAGAATGATTCAAAGAAAATATTCTCCACGTTGTAACTTGAAGTTTAAGGAGGGGAAAAGCTTTTGTTCCTCCTTTTTTCTGTATGATCCTTTTTTAGAATGAAAATCAACACAAAGTGAATCTCAGCTGGTTTGGAATTATATTACCATCTGGGGGAAGATTTTGAAACAAGCCAAAACTAACAGATTTTCACCAACCCCTTAAGAATTCTAATTGCCAGGAATTGGGCATTTTTTAGGAGCAAATTGACAGAGCAGTAGTATGAGTCTGCAAGATTTGTCTTGGCTGCAAGGTCTTCTTGGCTGGAGAAAAATTTTTTTTTGATTCATGTAGAATCACCTAGAGCTCAGCAGATATTTTTTTATGTTTCTAGTTAGACAGTTTCTTCTACTTCAGCTGGAAACTATGGCCAAAGCTGCAATTAACATTGTCAAATCTGAGTGTATTCTTGATGATGTTGTTGGTTAAAGCAGTGTTGAACAGAGAGGGTCAAGCTGCATGCCTTGGGGGCTCTCCAGTGTACTTCAGAGTCCCTCAGTAAAGATTAGCAATTAAATTACTAGTTTGAGTCCAGCAAAGGTCAAGAGTGATTAACAGTCTTTGTTCCATTGGTTAGTGGGAAACAGATGTAAAATGAAGTGATGATCAAAATCCAATTCCTGGTAGATATTTTACATCATAGACACCAAACTCCTAATGATCCCTTGTTAGCAATCTGATTAGAATGGACAGTAATTGAACAGGCACAGACAACTGTCATGCAGCTTCTACTGCCATTCCCCATAACCAAAATTACTGCCATTTTCAGTCTCAAGGACAAACTGAAAGTTTCAGTCTCTTTGTCAGAGATTTTTGTATTCACTTTGGAAATCGTTCACCCTGAGTAACATCAAATAATATTTTGAACCTAATATAAAGCTGAAAATTATGTGAAGGGCTCTGAATACAGAATAACCTGGAAGAATAACTCTGGAAGGTTTGATTTGATAATTTTAAATATATATGATTTATCCTCAGCTGGATTAATCTGACATGGATCTGCTGAAAAATTGGTTAAGTAGTAGTCAGTGAACCTGGAAAAAGATCTGTTTCCGCGTTACTCAAGATACACAGTCCTATTTAAGGTGCATAAGTAGTTTTAGAAAAAGTATAGCAAAATTATGTGTGTTCTACATACAAGGCCTGCCCTTCTTTTTCTTGCCATCAGCCATTTCAGGATTAGGTGAGAGGTTAGGGGTTTGAAATGAGTAAGGGTTTGGGGCTGGACTTCAGGTTTTGCCTGGGGTTTCTACCATGATATAGCAAAACTTCAAATTCCAAAACTTTTTATTTTCATACTCCTGTAACTCATGAGTGATAGAATACCTTTCGTAAATATGATACCTTTTAGACCAAATCTGTGTACATGCTATTTTCCATGGAAAAGCTGTTCTGAAATTACCAGGAAATCTATTCTGTTAGTTGATCTAGGAATATTGCTGGATTACACTAAATGAAAAGTCTTCTATATTATAGCAATAAAATCCATAAGATAAATGGTCAAAAATTTCAATGGATGAATAAAAGGCTTAAAGCATCTTGTAACAAGTACCAGCTGGACTTTTCTTACTGTTCTACGGTGTCTTGTCTTAATTATCTGTAGACAAAACTAAGAAAGAAAGCACTCTAAGTAGCTAATAACTTGAATAAGGTAAGATTCTTCTGGTTTTGTCTAAGTTTATAAAAATTATATAGTCAGATTTTTATTTAGTAAATGTGAAACAATGGGAAAAGGTAGCTTATGTACTACCCAGAGCTGGCATTGACTGACTGATGAAAGATAAAGGAGGACCAGAGAGATTCACATTTTGAAAGACATTTATAATGCCTACCAATTTGAGAACCTAATTTTATTTCTTTTTTTTGGTTGTTTTACAATGACATTGCAACACAGTATTCATACTAGACATGAGTATGATTATTTTCACTATCATTCTTTGGCAGCAGAACAAATCAAACATTTCTTATTAACAAGGGCAGTTTTTCCTGCTCCTGCAGAAAACTGGGACCACCTAATGGTCTGCAACTGGTTTTCAGGCTTCTTGTTGACACAACTCACTTCTAAACTGACTTTATTTCCTTGAGCTTGAATCCTTTTTAAAACAGCTGATAAAATTATATATAAGCAATTATTAGAATTGGCCTTTTTATTGGTACATACAGGATATGACATGGAAAAGAGAAGTCCAGAGATTTGTAATAACTCTTAGCTCTGCAATTGAGTTAGGACATCACTAGTATTTCTTCTTTTAGCTTTGCCTGTGTCAAATCTGTTTCAGTGATAAATCTTTCTAGGTCAGTGACTATATGTGTTTAACTTCTAGTACACCTTAACCCTGGCCAGGGAGGTCTGTGAGCATTATAGTAATAATAATAATATATAAAAACAAATATAGGTTATGAAAGGATGTCTAGTCTGAAAATAAATTTAAGAGAAACACAAGCTGGTCTGTTATTTACTCCCTGAAAAATAGAACTGTTAAGCATTTATATTTACATTAAACCCTTTTATGAGTTCATTGAATGTTATTTAACAAGTATATTATAGTGAAGACTTGTTACCTTCTGCCTTAGAATGAGGACATTATTGCTTTTCACTTTCATCTTTTGTATCAGCATTTGGCAAGCAACAAATGAAATTTGCTTCCTAATGTTAAATTGTTTTGTGCTGCTGCTCAGCCACAAAGATATAGAAGGATAAGACAATGGAAAAAAGTTATTTGATTTTTGGGCAGACAGATGAATGCAACAGTGATCTTGACCTGTCCTTGATGAAATGTTTATTCTATGGAAGGCAAACCACTTAATTCCTGTTTGAATTACTCCACTGAAACCTTGTTCATGCAGGAGGCTGCATGAGTAGAAATGCAGATATAATTGGCTCCAATATTTCAGTGTGGTCAAGCTGATGATGTTTAGAACTGTCTGAGGTCAAAGCAGAGTGGACTCCATGTATCAGTCAAAAAAGATGAAGACTCTCTCAAACTTGGTGTGAAAAGTTTATGTTTGTCTACCCATTTTTTTTGGTGCCACTTCATTGCCTAACTTGAATAGCTTTTTGACAAATAATGCCTGATTGTTCCTGAAACCTGAATTTTTTATGCTCTATGAATATGAAAACAGGATCTTGAGTTAGTAATGAAGCCCAAACTTGTAAGGATTCCAGCTTAATTTTCCAGACTCCAGTCTTCAAATTTAGAAAAAGCCACATGTCTACCAAGATTTGCAGATCTCACTTTAGTCTAAGCCTGTTTTGATAGACCAATTGAATTTTTTTACATGCCTGAGAAGTTCTTGGGATACAAGGTCAGAGTAATAAATATTATGTTTTTATTCTTTATGTAGGATAAGTTATGTAATTCCATCACTACTTTATTACTCTGCAGTCATTTTGTTACTATGTAATTTAAAATATTTTCGCCATAAACATTTGGAGAAACCCCATAGGTGTGTGGCACTATATCATAATCTGCCTGTAAGACTATAGTTCTTCTAGTCACCCTCTCTAGAAATGCAGTGATAGATCAAGACACTGGAACTAGTTTTGAGGTGACTTGGTAAACTGAGAATGCATTGTATTTGCATTAGAATAACCAGTGCTGCAGGATTTCTCTTTATGAGCTGAGTTAATACTTCTTGCAATTGGAAATGTCTGGACCTTTTATGAAGGCTGAAGGCTGGGAAACTCTCTGAAGGGTCTATGAAACTGGTACTCAAGTCTTGTTTAAAAAAAAAAAAGTGTTTCTGTTGTCTGAAGGTGTTCAGCAAAAGTCAGCAGGCATGAAATAATCCCAAAGATGTCAGTTTACTGGATCTTGAACTAACTTGTATTTAACTTGCTTCAGTATGTCTTAATAAGAATTTAAATGGATGCATCAGAACTGCTCAGGAGAAGACTCATGGCCCTCATAGACAAGTTCACAGTGCTGCTCATCCTAGAAGCTGGCATGCTGGAGTAATATTCACATATCCTCTTCCTAAGTTTTTTGTTGCAGTGTGAAAAACTTAGCAATGAATCACCTCCTTCAACTTATGTGTCAATGCCCAAAGGACTCTTAACTCATCTCAATTTAAATTAATGACCTTAGTGATAGTATTAGCAATTGGACCATGGCTCTCATGAGCCAGCTATTTGCATATGGAATTTGATTAATCCTGCTGGCTATCAATTTTCACTTTTAATTAGGTGTGATACTATTGCAGGAGAAAATACAAGACTACTATCAGGCAGCGACAATGTTGATTTTCTATTGAGTATTCTATTCTGTTTTGTTTGGCTGTGGTAAGTTCCCTGACAATGTCTGTTTAGATCAGCTCATAAAGGTACCAAGACCTTAAAACAGGTCTGTGATATTCAGCTCAGTGATATAGAGCACGAAGAAGCACCATACAGATTGAATATTAGTAGCTTATAGGATGTTGAGAAATTGGTTTATGGTATCCCCTTCCAGTACTCAGTAGCTCTGTTCCTCTTTATGGCCTAATAACTGTCTTGTAATGCATGTCCAGAGCCACATAAAGACCAGTGCTGTGGGCAAGTGTGGCTAAGACTTTTACTGAGGCCACTTGGCTTCCCTGCATTCTGACTGAGCATTTGTACACTGAGAGTCCTGCTCAGATTTGGATCAAGACTAAATTTTACTTGGATCTCATACGTGTGTAACATGCGGTGTCTCCTGATGTCCAGCAGGCCATTCCATATTTCTTTGACATCTTTGCACTTTGGGAACATTGCAACATGTTTGTGTATGTCATAGCCAGGAAAACAATGTTCAGCATTTGGCTTGCCTATCAGAGTTGGTGCCCACATGCTGCTTACCACTGAGCATTCCCCTGTAAGAATTAGCAGACCTTGACAAAACCATCAAGAAAATCTCAATAAAAATTAATTGAATACACTTGTAATAGAATAGCTGCTTAATGTTTCCCTTCCTTACCAGAACAACTTTAAAGAAATACACCCCTTTTCTCAGGAATTAATTTTTATAGAGGTTGATATCCATTGGCCAAAAAAAGAGTGATCAATGCCTGTTAAACAAACACAGAAAGTCAATGTATTGCTGTATCTGGTTCAAATTCAAAGTGAAGAAAACCTTCTTCTATGAGATCAAAAAAGTCTCCTGAGAAGTTAGTATCTGTATCCAACAATGTCATAAAGCGAAGATGAAGGCATAAAAGTTAGCAGGGATATGCCAAACTGTGAACATTGGAAGAGCTTCCTCTATGTTTTAAAAATTCCTTTCCTGAAGTATTCATCTGTTTGTAATAAATGAATAACTCATGCTGAAGAACAGGGGATTTTAATGAAAGGAATTTATATTTTTGCAATGGAAATTCTTGTACTTGTGGGAGCCCTCTTTTTTTTGTTTCCCCACCCAGCATTTCATATAGATATAAAATTTCTTTGTGTGGCAATGTGCACTCTGCCAAGATCAGTGGGAGTTAAATCTCCTCAAAAAATATCTTTGTTCAAATTCAGATTTCTAGGATGCACCCATGAATATCTATGTGGAAAGTAACTTAGCTGTATCAACATTCTAATGCTTTTCTCTGGAAAAAAAATGGCATCAGATAGGAGCAATGAATTATTTGTGTGGATTTAATTTTATTTACAATTTGCATTGACAATGGATGATTGGAGACATCATGTAGAAAAAGGGTAATATTAATAGAGTAGGTTAATGCACAGTGGCCTTGTCCATTACAGACTACCAGAATATGTCAAGCTGTAGTATTTTTCACTTTCCTCAGAAGATATGGCTACTCGTATGATAATGAATATTTGAATATTTTCTTCAGTGTGTGCACAAAAAGCAAACTTTAGTGCAAATTTTGATTAAAATGTTGCTCTGTGGCCTTTCATATAAAATCTAATTTTATTTAATATTACTTTCTACATGTATGCCGAAAATGGCAAGCTAATATTAATAAAAGAAGGCTTACAGGAATGTGGAACAAGAACAATAGATCCTTGTCAAAATTTATTTACCTAGCTAGACTTTCATTTCAAAGTTAGCAGCACTCTGTGATACTGGCATAATACACAGGTCTTAAAACTCTGTTAGACATTTTTAACCCACTTTAATTTATTCCATGGTAGTTTAATCCCCTGCTGAATGCGGATGGGGTGAATTTTCAAAAGTCATAATCCACTGAAGTAAAAAATCTGTAATGACAACATAGACAGCAGGCTTCAAGAGTTTAGTTTAAATTATTTCCAAAACTGTAAAACTTAGGGTAAGAGTTAATAGGATATTTCATACAGTTATATTTCAATCCTTTTCCAAACCTTTACATATTCACTTGCATCTCTGCCACCAGAAATACTTGGGCTCGATTTCTGTTCTTTTAAGGCAAAAAACAGAAAGATGTAAAATTCTAATGTGAAAATTTTCACTGGATATTGTAACTCATTTGGTCCTTCACAGACTTTTATATCTAATAGCATAATATTTTCTAAACTGAAAGAGAAATGGCATTTTACAAACTGAACACCTTCCATTCTGTCTTAACTGGGCATGAAAATGAAGTTACAATACATAATTCCACTCTATCTTCATCCTTCTGCTCCTCTAGTTCCAGCTACCAAACTTCTGCCTGAACCCCACAGGAAAAATGCTGCCTCCTTGCTAGGTTTTGTTGTGTCATGCTGGACCAGACTTTGGATGGCATCAGATAAAGTTGGAAGGTGACTTGTTCAAAACTACAGAATAAGAATGTTCTGAGAGTGTGAAGCAGAGATGAGACCTTAGGGTGTTTCACATGGTAGAAGATTCATTCAGCAACAGACAAACACTTATAAACAATATTTATTGAAAATGATAAAGTCATAGCCACACTCCCAACTTAAGCAGTCTTTGATCTGCAAAGACTTGAAAATGAAATAGATTTTCTGGCATAAATAGTATATTCTTCCCTCATTTTGCATACCTTGATAAAATCAACATTTAACCATTGTTGAATGCACGGTGCAGGACCAGGTGGATTTTCATTTTGATTAGCTAATTCTTTCAAACACTTAAATGAAATAGACAATGGCAACAATTACCTTTTCATTTTTCCCCCCCTCTAAAAGCTACATGTCTGGAGTGAAAACAATGAGTTTTCTCCTCTGAAAAACAACAGAGATAGAAGTATCTATCTTTACTCCTGCTTTCCAGGAAAGGGATGGAACAAACTGTAGGGCTGCTTTTCATCACTTCCTCTTGAGATTCTGTGATTTTGGTATGTGGTTCAAAGGTCCCAGTCTTACCCAGGTGGATAGAGGAACCTGGATGCTTAATTTTGAGTCTGATTTCCACCCTGAAAGTTTGTAAAAGAATTAAAGAAAATCCTTCTATATGTCTGATTGTCACAGAGGAGAAGACAGCACTGGCAGAATGAAGAAGAGAAAAGGAGGAAGAGAAAAATATCCATTAGGGCTACTAGAAGAAATGTCTCTGTAATTATAATCTAAGTCTGATTGATTTAAAGTACCTATCTGTCTTAGATGACTAAACACTTTTTAAAAGCTTGCTTACTGAACAATTCTTTTAGTCACTAGTGAACAAGACAGGATCAAGAAGACTAATCTTTCACATTCTAAGTACATTAATTTCACAACTATAAGGCGCACCGGATTATAAGGCGCACTTCTGGGTTGTTGGCAAATTTCCGAACTTGTCCATAAATAAGGTGCACCAGACTATAAGGCACCCTTTTTTTTTTGCAGTGAGGAGCCGCATGCAACAAAGTAACTACAGTAATTTCACACTGATAAGCCGCACCTATTTCACTGAAGAA
>VRYO01002734.1:26273433-26347734 GCA_009812075.1 Sialia sialis
GCTCCTGCAGCTCGTGGCTCGGCTTGCGGCTTGCACGTCCGGGTTGGCAAATTTCCAAACTTTGTCCATGTATAAGGCTCACTGGATTATAAGGTGCACTTCCGTGTTTCCATCAAAATTTTAGTCAAAAGTGTGCACCTTATAGCCGTGAAATTACCATACTTGTTAAAACCTTTCACGTTATTAAAATCAAACTCAAAATGTAACAGAATAGTACAAATCTACACTGTTTCTTATGGGGTACATCCAGATGGGGAATTTCCTATATTTAAAGGGAGGAGCAATACTAGCAAGTGAGCATGTCTCATGAGTACCGCATCACTTCATTAGTTTCAGCATGCTTACAGATGTTTGGGGAGAAGTGCACTTCAGCACGACTAGAGAATTTCAGAAGGCATTTATACAGAGCATTCATTGCCCTGATCCCAGCCTACAGCCTTTGGGTTCTTTCCATAGAATTGTCTCCAGAGCAAGTTATGTGCCATAGGTCAGATTATTCTTGGCTTCTGTTTGGTGACTAGCTGAAGAGCATTTACTCAATTTGGAAAGCTTATCAATAATTCATGGAGGTAGAAGACACAATCCATTCTGTTTCTCTCTTGATCATGGAATAGACCTAGAATTCCAGGTGAATGAATAGATCAGTGAATCCCATCCAAGATCATGGACTGGACTGGCAAAGAATATGATACAATTTAGGACCTAACAGCTGGCAGGCCACCAGTGTTCTTCATCAGTCTGTTACCATTCACAGGGCTTGTTGCAGTGTCACAGCTTAGCCCACAGTCCAGGAATGCAAGGGAAAGGAAATGAAACTCTAATTCTGAAGGATTTTTACTGGGACCAAACACTTAAGATGTTTTAACATCTGGGCATTTCCTGAAAATTAGTTGAGACTAGACTTATTTATTACATGCAACTTACACTGTGTAGAAAGCACTGAAAAATTGTAGATTTTACTAGCTTTTTTCTTTTGCAGAGCAGCCATTCCAATATCTTAATATTTTATAATAACAACTGTTAAGAATGATAATGCACCTAACAAAGCTATGCCGCTACTGTTTTATTAGTACCTTCATCTTTCTGTGGGTACGAATTTTCTGATTAGTCTTTGATTCTTAGTCAGATCTCAAAGAGATACCAACTGATACAGGCACTGTAATTTCAATGATGTTAAATTTCCCTGAATTTATATCAGCTGCTGTCGGCTGAATTTATATCAGCTTCTTGTCTTGCATAACTGCTGTTGTGTGAATGATGAAAAAGCTCAGGTAGCTACATTTTTGTTTTAACAAGGGCCATTTGAAGAAAGAATGATAACTCGTAGATTAAAACCAGAAAAATACAGAATTTAAAGCTGAGCTGAGCATGCTTAATAGAAGTATTCTGAATTTTGTGACTCCTAAGGATTTTCTATACAAAAATTGCAGCAAGTGTATGTTAAATTTGATTTCTTAACCTAAAGAGAGTAAAAAAAATGTTGCATTTCTTCTGTTTTATGTGTGATAGCAAAATATCATTTTTTATGCTTAAAATAAATGATCCAAAGTGATTACTTTAGAGAATATTATTGAAAACTTCAGATGCTTCTTTTTCTATGGTCAATAATCTATTCAGTACGGTTTTATGGCTAAACCCAAATAAAATATTATGAATTAATAGAAGCAAAATGGAATAAATAATGGAAGGCCATATTTGCCATCACAAAGGACTAGGGTTCTGCCACATCCTGAACACCGTGTACCATTTTGGTTTCCTCATTTTAAAGACAGAACAGGGAAAGGAGAAGGACAAAAAGAAAATTAAAAGGTATAGGTATAGAATAATTTATGTATGAGGATTATTTGCACAATTCAGAAGGCTGATAGGGCTGCAGAAGAGATCAGTATCGGTTTACTATTATGAATGGATATATTTGAGGCATGTACTAGTGAGCTAGGAGCCTTCCTCATGCAACTAGGAATCGTCAAATTTTTCACACAATGGTATTTGTAGGAAAAAAAAGCATAACAGCAGAGAAAAGTAAGGAGGAACATAGGAAATTTGGAGAGAGACAGAATTTTCCATATGAAGTCTTCTCCAAAGGTGTCAGGAACCAGGTTCAAAACAAACCACAGGAGGACACAGAGCTGTGGAACTCATTGCTGCATATCTTATGATTGTTTAAAGTTTAAAAAGGGTCAAAGTGAACAAATGCACAGAGGATCAGTGTATTTAGAGTTACTGAAACAGAAAACTCATTTGGTCCTTCAATTCACAGACTTCTCTAAGTGACAGGGTAATATCTTAAAACTGAAAGAGAAATGATGAAACAGAAAGCATATACAGAAACAATATCTAGCAGAGGAAACTAGAGTTGTTGGATAGCTGCGAAGAAATTAGGGATCTAGAATATGCTTGCCATGTTCTTGCCCTTCTCCAGGCATCTCTTACAGTTACTATTGGAGACAAGATGATTTTTCTAAATGAGTCTTTGTTTTGATCCTGCATAGACACTTTTGAAATCTCATTTGATATGGTAAATCATGAGTTACTGTTCTGTTTGTCAAACTCATATGAGTTTGCAGATCTTTTGCATGACAAACATGCATCCTTATTCTTTTCATGTTAAGCAGCAAAAAGGTTTGTAAATTAAAACTAGAGAGGCCTGTTTCTGTGAAATATCCGTGAATGTGTTTTTCTTTGTCCTTTCTTTCCAGAGTGTCCATTTAAGAGGTACAAGTCCTTCAGTGTACTTTACTCTCTCCCATTATAATAACAGCTCCACCAATTTCCATTCTCAGTGTCTTTATTACCAAATACCTGTGGAATATTGATATTTAGTTTTCTGGAAATTATAATTATTCACTGAATAAAATATTTCCATGCCATTTGTAACTTTGCACAATGTGTAGGAAACTGCAGGAATAAAAAATGGATCTAAATGGAAGAGTAATCTTAGTTTTGTTTTCCCTCAACCCAATGCATAAACAGGATGAATATAAGGACACTGGATTCAGTGCCAATTTCTGTGTGCTGCCCTGTCTTGATAATGGTCCAGCTTATTGTAATGTCCATCAATGCTCTCCTACCTATGTTGTACCTGAGATATCTTACTGAGGAAAGAAAATTCTGAATTCTGTTCAGAGCATTTGCAAACAAAATGCTGCCAAATTCTTACAGTGCTATACCAATAAAAACAGTCTTGGTTTTTGATTAGTTATTTACCTGAAGAGGGAGATTTTTCCACCTTGAGTATTAGATTGTTTGTTTGCATTTTCATTTGTTCTCAAGTAGTCATATATTCAGAGGAATAAATACATAATTTCTAAGCCAATACTGTAATTATAGTTAATGAACTGTAGTAGAGCTAGAATAGAAGGAAAAAAAGTTAGAAATCAAGATGCATTCTTTACCTTTTTGAATTGCCATTTTTTAAAAACTCAAATCAATAAGTCTTAAATTAAAGTTAATATACCTATGGTTGATTTTGCATAGAGAAGAGGACTTAAATCACCACTTCAGGCCTTCATGGTTTCATGAAATTCCTTTTTAACTTCATTTTCTCTGCTCCAAATGTTAAGGTTTGATTTGGCAAAGCATTCAGGGCTCAGTATCTTGAAAGAGAACTCCTAAATTTCTGAGATAAATAAACCGCCTATCCTTTAGGAAGTCCTAAAAGAACAGCATATATTAATTAAAGTATGCTTAGTGAAGCTAAAAATTAAAAAAAATCATCACCCTCAAAATATAGGATACAAAATAAGTGAAGTATTCTATTTCAATAGATTGAAAAAAATAATTACAGATCAATTCCTGTGTCTTTTAAATGATGCTTTTGGATATTGTGCCAAATGAAACCACTGTCTTTTCTTCTTCAACGAAGTAGAAAAAATGGAATAAAATTTTGTCAGTATTTGTTGGAAAAGAATTGCCATGCAGTAGTAAAAGCCCCTGGTACCTTTTCAATATCAGTAGCCTTTACTAGGGAGTGGAAATTCATACTTTCCGGTAAAATTTCAAGACCAAAATCAAATGTCAATCTGCCATGCTTAATAAGTGCTTTTCCAGTGACACTTGTGGCACTAGAAAAGCACTTCTAAATATTTTTGTTCCTTTCTACTTTTCAATACAAACATTTCTGCCATCATCACCATTTAGAACCACTTCTGGCTATGCAGTTGTGGAGGAAATCCCCCTACTCAGCCCTTTTGCAACACTGATTTATTGCACGGCAGTGGTGTTTTGGGTAAAGACTGGTGAGCAGCTAAGCACCTCACAGTTCTTTGCTTACTTCCTCCCTTTCCCCAGTGGGACAGGGGAGAGGAATGGAAGAATAAAAAGAAGAAAACTTGGGACATGAGACAAAGAAAATTTAATTGGCTGAAGGATAAATGGAAGAAGAAGAAAGAAAGCAAACCAAGTGATGCAACACTCAACTCACAACCAACTCGAGTGGGTAGAATGATGATCAAGCAGTTCCTCAACAAACGATGGCTACCTCATTTAAACCCTCCACTCTTTAAATTGCTAAACATGTTACTCCCTATTGGGGAATATCTCTGGTGAATTCAGGTTCTCGGCTCAGTTGTGTCCATTCTCAATCCATTATGCACCTCCTCAGTCTATTCACCTGAGGGTTTGAGAGAGAAACAGGCCTTGGTGCTGTACACTGTTCAGCCAGAGCTAGAACATTAATGTGTTGCCAGCATTTGGGTCAAAAGTCTAAAGCACAGCACCAAATGAGCTACTGTGAAGAAAATGGACTCCATCCTAGACAGAGCCATTGAAATTGAGCCAAATGTTTCAATGTTACATCTAGGAGTGACACTTAGCTATAGGAAAGAAGGCAATACTGGTTGTAGTGAACTAGTTGATTAAATAGAATATACAAGTTTCTGAATTATATGTAGATATCCTGAAGGAAGAGGACAAAAATACCACCATAGAATTTAGGCTGCTCTGTGTTTTCTTATTCACTTTGAATTGGCTCTTTCACAATCAGTTTCACAATACTAAGTGCAAAACCTCTTGCTTTTGCATGCTCTTTCTTGTATTATTGCAACCTTTTGAAAGAAGAGAGATTAAAGAAAACTGAATCAGTTCATGTGAAAGGACTGCTGCATTTGCAGAAATTGTATTGCACAGCAACTCTGTTATTGGGTGTGTGAGTCTCTGAGGATACTTTCTGTAGCTTACAGTAGTATATGAAAAAGCAGTTGGATGGAAAATGTTAGTGAAGCACAATGAATTCTAGAGCTTTTTTATTAACACTTTGTGGGCTGTTTTTTTAGTGCTCACACGGACTCTTGACTAGGAAGAGCAGGTTCAGGCCTTTACTCATGGATGCAACCAGCTGCCCACACTGAAAATAACAAACAGAGGTCTCAGGGCTAACTGCACAGCCAGAAATCTTTCAGATATTGAAAAATCAATGACAGTAACAATCAGTTGTATCTGTTAGATTGGGTGTGAAGCAGCATAGAATGCATGTAGCCTAAATAATCTACTTCCATGAAACATGTTGGCTTTCAAAAAACCATGTATTGGATCAGACATCAATTACTTCGGAAAATAACTCCTCCCTTTCCTGAGTCTTCAGTTTCACATATCCAAAAAAAGAAAGAGACTTTTTAAAAAGGTTTTTGTATTCTTACCTATTGTTACATGGAACTGGTAGTCTAATCCTATGAAATGTAAATCATTAGGTGAAGAAAGGAAAACAAAGGAAAAACAAACTATAAGCAAAGAAAATGAGAGTGGTAAGCAATCGGTATCCTACCTACAGATTGCTGATTTACTGGCTCTGCTTGCTAAATGCTTAGATTCATAGTAGGTTGACAGATTCATTCTAGACAGGAACATTTTTCCTTTTAGCCACATTTCTTTTCTTATTTTGCCCTCCTTCCCCATATGCCATAGAAAAAAATATATTCTGAGTCTCTTTCTCTCTCCCTGTGAAATGTTCATTGCTGCTTCATTAACCAGTGCACCATCAGTGCATTTTATTACAGCTTCTCTCCTGGCCTACTGTGTTATTGCTAAGATGCAGCTATGAACTGGCTATCAAAATGCTAGTCTGTGTTTTAATCCTTCTGTCCATTCAAAGGAGGGGGAAGTTGTGTCTTTGGAAAAATCCTGAATTAAATCCATATTTTACCTAGTATCCTTACTGGCCGCTCATGAAGTGGATTGGGGAAGTAGGGTGTAGGATGTGACAAATTTATTTACCTATTTATTTGCTACGAAAGGCTGGGGGCATATCTCCTGTCTGATCAGTGTATTAAGACAATTCAGACTGATTTCACGTATGTGCCTTCAAATGACCTTGAAAAACTATTGAAGTTAATGAAAGTGTGTTTCAATTTCATGATTGTTAAGAAATGAAAAGGCCATGCTGTGATAGATATCCTTTGTGACATATACCTCCAGTTGTACAAGTAGGGAGGGGACATGATTTAAATACTATCAGGTTTCCAATGGGTTTCCTGGGTATGGAATGCACTTAATTCATTTTTAAGTGAAGAGAAAGATATTACTGCAAATATGATAGAAGCACATAAATCAGTGCCAGAACACAGAGGAATAAAATGGGCATTTTTGGAATCCCATATGAAAAGGGAAATAAGAAACTTGATGGCTTCTTCAAAGCAGTGCAAATGTTAAAAAATTGGGTAGTGTGTGGGGTGCAAATTTTAGGGGGAATAGGCTACACATGTTGTCAGTTCCTTTCCATCCTCCCTGCACGAATTCCAGGCCTCCCAGGTATGCCCTGTCAGAGCTCTCTGCCAGTGCTGCATGTCAGACAGCTGTGAGCCTGCATCTGTTCTGTGTTTTCCACTCAATTAAAGCAAAGAGAAAAAATATAAGTAAGACAAATTGCTCTGACAATAAATTTTTGTGAAAAACTATGTGGTAAATATATGATTTTGCAGGAACTTGGTGCAAGATTTTCTGTTCTTTTAAAATATGATTTTGTGGGATTTTTTAATGACTACTTTTAAATTGGTGCCTCTATTGTTTTTTCTTAAATATATAAAAGGCTTTCTGTCTTACATAGATCACTATTTAATTTGGGGAGAAAATGGCGAAAAAGGAAGTGAAGCGAGGAAGGAGAAATGCTTGTCATAGATACTGACAAGGCAAATCAGTAGTTGGTCTGTAAGGCGTTATTAGAAAAGGCTGTGACTCCTCCTGAATTAACTGACGTGGATTACACTGTATGTACAGCTGTTGGCTCAAAACTCATTAAAATTTTCATTGTTCTGTTATTTATATTGTAGTTGTGACTGAAGGTCC
Source organism: Sialia sialis (assembly GCA_009812075.1). Taxonomy (NCBI): domain Eukaryota; kingdom Metazoa; phylum Chordata; class Aves; order Passeriformes; family Turdidae; genus Sialia; species Sialia sialis. The sequence goes on from VRYO01002734.1 coordinate 26,280,712, forward strand.
CAGTCAAGAACATAGACCAATGAGTATTCATAAAAGAAGTAGGGAAATTGTATTATTATTATTAGATTCATAATGACATGGACTCCAACCATGGTCAGGCTGGCACCACCAAGACAGCACCCCGACAGCAGACTCCAGGGGCAGCAAAACTAAATGGACGTGTCTCTGATGGCGGAAGATACAGCAACTTTGCAGAGTGAGCATTCAAGCAAGAACACTTCACTCTGAGATGCCACACACAAGCTGAAGGATGATTGTGTACCTCAGTTTTTGTAGTAATTCATTACACACTCATCACTTACAAAACTCATAGCAGACGAATAACATGAATGCCTGTGATTAAATCTGAAGGCCAATTAAAAAAAAATAGCAAAGCAGAATTGAGTAACAGCTATTTGGAAAGTGGAGGAAAACAGATATTTGTCTTTTGGTTTACTGAGTAGAGAAGCACAATTTAATTTCTCAAAAAATATTTCTATATGATTAGGAAATCTGGTCATTTTGGTCTCAGGTGGAAATGATGGGATTTGTATCTCATATCTCAATATGTTGTTTCTTCTTCCTTTCTTTTTCAGGTTACCTGTGCAAATTTAACAAACGGAGGAAAAACAGAACTTCTAAAATCAGGAAGCTCCAAATCCACACTAAAGCACATATGGACAGAAAGTAGCAAAGACTTGTCCATCAGCCGACTGCTGTCACAGACTTTTCGTGGAAAGGAAAATGATACAGATTTGGACCTGCGATACGATGCCCCAGAAACTTATTCTGAGCAAGATCTCTGGGACTGGCTGAGGAACTCCACAGATCTGCAAGAGCCTCGGCCCAGAGCAAAGAGACGGCCCATCGTCAAGACTGGGAAATTTAAGAAAATGTTTGGCTGGGGAGATTTTCATTCCAACATCAAGACTGTGAAGCTAAATCTGTTAATAACAGGGAAAATCGTTGACCATGGCAATGGGACGTTTAGTGTTTACTTCAGGCATAACTCTACTGGTCAAGGGAATGTATCTGTGAGCCTAGTGCCCCCTACAAAAATAGTGGAATTTGACTTGGCACAACAGACAGTGATTGATGCCAAAGATTCCAAGTCCTTTAACTGTCGAATCGAGTATGAAAAGGTTGACAAGGCTACCAAGAATACACTCTGCAACTATGACCCTTCAAAAACCTGTTATCAGGAGCAGACCCAGAGCCACGTGTCATGGCTCTGCTCCAAGCCCTTTAAAGTAATCTGTATTTACATTTCCTTTTATAGTACAGATTATAAACTAGTACAGAAGGTGTGTCCTGATTACAACTACCACAGTGACACACCCTACTTCCCTTCAGGGTGAGGACCAACTGGTGTCTGAGACTGAAGCCTGGGGAATAAAAGAGGTCGAATGACAGGGCTGTAACCTCAAGGAGGAAGGCCACATCTATTGCCTGGAATGTGTCTACCTGCTGCTGCTGATGTCAAATGGCTGCAAATATGCTAGTGGAAAACAATCTAATGTAATTTTTGCCCAGTCAGCTCCATGTATCAATCTGGGTGTAAATCACTATGGATTTGAAATAAAGCCATACATACATACACACACGGAGACACACACACACTTTTCAGTGCACATTATTGAGATTCCTGTTAAGAAAACTTTCATTGTCTGATATCTAAGGATTCAGCATAACCTGTCATCAAGCAAAATGGATTAATTAGACAGTACAAGGTTTCTAACACAGACTGTTACGGAAATCTCCTTGAATGTCCTTTGAGTACATGCCAATCAATAATCCTCACTCATGCATTCTACTGCTTGGAGTAGCTGTACTGGTAAATAATACTGTAGGAATAATATTTGTTAAAATGGGAAAAAAAGTGTGTTTAGAGTTCAGTATTCCGTATTATATGAACACAGCAACGTGTCATGACTTTTCCCAGCACATAGTAGGCACATTCAAGGTGGTGTTGGTGGCTCTTTTTCCATGGAGCAAGCCTGTTTCTAGTAAAGATGGGCAAACATTTGGAATTTACATGTGAGCAGACATTCTGGTTTAATGTTTCTCTGACTCTTTAAGGTCTGATTCTTTAAACTTGTTTGAGTTTAGGCCAGCTAAACTACTTATAAACTGGAATTGATCTCTAAGAAGGAAAATGCCTGGCGGAGAACATGTAAGTTATAAGTGGCTGTCTTATCTTTATTACAAAATATTGTAACAAATTCAATATCCTAGTCTTCATTTGTATGAATGGTTTGTATTGTACATAATTTAACCAGTGTTATTTGAGCTGCTTATTAATATTAACTTGTAATTGTCTCTCTGCTTGTTATTGGTTAAAACAATCAAGGAAATGAGGAATCCATTTTATCAATGTAACTGTAAACTCCATTAAAAGACAGAACTATGTACAAAGCATTTATTCAGCTAAAGTATTGTTGAAAGCTATACATATACAACATTACAGTCTGTCTGTATTTAGATATTTTATTTCCAGAGGAAAAAATGAACTGTACATAAAAATAAAAAATCTTAAAGTTGAGTTTCAATATGTACTGTGTAGATAGTAGTTTAAATAGTTCTGACAAGTGGGCAGTACTCCAAGTCTAATATGATTTTCAATATTGTCTCGTTGCATATGTACATATATAGACATCTATTTATGAAGTTGTGTGTGTGTATTTGTGTGTGTACAAGTACATGTGTGTGTGAGCGTGTGCAAATACATATATATGTTGAATACATAAAACTCTCTTGAGCCCTTTTCCTAGCAAGCAGATCTTACTACTGAAGGTCTTGCTAGTTTAAGCAGAAGCCCCCACTCCGATAAGAAATTACAGGTGCAGGGCTTTGTTTAAGATGAGTCATTATAATTTAGAAGTGGGAGAACATAGAGCCACTCTCTGTGTACAAAGGCCTGTCTTTGCCTTAATTCTAGCCTCCTGTGAGGTACTGATCTCTATGGAATGAAGAGATCCCTTTTTATGGTACTAGGGAATTTTCTTCTTGTAAGAAAAAGCTCATAGCTTTTATATATATATGTATTTTTTGTGGATAGTAGCATACTTTACCCTCAACATCCAGAAAACCAGCAACTGTAAGAAGTCCATGCCTAAGAGAAGGTTGCCCAAAGAAGAACTCAGTATTTCATATCATATCTTTCAGAATTATCATTCCTGGAAAATGTTTTCTTTCCCCTACTGCACTTTTCCCCATGATCTGTCTTCTTGGGTCACAGCTGCTAATACAAATATGGGTCAGCTTCCAACTATGTGCAGCATTATGAACAGCTTCTCCAAAATCCCAATAAACGCTCCACTATTGTTTCCAGAACTGAAAAGTTCAAGAAAACTACCAGTTGATGACCTCTCTTGCTGAAATGAGCAGAACCTAAATAAGAATGGAACAAAGCAAATGAATAACCTTATTGAAAATAAATGTTTTCCCACTGATGTACCATAGGAGAGGAGACTTTCATATTATTATTGCTTTGGCTACTTTGAATAGATATGCTTGTGGGAATTTCTTCATTATGTTTGACATTTCCCAGGACAAAATTGTGACCCCAGACCATGTGTAGATTTGGAGAAAAAAATTTTCCAAGCCATGCAGTTCATATTCTGATCTCATTCAGGAATATGCTGACATAGACACAATTTTGTTTCCTTTGATAGGGATTATGATTAAACTGGCAGTGTTTATCCCTTATGCTCTATGAAAAGTAATTGTTTTGAATATAAACCATAAACTAATTTGTGTTGTTGCCAACAGTTAGGTCTTGGACCTATTAAATCAATAAGAATTTTGGTATTGATTTCAATATAAATTTCCATTTAATAGTATGTAGAACTCGAGTGTTAAATATGATTAACAATCTAGCAATCTGTATTACAATTGAGCATTATATGGTTCATTTATATTCCTTGAAAATGGATGTGAAATACTATTGCTGGTACAGTTTCATTATTTTCTAGATTTTTTAAAACTTCCCATAATTATATGAAATATATACATTCTGTTCATATATAAATGTTTGTCCACTTTTCAGGTAACATCCATACAAAAAAGCAACTATTAACCATGCAATGGTTTTAATCCTATTAATTGTGGTTGTTGGTATTTTATCTGCCTCTTTCCCAGTCATTCATACTATTAATTAGTCTTAAGCCTTTGAAGAATTTGCTATTCTTCATAAGCATTATTGAGTTTGAACTTGAAAGAGTTCTTTTGGTGATTGAATTGTGAAACAGTGATCTAATATCAGAATAGATAATATATTACTTAGGTGCTAGTTCATTGAATTTCATTCAATCTATTTGGGAAATATTTTGTGTTGACTAACTTTGTTAAATAATGTTTTTGGTTTTGTCATTTGAAAAAAGATTTTAATGAACATGAATGTGTTAAGTCAGTTAAACAATGTATGTATGAGTGTCTGGGTCTTGCACATGAACAATGCCTTAATGAAGTGCTAGGCCAGGAAAATGTTGCCACACTATAACTCACTAATTCTAGAAGTAATAAAGATGTATATCTCTAAAGGTATATTTTTAGGATTAAAGAAGATTAAGTTACTTATTTTTAAGAAGTCAAGTGACTGTTTCTGTTCAACTATTTGTTTTTTAACTTTTAAATCATGCTTTGGTTCTTATTTTCACTTCACAGAGAAATCACAGATAGAGATATTTTAACAAAACTAATTATTTCTGGTGGAAAAATACATGGGTCATGCACTTGAGCAAGTATAAGTATATTAAAATTGCCTGGCATGGATCAGTGATATTATTTATGTGTCAGTTCCTGTGCTTTTTAAAAAAAGGAATCCAAGATATAGGAAATGGGTGGTTTTCAAAAAAACCTGCAAAAATCACTGATCAAAAGTCAGCCTGTAAGGCTTTCACTTGTTAATTTTATTAAATTATTTCAGCATGGGGCAGAAAATAGACTATCTCTGCTCCTCATTAAATCAATTGTAAAATTTTATCCCTTTCTTCCTTTTTCCTCTTACACTGATAGCAAGCAAACTAATAAATTCATCTCTATACAGACATTGTTTTTCAAATTTGCCCTTACTTAAAAATAATGATATCAGAAACAGTTGAAAATTCCTGCAGTAATTTACAGTAAACTTAGAAATATTCAAACTCCATTTACAGGAGAGCAGAATGAAAGTCTCGTAGTGTTCTGATACATGTTAGAACAGAAGTTTAAATAATGTTCTTTGAGTCTTTCGGTCAGAGGGTCGTTTTATTGTGATTAAATCACAAAATCCTCATGAGTTCTGAACGCTGTGTTCTTAATTGCTATTCTAGTAGAACGTCATAAACTATTCTGAAAATTATGTGTTAGAGAATCATGGAAGAAAATGGATTAGAAAATATCTGCTAAGCTTAGAGTAAAATCAGCCTAAAGTGTAGACCACTGATCTGAAGAATTATTCTTCAACAGAAGACAGTGAATCTCAGACTTGGCATCTTCTATCTTGATCCTTCTATGCCCTTCCAAGGCAGAGGTAGTAAAATTCTATCTGATTGCATCTAGGAAAGGAAGAAAGGTTATTCTCTGGTGATTTGTACTTAACTGCATGTCTTAGGACTGCCAGAGACCTCAAATGGCTGCATCAAGGATCTGTTGTGCTAGGAGCTGCATAATATATAATGTATACAGTACCTATTTGAGAATGGTTTTCATGCCAAGTACTCCTAATTTTCAAGACAGTGTACTGCAGAGTTCTTGCAAACCATGTACTTATAAATTTGAAACCTACTGCTTATGATTTTTATTGTTAGAGTTCCCAAAAAATAAGTATTTTAAAATCTCATACTTACGTTAACTAAATACAAGCACTCTTGGCTCTTCTGATTAGTCACAGTTGCCTCTTTAATTTATGAATACAAATACTATTTCCAAAAATATTTTGACAGTGGAAGAACAGAGTATTTTATAATAAAAGAAGAAATCTTTAATTTTTTCTTTCTTTTATTTTTTTTATGGTCAGTATCTTAATAAAATTATGATAAAATTTGCAGATTAAATAATTTTCTGGATCAGTTTGACAAAATAATTATCTATGGATTGGTTAACACTTTTTCCTGCTTGTGAGAGGAACACTCATTAAAAATAAACTGTTATTTCTAAAGATGCAATAAATTGTGGGACTGTGAAAATATTTTATTTCTTTGAGTAGTACACACCTGACAATATGATCTAATACTTGTAGCATGATTTCTCCAAAAACATTGATGCATCTTATAGCTATAAATTAAATTGTTTCCTGTATTCTGTGCAAATTAGTTAACACACCCAAGATGGCAAGCAGATTACTTTGTTTTGTATAGGATTATTTTCTCATTGGAAAATATCTATAGAATTTTTAAATTCTGTTTGAGGGACACAGCTGGTGAATCTCTGCTTGATCTTGGACTGATGTCCTGTGTATGATGTACATAATTTTGAATGCTCTATCTTAATATGCCTTTGGAATAAAAAAAGAATTGTAGTTTTTTGTAGGTGCTTTAGATCAGGAGCAAGCCACTGACTCACTTGAACTTTAATTCTAAGGTTAGTTATAGCCCCATTGTAAAAAAAGGAATTTGAGAAGACGAGGCATGCTTGGAATTTATTCCTAGTTCAAATTGTACTTCAGTCATGTATCAAATAGGGCTATTGCTATGAGGGAAGGCTTAAGTGAAATGAACTTCTGCCTGTTGTTAATAAGAATTTAGAGGCACAAAAAGAAAATTTATGTTCGAAGCAATTTACACACATCAGTGAAGATGCAGCAACTAGCCATTTCAAAAAGTAGATCACTATTTAATGAAAGGGCTACTTAGTTTTTGGGAAAAGCCCAATGTACTTGCAGATCTGTTCATCACAGAAAATAAGTAAAGCCAGACTTATCAAAGGCATAAATAATATGCGATCTTTAGTTCCTCATCTAGATCACAGAAAACCTAGGATGAGATGAAAAAGGCTACTTAGAAGCAGGTAAACCAAGGAAAATGAGATCACTTATAGAGTGAAAATAAAAACTCATATTAATTCTTCTAGTATCCAATAGCTATAATTGTTAAATTTATTATGGCATGTTTATGAAGCATTTTAAAATTTCTTTTGTGAATATAAAATATTTTGATTAGTCATAGAGTGGAAATAAAGATGGATTTTTTTGCAAAGAAGTTTCTACAATTGCAACATACTCCTTCCAGAGGCAAATACTCTGAACTCCTTTCAACTGGCTACATGTGGAATCCAGAACTGTGATTGCTGACAGTGAATAAAAAAGAAACAATAGAACTCGGATGGCAGGGATCATAGTGATCTTGAGTTCATGTTAATTTTATTGTGTTTGTCTGTTTCTGGTTTTGTGTTTGTATTTTTGTAGAGGCATAAGAAAGGCAGTTATTTAGCCATGATTCACTTTGACACTCTAAGTGTGGAGTTCACTCATAAACTCTATGAAACAAACTGATATATAGGTGTATGACATTAGGTGCTCTTATCTTTGTTTTGCTAATGGCTTGTAGGTCATGTCCAGTTAATAAGGTGAACAGACACTAACAACACAGCTTGTGTATCAAATGAATTCCCAAATGAACCTTCCATGACTTGAGAAAAAATTACCAAAACCTTTAACTGATGAACTTCAGTAAGTTAGGTGTAGCCCTTCAGAAAACAGGAGTAATGCTTACAACTTTGAACTGGATTTTTCTCAAGAGCTCATTAATATTTTCCAGTACCATCCAATTTTATGGAATTGTAATATCTCCTCTGCGTATCAGAGACTTAGCATTTCTTTAACCAAAGCTATTACTCTGAAAAATGTTTCAGCAAGTAATTTTTCACTGATGTATTTTTTTCCTAAAACTTCTTGTACTATTCTTCTACAAATTTTTTGCCCTGTAGACTATACTGCTACTGAATTTACTCTCCCAAAAGAAGGCTTTTCCTCCTTCTGAGCTAAAAGCACCCCATTTCATTCATGGGAATCACACAAGTTTGCCCTATTTGTTTCCTTTTGCTAATTGCACATATTACATGTAAAGTTGCTTTTAATTAAACACTCCAAAAGAACTGTGTCTGTCTTTTCAGAACAACTCCCATATCATCTGTCTTTAATAAAGTTAAAGACTACAAAATGAATGCAATATTTTACATGGAATTCCAATGATGAAGGGTCTCATCACCTCTCTCTAATGGAATTCCTTCATATTCATAGTTACAGTGGCTTCTCTCAGGTCCCAAACTGCAAAAAATTTACTGCTAATGAGCTCTCCACTCTTATTTCTATTAGAAGCAAGTCTTAATTACACTGCTTTCCAGTGTTCCTTCTCATTTGAGTTTTTGATGTATCAGTCTTCAGAGGTATTCATGCCTACTTTCCTTTGGCACTGCTTTATGCAAGTCTACCTCTTTGGACTCATTTTTAATACATTTCTAACCTCACAGATGTAAGAATTACCTATGAACTTCATTAGCACATTACCTAGACTTCTAGCTAACTGCTGTGATGTCATAAAAATAGGAAATATTTTATTGTTCTTTTCTGACTGATTTCTGGTCTGCCTTTCCCCCTGCTTTTTTGTGCTTTTTCTTACTGTGATTTGAAGTCCATTTTTCTGCTTCAGATCAGATATGAGTAGTGCTCACTGATGTGTTTACACATAAGAAGGGATGAAATATATAATTATGTTTTCTATTAAAAATTGATCTAATAAGGTGATTGTGTAAACTCTTTTAGAAATACTAAATAACAAGGGTGAGTTTTACTTGTAACTAATCCTCGGGTAAAGATTTAGGTATGCTATTAAAAGGAAGTAGTTATTTTATTCATAGTGCTGGGACAAATGTAAAAAAATTGTTGCCTTTGTCTAGACATCACTAAAGGCAAAATGCTTAGCTTGGTGGTAGAACAAATCAGTAATAAAATTTCATATAATTCCTACAAAATACATACAATTTCCATTTAGTTTCCTGCTATTTCTTGTATCTTCCTAGGTAGAAGGTTAATATACAATTGTAATTGCAAGCCTGTAGGCTTCTTCTTTTCCTTTCACTTTGTCTTATTCTCCCCCAGATATTATTAACATTATTTTAAAAAGGCTTTACACTGGATTCCTTTTTCTACCCTTATATGTCTTAGACTATCTGATGGCCAGTTGCCAAGGGAAGGCAAGTAACTTTCTGTGACTGTAATCTCCCTTTTGACCTTCTGAATTTGTAAATTTCCAGAACTTTTAATTTATCCACTTGACATACTTTAAATTTACTCTTCACTCTTTTTCTAGCAGGTAAAGATTTTTGGTTTATCAGTTTAAGATCATTTCTATGTGCTGTCTTAGTGGAAGAGAAATGCAGGCTCGAAAATCAAAAGTTTATTTTTTAGGCAAGCTGGGTCCTAATATATGATGGGTTAAATTGGTTATAACATGCTGTAAATTCAGCATAGAACACATTCAATAATGAAAATTATATACGGATAACAAGGAGGTACAGAGAATGACAGTTAAGTAAGCAAGTATAAATGAATAATAAAAGAACACATAAATATAAGCATAATTTTGATATATTGTAATTAACATTTATTTCTCTTTTCAACAATGAGAAGTATAAATTTCTTTCTACATATAGCATAGATAAGGAAGGTAAGTTAGATAAGGAACTTAAAAATGGGTCGTAAATGATTAGGTATAAAATTAGAGTCCCATTAACTTATTGTCACGTTTCACTCAAAAGGTGCTGCTACTCCATAGCTAATTGCAAAGAATATGTTTGAGCCAAGTACACACCATTAGAAAGTCTGCATTTTATCATGGTTGTTACAGGTTTAAAAAGAAATGAAAGGGAATTGCAAAGCTGTTTACTTCTGAGCTCCTGCCCAGAGAAAGGTTCAAGTATGTTTAGATCACATGGAAAGATGCTTGTCTATTAATAGTTTTTAGGATCTTCCAATGTGCTTAATTACTTGTTCTTTCTAGGTAAATTGTCTCCAAACTCAGTAGTTCTCAAACTGAATGTCCTTGTATCCTTCCTCAAAGAAAGTTAGTCTCTTTCTTACTGCTGTACTTGCACTCACTCCAAGAATATGTCATGATGTTAGAAATGAGAGTAATGGACCCATTTATCCTTGTTTCCACTGTTTTCCTGTTCTTGTAACCCTCAGGACGGTATACATCAACTCTTTCAAACTGCTAGTATGGAAATTAAATATCAATAATAATCAAAAAATGGAATTGCAAATGAAACAATTATTTCCTTCCAAATTTCTTGGACTGGATTAAAAAAGCAGGAAGTTCTGTCATAGGACTCTTTTATGTCTTTGAAGACTGTTACCCTGCTCAGCCAACAGTCACAGTTTTTCTGGATTTAGCAGTTCTGGTTCTTATAGCATATTTGACCACATTCTTCTGACTACTATAAAACCTGCCTACCCTTTCAAGTGGAACTCCAAGGAAAACAGACTATTCTGGCTTATGTCTTGCCAAGACTGAGAAAAGCAGAATGTGGATTATTCTCTTCTGTTTCTTTCTATGTACTTGTAACAGTGTTCTATGTAATACCAATATCATAGTTATTTATCATCATTTCTCACTGACTATGTTGGTTTTTCTGACTAAAACCTGCTTATGCAGTGATGTTATCTAACCTGCAATTCCACATTTTCTATTTGTGCATTCCACTTTTTTCCTGCCTATGGTAGAATTTAAACTACCAAATTTCAGTAAGATAGGGTATAAATTTACTGCACACTAGCTTCTCCATGTCAGATTCCCCTGTGGGTATTTGTAGCCTGCACTAATGATGTCTCTGTTCAAAACATGAAGTAGAAGACATCACAGAGAGCTATACTTACTGCTTAGCAATGTGTCAGCATGCAAAGTTAGTATGCAGCAGCAAATGTACTGTAAATTCATGCTTTATTTTGCTGTACTAATCTGTTTGTGTAGACAAGCCCCAAGTGTAGTACTCTGCACTTGTCTCTATTGAATTTCTTGTTATTGATTTCAGACCAATCCCCCCATTTATCAAGATAACTTTGGTATTCAATAAAGCACTTCTCTCCTCCCCCCTTTTCCCTTTCAAAGTTACATCAACTCTTCATAATCTTTGTAGTCTTTAATGATATTATAAATCATTGCAAGGTGGCACAGGTGGAGTCTTAACATTGTGAGATTAACCAAGATGGCATTTTTACAGTTACAGTTCTTAGACTACAATCACACAAGTTTAAAGCAATTATTAACTGAGGACTAAATAGGAGACTGAAAAAATTATTCACCAGAAGAGATACTTTTAACATGTTGAGGGAATGAGCTACTTTTATAATTTATCTGCTTTTGGAAGGAAGAAAGGTCATAAACTTTAAGTAGATTCTTGTGTGTAAAGTCAAGGCAGAAAAGTAAATCTCTTGGAACCAGTGGCAGTTAATAAGAGCCTAATTCCTTCTCATATTAATGAGTGAAATAGCTCCTTGGAGAATGCTATTCATAGTTTCTTTGGGATTTATGCTGACTTTTTTTTTAATGTATTAGAAGTACCTGTTACCTCTGGCCTGTTAATATGTATGCATCACAATTTTAGACTTTGCCTAGATCAGAGGTTCCAGTTTGGGAAAATGACTTTTATATGACAAGCTCACACATTTTAATGGACATCTGGTGTCTAAAAAGTGTTAATGGTATCTTCTCATCCAAACAGGGACTTTAGCTCTCTAAATATTATTTCAATTTTCTCATCATTAAATTTTCATCATTTGTTTATAATCTGAATTTGATCCTTCTTTTTAAAAATTGAATTACAAATATTTGCAAAACAGAACTCACCTATGTCTACTCTTTACACTGTTTTACTATTAGTCATCAGCTCTATATTTACCTCTGGTTCTAAAGTGGTTATCAGAATATATAGAATGTGAAAACAGAGGTCCAGGTCTCCTTGATTACTTGCAGGCAGAGACTTTGCCAGTGCTCTGATCAAAATGGGTGTGAGGAAGAAGCTGTATTAACACAGTCTCCTATGCCAATAGACCTCTGTGATGGGTTTAAATGTGAGAATATCACTGAGGTGATAAATATGCACAGCTTTCAGGCTGAAGGGAGGTAAGTTCACAGGATAAGTGAAGTCAGCTCACACCTGGCTGTAAAAAAGTGCATGAACAAATTTGTGTATTCTGGATTGGAACCGAGGACGTGATTTAATTTAACACTAGTCCAATTTCTGCAGTTTGCTGATAAAAGAATTTTATTCTTTTATTCTCCTGAGATTTTGTCTCCAAATACTCAGACTTGTCTTTTTGTTTGACTCAGATCTCATGACACCTGCAGTATATATGGAATCAGTCCTCAGTCCTGTATTTCCTTCAAAGCATTGAGAAAAGGTTTATCTTTTAAAATATACAGGTTTCATCTTCACCATTTCTATGAGAACCATTTGTTTACATCACTTGCCTAGAAAGGGGAAGACATAAATTCTAGTTCAAAATTCAGTGTTCCCTACTCTGACAAATTATCCACTATACCTGCATTCTCTAAGGCTATGATTTCTCTTCTTTTCTGTTCTATATGCTCTGAAAAAACCTACCATTCTGAACACCTCCAAGGTTTCAAGAAGAAAAAAGTGCAGCATATGGTAGGTATTCATTGTTCAGCACTTAAACAGAATGGAAGCTCTCAAATACCCTGGAGTTTTATTGTTTGAAATAGTAAAAAGTGTAGACTTTACCTTCTCTCCTGATAGACAGCAACTTAACAAGAGCAATTTTGGCCTGCATTTTTTTGGGAAGGAGATCTGGATATTCAAGGGGACTGTTTAGTCAGTGAGCTAGGAAAAAATAGCACACAATTTTGGGTTCAGTATCATAGGGACAAGCTTGATGGGCTTCAAGGTGTGTTTGTCCTTCTGTGAACCTAACCTCTACAGCTGAATCAAAACACAAATGAAAGATCATTTGCATTCTCGTGGAGAAAAGTATCATTCTCTCTGTTTACTTGTTCACAGATTAATCAATATACTTAGAATTTATTTGCCGTGTTGGTCACTATTGGAACTAATATACCAATTATTCTGAATTGCCTAACAGCCCGATAGGCATAAATTAACTTAACTCATTTCCTGCAGAAATTCTGTCAGAAGAGGGTCTTTCCACTCTTCCCCTAGTTATATTTCTGATGCTATTAGTCCTGCATAACATCATCCTAAATAGGAGAGACAGTGTGGAACCTCTGCTTTCCAAGAACACTTGTTCTGTGAGGAGGCTACAATTATGGAGCAGCTTTTCCACGTGGAACTGCATCAGCTCTTGCATCCATGTGGTCTCTCCTCACTAACTGCTTCCTGCTGTTTGAAGTAAGAAGATACATCTGCCTCCTTTTCCTACCTAAAAATATTTCTGCATGACCTGTGTGAAGGACCTCACACTTCCCTCTGTCTCCTTCACTACTCTAGACAATTATGTAAGGGCGTTTTATTGCACATATTCCACTCGAACAAAAGCTATTCTACTGAGACATGACAATATTTTTTTCACCTGCAATTACAGGTCATTGTCTTGGAGTTTCTGAAAAGAGCTATTGAAGAGCATCATTATTGTCAATTTCTTTGTAAGTTTGAACTATCAAATGCCCTCAGTGTATTGAAAAAATCATGTCTGGACAATGTGAGTCATGAAGAGTAGTTTCGAAGGTCTGTGGACTGAAAATAAATTGCTGGTTGGTTTCTAAGAGATTTGGCTATAAACTCTGTCTGCCAATTATTTGAAGTAACCTATCTGGACATCATCTGCAAATGGGTACAGTGTGTTTGGTTTAAGAGCAGATTTATTCTTTGGTGTGCATTTTCAAATACAGAAGGGGATATGATGCTCCAGCATTTCACTGTTCAGGCAAGTTACCTTACACCATTTTCACAGAGGGTATAGTTACAAGGTCAGATTTACACTATGAGGGAATTGGGTCTTCTAAGTATTTATATTGGGTCAAGTTTTGGTCTGTAATTCCTGGTTTTCTTTGCTTATATAAAAATACTGACATTATTTGAAGTACTTGATTTTGGAACAGTCTCAAATTCATATCAGAGTGTTCACGTGATATACAACTTCAAGCCCACCAAAATCTGTGACAAGATTCAGTTTGGATTCTCTGGATTTTCTGCCACAATTTAAATTAATATTACTATAACCAAAGGCGTCATGCCTGTATATAAAGTGTAATTGTCTCATAGACTAATGTAACTGAATCTTCTCAATGAGACAGGATAGCTGAATAAATCTTTCCCTATTTTTGAGAGACAAGATCTGGTCAATAGATGTTTTAGTGGTGGCTTTTCTTCCTCATCTTTGAAATGAAACACCCCTTCATCCTGGTTTTAAGTATTTTTTCTTTTCCACATCTAGTCTCTGTATCTCTTCATCTGAGAGATACTTCTGACCCAAAAGGAAGACACACACAAATGTATCAGGTTTTTTTAGGTGTGTGCATTTTTTTGGTATAACTTAATTACTAATGGTCTGATCTCATCCTGAAGCTGAACTTCATCTTTTTGCAGTGAGGGATCTGCAGAATATTGCTTGTGTTTGAAATTCAGCCAGATTTTCTCTAATGTGTTTTGTGCCAGTGTTCTGAAATCTGAGATTTTTGGAGATGTTTACCCATAACTTTGCACCTGGCTAACCATATACTGGGCTGCCTCCAAAGCAGTGTGGACAGCAGAGCAAGGGAGAGATTCTGCTCCTCTGCTCTGCTCTGGTGAGAGAGACCCAACTGCAGTGCTACATCCAGTTCTGGGGTCCCAGCACAGGAAGGATGGGAACAAGCTGGAGACAGTCCAGAGGGGGAACATGAAAATGATTAGAGTGGTAGAGCACTTTTTCTAAGAGGAAAGGCTGAGAGAATTGGGATTGTTCAGCCTGGAAATCGAAGGCTTCAGGGTGACCTGATTGCAGTCTTCTGCCATTTGAAGGCAGACTACAATAAAGATGGAAAGAGATTATTTACAAGAGCATGGAGTAACAGGACAAGGACGAATGGCTTCAAGTCAAAAGAATACATTTAGATTAGATACTAGGAAGAAATTCTTCATTGTGAAGGTGGTGACAGCACTGGAACAGGTTGGCCAGAGTTGTGCTTGTCCCATTCTTGGAAGCATTCTAGGCCAGGTTGGAAGGGGCTCTTAGCAAACTGGCCTGGTGAAAGATTTGCCTGCTCATTTCAGGGGGCTTGAAACTAGATGTTCTATAGATTCCTTACCCGAACCATTTTATGGTTCTATGACGATGGTTCCCTTATTCTATGACTCCAATAGGAATCTGCACCATAACAGCAGTACTATGTGTGTCTTGAGATTTTCTACTCTCATAATCAAGCTGAGTCGGGGAGGTTTAGCTTGAATATCAGGAAAAGGTTTTCACCCCTAGAGTGATTGAAAAGGCTCCCCAGGGAAGTGGTCACAGCGCCAAGTCTGTCTAAGTTCAGGAAGGATTTGGACAGTGCTCTCAGGCACATGGTGTGATCCTCTCAGTGTCTTGCACAGGGCCAGGAGTTGATCCTGACGGATCTCTTGCATCTCAACATATGCTATGATTCTATGATTCCATTATTCTAGTTCTATTCTAGCCCAAGCCATTTTGTGATCTTACAATTCTGATGTGGGGCTTCTTAACACTAAAGGCTCCTAAGGGCCTCCTGAGAGTTAGATATTTGCTCTGTTGAGCACAACAGTATCCCAGGAATTGTCTCAATAGTCAGAGACTGCCACTTGTACATTAACCTGCTCAGTGCTCTAACCTGGTCAGACTGCCTTGTACCAATAAACTCATTTGAGGAGCAAGAATTGTTAGCAGAAACAGAGTCACACACAGACCTGTCTAAAAGACTCTAGAGTCTCAGCTAGTTTTGGTAATGATTGATGCACCTGAAGAACAACGTTCACATCATTATCTTCTGGAGCACCTTTTGTCAAATTCCAGCAGTGTGTCACTACCCAGGTGACATATAAAATGGGTCATCATGCTAAATTCCACAGAATTGCATTTAGCCTACAGGTAGTAAAAATGCTCTACAACATGAAAGGATGTATGGATTTTTACTTTTTAAAATTCAGATCAGATATCTGCTACGAAACCTGCTCTCTTTATTGATAGGCCGAAACTGCATGAATTGGTAAGAAACTTCTGAACCTCAGAACTGCTGGATATTGTGGTTCACTGACTGCATGAGTTATTCTGGGGTAGCTTGAAACATATCATGTGGACAACACAGTAAACTGCTCACTCATGAATTTCCTACTTTTTTTTCTTTTTTCTTATTTTTCTTTTTTTTTTTTTAAATCTCCAGTCCCTTATAATTTTATTTTCTGAATTCATTCTACTTACACTAAACTTGCTGTCTATTTTCTATTGCAATCCTTCTGATTTTCTGAAATTTTATTACTTTTTTGTGGCAGAAACCATTACAAAGCCTGGAAATATTTCCATCATTTATGTATTTCCAGATAACTTGAAATGATTTTCTTCTAATGCAAGTTTTCTCTTTCATGGCCCTAAAGAATGCTTGCTATGCTTTTGACAGCATACTAATTTTATTTATGGTATAAAAGCTACTGTGACTGAGCACGCTGTCAGTTTTGTAAAAATATTCAGTACAATCCACATTTGGGTATGTATTTTTTATATATACCATCTAAATACTCCATTTCCATTGAAAATCTTCTTTAGAAAACATATTTCAGTTCATTTCACACTGTGTTAATTGTGTAACACACTGTAACCATTACCTTTTACCAGCCACAGTTGCTCATCTAATGGGAAATGATGACTTTAACAAGGAATTATTAGATCTGTTTGATCTGAGAATGCACATGTGGACAATGGGAACCGCTGGCTGGAACACGCACCATTTTCTCCCTCTATGAGTACATAATTGAATTACAAGTCTCATTTTATGAAGGAAAAAAATGTGTCAGTAAGCTTTATGCTTTGTAGCTAGTCCCGTTGACTTGTAATTTGTATTTAACATTGCTAACTATATTTAGAATATTCAATGTTATCTCAAAGCTAGTTTAAAATACATCAGATGGAATGGGTGAGTAGGTAGGCAGAACTCTTTTTGTTGTGTGTTAGAAAATTTTTGTACTGTTTTTTCATTAAATACTGCTACAACTATAAAATTAGTTTTACTAAAAATAGGAAGAACACAAGCAACTATTAGAAGGTAATGGTCAACACTCTACGTAATGAAAAAACTGTTTCTTCAATAGTGCTGCTTTAAAAAAGATTTTTTCTGTCTTTGCTTGGCAAACTGAAAGACATATTCATGAGACAGATGTTTCATGGGAACATAAATCCGGAATGTACCATATTTAACTTCACTATTGCCTTCTATTCCTCACTGGTGGAATAATAATTATTTTTGTTCTAGAGATTAAGAAAGACTTGTGAAATGCCAGTATAAAATGACTTGGGAAACTGAAGTCCAGTTTGCATAAGTCACAGAAGTATGTTGGACTTTTGGGATATCCACCCTATACTGCTGTGAGCAGAAAAGGTAGCTCTTTCCTTATTGAATTTTCTCCCAGTCACCAGCTCTACTAGCCTCTGCAGGGTTCTTAGTCCAAGCAATCATCCCATTTTGAGAGAGTAAATACACATGTTGGAGTGGACCTGGCCTGACGTGACTACCTCAGGACCCAAGAAAATACCTGTGAAACATCCCATCACTAGTTATGGTGGTAGCTCTAAGTCTCCTTGACAGTCATTTGCTAGGTCTTTCAAAATAATTCAGGCTCCCAAAACAACAGATTGGTGCTTAGATTCATAGTATTGGCACGACTGCTGTTTTCACAGCTACAACTACAGCCCAACCTCCCAGGTGTCCAATTCAGTTATGTGTATAGTCTCTTTCAACTGGCAGCTTCACAGCATCCAAAGCACTGCTGCAACTTTCCCTACTGATTAGCTTGGAGCACTAGCTGCAGCCTTGAGGCCTTGAAGATGGACTGTTACAGAAGCTGGGATCATCTAGTTTGTGAATGATATATAATTCACATAAAGTGCCTAACGTTTTCTATCCTGTAAACCTTGCAGCAGAAGGGCCAGATTAAAGTCCTTAACAGCTGGAACATCTGCACAAACAGTCAAGTGACACCAGCTGTGTCTGAAAGAGGTACCATAAATGGGAAGAGAGACTGAGAAGCCTAATTTCATGTGAGATGCATAGTGGGAAAGGTTATCAGACTTGGTGCTATCAAATCCAGCTTCCTTAGCCCTTCCACTTTCTTCTCTCCCTCTCCACTGAGGTGGATCCCAGATGCCTACACAGCAGCTCACTCAAATCTGCTTAGCACCACTGGGAGTTTGAGCAGCTAAAAGACTCCCAAACACTTCTAAAAATGGGGCCCAAAGACTTTTATAAAAAAGCATGCTGATGCAGTTGCATGTGTTCCCAGCTTTCCTTGTGGATGTCTTTTCAGATAAATGAGAGTCTCCCTATGGCCTGCAGGGCATACTAGACTTTCAGGTTGGCCCAGCTCATAGAAGTGGTGCTCAGTGAATGCAGACCTTGCAGCATCCTGAAGTCCTAAGAAGTCAAGTTGCACCTGTGTTGTGGAGTATAGCTGAATTTGGGCTTTGCAGGCCCACAGAAGGATGGTAGTGCTGAACTGTGAGTTCAGTTCCTAGTGTCTCTCATTTTTTCATTTCTCATACTCCTCTGGTTTCACAAACCTCTATTTGCCAAAACTGGTCTTGAAAGCCTTATATAATTGCGGTGGTTAAAAAAAACAACATCTGGGAATTGAACTCCAGATAAGCCACTCCCTTTCCCCCAGTCCCCCTCTGGTGAGAGACAGAGAGCAGAAAATATGACTTGAGATAACAATTTACTGAAAAAAAAAAAATGGAATAAGAAACACACAGTAACAGCAACAATATTAAAAACAAAAGTATACAAAACAAAAGGTGCTTTACACACAAAATATGTTCACCATCTCAATTCCACATGGCTGCCAAGACAAATTGGCAGAGGCTCTCCACAGCCAGTGTTCCCCATCTCCACGCCCAACACAGTGCAAAATGCGATGGACAACCCCCCCAAAAGCTGGATCATCCACACAGCCCTGCAGTGACACCTCCAGACTGCTCCACCCCACTGGTTTAATTCTGTGTGGTGCTGCTGCTTCACACCTGTCTGCTTGGCTCTGCTGGACTCGGCTGGGGCTCAGCTCAGGCTCATCTCTCTGCTGTTTCAGAGCTGAGTCTTGGCTGAGTTTGTTGATTTTTGGAGATGTGCCATGGATCAGATGCATTCTGGAGCTGCATTCTCTGAGGGACAGGAAGGGCAGCAGCAGGAGAGGTACAGAGTCACAGAGTCCTCAGTGCTGGCTCTGGCAGCTTCCCCGAGGAAGAAATGGAACAAAACTGCCCTTCTGTCCTGAGGTTGTTTTTTAATTCCCTCAAAGCCATGCCCTGAGCAATGAATGCAATGGGTGCTATAGAATAGCAATAGCTCCTGTGGGAGCAAACCCAAGACCGTATTTCTGATACTATCCAAAAGGAATGTCACATACAAGAGCCACAGCGTCAGATTTACCAAATTATTGAGGTTGAAAGAGACCTCTCCATGTCATCTTGTCCAACCCTGTTCAAGCAGGGTCATTAGAGCAGGTAGTTCAGCACCAGACACAGATGACTTTTAAATAACTCCAAGGATACAGAGTATGCAACCTGTGCCAGTGCTCCATGACCTCACAGTTCAGATGAAACCTTCAGTGTCCACTGACTCCTGTCACAGATCACCACTGAAAATAGCCTGGCTTCATCTCCCCTACTGCCTCCATTCAGATATTCATGCACTTTGATGGGGTTCCCCCTCTAGTCGGGCTCAATACTGCTCCATTCATACAAAGAACGCTCCAGCTCCTAAATCTTCTCTGTGGTCCTTCAGTGAATGGTGTCCACCATGTCTTTTTGTTCTGGGGAAACCAGAACTGAACCCAATAGTCCAGGCATGGCCTCACCAGTGCTGAACAGAGGGGAAGGATCACATTTCGTGACCTGCATCCTTCTTTGATTTAAGGTCTGTCAGATTCTTGCAAAAATGTAAAGAAAGCAACACAAAATAATACGTTTTTTACTTGTTGCCTAATCTTCCAAACCCAAATAATGAAATATACTTGTGCATGAATTTATTTTTGAATTTCAAATGAGCTGAACTAGGTCTTGCACACTGAAGATCAAGCAGAAATCAAAAGCTGTGTTGTGCCAGAGACAGTACTGAACTCTTGTGCACCTTTGTATGTCAGGGTAGTTCCATTAACTTAAATGGGATCAGCCTCGTATGGATAAGGGCTCCAGAATACATGAAATTACAGTAATTTCATGCCTATAAAGTGCACTGGATTATAAGGTGCACTTCCGGGTTGTCAGCAAATTTCCGTACTTTGTCCACGTATAAGGCGCACCGGCCTATAAGGCGCACTTCCAGGTTTTGAAC
Source organism: Sialia sialis (assembly GCA_009812075.1). NCBI lineage: Eukaryota > Metazoa > Chordata > Aves > Passeriformes > Turdidae > Sialia > Sialia sialis. The sequence continues at coordinate 26,301,174 of VRYO01002734.1, forward strand.
AAAATTTTAGCCAAAAGGGTGTGCCTTACAGGCATGAAATTACTGTACTTCATCCTCTCTCATGCCTCTTTACCTAGATATATGAGCAAATGGCTAGCAAAGTATTTTGATAGTTGTTAAATTATTATTTGAATCCTATTCACATCAATATTTTAGTTTTGCAAAATATTTGACTAATTTCAGCTAAAAGTCTACATCTGCTCAATAGCAAACACTTTGGACTTTCAGTGCCTCATGTACATATGCAGAATGAAAGCTTGATGGAAATGTATTCTATGTATCACAACAGTTTGTTTACAGAAATCTCAAGTTAGATATCTAAAATGATACATTCTGATTTTCAGTAAGACGAGATCTCACACCCACCTCATAATCAGTGTTCTGTTATTAACAATTCATGAAGTCCTGTATGAAAAGCAAGTACCTGACATTTCCATATTCAGTGAAGGCAGCAGTTAGTGTAGTCAAGCTACCTCATTGTTCTCTTTCAAGGATACTATGCTATCTTTTACATATAAAGATGGTCCAAAGTCATTCTGAATATAGTAAGAGGTTGTATTTTTCTCTGAAATTGGTATTAGATACTTCCCTCACACACTGCAGTGGCTTTGAGATTCACTGACTCTTAGAATTTGCCATCATAAATGTCACTACATTTCTGGGCAGCTTTTTTTTTAGCTTTGATTTCTCTTCATTACACTGTTATTCATTTAACTTATGTGATGGAACACTGTTAAATTGGACTTTGCTTGTATTCCATATCATATTGGTTTGAATTATTATGCTCAAACCTCCCAGTAAGCAAAAGCAAAACTGGAGAGATTACATCCTTGATAAGATTACAGTCCCCTCTTGCAGGTAATATTAAAATTGACTCCCTGAATATAATCAAGAATTTGTCTTGTTATCTTTAATTGATCTCCCTAGAAAGACAGTATAGACTGTGAATGAAATTGCAGTACATTACAAATCACAGAAATAATATAAAATCAGAAAGTAAAGCAAAATAGCAATTTGTGCCTGTCTTGGCACTTAAAAGTTATAGCTTGTCTCTAACTGAAAGGAGAGGTCAGGTCCTGTTTATGGGAACAGTAAATAAAATAAGACACCCAGGGCAAGACAAAATTGTACATTAAATATCAAGATATTGAAGAATGTTTTCCTTTTTTTGTGGGTGTTGTTAGTCTTAAAAAACCTATGAAGAAAATCTGGAATGCAAGTAACATTTCTTGAAATGTGTTCTTGGGCATTACCAATCACAGTGGATTCAAGATACTTAAATCTCATTGCTGCCTTTATTTGAGACTAGTTAAGTAAGCTAGCTAAATAAGTTAGTTTCCTGCTGCAAGACAGTAGGCTGGGATCCCAGATTCCAGCTATTTTAAATGTTTGCAATCTGCTGGACCAGTGGTTTGTAGTTAAGTGTTTGGAAAGTCCCTCAAGGTCCCTTCTTTTATGAGGTATGTGCAGAGTCCTCTAGTCTTTGCAGTCATCACCTCTCTGGAAGTGGTCCAAGATGCACAGTCTGTAGCTGATCTCCCTGTGTGCTACTGCCCTTGCACAGATTTGTACAGCTCTTGGCTTTCTCAGATCATCTTTTCTTATAGATTCTGTAGGATATCTGGTCCCTGGAGTATATCACTTCCTTGGAGACTGCCGCATGCTTGTGTCTCAACATGTTCTTTTAATCTCTTCAGCCTGCTCTTTTCCAGTTATTATTTCTGTAACTACACACATAGATACCTAGAGAAGTTATTCACACACACTCACAGAGAAGGAGTGATTCCTTTTTGTTCACTGAAACAGGGCAACCTAGTAAGTGCATATGAGGAAGGTGGTGAAGAGGTTTTTCTCTGTAGCCTGAGAAGAAATGATAACCAGGTTTATGAAATAGCTTTCAACAGTGCTGATACATTCTGTAAATGCTGTTTATGCTAATTCACTCCAGTGAAGTCAAGGCTGAAATTTATATTTATAAGCAATTCTAGCTTTATGTGCATGTTGATATTCCTGTGAATGTATTGTGCGTTATATATAGTTACTTGTTTTTTTTTTTATAATATGCTGTGTGTTATATATATATATTACATATGCTATATATGTGTAGGTATATAAGAACATACAGAAATATGTGTAAATATACATTGAAATACTTTTGATTAGCAGTATATTTACAATGAATGAATGCCCTGTCTTCTTACAAGTAAGTCACAATGCTTAAATACTTGGTACTGTATGCTTAATATCATTATTTGTGATCTGTGCTACCTGAGCACTTAAACTCCCCCAGCCTGGTCCCCTACTGTATTAAGTATTGTGCAAACCACTAAGCCAGCTGAATTCTTCTGCCTGTATACTGACAGTAGTGGTTCTCCATGGCTAAAAAGTAGAGTGCTGTGTTCAGTGTCTCCATACAATTCTACGTGCGACACAACCACACAAATAACTCATTATCATATTCCACATTTCTGTTAGATATAGGATCAAAGGATCATGGGAAAATCCAGAATGGAAGGAGTTTTCTCTTCTTGGTTAACTATGAGTTCAGCACAAGATACTCATGGCTTCATGCAGTCTTCAAAATCTCCAAGGATAGAGACTACCTAAACTCTCTGGGAAAACTGTTTCATTCAAGTGCTTTTCATGGTAAAATTTTCTTTTCCTTACCTTTAGTCTGAACCTTTCAACTTATGTCCATGCCATCCTCCTACTGTGCACCTCTGTGAAGAACCATCCTTGCAGGTTCTGGCATTCACATTCCCTGTGAAGTTATCTCTTCTCCAGGCTGAGCAAACCCAGTTCCTACTGTGGCAGTAAGCTAAATTTTTATGAATAGCCATGACAATCTTGTACAAATCCCCACAGACAACATATTTTTATATTATTTCAGTTTTTTTTGAGTCTGTGTTGTCTGATCACTGTGTGGTTCATACTCCCATTCAATGTAATGTGCTAGGTCAAATACTGCTAAAATAAATGTTTATCTTAATTTTATTTTGATTTAAAAGGAGACCTAAGGGACCTCGTGAGAATGGAAAACTATTGTTTCATTGTTTCTCATTATTATGAAAACCACGAAATTACAGAGTATCATGACTGACAGCAATGATTACCACACAGAAACAAAAGAATATTTAAAGGAAAGTGGTGCAATCCATGCCTGTATGGTTGAAAGCCATTAGAGTCTCTAAAATCCACTTTATGACGGAAAAAGTCTTATAGCATTTATCGCAGTTTATCTATGAGACTCCTCCAAGAGAATTTTGAGACAAATTTCAGAATACTTAAGCTGGTCAAATTACTTTCCAAATATTTTCAGATTCTAATATGAAATTATTATTCAGCAAATGTAGGGGTTTTTTTTTTCTGATTCAATAACAAGAGAACTAAAATTAATTGTTCAAACCAATTACTAGTTCTTTCAAATATTATTTTTAACAATTCATTTGATTTAAAAATAAAAATCACTGTCCAAAATACCCAGAGGAAAAAATCTCTCTTTTGAAGAGGTCAGTATCAAATTGAATGCACAATTGAATCACAATGAATGCACTAAACAACAAGGCAGGGAGAAGAAAAAAATTGAAAGGATAGGGTTAAAAAAGTGTAATATTTTCATGACCTGCTACACTGGCATGCACAGAGCTTGGTAGCTGCAAATCATGTGGAAGTTTTGCCTTGTTTTGCTGGTCCCCAACTAGCAGCTTCATTTCAAGTCAGTATGTAAGCAAAGTGGGGCAGGTAAAAGTGATATGTTGATGCAGAGGCTCTGGACTGCAGCTGTGAGAAAGGTATTTCCTGACATGCAACCCCAGTTTTTTTCAATAAAAGTTCTGACTAAGTGAAGCCCTGTAAAACTTCTGTGTGTTAACATCCAATATAAGTTAGAGAATTTATGTAGTGCTGTGAAAGTATTTGCATTTTTCTCTCTTTCCATCTGCATTATTTTAGTCATCTGTTAAGTTGGACAACTTTATTTTTAATATCAGTATCCCACTATCAAGTCACAGCTCAATGCAGTACTTGAGTTTGTCTCTATTTTTCTATTTAAAATTTGCTAGGATTTATTCTTTATGGTCTATACAATTTATGAGACTTTTACACTCAAGATACATTAAATTAGTTTTGTATCTTTGTTCTGTCAATACATTTAAAAATAATATTCCACTTTGACTTTTATATCTTAATGAAATTTTTGTAGAATGACCAGTCATGGTCAAATAAACTTCCAAAGGAAGTGGTAAGATTTTTGGCTTGTATGTCAATGTCACCTTTTATCAGAAAGATGAAAATGTACATTTGATCAGAAAAGATGGCTACTCCTACCATCAAACAACAACAACAGACAGCGTAAATGTTGGAAAAAAATCCAAGCAAGCCCTTCCTGGAAAGGGTCATTATAACAGGTAGAGGAACACAAACAAAACTGTGCAGGTTCAGTAACAGTGCTAGCCTTTTGAGTGTGGATGGATCACAGAATATAAAAAGGACAGGGATGATGCTTCACTGCTTCTAAAAGGCATTTGAACAGTGTCTATGCAAGGGAAACAGAGGATAAGTGTAAAATTTGGGATTTATTTCTAGTTTGACTTGAACACGTGGCTGTACCTAAGGTTGCAATGGTGCTCCAGATGGAAATTTAACTGTGCCTTCCCTGAAAAGATCTAGCAGGCATTGGGTCATCTTTGTCAGTCTTTGGGGTATATTTGGATGGATAAAGAGGCTCTTCTGTTTAATTGTATTAGTGCAGTTGATTTTAGTTAATGGCATTGCAGAGCTCGGCTAACATATCTGAAGCCATGTTAATTGACCATGTTGTCATGTCTCTATCCCTGATGTTTTCTCCTGAGGCTAACTGAGCCTGAAATGCAGTAGCCTATTTTGTCAAGGGCTTTTTAATTGGGTTAAAGTCTCCTGAGCAAGCAGCACTGAGAGTTTCACATACAGCCTGAATGGAGTGCATAAATGAGTGCAAAACTTTTGCAAACCTTTTCATACTGGATACATTTTTCTCTAAAAATCCTCCTCTCAGCTAAAGAATTAAACATGAAAACGGGTCTTCTGATGATTAGTTGCATTTCAGAATAGCTGGTAAGATGTAAATTGGTTTCAAAAATTAGGCTTCTGAGTGGAAACTTTGATTAAATCCCCAGAAATAATAAATCAGCTGTAAAAATAAGCAAAGTAAATTTTTTTTTTCCCTTATGGATGCCTTCTTGTGTCGGAAGTAGCACAGATATAATATTGGCATAAGACAGAGAAATAGCGTTTACAAAAGTGCAGCACTACTTTATGACTACATATTGAAATAAATTGGTTCTTCACTGCAGTCTGAAAATGATAGGATAAAGAAAAACGATTTCTTTAATTTCAAGCAGCATTATCTTTAGCAAGAATAGTTTAATGATTTTGTTATTTTTAAACAGCTGAAGCACGTGGTAAATGATTGATAATCAAGATAAGGGAAAGCTATCTTAAAGTGATCTCTTTATTTTCTGTGATAGAGCATCTTAGAAGGAATGTGTTTTTGGAAAGCATCTAATAGCAGCCATTTTTTGTTATATCTAAATTAAATCATACATCTTCATTAATTTTCCTGTTAACCTGCATTTTTCTTCAAGAACACCAAAATTTGAAATCACCTGTGAATTATTGTACTGCCATTCACATAAATTTTATTAAAATTTGAATATCATTCTGCTCTGATGACAAAGATGACAACTATTAATAGAGTAACTTATGAAAGGTGTAAGGAATGCAAATTGAATTTTTGGTTCCTTAAAATGACCTTTTATTTCCGGTGTTTATTAGAATGTTAAATATTCTTTTCCTGCATTTGAAATATACAGAATTTTGTGTGAAATTAAGAAAACAGTGTCAAGTTTGGAGGGTTATTTCTGTGCTGCAACAAGGTGAGTACAATCTGGAGTAGGTAATAAAAAAAAAATCTCATGTAGTCCTTTAGCACAGATTATACATAATAAGATTATTTGTGAAATAATTGATATGTTCTGGGAAAAGTACTGTAAACCCATAACAGTCTTTTCTAGATGGGGAATGATTTAAGAATATAAAGCACTAAACTTTATATCAAATGATGTTGTTGTGGTTTGAGACTGGCCAAATGCCAGGCACCCATGAAAGCCTCTCTCACTCACTCCCCCCTGTAGCTGGACAGGGTGGAAAATATAATAGAGGGTTCCTAGTTTTGATTTCTTCTTAAATATGTTATCACAGAGGCATTACCAACATCTTTAATTGGTCCAGCCTTGGCCAGCAGCATGTCCATCTTTGGAACCATCAGGAATTGGCTCTGCTGGACATGGTGGAAGCTTCCAGCAGCTTCTCGCAGGAGCCATCTCTGTGGTCCAACCTGCTGCCAAAAACCAGGCCTTGAAAAACCAACACAGATGTAATCAAGGTAAATCTAAACAGCCATACTTAAGTAAGTATATTTTTTCATGCTTCTTGGTATTTTTCCAACCTTTTTTTTTTTTTTTTAAATCTTGTCTATATTTAACTAAAGTGCTATTCTAGTTAAATAGATTTCTATCTAAGTAACGTGGAATTTTCTGTGAAAAAAGTCTGTGATTTCTGTGCCAGTAATTATTATTACTTATTGCTAGGTCTGTCAGATCAGCTGAAAATAGTCAGGGTCCCATAAAGAGTCATCTCACCAAAACTAACAGACTCAGTGAAATTCATTTGCATAAGTGGAATGGGGGGAAGATTTTTGTCTACTAAGAAATGGGGAACAAAAATCTAGAGTGGACTGGAAACAAGGACAAAGTAGAGATGGAAGAATGAGATCATTAGGTCAAGTCCTTCAATCAGCTAGTCTATTTTTCAGATCCAGGCTAACTCACCGACAAACGCACATTATTACTCTTCAATCACACCTCAAGTCTGCAAGCCTCTTGATGCCTGGAAACTTTGAATTATTTTGCATGATTTATGCAGTCACATTTTAACTTAAGAACTTTCGTCTGCTCAGCAGCCATTATTTTACAGAAGAAGTAGCTGCTAGGGTTAAAGGCAGACCAATGTCATCCTCATTTTCACATGGATTTTTATTTTAATTTCTGAAGTCTAATCTCTTTGTAAAAGAGGTAATATTAAAAATGCTATATGAAAAAATTATGTAGACAGAGCCAAATCTGCATAACCAAATTGAATTAATTAGAAAAAGTCTTTATATCCAACACCAGGATTTAATATGACTTTGAGGCTATGTAATCTCTGAAAGATAATGGTTTTGAAAATAGGAGGATTATTTTCTAGTTTGAATGTGTAAAGATGTTATAAATAACTCCTGCAAACCCCCCAAAATGCCAGTCATCTAAATGGTGATATATCTGCACATTCACGGGGTAGAATGAGACAAACAGGTCCATCTGCAAATCCATTGTCTACTCCCATTAGTCATTGCATTTGGAATCATTTTTTCTGGCAGCTCTTACTCAAAAGATCACAGCAATAACATGAGATGTTGAAATGCTAAAAAGTCATCCTCTCAGGAGGGTTTTGCCAATTAGGAAAGAACGGAGAAACCTTTGTTACAAGAGGTAACTCAGTGTGATTCAGGATCAGAAATGGGAAAGAAATGTGGGAGAAGGAACAACAAAGAAAAGAGATGAAAACATATAACAGAAATTTGAGAATAAAATATAAAAAAGTTTCAACTCTGGTCTAGCTGATTGTATGAACAGGGTGGCTGCACTTTGTGCATCTGTGCAGGGAGGAATTGGGCTGATGGAAATGAAAAGCCACAAGTGAAGGTTGAAGAGGAACCCATAGTAGGAGTCTAGTGTTAAATGTCTATTGAATGCCCTTTTGTAGACCAGTATTGGTAGCCTTGTATATAAATGCTTCAAAGTTTTGTGTGGATTATCTGCCAAATATTGTGTGATGGGGAGATATTGTTAACCCTTGAAGGAAGACCTACACAGAAAAAAGAAATAAAAGCTGATTGTTATGTCTAAGGACATAAACAGAGTTAGTGACAAAGGAAGAAATTGACTCCTATGTTTCCTGCTTGACATGGATTATGCCCTTTTTCTGAACTTTGATGCAGTCTTGTACCTTGGGACAGTGATGTACATCTCTCAGAAATCTTCCTTTATCTCTGCTTTAAAATGGAAGATGATAACCTGGTTCAGACAACAAAATTATTGCTATTGAATTTCAGACAGATTTTTAATAAACACTTTTTATTGTGTGGAGACATTTCCGTAACATAGCAAAGAATTCCCATGGATCAAACTAAATAAAGATTTAGATTAGGTGTCTATAGTGTGACGACTGACTATGCAGTCAATATGCTCTAAGATTTAACCTCTCACTCAAGGCATAGCAATTTGGAATTAATTTGTGCATTTATAGTTAGAAGAATTTCCTTGATGGCGCAAGAATCTATGACAGATTATGGCAACACAGACAAGTGAGTGGCATCCTGTTACATACCAGAAAAAGGCAAGACCAGAGTAAAAATTAGACCCCTCTGAAGACTGTAAGAACATAGACCATGCTGCTTTAAGAATAAAACATCAGCCCCACACTGGCGGTTGTGGAAAACAATAGCTTCCCAAAGCTCTACTGCTTTCAAAACATGATTAGGATCAATGTCAGAACAGGAACTGAATCCCCAGCCTAGTATAAACCAACAGCTCCTGTCAGCTAAGTAAGACTACATGAGTTTATTGTGCTACTGACATCTATATGGGTATGGACATTACATTCCTTTAACTGCTAAAATTCCTAACTACCGTAATTTCACAATTATAAGCCACACCTTTTTCATTGAAGAATCCAGCCTACCCCAGTAGTGCGGCTTATATTCAGGTGTGGTTTATTTATGGACAAATCCCAGTGAAATGCCAACCCGGAAGTGAGAGCCGGCCGGGGAGGGCGCCTGGAGCTGCCTTTAAAGGCTTCACTGGTCTATGAAAACTGTTGCAACTTGAGCACCTGACACCAAACCCCATGCTGGTGCGATTCTGTTACTAATTCATTACTTTGTTGCACATGGATCCTTTCTTGAAAGAAAAATAAAAATGCGGCTTATATTCAGGTGCGGTTTATATGTGGACAAATCCCATGGTCTACCCGGATGTGCGGCTTATAATCAGGTGCGGCTTATAATTGTGAAATTACTGTAATTTCAAATTTGATTAATCTTATAAATACTTACTTTCAAAAACTGGAGCATTAAGGTCACACCTCCTTCTAACACTTAGTGTTTTGCTCTTAATAAAGAAAATTATTTCAAATACTCAGTTGTTACTTACAGCTGCTAGAAACACCCTGGATTCCATTTGCTGGAAATACCCTGGATTCTCTTGTTTAATAAGAGATACTATTATCTGAGTGATAAAATAAAGATGTGAAAAAGAGAATTAATAGCCTTTGTATGAAAAATTGGTTTGAAATATCTGCGAATTGCTGTTATGTCTGTTTCCCCCTACTGTGTTTTTTAGTATTATTATTTAAAAATTCCTATTTTCCCCATAAAGCCTTGCCAAATATAAAAGCGGGGAGAAATTTCAACAGGAATATTCTTTTTTATATTTAAGAGGGTTAGTCTTTTCTATTTTTCACTTGTGAGGTCCCTGCTTATACTTCTGTGTTGTCCATTCAAGGAGCAGGAAGTCTACCAGAAATCCTGGATAAAAAATAATCATGTAGCAGAAAAGATGATACAGTTCAGCCCTTACAGTGGGTGACAGAGCTACATGTAAAAGCACTTTTAGAAATGGTTTTGAATAGCAAGAACACTCTGTGAGACCAGGATAGGTTTATATGCAGTTCACAAAACTCTGTCAAGGCTACAGCCATGGCTGTGGATTATGGTACCTAAGCCTATTGCCATTCTTGCTGTAAGCTGCTCTCCTTATCTAGTGGTAAAAGCTGCAGTCCTTCTGTGGTGCTTAGTGTGTTAAGCAGGCTGGGAATTATTTTGGATGCCCGAGTTTGCTTCAGTGCAGTAGCACGGGGAGCTTTCCTGTGGCCAATACACAACTGCAGCTCCTTTCCTCCTGTGCACATGAGCAGAACTGCTGCATGCCCAGAACGAGCTCTCCTGGGTATGTACTGTGACACCAAGCTGTGTGTCTGCCGAGTAATGTGACAAAACCATGCTTCCCTTTTGTGTGACAAAGACAGTTACATCCAAAGGATGTAAAAGGGGAGATTTTAGTCACTACATTGACTCTGTGTCTCTGTGCTTCTTTTGGACACAGACATTTGAACCCTGTGACCCAGCACTCCTATCCTTAAGTAGATCTGGCAGAGCTCCATACATTATCCAGGTAGTCCAGAGGCTTTTTTTGCATAACTCTTCTACAGTCAGGATGCTTGATGGAGACAAAGCAGATGAAGCTCTGAGCTTAGCATGCCCAATATTTGTTTTCTTAGTTTGAAATAAACTTAACCCATCATTTTTTAAATATTTAAAATAAAAGTAAATTAGTTAGGCATTTAAGATAACTATTCCATCAAGCAAATGATCTGTGAACTAAGCAGTATTCTGTAGAACTCCAGAGTGGCTTAATTATAGATTCAGGCACTGGGGGCTTGCAGATCGGCTTGTAATGCTGTGGACTTACAGTTGTCCAAACATGTCCTGCAACAAGTCACTGCTGTGGTCTGTAAAAAAAATAAACGGTTGTTATTTCTTGTGTCACAGGTAAAACAGACATGCATCATCAGGCATGATCAATATTACCTTTATTAGCTTTGCATAACTTAACTGACATCACATGATACCAATTTAATATATTTAGTCCAAAGGTTCTGCTCTTTGAAAATAGGGACTGTTGGAATAATGAAGAACTGGATTTTAGGGAAAAGAGCTTTGTCTTTATAATTTCAAAAGTAGTGAAATAGAATATTTATAGAAAAATAACCAAAATATTTGCACAAATTTTAGGTGTTTAAAAACTGGATATTTAATTCAGAATTAAATTCTTGAGACTCCATTATTAGCAGATATAAACAAAAATAGATACAATTAATCTGATCCATCATGTTAGGGTGATAAGTAATTGTTGAGATGTGCCTTCCTTTTTCTCTGCTGTCTAGAGCAGAATCATGGGGTGACTATCTCAGCCCCATAAACTATGGTCTGGATTCCTTAGCAGGAGAATTGAAAACCCCTCCTTCTTCTATTTTGTTCTGGAAGACGGAACAGCTTCACAGCCCTCTCCAGATTGACTTGCTCCAGCTAAATAGTACAGCTGAAAAGCCATTTGTTGTGAGTTTGAGATTTTTTTCCTTGGGGGTTTTATTCTTTTTTTTTTTTTTTTTTTTTTGTCATCTTTCTTATCAATGTTAAAATATTATTTTGAAAATAAAGTTCTAGCAGGAAAAATGTTCATATATACTTGATCTAAATAACCTGGCAGAGGTTTATTCTATTTGAATGGAAAATCTGATGTCCAATCCCTCTTTTACCAGAAAATAATGAATACTCTAACTGTGCAGCATGGTGACAGCTATGAAGATCTGCTTTGTTTTTTTTAAATCCAGACTTCAATCTTTCTGAGGAGAAATGTAGAAGGAACGTAATCTCTGGTCTTTGACAGGCACATTACTAGAATAGTACTGGAAAAATATATCGGATGTGCATCTTTTTCTTATCTATTACTCAAAATTATCAAGATATACGTGCCTGATTTAAATTGGGCAGAAAAAAGAGAAAAGGTATGTAGCCATTTTTAATATTCATTATGATTATGTCATAAATTATCTTGTTTTTCCAATAGAATGTGGTTATTTCTAATTAAATGTTTTCCCACTACTGAATCTATAGTCGCATTTTTCTTTTCAAGCAAAACATAAAATGTAACAATCATTTTCATATTCAGGGAACTTAGCTGGTCAGATCCTGCCATTTGGTCTTTGCTTTATTGTTCTTTAGGTGCCAGTTATGGTCAATCCATTATGTTTAAATTGTTGGCCATCACTGTCTCCTTCTTTTTCAACTGACAGGACACAGCAGGAGACGAATTTCAAAATGTCTGGCAAACTCATTACTCCTCATAACTACTGCTGTGCTCAGCTAACTGGAGTTGTGGCAGCATAAGCCTTAAATGGCTGACAGCATACTAAACATCATATTCATTAGCTTGCTATTTTCCTTCTTTTTTTTTTCTTCACACTTTGTTTTCCACTTTCTACTAAATCTGCTCTCAGAAGAAACTTTCTGTCACTTGAATGGATAGCAAATCAAAGCAAGGTATTTAAAAAGAAAAATTAAGGTACCAGAATTTTCTTACATGAAAGTTTCTCTACATAGCAAGTCACATACTGCAGAAGTATATTCTCATGCTGTGATATTTTTTCCTTCCAAGTACTACTCAACACATAGATTAACAAAGCCACTTATGCATCAGGTTTGGGGATAATAGTAAATAAGAGACCCAGCCTCTCCCTCCCGTGTTTGCTTTTTGGAGTGATGTACAGCTGATACACATTCTGTGGATAAATCTCAAGATCCAGGATATATCAGGATTCTTGTTAGGTCCATGCACCAAAACTCATTGCATTTGTAATATGCTCATTTTGTTGCTCAAATTTTTTTTCCCCCAGAAAGGGGTGACTGTATCGAGAAGACATTAAGAGTGTATTGTATATATTTTCTAGGGAATGGTTTCTACAGAGTCCAAATGCAGAGACTTTTTGATCACCGGAGACTGAACTCTAACTCCCTACATGGGATGCAGACAATCTCCGTCATCATCAGGAACTGCCAATGTCAATAAAGAAATTGAAGGGATAGCTGAACTTTGTGTCACAACCAGCCCTTGAAGGAGTCCTATATAAATGAGTTTTTCAGTAGCCCCAGAGAGATCTGAACAGACTAATGCTGGTGATCACACCTTTACCACACCATCCCTCCCAGATTTCCTATTGCCTGCCTCATCCCTTAGACTTTACACATTTGATGGATCCAACCTACACTGCTTCTCCCAGTAGAGAAGGAACTCTGAGGACACTTGGTATCTCAAGCTTCTCTGCCACTAGGGAGCTAGGATTTGGTAGTGCAGGTGATAGCACCAGTTTAGGGTAAAGAGAGAAAGAAACATCCCTTGTTTAAATTCCTTTTGCTGTTTTTGCTCACTTGGTAGATTAGCTTAGCTTGAAAGATGCTCTTGGCAAGTGTGTTTAAGGAGATACTTCTGAAATAATTTTGGTTTTCCTTTCTCAGCAGACTTGTTATAAGTTTGTGCAGTGATGCCTAGGTAATTCTTTGGCATTTTGGAAATGGTTGGATGTGAAAATCTTAAAATTTTCATGTGTAAAAATGCTGATGGAGAAATGCCATGAAGTTTATTAGATGTGCAGATATATGTAGATAAAGATAAAATTTAGGAAGTTGGAGACTAATATACTGGGGGTGCTTAAGATACTGACAAAACAGAACAGTTCTGAGGTTTTGAAAATGATATTACCAAATTCCTTCATTTAAACCTCCACAAGTTAGTAGTTATCATTCCTGCATCTACATGGCTACTAGTTTTTAATAGTTGTTTCATATATGAGTATCCTTCTAATATATTTGGCATTATATTCTGCCTATTTGCAGTATCTTGTGCTTATTTTGTTCTTTAATTTTTTTTTTTACCTGGATCCCTTCTATGTTAAACCATGCACATCTTTGCACCTTTAGTGTCACAATGCCCACATACCAATGTAAAATGCAGGATAATTGTCTGCCTATGGTATTGCAGTTTTACAGCCACTGTCTTAGCTGAAAATTGAATGAAGGGGTCTTATTAATTTACCAACATGTTGAAAGTTAATCAGATTTCTTCTGACAGTTCAGTTTATGGTTAATTTGACCCTTTTTCTCCTCATCCATATGGTATCATTTGCTCTATTTTCATTTACAGCAAGAAACTGCTGCTTGATCTGCATGTTTTTGCAAAACCATTATAGGAAGTAAATCTTAATAGAGAAACAAAAATGCTTTTCAGTAAAATAATTCAAATTTGTTTGTGGGGAATTTGTGTTATTAAACTCTTTCTTGTGCTCTTTCTGACTTAAAGAGGCATAGTTCTACACACAATACTTAAAGAACATTAATATAATTATATATATAATGATTAGACAGTTTTTGCCAGTTTATTGACATATGCAGCCTAAATGGAAGAGGAGAAGGAAAAGAGCAGAGAATCCTCTGCAGCCTCTGGAAGAGGCCATAACTGAGCAAGTATTGTCCCGCAACCCATGGGAGGACCATGCTGAAGAAGACAACCACTCTGCATGGAGGACTCTACCATGGAGCATGTGGATATTTCCTAAGTGATTTGTGGTTCATGGAGAGCCCATGTTGGAGAAGGTTTTCGCATGCAGTCCATGGAGAGGCCCACACTGAAGAGAAGAAGGATGGAGCAGCAGAAAGGAGCTGCTATGGACTGACTGTGACCCCATCATTCCTCATCCTCCTGCACTACTTGGAATGGGGAGAAACTGGAGAAACTGGGACTGGAGGAGTGAAGTTGAGCCTGGGAAGAAGGAGGGATAGAAGGAAGGTATTGTTCAAACCTGCAAGCTCTATTCATCTTTTGCCTCTCCCAGCAGAGGTTTGTGAGAGGAGTGAAAAGGAGGGACTGGGTGGGAGTCTGTCACCTGGCCAAGTTCAAGCCACCGTAGTAGGAAATGACAGGTTATACATCTATTTCAGTCAAAAGACAAGCAAATCATAAGTTCATGACAAGGAGAATAATTCACCTTTGACGATACCAGTCAACCTTACAGATAAGTTTAATCTTGCCCACGCAACAAAATGACAGTTACTCAACAGACACAACAGGGAAAATTCCATTACTTATAGTGATTCAAGGAGACCATTCAGAACAAGCATTATTGCTGGGCAGTAAATCCAAGTCAGTTATCAAACTTTTTGTTTCTTACTTTTGTCTTTCTTGATAATAAACCCTCTTTTTACAACATAATATAGTTCTTAATTTAAGCAATTTTTATAAGAATGCCAAAGGATTTAATTTTTAGACAACACAGATTGTTGGGATATGTTTTATAGAAATTCATTACTTTTAACTTATTCATGTTCTTTCTCTGATGGAAACTTTAATTGTTTTTCAACTATTTAAGATAAGGCTCTTTTAAAATTTGTGGTTAAAAATACCATATGTCTAAACACAAACCATTGCATAATCCCTTCCTGCTATGTGAATACTGAAAAAATTACCTACAATATGACAAGGCTGTCTGATGCTATAACTGGATAAGAAAGTAAAAAGTGATTTAAATATAAAAAACAAAAACCCCCAAAATGAGTCACAAAAAACACTATCATTTGGGGAATTAATTAGAAATCTGACAATGCTCAGGCAAGTTCCTTACCAAACTAAAAGACAAAATATGTCTTTGGTTTTTGGTCTGACTTTCCTTTAGCAGCCCTCACAGTGCTATGCTGTGTATTGGTAGCTTAGAAGATGTTGATACCACACCAGAGTTTTGGCTACTGCTGGGAAGTGCTGGCACAGCATCAGCTCTGTCTCTAAATATCCTCCCCTCATCAAAGGGGCTGGAAGTGGACAGATCTTGGGAGAGGACACAACCAGGCCAGCTGACCTGAATTTACCAAAGGGATATTCCATACCATATGATGTCAGCTCAGGTATAAAACCTAATGGAAGGAGGAGGAATGGGGTGGGGTATATCCATTATTTACAATATTTGCCTTCTGGAGCGACCCTACATGTGCTGAAACCCTGCTTCCCAGGAAGTGGCTGAACATCACCCTCTCACGGGATCTAGAGAATAAAACATTTTGTTTATGCGTGTGCAAACTTTTGCTTTCACTATAGTAAAGAACCTTATATCAATCTATTTCCATCTTATCTTCCCTACCCTGCCAAGCTGGGAGGGGGAGTCGTAGAGAGGATTGGTGGGCACCTGGCATCCAGCCAAGGTCAACCGACCACAGTCTTTCTGAGATGAAAGGTAAACAAGAAAAATAAATGCTTTCTCAATTGTCTCAATTAAAATGTAAAAATGCCCCTTAGGAATAACTAGATGTAAAAACAAAAAACAAACAAAAAAAACCCCACCAAAAACAAACAAACAAACAAAAAAAAAACCCACAGCAAAACACCTATTTAGTGAACAGAAAAATAAGAATGTTTACATTTGCATAAAACTAAAATTTAACTCCTAATGGACCTGGGGGACAATAAAGGCAAGTATCAGAAAATAGACGAAATAAAAGCGTAAGACTGCTGACTTTCAAAATATTGTCAGAAGATCCTGATAGATAAATAAAGGCCAAATAGCTGATATTGAAAGAAAGCTCTAACCCTATCACATAGACCACTTGTTTGTGAGCTTGAATTGCTAACAATGCAACCCAAAGAGTGTTAAAGGTGTGGAAGTCTGACAGCATTTAATTCCGAATCTCAAAAAAATGAAAGAACCTTTCTTTTGTTCTTCCCTGAAGTTACTAAGAGAAAGGTCTCCCTGAAATTCATACAGAACACTGTCTGGTTCCATCTTTGGTTTAACAATATGCATCACTACTTATTGCTGCGAAATCTTCCTCAAAAACAACCAAAAATGAGTTTAGAATGAAGCATTGTTAAATGCCATGTAAATCTGGGATAGCAATATGACCATTCTTATTTGGTTTTGATGACATGTACTTTGGCTGGAAATGCAGCCAAGACCAAAGCATGAATCAACAAAATTAATTCTGAAGTCAAGTTCAGGGAATTAGGTTGAAATGCACTTGAAATATTATTCATTTAAAGTTGTTCATGCCAAGTAGTGTAAGTGGTCTTTATACTTCTTTATTGTACTTCTAACTACACTTCATTTTTATTTTCCACTCTCTCTTAAGAATATAATTGTCAGACTGAAAATGTAGAAGTACTACTCTTCATCCTCCACCCAGTGTAAAGGGAGCAGTTTGTACAGCTGTTTTGATCCTGTGAGAAATGCTACTGTGACACATTTTATCAACAAGTATATTTTGATCATTTCTCACAGCCAAGATTTGAAAGTGATCACTGGTCATTGCCTTTAACATAGTGTCCACAACACTCAGTAAGCGACCTCCTTGTGACTGAGAAAAAAAAAAAAAAGTTTCTTTAGACTTCAACTTTTTTTTACAGAAAGAACTGGGTACTTGGTAAACTGGAAATCTGCTGATCACATGAAATGTCCATGTCTGATTATCTGCTCAGCTAGAAACTAAACCCATGGGGTTTCAAAAGGATGGGTACTTTTCTTTTGAAGAGTCTTTAAAGGTTACTAGATCAGATTATTGACTACTGAGAGAAAAAGCATTTTATTCTGTTAACTTGAAAGTTAAAATTCATCATCATGTATCCTAAGTCTAGGTTATATGGGAAGATGGTCAGACATCTGCAGGTGAGAGCTAGGACAGTTCATTTTCTTAGATGTAAGGAACTGATTGAGAGGAATACAGATTTCAGGGTGCCTCTGTAACTCTTCAGGGAAGCTATGGATCTGTGCTGCTAAAGAACTAGAACTGTTTAAAAGCAGGGGCCTGATATTGCTTTCACATCATACTTTTTCCTCAGGGTAATTTCATTCCTTTTGCTTGGTTCACATTCACTAGATTAATGCATTGCTGACTGAAGTCTCAAAAGGTAAAGTGAAGCTATACAGATTATTGTATTTCCAATGACTAGAAGATCCCTTTAGTACTGAAAACATGTTCTTTGGATTTCTATTACAGATTTAGAACATAGCACATCTTTTGAAGATCAAATGTAATGTCACGTCTTTAACTGATATAGATCTTTGTATGTTCAAGATACTTTAGTCAGACTATTCTGCTTCACCCCAGCTGAGAATCCAGCTGCTGTTTCCTCATGATCACATAAGATTTTCTTATCTGGCCAAAACACTTGTCCAATTCCTATTCAAAAACAATTGTGTTGCACATTAGAAATGAGCTGAGCCTGGATTGTTCATCTGACAACTGGTGTTGCATTTTCTTGCTACTAAATAGTCTCTTCACTCAGTGACCTTACAAACTGGGTATCTCATGGTTTTTTATCTTGCTGCCACAAAGTTTTCATTGTAAAAGGTGATATTGCAATGTTAGTCAGTAAACAGACATCTTGTGATTTCCACAAATCTGTTTTATTGGACAACACTTAGGAATGATAGAATTTAATATGCTAGCAGCTATTGGTTTTGTGATTGATTTAATGGTTAAACAACAATTTAATTTCCTCAAAATTTTGATGCACTCAAAGTGTACTGCAACTTGAGCAAAGCAATATCCCAGTTCTCCTTACATGAATGTTTTGCCACTGCTTTTAATGGGAACAGGGTTATACTTTTTATTGAGTCATTCCTTCTCAAAAGAAAATTCTCTCCTGTGTTTGACAGAGACGCACACGGTAGCCAGGGAAAATAAGATCCATTGCAATCTCAACTGATAATTTTGAGCCTTAGGTTTGAGGTTTTGTACAACAGAGTAGAAGAAATATTTGGCAGAGGAGACTTTGACTTCTGTGTTATACATGTCAACTATATCAGAACTTTTTGTTTACATCAATACTACTTTGAAAAAATATTAATTTCTGTTCCTCCAAGGCCCTTTTGTGAGTATGTGTTATAAGGTATACCTCATATTAGCAATTATTTCCTTGACTAATCCTCACAAAGGGTAGAAAATTACTTAAAAATTAGAGAACTTAAATTTGCCCCTCCAATTGCATTCTTTATGACATTTTATCTAGTGCTATATTTATATCCTCTTTTTGATTTTAAGTTTTTTTGCTATATAGTATTTTAAGTTTAATCAAAAGTCAACTTAGAAAGGCCATTCTGCCTAAGGGATATTTTTCCATTAAGTATTTGACATATTGGTGGCCTTGAGGGATTATTGGTTTTTGAAGAAATATTAGCAGCCAGAAATTTGCATTTTAATACAGTTCTCCTCAACTACTCAAGCAATTTTATTTTTAAGACCTGTGACAGGCTTCAAAGCCTTAGCTCTAAAGCAATCTTGCCAAGTAGTAGCTAACATAATTTTACTACAAATGATTAAGTTTCCTAATAGGTTTTCCTTTACAAAATCTTGTTTGAGGTGTCTGTGAAATCAATACCAAAACTTTAAGATTTGTACTAGAACTAGCATTGCTAATTTGTCTGAAATAGAGAGAACTGGAAAACAACTCCACTCTAAATTCTCCAACCCAAAGAAAAAGAAAAGTGAAAACTAAATCCAAACAGTATGTAAGTATGTTCTCTAAATCTAGCAAGGATAACAGCTTCTGTAAAATTGGTATTCTTGATCAGTATTTTTTAAAATTGTGGCTCTAAAAATAGCTATCATATATTGTTTGATGATATCTGAGACTTTTAGGTGGATCTGATGCAGGAAAAAGCATTTATAATAAAATCAGAACAGAGTGCCCACTATGGAAGTGCTGATACCAGCACTACGCATGTGATGTCTGTCCCAGCTGCCATTCAAGAGAAAAGGCCCATTGACTTCATGTGTTTTGTGTCAACATAAAGAATTTATGAACCAGTAGCAGTTCTGAAAATGGGCTAGACTGAGATAATCTTTCCTGACGTGTTAGCATTTCTGATTGAAATTAAGCAGACAGTTTAATCAAATGATCATAGTAATCATACATTAGAACATGACAGATTTTGTTGTTGTTGTTCTTGGGTTTTTTGGGGGGGTTTTTTTGAGAATGAAATTGCAAGGCAAAGTTTGAAAGATATAGGAGTTACATTGTTGAATGTAGGTAAACTGGAACTGGCTGTAGCTGTAGGAGGGGGGAAAAAGGCACTAGCTGGGAAAAAACATTATCCAACTTCTCCATACATCATCAAGTCAACTGTACCAACTATCTTATTTTAACTCCTTTCAGAGTTATACGATATATGATGTGATTTCCCTTTCAAAAAAGAGCCCTAAAACCATAAACATGGTCAAAAGCCCAGATAGCTGTTGGGAGATTTTATAATGACCTTAAGATATCTCAGATTAAGTCTGAAATTTATTATTAGAACCCAAAGAATTTTAAACAAAGACGGTAAGATTTCTGCTTACTATACTAGTTTCTATAGAAAGAAAGACTTTTATTTATGATATCAGTAGGGCTGACATATCATCTCATTACAAGTGAAAGTCTCATTGCAATTGGTAGTCTGTCCACTGATTGTTCTGTTGTATTCAGCAGTTTCACATATGAACAAGGAACAGCTTCTCTGAATTTCGCCATAGAAATTGACTGGACACTGTGGAAAAAACCCAAAACTCCAACCAGCATAAGCTTTCAAATCAGAGACTCGTGAGTTTGACTTTAGATCAAAAACAATAAGACCATTTTTCTGTAATGAATACATTTTGAGTGTGTTTGTCTTTTGGTTTCTGAATTTTAATTTGTCAGTTGTGGTATGAAATACTTAATGTTGTTCAATTTCCAAAACTTATTTAAACAATGTCCCTTTCACCAGCAATTCCTTTTCTACATTCTTCCCCCAAACTGCCAAATCAGTTCTGGACTCAAAGGGTCCACAGAAAGTCTGAATTTAACTCCCGTATCTGACCTTGCCTCGAAGCAGCATCTAGTCACATATTCTGACCCAGACTTTCACTTAGATTTTTTTCATTGCTTCTTCATAGATTCATAGAATAGTTTGAGTTGAAAAATCTTTTAAAGATCATCTATTCCAACCTCATTGCAATGAGCAAGGACATCTTCAGCTAGGTCAGGTTGATCAGAACCCTGTCCAACTTGAATGTTTCCAGGGAGGGGGTGTCTACCACTCCTCTTCAACCTGCTCCAGTATCTCAAAACCCTTGTAAAAAACTTCTTTCTGGTATCTAATCTAACTTGACTGTCCTTTAGTTTGAAGCCATTTCCCCTTGTCCTGTCACTACAGACCTCACTAAAAAGTTTGTCCCTATACTTCTTCTAAGCTTGCTTCAAGTACTGAAAGGCTTCAATAAGATCTCCTCTCAATAAGCCTTGTCTTCTGCTGGCTGAACAATCCCTATTTTTTCAGCCTACCTCTTAGGAGAGGTGCTCCATCCCTCTGATCACCTTTTTGGCTTCCTCTGGAATTGCTCTGACAGCTCCGTGTCCTTCCTGAGCTGGGGACCCCAGAGCTGGATGAAACACTGCAGGCAGGGTCTCTCTCACCAGAGCAGGGCAGAGGCAAAACCTCCCTTGCCCTCCTGGTTGCACAGCTTTGGGTACAGCCCAGGACATATTAGGCTTTCCGGGATACAAGTGGACATTCCTGGGTCATGTCCAACCTTTCATCCACCAGCTCCCCAAAATTATTCTGGGCAGGGCTGCTCTCAGCCCCACCATAACCCACCTGTATTGATAATGGGGAGTGCCCTGAGTCAGGTGCAGGACTTTGCACTTGGCTTTGTTAGTCCTCTTGAGGTCCTATGGGCCACTTCTCAAGCCTGTCCAGGTCCATTTGAATGGCATCGCATCCTTCAGGGTTGTCAACCCCACCAATTCACTTGCCTTCCACACCAAAAAGCCTGAAGAATCTTCCAGAACGGTGTCCAAGCCTACAAATTAACCCTGTGCTAAGTGCATCTTGTCACAACTCCTGGCTGTGACATCTCCTGCTGGTTTTTTCTATTTTGCATTTATTCTGGGTGGCTATAGTGAGATGAAGGAACAAATCAGGAAGTAATCCTTCAATGTTCAAAATTATTTTAATCCAGTTGGTCTGAAATAATGATATTCCTCTGTAAAATCAAAGGAATATCTGCTTTACAGGTTTTCTCAGGTAGCAGCTGAAACTGGATTCCTCAGAGGGGTGGATGTGGTTTATTGTAGAAATAATCTGTTCATCAAGTCTTTTCTTTCAGATGTCTCAAAATTTTTTTTGTGTCTAAACAAAAATAGTTTCTGCTTTTTTATAGAGACGTTTTTATTTTATTATCAATTTTTTCAAACTATAGCAAGTCAAACTACGATGAAGCTGGTTTATCCTTAGGTTTGCATCATGTATTTTGGATTCCATAGGCTAATTTTCAACTTCTAAATGATAGGAATGATAAATGTTTATTTGACTCAGTTTTAAGTGAATTTTCTCCTCTCATTATTATTTTAATTTAAAATCCAATTACACTATCAATATTAAGAGCAAGATCAGAAAACAGCTGTCAATTATAAATTCAAAAATTGCTCTGAAAACTCTGTGGAAATGAGAAATTTTAGGATATTTCAGAAAATCTCATCCAATTACATGAAAAGAATTTAAATAGGTAGAGGTTAATCCATTTGACATAATGACCTATAAAATAGTGTTAAAAAAGAAATATGATTATCTACACTACCCTGGACTCATTAAAAATCCTCATTGATGCAACCTGAGCTTGTATGTGTGTGATGCAGTTGTACTTTGAAAGTTATGTATATATCCCCTTCGCATATTTCCTAAAAATGGAAAAATTTCAATGTACCAGTAACTGAATACATCCCAAACCTCCAACATTTCTTTTTAAACTGGTAATCATGTAACAAAATATGGATTCTTGTCAAGCTTGATAAGACCTGTGTGTTGATTTAAACACCTCAGGCAAATAAGATTCACACATAAGAATATATTACTGCTAGAGGCTGTAACTTTATTAACTTAATTAACATAATGATAACTGGAGAGATGCAAAACAGCTATTTTACCCAATATCACTACCTAACAGAAGCGCTCCAGAGTGCTTTTACCTGGAATATATCAATCAAGTTAATAATAAAACAGCAATTTACATTCCTTGGCAGCTGACAGTCAAATCCTTTCCCCTTTTTCTTCTTGAGTCAGGGATCAAGGTGAAGCATCTCAGTTTGTGCTTAAAATTTTCCTATGCACTGGGGCAGGTCAACCACTAACTTGGAAAGCTTGAAAATATCTGAATTTTTTCCCTGAAATCATCTTGGACATTGTAGTATGAGGTCATAGGTTTCACACCCCTATATAGTCTAAAACATTTGTCACTCTAAACTCCTCTGAACCTCCTGAGTTCCTTGGGTGTAGGAAACATGAAAAAGATTATCACTGCAGAAAATCACCTTTGAGATACAATAGAGGACATACACAATATATCACTCCCTCAAATTCAGGAATTAAAGACTGGCTATAACTTAGAAATGCAGAAAGAACTAGAGACCAGGTAGATTTGCTTAGTAAAAGCCAAAATTTAATGGTAATACTGAGCTCTTATAATGGTTTAGTTTGCACAGCTACAGCTGAAGTATCTTTTATCACTAACTCTAGGCTATTTTTTTTATTTTTCTGTTAAGGAGGATCTTTGTAATGTACTATGACAAATTTTAGTAGTCTGAAAAGCCAGGAATTAAGTAACAGAGCTTATAAAATTATACTAGAAATTGAGAAATTTTCAGTAGAAAATACTGAGCTACTGGAAAGGAACTGCGCACATGAATGCACAGAATTTTTATTTTTCTTTAAATAAGGAAAGATTTCTCTTATTCAGCACTTAATTTCTGTCAAAACTAGAAAAAACATCCAATCCTGTAATTGCAAACAGATAGCCATGCACTGATAGTATGAAAAAACAGAGTTTACATCTTTGCCCTGACTCATTTGAAATGAATGTCTTGAATTTGCAGTTCTCATCTCTCATGGGAGCTACTGCCTCTTCTTAACAGATGGTCTCTATTTTTTTCCCATAAAGCCCTTCAGAAGTCTCAGTTTTGGCTTAATGCAGACTTACCATAGGCTAGGAAAATAATTTCCTACACCCATACCTTTGAGTAATATTTGTCAGCATGTTTCCTTAAGAGCTGGCTAATATTTGTAAACTTCTTGCATAGCAAGTCAAAACTCCCAGAGTAATTTGGAATATTGTTGAATTTAAATCCAAATGTCACAGGCCTAAGAGAATAAACATGTCCTGAAAAGATGAATGAGGATTTTGTTTTCCATAGCAGAAGGAGGCAGAGAAAATTTGGAGTACAGTTGAGCCCAGGAAGAAAGGAGTGGTAGAGAAAAGGTGTTAAGATTTAGATTTTGTTTTCTCATTAATTTATTCTGATTTTGATGCATAAAATAAATATGTAATTTCTTGAAGTTGAGTCTGTTTTGCAAGATGGTAACTACTGAGTTACTCATTCTGTCCTTGTTTTGATCCACAAGGCTTTCCTTATATTTTCTCTCTGCTGCCTGGCTGACAAGGAGAGTGGTAGAACAGCTTTGTGTGCACCAGCCAGAATCAAACTCCTACAATCATACATTGGCATAATATAGAAAACCTACACAATATTGTAACGAATTTTCTTCAAGATTTGCTGTGCAAGTTTAAGATCATTTTGCCTTCTAAAATAAGAGTCATTTTCCTGATCTATTTGCTTTGTCTTCTGCTGTCTTGTTTTGCATTTAGCATAATATACTGCACTTGCTCTATGACTGAAATGAATCATTTAATTCACATAAGCTCTTGGATTTCTTCAGCCTTTTATGCCTTGCCATGAGTTAAGGACAATATAGGCTTAGAACTATAAGGTCAAAAGTGCATTTTTCCATAAATAATAAATTCTTTGATCATTTAAAGAAGAAATTTTCTTACTATAAGTATTTTATTGTGGTTTGTAATGTCATTTTTGGCCCTCATCGCCTTAGACTTTACATTTTGCATTCGGCAAAAATACCATTGCCTTCAGACTCCACGTTGTCTCAGTGTATAAAATGCAGTTACATTTTCATTGAGTGCAACTGCCTGCATCCTGAGAATTAATACCATGAAAGCAAACTATAATTAAAAATATTGAAATTATTCCAGCTAAAAAATATGACTATTCTTAACTTTCGAACACTGCGCAAATTATATTCTAGAGAGCTCAAATTCCATTTCTTTATTTGTGAGTTTACTTTCTCAATGCTCTTGTGTTTTGAAAACACTTGTGGGAAGTTGTAACTGTGATTCTTCTAAGACTCTTAATTTAAATTCAGGTAATTAGCATCTCCTTTGGAACAAATTTATTCCATAGGAGGATTATAACACTATTCTGTAAATGGTTTTGCAATCTGTTGTCTCAAGGATGGTAAGCTTCCTGGAAATTTTAGTAGAAGTATGTGATGTCAGCAAGTCATTTCTGACAACTAAAAACAAGCAAGTGTCAGTCACTAATGCTGCACTCTGTGACCAAGATGAACAACATAAAATTAGAGCTCTCTTTCTAGGAAGTCTAGAAGCTCTGAAAAAGGAAAGCAATTGAAAAAAAAAAAAGAAATTACTCCAGCTTGATTTTCAGCATCTCGGAGGTCATGTTTTAGAATTTCCCAAAGAAGTTAGAAGTACTTCTGAAAACTTAGCATCCATTTTCTAGGATGGCTGTGCTTGAGGAGGGAGATTGGACCAGATGACACCCTTTCAACATGAGCCACTCTGTGATTCTCCTAAATACTTCAGTTGCTTACCCTTGGTGAGAAGGAAGAAGGAGTGGACATTCTACCAATTCTATCTTCCATAATTATTCAAAATTAACAATTGCTAGATATCTCTAGAAGCTGGCTACTTTAGTGAGTATACTTATCAGGAAATCATACTTATTGTGGATGTTAGCTTTAAAAAAAAAAAAAAAACCCAATGTTATTCATTCTTATGAACATATTGCTCTGCATTAAAAATATGAAGCATTACAGGAAGAAAACACAGGTAGAAAAAAGAGGTATCTTCAGTAGACATTTGTATGACATTCTGTGAGTAAAAGAAGATGCATAATTTACTGCAGCCTTAGGGAAGCTATAAATTATATTCAGACAAATCACTATTTGTACTGTTATTGTAGTGAAAAATTCTCCTAGCAACTACTGCGCCTTAGTGCATCTGTTAGTTGATATACAGAATATGCTTTCTTAAAGGAATGTATACAAATAGATTACAAAGATCTTTATCTTTTCTGGCAAAGCCCATAGGGTAAAATGCTTAATTTTCAGTTGAAAGAAATAAGAAATCTTTTAGTTGCTCTAGGCTATTTGGATTAAACAGTAGAAAAAAAGATGCAACATGTGTCAGGAGAAAGGAAGGACAAGAAAAGTGCTAAGACATCAAAAGAGGAGGAAACATAAACCAACACATTCCTAGGGGAGAATTAAAATACAAAATTAAAAAATATTATAATATAGCTATATAATATAAACCATTTTGATAACTGAATAGAAAAATAAGAGAAAAAAAAAAAACCAGTAACAGCTAGACATACTGTATATTTTGGAAAAAATAAACTGGTATGATGACGATATGAATGTGTGTGTGTTATAGGTCACCTGACTTGGAATGGAAAAATCCTACATCAACCCTTGAAGTGTTAAAATGCAAAAGCTACTATATTCATGAGGGACTTAACAATATCCATTTTGAAACCCATTAGGTAATGAAGACAGTAAAACATGAAAGTAGTTCCAAGAATACTGAGAAGACAGCTTTATGATCCAGAAAGCAGAAAATGCAACCAGAGGAGAAACTGTCCTGGATCTACTTCTTCAATAGGGAGGAACTAATTGAGAACGTGGGTATAATACAGAGCTGGTTGCATTACTCACCATATGTATCTGATTGTAAGGAAGAAAATCCTTTTGAATGAACAAACCAAAGAAATAGGGCACAGCAGAGAAAGAATATGAGACAGACTAGAAAATGTCTTTGCAAATCTGTTAACCCTGTCTTGCAGTCCTGCAGAAAACAAAGAGTACAGTCCTCTAGGAACACACAAAAAGTTGTGCTGCACAGCAGTGATGCTTGACACATCACTAATGAACCGATACTAGAAGTCACCAATTATCTACTGAGTAGTTTCTCTCATGAGCTGTTTATCTCTCGCAGTTTGCAGCATTGTGTCACTATGGGAAAGTAAGTTGTCAGTGAGTTACATGGAAGAAAACTAGTCTCAGCAGAATGGAGCACAATGCAAGCTAATTTATTTAATTTTGCAATTTAAGATAATTGGTTTTAAAGTTATGTCAGATATAAATCTATGCTACATAGACTGTAGCATAGAAATGTTTTGTGCTGTTGCTTGACCCACAGGAAGATGCAGATGGGATCAGATTATAGAAGAGAAGCATCCAAGATCCTTTGGGCAGTGTCTTATCCAAGAAGATCTCTAGCACTGTTTCCAGTTTTCATTGGCTATTTAACTGAGTACTCTTTATTCTGCCTGGTCTGTTTTCATCTACATAAAACTCATTAGAGTCATACTGAACTGAAAACACTAGGGCCAGTTTATAACTTTTCAGTACCAATAACTACCATTGAGTTCACGCTCACCTAACTTTCTGCAAACTGCTCCAGGACCTTTAAAAAGAGCTTCTTCCAAGCCAATATCATTACAAGGTATGCTACTTTGAAAGCAAAAACCAGTGAGACTTCAAGTCAGAAATGCGATTTAATAGGAAAAAAAATAAAATACATGCAGTAGTACCAAAAAGAAAGCACTGACAGAGCAGAATACAACCTGACACCCTGCTAGTTAGGCTGGTGGCAGCAGTCCAGATAAGGTGGTCTTGCTGAAGTGGCAATCCTGTAGAAAAATCCAGTGGCTCTTGTCTTCTGGAAACTAGTGGGTAAGAGAGCTGCCTGCTGTCTCCCAGGCTTCACATTATATACAGGTGGGAATGCTTGGCTCCTCCCCGTGGGCAGAGCATCTCACAATAGGATGATGTTATTTTATCAGTCATGCGATGGGTCTTTGATGGCCCGTTAAACAGGAATGTCTCCCAGAGGGAGTTATCTGTGACTAATGGGGCAGGGCATTGATGGCCCATTAACAGGAGATAGTCCGGGGTAGGAGGCAAGGAAAACACTGTCCCTCCTGTTTTTAACAGTTCATGGAGATGGTGATTGAATACATATTTTTGGGCACATCTTTACATTGTAACCTAGGATACAAGGTGATCAGCATTTGTCCTTGCTAAATTTCATCAGGCTCCTGTGGCCCAATCCTCCAGACTCTGCTGGTCCCTCTGGGTGGCAGCTCTGCTCCTGAGCCTGGTGACTGTCTACTCCAATTTGGTGTCATCTGCAAGCTTGATTCAACTTTTTATTTTCCTCCAATATTCTTTCTTTCTTTCAAGTAACTCTGTCTCTTTACACAGCTTTGTGTGAGTGCCTGTCTGAGGGCTTTTTAGCAGGCCAACTTTTTAGGAGCCTCAGAGCTTTCCTCATGAAACATAGTTGTGCTGTGTTTCAGTTCTTACCAAGTCGTGTAAGACACCCAGACTGGACTGAAGAAAGAATGCATATTCACATGAAGTAAATACAGTGAAATATTAAGTACATCTATTGTTTACTACAGCTTTGCAATGGAAACTTCATGTAAATTCTATCATAGTTTCTTGTTGTAAATAATCTTGAATAATTTACTGAACATTAAAGCTGTACTGCACCTTATTTAAAGTATGTAAACTCATGATGTTTTAACCCTGTCAAAAATGTTGACCTCATTATTCAGCTGGTTTGGCCAACTAATTTGGAAAAGCAAATCTGGCCAGAAAAAAAAAAAGTGAGAAAAATTAGTCATTTTTCACTTTTTGCCTCAAGCATATAACTATGAATGATTCATGGCACTTCTTGCTCTGTGACAGATTCATTATTAAAAGTTTATTTAATTATCAATACTGTGCTCAGCTCTATTAAGAAAATCATATTTTATATTGACTATTACTTGTGAATGAAGCTATCAGTGTCATTCAATCCACTTGGAATCTTGAACATCTGTTTCATTAAGATGATAGTGTTTGCTATTGACATGTTTAATGCAATCTATTTTACAAGAGCATATTGGCAGTTTGTGTGTTGAGAGAACTCTGTGGTGTAAGCTAAGATATATGATACTGTGTGTCCTGTTATGTTTGGGGCATATTTGCAGCTGAAAACCTGAGAGATACTGTACTGCCCACTTTAGTAGTGCCAATTCAATTTATTTCATAGTTATTTTCATTTCAAATGTTTGTCAAGATATCAGCATGTAAATTATATGAGGACGTACAAAATAAAGGGATTTGTAATCCACTGTTAATGTCAGTTGCTTTCAGTTTGCCTAAGTACATTAAAAACATGATATTATGGATATTTTGCGAACACTAACATTAGCATATATTAATACATGCTTCTTTTTTTTTCTTCTTCATTCCATTTCAGATTAATATCCATTACCATTATCAGTGTTTTATCTCTTTTGTGCTGGAAATTGAATTCTGCATTAGAGAAGGTGGATAATGTTTAATAAGAAGATGAGAAATATTCTGAAATAGAAAAGGTTTGGGGTTTTTTTTCTATTTAAGATTGTTTTCATGCTCAAATGATATTTTCTGCTAATTTTCACTATTTGCAATAGTGTTTGTCTTTGAAAATACCAGGGTAAATACTTGGCTTTTCCTAAACAAAAGTTCTATATTTAATTCAGAAGCTTTCTTTAAATGTCTATGGTACAATTACAAAAGAATGTGTTTATTTATTTATTTTAAATATGTAAAACACAACAAATCAATGAACTTTTTCCTTCAGTGGACTAGATCTTACTCTGCTTTCAATTGCTGAAGTACTCTATATTATGAGGAATCCACATTCTGTTTCCATGTCAAGCCAAATACTGTATTTTGCCATTAAGCATTTTTCTGTCTCAAAGTTTACACATATAAGTGTGATTTAGCAGGTTCTGTCATAAAGCTGATGCCCTTTAACAGGTAAGAAATGGCATGGAGAGAAAGTACTTATGATATTTTGAAGTGTTTCTGTGTTTCAAGTATTCTGAGGTTTTGAGGGCTTTGTTTGGGGTTTTTTTCCATGTGTGCATATGCATGTGTTTTCTTTTTAAATTTATTGTTATTGTACCAACTTCGAAAAAACCTAACCCACTCTTGGAATATGGACCAAATTAAAGACAGGAAAATACAAGAATTTATATTTAGCTATTTAATTAATTTCTTTGACTAGTCCATAAAACATTTGTCAAGGAACTGGCAGAAACATAAGGTTTTATTTTTCATGCATGAGTAAGACTTACAATCTTTAAAGTATAAAGCAATGTTTACAAATAATGATCAATTAATAAGCAGTTAGAAACATACAGCTTTCTGTCTTGATCAGTAAAAATCAAGCAA
Organism: Sialia sialis; assembly: GCA_009812075.1. NCBI lineage: Eukaryota > Metazoa > Chordata > Aves > Passeriformes > Turdidae > Sialia > Sialia sialis. The sequence continues at coordinate 26,331,282 of VRYO01002734.1, forward strand.
GTCTTTATAGGATTCTTTCTTCCCTGAAATTCCATCTTCCTCCCTTGGGGTCTATTGAAGAAGATGACAATCACTAGAAGATATAAGTTTTCATTTGAATCTTCAAAAATCTCAATTTTAAATACTTGCCTAGACTCAGTGGATGAGAAAACTTTTCCCCTGATGACTATTTACAACACCCATGACCAGAGATGATGATAAAAAATTCCCTTAGAAAGGAACTACTTTGTGGAACTGCTGTTGTGTGGGAGATAAGTTAAAAAATGTGCATAAAGATTATTTGGATCAAAATATGGTAGTAAATAAAAATTAAAGATTTAAGCCACAATAACAAATAGAATAAAAAAATGGAAGAATAAGATTTGGGGACTTTATTCCAGGACTATGATAAAATAATTAATACTGTGGTTCATGTCATGACATTGAGATGGTGATTTTTTACAGACTAGTCTAGCATTTTCCAACAAAAACTTTCAATAAATTCTCATGATAGAATTAGAATTAGAATTAAGAAGTTTTCAGTTTGATATCTCCCTCCAGACAAGCTTCAGTGAATACAAGTGTTTGTGTGCATGTAGTGAAAAGAGATTCTGAATTACTACATATTTTCACAGAAATTTGAAACCAAGCAATTAAGAACTTTATCATAAAGCACAAAGCATCACACACTAGGTAGCAACTCTGATGGATGTATTTTCCAGTTTCTCAATGCTTTAATGTCTTGTACTAATTTAAAGCAGAAAGCAGAGGCCAAACACATTACAAGTACCACAAATTCTGTAGTTCTAGTTTACACATGGTATAACATAACCTAATCTATATGAAAATCATTGAATGACAGCAATTGGTACTCAAACACTGTATTTTAAAATACCTTCCTTCATTTGTCCCTCTAATACAGAAAATTCTGTTAATTTGAACGTTCTGAGGTTGCCGCAAGAGCCAAACATCCACCAAGCTAAGATCATATATAACCAGATCTCATCAGAGCAACTGACAAACTTGTCCATTGGCACCAGCACAGTCCCCATCTCTTCCTCCCAAAGGGAACATCAAAATTCATAGGTATCCTTCCAGTGGAACTTCCGTGCCCAATGCTACACTGAAACTATGCAGGTGAAGCAAAGCAATCAGCAATCACTTTGTGTCAAAATGGATTTGCTTGGTCAGATCAGGCTGTGAGAAAATTTTCAACAAAATGACTATTCCTGATCTGTTAGTTCTGGTGCTCTTCAGAGAAGTACAAAAAAGCTGCAAAGTAAATCTTTCAATTAGCATTAGAACTCTGACTTTGGTTTATGTACTTAATTGTGATACTGCTTTTCAGACATGTTGCAGACTCCTTTCTTCCTTGGTTCATGATTCATTATTTTTAACTGGTTAACAACCTTGTCCTTGAAGATTACTAAATATAATTGTTTTGCTTGAATTTGTTACTTCAAATATATATATTTTTTAATTTTTAAAAATTTGCCTCTATTTTGTTAAGGATCAGGAAATAGCCTATTTTAACTTATTTTTAAGACTTTTATTTCCATCTGCTTCATCTGATACACTTTCTTCTAAAATTCTTACCTGATATGTATAGGACATATTATGTAGAGTTTTTAAAGTACTAGAAGTTATTTTGTCTCTCTAACAATTCAAAACTGATAGAGATAACATGAAGAATCTGTTGAATCCCAGCCAGTAGACAATTTGACAGAGTACTCTTGTAATATGAAAAAAGGTACACAAATCCCTGTTCTGAATTCTGAAATAGTTTCAGTTTAAGTCTCCCAGGATTTAAATATTTGATCCACTAAGTAAATTTCTAACTGTATTTGCATCATTTGTCTTTGCAATACTTTGAAGAGTTTAATAGAAGCCTACTGTGGAAGAGGAAGAGATAACAAAAAGAAACAAATTCTTTGTTTGTAATATTACTATCTGACTAAAAAGGTTTTTCCCCCCACGCTGTTGCTCGCTCTGGGAGCTGTTCAAAACCCATGGGTAGAAATGAAATGAGACAATGCCTGTGGCAGAAGTTTTAACTCATAGCAGCAGTAACCTCCACAGGACCCTGAAACTGGGGGATGAATTGGAAGTGGGAGGAGACGCATCTGAGGATTGCCTATTCTCACCTTACTGCAGTACCTTGTTTTGGCATAGTGCATGCTTAAAAGTTCTTCTGGTTGCTAGTTCAGAAGCTTAGAAGATGGAAAAAAAATTTCCACTTTTCTCCACAGCTCACACTCTTTGCGCAACTCCTTTGTTTCTCAACTTTTCCTGGACTGAATAGTAACCCTCCAGACCTAGTGTCCATCTTCAGTAGATTTTTAAATTTATTATCCATATTTTCATGATGTCCTTCCAGATACTCTCATAATCTTAACTCTTATATTTATTCAGCCATAGTTCTTCTAAGAAAAATATCACAGACTTCAGGGTCTGGATTACCTGTATGAACTCTGCCTGGTTCATAGTGCATTACAGGCTGAACTGTACACAGAGTTTATCAAGTTTATCTTAATGCATTGAAGGAATTGTTCTTGAGGTTGACTTTATGTTATCTTTTTCTATCGATGCCAAGATGATTTTTTGCCTTTTCTTTTATATGCCTTTCCTATAACTTTTATGTATCCTCAATATTCTTAGCATGCATACTTGTAATTCCTTAAGTCTGACTACTTAGTATAGTCCTAGCATTCTGCTAGGTCAAGAGACCAAACATCCTAAAGATCTCATAGTAGGAGGCCAGAAGACCCTACACTATCTTGGGAAAACAAGGTCCTCTCTAGAACATATCCTATATCTAGAGGTTTGGTCCCTCCAGAGAGGAACTCCTTGAATGGGAGAAAATCACACGCACTGGGACATCCTTGTTAGAAATGCTAATTTTTAAGGTCTATGAATTGTACGCCTGATCTATCATGTGCTTGCATTGCAGTGCATCCCACCTTGGTGAAGTACAGCACCAATGAGGAACCTTATTAAAATACTGAGGTATTTAAAATACTCTTATCCCTTAATTGTATCTGGCTCTCAATTTCCTAAGACCAGGAAAAGGCATCACCATTCATGTGGGGATTTTTTTTTCCCATTGTACCATATTTTCTCTTGATAAGTTATATGGAGCTTAAATGTAACCAGAAGGAGGGAAAAACCCTTGACTCAGTTAATGAAGTATGTCTTGAAGTAAAGACATGAGCTTCCAAACTGACTAGTTTTAAAGACGTTGATTTTTTTTTTTCCTTGTGTGAACTTTTACTCATGGATAGATTTTGCACAGTGTAACTCATTATAGTCCACTGAGAGCACTAACTGTGTTTCAGAATAACTAGACTGTTAAGAAATATTCTCTAGAATTAGCCTGGGGAAAAACTAACCAAACAAAAAAACAAGACTACATCAGTATAAGACAAGGACACAAAAATACATCCCCCCAAAAAATAAAGTTTTTCAACCTTTATGGCGGCATTTGCCTAGAACCTGCATTTGCATTTTTTGGTCAGATTTTAAGAAAAAATATTATTTTTTCCTGAAAATATTTAAATTTATTCTCAGGTAATATATTTTCCACTGGCTTAGCATAAACAAAATATTTATTTTTATCTGCAGCAAATGAAGTCTCCCACTTTCTCTTCTTCCACATTACAATTTTCTTCACAAATAAGTATACTGGTGGTGCCACAGGAACTGATCCCTTCAATTATTCTATGAACAAATATACTTTACTAGAACAACCTATGGTATAGTCTGCTAATTCAGCAGACCATGTACGTTAGCTATATGTTTTGCTTCAGTACATTTATACTTATTAAAGTTTCACTTATTGCAGTGAGCCATTTTTGATTAATGTTGCTGTTTCTATTTGATGTCTTGGTCACAAGGTTCTCACAATTTTATGAAATATATTGCTGCTTAAGTTTGTTTGACCAATCAACTCCCAAATCAGCTAGCTATGAAAATTTACAGCTAACTTTGGTTTTGGACTTTTAAATACAGTTGAGCTGTTCTTTGTAATGGGTGCATAATCTGTAAATTTACTGTCAGGTTTTCTGAATATTGACTTCTTAATGATATTTTGGTAGAAATTAATAACAGAGTCTACTACCAGGAAAAAGACACAATGGCCAATCAGTTTGATTTTTGGGAAACTTAATTAGTATTTGTGCTGTACTTTGTACAGAGAAGCATCACATATTGTACTTGCAAATTCTTATGATGAATTAAATCCTTGCGATGTACTGGTGGTATGTGAATTCTAACACATATTTCTGGAGAAAGCAAATAACAGGTGTAATCCAGCAAACAACGATAAATGATTTGCTAATCTTATATAGGAGAAACTTCTTTCAAAATTTCAAAGTGACTGCAGGGTAGGAGACCAGGAGCTAATGGCTGTGCTGAGCTCTTCTAGCCCGCTCCCAAAGCAAAGTTAGCCAAATAACACAGCATGTCAAACACATCTCTGATTCTGCTAGTTTTAAGAGAGCTCATCAATATATTAGCAGAGGTATCTCAATTGCTTTCATTCTTTCAGATTCTCTAACTATATCATTGACAACAGAAACTTCATGAAACCTTCTTGCAAGGGTGGTCAAAGTCTAGTTCAGCAGCATTCCAGCTATAAATTGACAATATGCAGAATTGAAAATTCATTAATTTCCAGAAAGAAAAGATTGTCTCATCCTTAACTTTTAAAAATAAAGAAAATATTACTACTCTTTATGAAAGTAAATGAAGATTCTTTAATGGCAATTAAAATAGGTTAAAAATGATTGAAAAATAACCCAAACCAAAACCAAAGCAAAAAAAAACTTAGTACCTTAAGACTCAAATTAATTTGTGCCAGTTTACTTCAACAAGTCCTAAAGAATATACCAGATAAGTCATACACACATACAGCTGCTATGTATAGACTATCAGATATATCTTAGAAATATGGTGGAAACAAACTGATAGTGACTACCAATGTCATTCAGTCAAAATCTAAGATAATACACATAATTTCTTCCCTCTTCTTCCCTCCACAACTAAAATCTTAGCCACCATTTTTTAGATTTTTTTTCAAAGAAAAGATATTAAAATATGAGCTGATAACAAATTGAAATAGTAATAAAAGAGAACACAAAGGGTTTGGGCAGGATCTCAGAAATCTGAAATAGAAAAAAATCAGCTTATACATATATTTTGCCAGATGGTTTTAATTTTTGCATGCAATCCATGGTTTTCTGGGCCTTTCATATCCTTTCTTTCAGCCTACACGATGATAACATTGTCCTAACTTGGTTCTTACTGTCTGCTTTAATGGTTGCCTCTGTCAGTTGCATAAGCAACTTCTAGCTAAGGTATCACCAGAGCTATGCTGATGTCCTGCATAACTGGTTGGATTTATTTTTTTTGTTGTTGTTGGTTGATTTGTTGACTTTGGGCTGGTTTATTTTTTTATTGTTTTGTTTTGGTATTATTTTCCAGTTTGGTGAGTGCTTGCTAGTGTTGGTCAAAGGAAATACAGCCAACAATGGCATGGTTCTTTTAGGAGAGTCAGAGACTCATATTCTGTGGTGTTCATGCTTCTAAAGGGAAGAATGCTTTTGGCTGGTAAATCTATTAGCAGTCTAATGAACACATTTATGTTAGTCACATGTATTGCCAAGGGTTGAATAATGTATTGATTTCTCTTAGCTGAACTACTTATTTTTCCACTTATCTCTCTTACTCTCTTTTCCAGCTTGTTCCATTATTGCCCATGCTGAATCTCACCTTATTCAAAGGTTCCTTGGAATGACAATGAGGTCTGTGTGACCAGTATTTTGTCAAGAATGCTCATACATGTTGAGCAATGTGGAACTGCTGCAGTTTATTTACAGTTATGACATCTGAATTCACCAATGTAGTGCATTTTAAAATATTATCTTGAATTAGACATGTGTCTATGAGTATTTGCATGTCCTACAAGCACTTGTAGGCATTATATTGGATAACTAAGTAGCATTCTAATTAGACAACCTTAATGAAGTGTTTCAGATACAACATGCATTCATCCTAATTTTCTCTGGTGTTTGGGAAGCACAAGCAAAAGGCAGTTGCACAACATTATGTAGCATAAGCTGGCTATCATAAGTATATTTTGCTGTGAATCTGTATTTGTGTATAAATACATAAACCTTATCAAGGGTAAGAAAGCAATCAATACTCCACTGTTACATTACTCGGGATAGATTTAACATTTCGAAACAGACCAAAGATAAAAAGCTCAGGTAGCTGAGGGTTACTATTCAGTTGAGGCTTTGATATTTCTGTTTTACCAAGTGAGGAGCTTATGTGTTCTGCTGATCACTCAACAGCTGAGACATTACAACATGCTTACTATTTTATAATCATTAAGTGCTAATAATAAAATGGTAATTTCCAATACAATGTAAATAAAGGCTACTGCCAAGTTGAGATTAGATATATCAGAGATACAGTTTAGAAAACACAGATTGTGTTCTTGATATTTTTATTTCTTTGGATAGTTGACAGGGAAAGATGTGACAATTGGTTTGAGTGATTTTTTGAGTGAGCAGACTATTATTTTTCTTGTGGCATCACGAAGGGTAAGTGATTTCTCTTGTAACTGCAGGGCAGATTTTGTGGAGATACATGACCCAAACCATAATAAGACTCAGTGAAGGGCATCAGTGAAGGGAATAGGGGCCTTTATTTTCAAAGTTGCACTGGATTACAGATGGCTGGATTAGAAACCTTTTTTTTCTGATGCTATACTTACAGATGATGTACTTAGTTGCTGTGAAATGCATGAAGTGGAAAGACAGAGTTGTTCTTTAGTATGGGACATTGAAAGTGATTACATCAGCCACAACAGCTGTGAATTGCTTCAAACTCCTAAAGGAGAAGGCAAAACAAACTGTTACTGTATTTTCTATGGGGAAGGAAGTCAAAGAGTCAAGACTGAAGAATTGTGGCAGATGATAGTAGAATGTCATTGCTAGCAACACGTGTCATTAGTTTCTTTCTCTACAGATTTCTAATATTGTTAAATCTGTTTTCATAAAAGAGTATTTTAGGGTCCAGCAATTCGTCACTGTTTTTTGAGTAGCTTTAAATCCTCTAGTTAAATTCTAATTATGCAAGATACTATTACTATTTATGACTCTTGTTTTTCAGAAGATCTTTCTTTACCTTACTAATTTTATTTTCAGTGTGGTCAAGCAATGTAACACTTATTATGATCTTAAAAACAGAGCATTGAAGCGGTAAATAAGTCATTGCCTCCAAAAAAAAAAAACAAACCAACAAAACACAGATGAAAACAATATGATAAAGCTCATTGTCAAAATTATGCCTTGGGAAAAAAAGTAATTTGCACAATTAGGTGATACAATACAGTGTTCCATAATAAGGTGCAATACAAGTGTAACCATCCTTAATATCAGTAGTATGCAAGCCTTTCAGACTTCATTAAAGAGTTCCATTGGAACATGTGAATAATAGGATTAATATAGCCATGGGCACTGCTGGGTCAGCTGGCAATAGATCAATCCACAACGTAGAGCATATTAAAAGGATTATAGATTAGCAATTAGATGGCTTTTTCATGAGCAAGAAATAGTTCCTCAAGCTTTGCCAAAGGTTAACAGAGATAGGATGTCGATTTTTCCAGTTTATAATCCAGTAGGAGCTATAAGGTAAGGGAAGTTATGGCATTTTCAGGATGGTAAGAATGGTATGAGCAAAGCATACCAAACCTTTTAGGAACAGTGGCTTGGCTTCACGGAACTGTTCTTATATGAAATGTAGAATATGAATAAATACAGTTAATAGCTTCATCTCTAAGAAAAAAGATTTCAAGTGAACTGTCTGAGAGGTAAGAGGCACTTTCAGTAGCACTCTGTTTGAAAACTGTTGCATTTCAGAGAATACATAAATAAGTTCTCTAATTCAAATTCTACAAATCAATGTTGAGCATGACTAAGATTATACACCACTGGAATTATAGTTTGACACTTAGTATGTCAATAATACAGATATCTAAGAAATTTTTATAACTTCCTGATGAAATACTGGATGGCAATATTGGTATGTTTTCAACTGCATAAAGAGAATATAGTATGTAGAATCAATATATATTGATCACACTGGGAGCTGAGTCTCAACATTTCCAAAAATCAGGTCACTTACTTTGATAGCTCAGTGTGCTTTTATTTCATATGTCTAACTCTGAAAATACGGGCTTTTGTATAAAGGGAGACAAAAATATATTTAAAGAGATAAAGTGCCATTCAAATGGGAAATAAATCAAAGACACCTGGAAATAAAAAAAAGTGATTAGCAGCTATTAATTTAGTCAACAAACTCAAACATTTATGTCAGTTCAAGAAGAAGTTTTATTGCCTCATTATTCAGCTGCCTTGTTATCCTTGCAGAAATTTTGAGACAGAGGCTTGACTGTTAATATTGTGCTGAGTTTATTTCTTATTCTTTAAGAAATACTGGTGAATTTGTTTAGATTAAAGGCAAGCAAATAGGAGTAAAAATGGTCTGAATAATGACTCTGCTGAACAACAAAGGGTAAGTTTAAAAAATATTTTCTAAGAAGTAGAAATATTTGCAAATTATTGCAAAAAAGAGCAAAGGAATTTGCTGAAAACCATTTTATTTTAAAGAATTAATGACTGTACAGTTACAATGATGTTTAGACTAATTAAAATACCTCCTAATGAATTAATAAATCCAGTCACAGCTGCAAAATTTTTCATAAATGTATGATACCGCACTGCCCTCAGTATAACAACAGTCCTGTAGAGATCTGAGTTAGATGAGATATTTAAAACTAACTCTCCCTTCTTATTTTGCCCAAACTAGCAACTGTGTTGGGGCTATAGCTACATTAGACACTATTCTGCATCATTTACTAGTTTTAAATAAGAACCTTCTGGTGGAATCGTCTCTCTGGGTACATGAAAAATATGATGCAAACTCAGTCTCTTTATTGTATCCGTTACATGTTATTAGTTCTAGGGTGCATCAATTTTCTATACAGGAAACACTTAAAGGATAGAGAATTATATACAATCGACGTAATTTAATGTTTTTTCACAGTATTACTTTCTCATACTGAGGATATATAATATTTTAATCTGTTAGCCTCCATTTTTTTCTAATTGCTCTTGGCATTCAGAAAAGCAAAAAAGGCAATATTTTCTATTTTAAAAGTTTGAAGATTGCATTTTTGACTGAAATCTGTATAATTAGTACTTTGACTTTAACTAAGCTATAGGAGAAATTTTATAATGTAGAGATTTTAATTACAATTCTTTTCAAGTTAGTTAAATTGTGACAGCTGCTCTGATTTTGACAGACAAGAAACAAAGTGTTTGCATTGTTATGACAGCAATGTCCATGACACTAATTGCAACTTTTGTTGGAAAATGTCATGAATAACACTTCAAATAGGATCCAAACATAAAGCTGGCTCTTCACTCATTTTACTTTGCAACAGAATTCTGGGATATTAACATTATTTCTGTCTTAGTTAGACTAATAATTTTTTGCAGCAACTACAGACAGTGAAATAGGTAGCAGCCATCAATGATCACTGGAGCAGCCCAGTCAATTCACTGACTTCATAAAATGTTTGGCAGCCACTGCTCCTGAGTGACCAGACAAATAGTGTTATATGCCTAATTATTTTTGTGTTTAATACAGAATACATAAGATGCTGCTGCATTTTTTTCTAGAACTGAGATGCTTGTATTTTTTGTCAAAATCAAAAAGTGACCACTGTTAAAGGTAAAATTTTCATAAGCTCATAGATAACTTAGAAGGCCTATTGGGTTTTTTTCATGTGCTGCATGCTTATAAATTTGATTTAGTTGAGAATTTTTAGAGTGTTTAAATACTGTGAGTCTTATTTTCTCTCTTTTTTTTTTCTTTTCACCCTAGGTTTGAAATTTTAATCCACCGTTAAATTGGATGCTTTTATAAACCTCACTGTGATTCTTACTATACCTTAGTCCATATAAATATGGCCTTCACAGAAAATCCTACCTGAAATATGCTTAAGTCTTCCCTAGGGGAAGAGAATGGCAAGGAAACACATCTCCCCATTCTGGGTATTGGTGCTCAGGGGATAACTGACAAATCCCCTTAGAGTCTGAGCAAATGATATCGTCCTATCTTTATAGCATTCCTCAGCATGGGTGTACTATGTTCTTGCAAGAGAACAATGTTGGGAAAAAACATTCAGGAACTATTGGATTGGAGTAATTGTTAGAATACAATTTACAGAGCATTTTCTCTTTGGGAAAATTAAAGATGGGGAAGGGGAGACAAGATTAAATTTCTTAAATTGTTACAAAGGTAAATTTTGCGTAGAATCAGTAATGAGTGCAGTGTCCTTAGGGATGTTTTGGCAGGACTTCCTTTTGTATATCCTAGTACCTGAATTTGGCAAACCTGCCTGCGCGTGTCATGAAGAACTCTTCACAGTCAGCCCCATGTTTTCTACCTTAAAATAATTCTGACATTATGACAGGTCACAGCACTAGCTTTTTTTCTGTACTACATGGCATCTCCATATGTCCTGACTGAATCAGGTTTTTTTGATTTATGTCTTCTGTAATGAACTCAGCTTGCCATAGCTGCTTATTGCTTATCTATCAATGCATTATATCTCCAGACCTCTGTCTGGTTTCATAATTTTCTTTCTTGTCAGCCCATACAAACATTTCTTTTAATGTCACCTTCTCACTTTGTGTAAAGAGTTAAGACCTGTGCAGGTGAGCATGGGAAACTCCCTCTTAGCCTTTTCTGTATCAAAGCAGCTGGCATGAAACTACCTCTCCCCACTCTCTTTCCAACATAAAGCTCCTTCCCTGTTGAAACACAGTGGACTAATATTGAATAAAGTCTAAACCCTTAAACTCCAGCACCTTAATCCATACCACAGCAGCTGGGTAAGCTGAATTCACAATCATGCAGATATGTATAATTATATGAAAGAAAATCCTCCTCCAGTAAAGAGCACTTTTCTTTCTGTAAAGATTTCTCACTGAAGCTGACTATGTTATATTTCCCATTCACTTGAGAACTTTACCTTATGGGAGTTAAATTGACTAGGCAATCTGTCTTTCTCAGAGTCCTTTTCCAGTAACATTTCCTTCAGGAAAGGCTCCCCTTTGTGGCAGTGTCTTCACCTCCACATGGCATTGTAAAGTCACTACTGCTGCACCATATTACTCAAGAAGTTACTTCTGTACAGACTGCAGAAATTCATAGTTATGTTGATAAATAAAGAGCAGTGATCTCCTCTGAAAACTTACTCTGTAACTGTGAATAATCCAATTCAATTTCCTCTGGGTTTGGATTTAGCAGTTGTATTATGTGATGTTTACTAGGGTGAAAATATGTACTGTAGCATTTCTACAATTGTAAAGCTTGTAACAGCTATCAGATGAACCAAATCCCAGTGAGCAGCAACAAGTGAACATCAAAAAAGTCCTCCATCACTATTCATTGATGCTGTCTTTCTCTTCTGTTAGATATCTTAGAGGCTTTTTCCTTCTGTCCGTTTAGGGTGAGATTAACAAATAGATTTGAAAATCATTACTGAGGGCTCCCAAACCTCTGGAGATGTAGACACACCTGTATGGAACTCTGCTAAACAGCTTCTTAAGATGTGTGAATTTCCTTGTCATGTGTTAAGCATTTTTTTTCCCCCTTAACACAATGTGCACCTATTGTGATAGGGTGCTGTTTCCCCTTCATGTATGAACAAGCTTATACTCTCACTGTTTATATTATAGAAAATATAAATTTCAATAGTAAGCTTGTGGTATTCTGAATATTATTGTTCATGTTTATTCTTCTAAGTTATACACTCTATTTTTTCTTCATTTGCAGGTGAAAGAGGATATAATAATGTTGATCTATCTGAATGTTGATGTCTATTTTTTTGTGGTAGTCATGGAGCTGTATGCAGACTCCATATGTCTATTGATAAATCTATTATGTGGAATAACTGTTTTAGTTGATAATGATATCTGAGAATAACTGTACGAAATAGCACAGAAAAACAGCTCATTTTTACTTTCTTTATACTGAAAACTTTTTGGGAGTAAGATGTAGTTTATATTCCTTCATAGACATTGCTCCAGGAAAATGCCAATTCCAGAAAGGGTGCCAGAGAACATGATCGCATGTGGATTTAATGAATTTTTTTAAAGTGATGGATTTTAAGAAAATAATGTATTTTGAGGGTCTATAGAAACATAGTTTCATATTAATTTCTTAATCAAAAATAATTCATTGTTTTAGCATCAAAAAAGATACTTGGAAAGCATTTTCCTAGTGTTTCTACCTAAATCATATTTTCAAGCATACTATACCTGTGAAAAATACGTGATTCTGTATTGTGCCCTTTACTGTTTAACTCTTACAGGAGAGTAAAGTGAGTGATATGTAATCTATAACATCTAACTCTATAGTACCATGGTGTAAAATTTTCTCAGGCCAGAGACAGCAGTTTTTGCATGAGTCATTCTTAGAAATACATATGGTATATTTCCTATGCGAAAATTCTTCCTCTTCAAATTACTATGGGGAAACTAAGTCAGATTTGCTAAGAACTCAGGGCCTTTTATTAATTTTGAATATTTTTCACCTAAGATGTGTAATGTGCTGTAGAATTTCAGCATCCTGGCAGACAGTGGTACTGTAAGCTCATAAGGGCTGTGTCCATCACAGTCTAACTATATTCTTCTTCTCAGACTGGACAATTTCACGACCTGTTCAGTTGTTAAAAGGGTAATATTCAGATTCCTAATTATGTGAGAAACTACCCCTGAACAGCTGTTCTGGCCAGTCTTGTTAAACAAACAAGGTATATGACTTATGGGTCACAAATTTCCTGATAGATCCTGTTGCAGAATATTGACATAATTGATTGAAACTGTTCACCTTTGCTTATATCTCCTTTAGATATCATTTCAGTTTATTCATAAGCTGAAAAAACCCTAACTCTACCCCATATGCAAAAAAACCCAAACAAACAAAGACAAACCATAAGAGAAAAATGTCACAGTATCACCAGAGGAAGTCTAGTAGTGTCTGTCCTTCTTGTCTCTAAAGGCTCTAACTAAATGTTTCTACTCTTCTCTGTTTTTAGACAGACTGCAATGTGCTGTCTGTATGTGTCCTCTGTTCCATTGGCAAGCTGTATTTATTTCATCATATTTTACAATAAAAACAAGCTCCATGAGTGAAAGTAACAAAGGAAAGTAAAGATCTGGACAGATAAGAGGCCAAAGAAATAGCAAAGCATTGAATATTGAAAGGAATGGAAAGAGTGCACATTATTGCTAGCAGTATAAAATGTATATGGTGATACCAGGTAATCATAGCTGCGACTTGCTATGATACAGGACTAGAATGGGAGGTATTGTATGAATGCTGAGGATATGCCAGATTTGCACTAGGGAATTCTCTTTAGCAGTTAGAGACAAAAAGGATGGGATATTGTGGGAAATTTCCAGCGTCCCAGACCCACTCTGCAGCTCCTCTGGTGGGCATGAGGCTGGAAGGGCTCTGAGCAGAGCAGCACTTCAGATGTGAGAGTGTGCATTTGTGTTTGTGTGTGTGTCTGTGTGTCTGTGTGTATTAGGCATTTTCTGTTGTCATTACAAAGAACTCTGCCTTTTATCCTTCAGTTTTAACTGCCTTTGCTTCTCACCTGCTTGCTGGCCTTGTTATAATCAATCACATTTTAGTCACTTAACCTTTGTTTGCCTGCTCCCTGCCTCTTTTGCTCTTTTGCATGTTGCAGTAGATGGCACGACTCCAGCTGTTTGTTGATTAACAAATGTGCACTGTATGTGCTACAGCCATTTTCACTTCTTCCCCGAGCCTTTGCTGCAGCCACTTTAGCTGCTTCTTTGCATATTGATTGAACAGCGCTCGCATTGAGTATTGACTGTCACAGACAATGTTCCTCACTTACCATTACTGCCCTTGTTTCTTTCTCCCTCATCACCATTCCTGTAAATACTGATGTTCATCCAGTTTCTCCTGCCCTTATATTTCTCCACCATCTGCCTCTTTGTTTCATTCTCCTACTTGTAAATCAACCACATACAATTATTTCTTTTCTTTTTTGCTATTGCCTTTGAGGAACATTTCTCCTAATCACCAGTATGGCCAATCTCAGGAGTTCAGCATTCAGAAATCATGACTCAGCCTCCCTTTTCTCTGAGATCAGGTTACTAATCTAATACTAAAAAAAACCCCCTTTTTTATTTTCTATTTTTCTGTCAGAAAATAAATACAAGCATCTAGCCTTTTAAGGTGTGTAGGAAACCAAGGTAGTAATATGAAGGTATTGTTTACAATTCTCAGGAAAATTATATTGTAATAATAATAATAATTAGTTATTATTATTATTATTATATCAGCTGCTATCACCAGTTAGCAAGAGCCTGGTATCTGAAGACAAAGAGCAGGTAAGATAAAGACAGGATGAAAGAGAGAGAAATGCACACATTGCCTGAAGTGGCAGAAGCTGATAATGTACATACCAATTCCATAAACCACTGGTCATTTAATGGAATGTGACCTTGTGAGCAAGGAAAAACATATTTTTAATGAAAAAATAAAGCAAAGAAAAAATATCCATCATATCTCTGGCACTCTGGTACATGTTTGTACCACTATGTATGCATGTAACATTGAGCTGATGATCAATGGAGAGAGTACATGAAAGCATGTTGGAAAATGTTAAGACACAGTGGAAGAATGAATCCTCCATCTTCCCCATATGGGGGAAGAAAGAGTGGACACCAGTCTCCTCCTGGCAAAGAGAAGGAAATTCTACAACCAGCACCGCTTTCTTTTGCTTTGAGTTTGAATTTGAGACTGGACTAAACGACCTCCACTGGTCTCTCTCAATCTCATGTCTCTGATGCAAACATATTTTTAGTAAAATTGTGATATTATACATTTACAGCAGTTTTCTGTTGATATTGTTATTCTTTTTGTTTTGTTGAAGTTGTTTTTTATTTCTATCCTTAAAGGAATGTTTCATTGGCAATACTTTCTGGCATAGGGCTGCTGCATGAAAATATATTGTCAGTGTGAAGATAGGATACTGCTTGAACATTTTTCTTTCCAATTTAGGAATATCACAATTAAAGCTGTCCTTAACTGGAATATCTTCATTTTTAAGTGCAATGAAGAAATTTTATTTTGGCACAGCAATAAGTGCACTCCATTTGTAGTCCTAGAGCTTTCTGTTTCTTTTCTCTCTGATCGTTTAAGTTCTCAGTACAGGCTGAATTTCTCTTAACATATCCCAGCCTCATCCTTGCCTCATTTCCAGGAATATGCTGGAAACCCTGTAAACTTGCTCTATTATGAGAGATGCAATTTGGCAAAAAAGTCAAAGTTTTAGAAGAAAATATAATTTGGCATTCAAATCAAAATGCCTAGTAACTTTTTGCAAGCAGGTCTCAGGATGAAACATAAAAAAGGTGGGGAAAGTGCTAAAGATAGGGCAGGAAAAAACAAATCCAGCAGAAGTTCCCCACTCACATATGCCATGGGCAGGGCACAAATTTGATTGCTAACTGAAGCACAGGCAGTGAAGTGATGGGGTGGCAGAAACTTAAAGCAGAATTTGCTGATGACAAGTGAGACAGACCAAATGTACTAGGTTGAATCCTGTGCTACACAGCCCTACCCAGGTCAGAGGCCATGCCAGGGGGCAGACAGGTATTGCTCAGTACTGTATTTGGCAAACCTTCCTCATCAAACATGGACTTTCTTTTTGTTGCATGGAATTTTCACCCATCATTCATTTTCACATGGATTTTCCCCCATGTTTTTTTAGGTCATTACAGAATGCAAAGCCATTTTAAAAACATATTTTTTTAAAAAATTGAATTAGTCTGTTTCATTTCACTGACCAACATATGTTTGCCTCTTTGATCTGAGGATCTGACCAAGAGGAAGAAGATCCTATTACCTGACCCCTTGGCCCCCTCCCTTTCTCCTCTAAGGCTATATAATCTGTGTACCATGTCCTCGCTCTCTCTCTTCCCTTATGCCCTCATGAATAAATCTTGGAACTAAGCCAAAAAGGGAAGGAGCCCCTCTTTGATTATTCACGACACAGGACTTTCTATCCCTAATTAGCTAGCCAGGAATATTGGTGAATAGAAATAACTGTGTTATAAGGCAACATGTTCCTTTGATTTCTTGCAAAATATGTGCGTTTCAACTTTCATTTCTGAAAAGCTTTTCCTGTGCAGTGTGGTTGTGAAGTGAAGATGAAATAGTTGACTCAAACGTATCCTATATATAATAATATAAAATAGGAAAAAATGTATATTACAGTAATTTCACGAATATAAGCCACACCTTTTCATTGAAGAATCCATCCCACCCCAGTAGTGCGGCTTATATTCAGGTG
>VRYO01002734.1:26348734-26360727 GCA_009812075.1 Sialia sialis
TTATATTCAGGTGCGGCTTATAATTGTGAAATTACTGTAGTTCCTTTTAGCCAAAACTTGAATTCCTATATAAGCATGTTTGAACACTTGAAATTTTACTTCTATATTAAATGTTGCATTTACTATTTCTAGCTCATGTTGTTTGATTAATCTCACCTTGAACTCTTTGATAGTCCTTGAGAGACTTCTTGTATTTAGACAATTTAAGTCTCTTCCCATTTCAGGTCTTTTCTTGACTGAGTGTCTTTGACGTCACCTTGATGACTCTTGGACTTCTCTATTCTTTCAACAGATGCTACAAATTACCTCTTCCCCTCCCCCCCCCAATTTGTCCACTATCTTTTGCTCATACATTCATTCAATTCACTCCATCTTGCCCTGTTCCTTACTCAATGATTGAGTTTGAAAACTGCTATTGTGATTGTACCTGTATATTCTCCTGCTTGAGTAGTGTCCTAGTCTGGAGAGTACTCTTATTTCTCTTATTTGAAGCTGAAATTCTTTACAATAAGTTTAGCTCATGTAAAATGCATTCTTAAATGGTCACATTTTATGAAGTGGAATTACATAGAGGATATAGCAGCAAATCAACAGAGTATCTGGTGCTTAGATTCACTCTCCTGTGGATGTCTATATTCCCAAGGGTAATACACCTTAGTGAAGGAGACTTATATATGTGAGTGAAGGTTTCTTGATTCTTGGCCTTTGATAGCAGCAATGTGGGAGTACAATTAAAAAACTTTAATTATAATTATGTAATGACTTGTTCTGTGTGGTATGTGCTAAGCTACTGTAATAGATACAGCACTTTCATATTACCATACACAGCTTTTGGGATTGTTCCACAGCAGCACTGAATTTTCATATTTAATTTCATTTTCCTCAAACCTAACTGCTTTTCAGAGACTAACTGCAGCTTTGATAAATGTTCTTTCTAGACTAGTTAATATCTTAGGCTTATAAAAGGTATTTTAATAAAAAAATGTAGCTTCCAGCTAGAGCCCAGATTTCAAAAGATAAGAGCATCTAGTTTTCCATTTCTTTTTTTCTGAATTAGTCACTTTAGTTTAAAGACTTTTTTTCCAGACTGATTAAGAAGAAAGACTGACAAATTGAACTTCAGATTTACTCTTTCACCAGACTGATACAAGAAGCAGGTAATGAGATCAACTCATTGTTAGTCACAAAGAGGTTTCTTTGAAATGAAACATGTCAGACATACTTATTGCTTTAACAGTCACCTAGATTGATACAAACAAAAGCAAGACACTTAGGCCTAGAGCTTCTTCCATAGCTGCTAAAGTAACTAATGTGTATCCTCCCAGCTTCTCAGAACTGCCACCAGTCTGATACCAATTTGAATTCTTAAAACTGCATTTCTTAATAGTTATTTGCCAACAGTATATTGTATTTTTTGTTAAGCTTCTATGTTGTTGTAGAAATTTCACCTCTCTTCTCTCAAATAAATTAAACCTCAGCTACCATTTTTTCCAGAAAACTAATTGTTTTCTTTGTATTAAAACGTAGTAATAGCTAAGAAAAAAAAAGAGCAGGGTTCAGTGCCACCATCCCCTCCTTCTCCCCGTTCCCACCTACAAACTGATAAGCCAATTGAGATTTCCTGTTAGCAGACAAGTTTTAACCATGTTAATAGAATGTGCTCATTTACGAAAGAATCAAAGAATCACACAATTAATTAGGTTGGGAAAGAGCTTTGAGATCATCAAGTCCAACCCATGACTTAGCACCACCCTGTCAACTAGATCATGGCACAGAGTGCCACATCCAGTCCTTTTATAAACACCTCCAGGGTCAGTGACTCCACCACCTTCCTGAGCAGCCCAATTCCACTGTCCAATCTCTCTTTATGTGAAGAGTTTTTTCTTAATGTCCAGGCTAAACTTCCCAGGGTGCAGCTTCAGACAGTGTCCTTTTGTCCTGGCAGTGGTTGCCTGGGAGAAGAGATCAATCCTTACCTGTCTACAGCCTCCTTTCAGGCGGTTGTAGAGAGCGAAAAGGTCTCCTCTGAGCCTCCTCCTCTCCAGGCCAAACAACTCTCACTGCCTCAGCCCTTCCTTGCAGGGCATATGCTCTAGACCCTTGTTTGTCTAGACACCAGCCTTGTTGCCCTTCTCTGGACACCTTTAAGTATCTCAACATCCTTCCTGAATTAGGGGCCCAGAACTGGATATAAATTTGCCCTATCAGCACTGGGCTGTCAGATAAAGACTGTATTTCAAGATAAGGAGTTAAGTCACATTGTATGACTTTCCCAGGTTCCATAAGACTCACCAGCCTTGGTATGGGAGGAAAACTAGTGAGTTATACATTAAATAAATCAGGATGTAAGTGGATGGAGTGAGAAGACCTAGTCGACTGGTGATATGGATGGTTAAGAAATTTTAAGATCTCCTCCACTGAGCTTTCTTCGGCTACATATCCTTTAATGCTATAGGAAGGGACAGAGCAATACTAGTAGCTAATGGAGAGGAAGAGAAGATGTTTGTACTAATTTCTTTACTATGAACCATCATGAGTAGAATCTGCATTCCTCTGACACTTCTCCCCGCTCCTCATCACCACACAAAAGACTACATTTATAATTTGAAGGAAAATTTCAATGAAACTACACAAACCTTCTATACCCATGAAGGATAAAAATATTAGATTTTGCATGCAAAATATATAATTTTACTAGCTTTTCCTGGTTTTGGTCTACCAAAGAATTTATTAACTCCATCCACCAAGAATTCCTTCCTCACCCAAAGTTCCCTTTTTTTCCCCTTTCCTCTCTCAACTGGCCCCAATTTCTGCCTCTGCCTTACTGAGAATTCTCACTTATTTGCATGCCTTTCAGTACTCACAGTACTCATAGTTCTGCTTTTCAGTAGAGGAAACCATATCTCTATTTTTGATTATATCAAACTCCCAGCAAATGACAGTTATGTTTCTTCTTTTTTTTCAAGAATACATAAAAATGAGAGACAACTACAACATGGGTGAGGAGACCTCAGACAAGCAGGACATATTTAGTATGTGCAGATTATTAGTACCCTTCTAAAAAATAAATTTTGGTTTTGTATTTGACAAAAATAGGCTGACCATGAAGATTTTGTGGAGCAAAGTTCTGATAATGTAATCAGTTTTTGGGGTATCCTTTTGGACATGAAAGGTTTTATCTAGCAATTAATCTTTCCAATCGTGGATGAATGAGACTATCTCATTTCAGTCCTCCTGCTGCTCCATTGATACACAATGGGTCAGTCCTGCTATGGGAATGAGTGACAAGGCCTATTATAACAAAATCCACATCTGCTTTTCTCCTACTGGGACATCCATGCAAATATAATTCCCAGTGGCAGATATATAGTTTCAGTTCTGCTCCATAAATTGTGCAAGAGAAAATTGGAGCCAGTATAGTTATAAAAATACTAGTTTTTGACATTTTTCTTTTTTTAAAATCAAGCGTGATTGTATTTCCATTTTGACATGAATCTCTGTTTGGCTCTTGGGATCAGTTGATTTCTCTTTCTTTCAGTGTCTGTAACTTATCTCAAAACAAAACAAAACAAGCCACACCAATTTGAAGTGAAAATCCTCCAGCTGCTCCTAAGAAGATAGCCTGTGCACTTCCAGTCCTTCCTGCATAGTTTGTGTTTTAGATTTGCTGGCAGTTGGCTCAGCATGCTGGTCCCTTGGGAAAGTGCACTTAAAATGATGCAGCACCCAAGGCACCTGTGGGATATTTAAAATTGTTAGGAGCAGTATAATCTAATAAAATAACACAGATAAAAGTACCATTTAACCATGTTGTATTATATGCCAGTCAAGACACTAACTTTTAGGTGAGTCTTTTTCTTCTCCTCTCCCCTCCATTCTTCAATTTTTGAGAAAGTGTTCAGGCAGTGCTATGTTTTAGTGCTCTGTTGGAGTTGGGGAACTGAAAACAGTAGATGTTGTGTCTTTCCTATTTCCTTTATTGGTGTTTAGGCCCTGGAAAACGATATTCTGCAGTAGCACCAATCCCACCAGTAAGGGGTTAGGGCATGTGGGGAAAGGGAGCAAATAGAAGTCCAGTTTCAATTCTCACCTTGCCTGTTCTTAGTGCTGCTGCAAGGAAAGCCCAGCCTGGCCCTTCAGGTGTTTTCCCTTCACTGTGCACAGATTCACACACTCTCTACCTCCTCAGAAATCCGCTACAGCCTCAGCTGCTGGTTTTGGTCTTGCAGGAACAAAATTGAGTTTGCCTACATTGTTAAGACTTCAGGGAACTCTGCCCTATTGCAGAGTAAGTCTTTATAGAATGAAAACATTTTTGCCACCCTTTCAGAAATATATGCATGGTACCAGTATAAAAATGAAGTTTCAGTGAATTTGAATGTTTTTTTTACATTTACTTAGATATATTTTCCCTTCATGTGTTTAATTAGGAAAAGCAACTAAAATCATAAATAAAGAGCTCTTTCAGAAAAAAAAAAAGAAACACACACAAAAAGAAGCACATTCTGTTACATAGTTTTTGGAAAAAAAGGCAACAGAAACTGAACCTTTCTAAATTTGTTTTCTGATGAGTCAGTATTTTCACCCAAAATAACATTTCCCAGGCAATTTCCTAAAGGACTGTAACTTGGCTAGACTTGACTAGACTGTGTATACAACCTGTTCCTCAGTATTGCAATGGTCCTCAGTGTTATCCAAGTTTATCTGCAGAATTAGTTGCTTAGAAAATATTTGAAGTTCTCTTCTAATATATATACTGTATTTTGAAGTTTTGTTTCTGCATTGCAATGCATCTGCAGATGCCAATCTGTACACTTTTCAATTCCACTTGGCAACCATAACTATGACTATGTGTTTAAAACAGAACAATTTAAATAATAGCAAAACCCCCTGCTTGCTCGTTTTCAACACTGGAATGTTAGTAATGACACAGAACTGGCTTGCTGAGTTGCCGCTTTGTGCTGGAGGCCTGATAGGATACCATGATGAGTTTACTCTTTTAAGCCTAAAGGCTTAACATTAGCAGCATTTGACAGTTTTCTTATCAGAGTCTGCTTTGCAAAGCACTCAGGGAGGAAGGAGTGGACTGCCATGTATGGAATGTTGTGGTAATTAAGCAACACTGTTCAAGCATAGAATGTGGAAAAACCCAAGGGTTTCACTGTTAGGCTTTTTACATGATTGCAAAACATGCCAGTGCAAAGCTTTTTTGCCTTGCAATAAGGGACTTTTTATTTTTGAGAAAAAAAAGAAGCAGTTATTAAACTCAGCATGGAGACAATCTGAAACAGGATCTTCATCAATCAGATTAACTACTTTCCAAGATGAAAGTAGACGAGGCACAGTGTGAGCCTGAGAAGATATTTATCAAAACCCATATTAATAACCACTTTCAGCCTTCTCCTGACAGTTTCATCTTAGCTTCCATGTTTAACATTTGAGTATCATATGTTTTTGTCAGGATGAGGCTGCTAAGAGCATCAATTAATTAATTCCTCTGAAGTATGGTTTGGAAAGGTAATAAAGTAACATTCCCTAAGGCCAGAACCAGTAATGGTAAGCAGCATTTTGGTGCTGTGCAATTCGTTACTTCAGAAAGAAATTAAAAGCACAGAATCATTTCCACTTTTAAAAGCAGAAGATATTCTACTTTATTTTAATAAAATTGCTGAGAGAGATCCATTTTTAAAGTAATATTTTCAAAGCTGATAAAAAATGTTGATGTTTTTTATTTGTTTTATTTTAATAGAAAAAAAAGTAGAATGCCTCTAGCAAAATAAAAGGCAGAAGGGATGACTGGAATATGTCTTAACACTGTTATTTGCTATCATTATTATGATTTGCCTTGTTATTTGGGTCTTATTGTTCTGGAATTTTCATTGTGGGGTGAAGGAAGCCTGCTGACAATACAGAGAAATTAACTCTCTCCTTATTTCTTCTAAAATTCTCACTGGAAATTTCAAGTATGCAATAACTTGTCCATCCTTTCCCTTGGTTAAAATCAGTGAGATTCTTACTTCTTTACCTCTGTAAGGAAAGAGATGCTTTGTCTTGCAAGCAGCAAAAGAAAAGCAAGGATGAAGAGCTGTTTGGTAGCATAGGAAAACATCAAGAAAGTATTTTTTAAAAATGAGAAGCAGATAGTTGTTGAACTTGGATACATTGCTTAAATCTTCTGAAATGTATGCACTCTTTTACTTCCACATCCTTTTGGCCCCACCACAAACAAAGCCATGCATCTATGCAAAAAGACATATGTATGTAAGCTATTGACAAGGGCAGCTCTTTTCTCACTGCCTGTGGGAATGTCAGCCTGTATAGTTAGTGTGTCCTAATGACTGCATGAGGCAGATCAAAATATTCTGCTTGCTAGTTACTAAATAAATATCTCCACACATTTTATATTAATATATTTCAGTCTGATCTTGTATGAGAATAAGATTCAGGTGCTCATACTTTACATCCTGTGTGTTAATTGTGTAAATGTGTGTCTATGATCCCTTTGTCTGTCAACTCTCTTTTATAGCTTTTGAGTCCTTTGCCTACTCAGTTTGGGATAGTTCTGAAGACATTTATGTCCATGGGAAGTAACTACTTTGCTCCCCAGGATAGCTGAGAGGCAGTCACTGCAGAATAGGCTGAGAATGAGAAATTTGGTGAGCTTCCATAAAGATCAGCAGAACAGGGATGTTCTCTCTTACCCCCACTAGAACAGGTCAGAAAACCACTCCCAAGAAAATAAATGCTCTTGACCTATATAAACAATGTTGATTTATGTTCCTATTTTACATGGCGCAGCTTCATCCGGACACCATCATTCAGGGACTGCAGACCAAAAGAGCCCTGAGTAGGATCATTTCCCTTCCCCAAGAGTGGAGGTCAGTAGCCTGCAAGCTAGACCTCCCAACAGACAGTGTCACCATTTGCAAAATCAACTTGTTCATAAAGAATATGGACACTTTTGTGATAAATTTTTAGGTAGTCAAATATCCATACCCCCGCTGCCCCTTATATTACACATGGTGAAGGCATAAATTTGACCACCTCTAACCTTCAAGAAAATGACACTTCCTCCTTATCTATCTGCTTCATTGTTCACATTGCACTGAAAATGGCTCAGCTATCCTCAATGAGGAAAATGTCTTTATCTTATAGAATATGGAAGATAAAAATTGAAACAAACCAAGCAATCAACCATGATATCTATATTCAGCTTTTTTTTTTGTTGTTTTTCAGTTTTTGCACTTTCATTTTGACAGTGCATGGGGCCAGTCATCAATAATAACTGGAGATCCATTCTGCTGGGATCCTATGGCACCATCCAGATAAGCCCAAAATATTTTGCAGGATCTGCAAAGAACTTGCTAAGTTCTGACTCTAATAAACAGCTGAGCAAAGCATTTAGCATTTGCAGCAGAAAACTCAGGCTGGAAAAATCACCTCTGGCAAATAGAGATCTGTGCAAATTCCCCTGGCCATAGCCAGTCTTAGGATCTGCTTGTTCCTAGTCTTCTGAGAGTTATTTCAAAATGGCCTGCGTGGACTCAGATTGCTGATGTTCATCAGCTTTTTTGTTTCCTGGGAATGGGACTCAAGTAAATGCAAGAAAGAGGAGAGAAAAACTGGAAACAAAGTTAACAGAATACAGAATTTTCTTATAGTAAAGATTTGGTTTACACAATAGATATATTCCATTAGCTGTCCTCTCAGCTGTTGAATGTTTCTACTTGGCTCTCTTTTTTAATTAACTGATATTGTGGAGGATTTATGCCTGACTGGTGAAAATGAACCAAATCTAAAGTTTTTCACATAAAATAAAAAATAGCTTTAAAATTTACAGCTGGTCTATGCTCATATACAAGGTCAGGAGTGAGGGGGTAGACACAAAGTTGTTCTCTTGCCTATGAAATGAACTGGTAGGAATCAGATTCAAAGTCCTGTAGAACTCCTCTTTGCTCTTCATCATGCATAAAATTGCTATTTATACATTCAAACCTAAATATCTCGGCAGAAATAGACAAGTCTGAAGCGATTTGGTGCAAATTCTTTGGACCACGATATTTTCCAAAGTGTAAGGTAGCTATAAGTGAATTAGGGAACATTTTCTATGTAACACATTGGAACTTTAGCAGGAGCGTGAGAAGACTCTTTAGCAGCCAGCCGGAATCACCAGCTGAGGTCCCTTGATTTACATTCAGAGCTGATAGAGCATACAGCTAGAGGGAGGATTATGGAATTGAAAGGTCTTAGGCACAGGAAGACCGAGTCCATAAGTGCTGTAAAGAAAACTGAGAAAAACTCGGGAAGCTGAGAGTTGAAACAAAACTAGTTTGTCTTATGTTCTAGTTTGGCTTCAGAGATTTAAGGATTGATCTCGCTAAACCTCAAAGATTGTGGCTGAACCCTCTGTGTGTCAGAAGATCTGCTATTACTGTCTTCCCTGCTAGGGTGATTGTTGTTGCTGGATAAAGAAGGTGTACATCAATGCAGAGGGATTAATGTGATTTAATACCACTATTCAATCTGCAATTCTGCACATGGAATTGATTATTTTGGTGTTTACAACTGTGGAAACTTAACGTTTTGAAATGCACAGCACTTTTCGGTAATGTAGCTAATGTTAAAGAAACATCATCAAACTAGGAGTACGTCCACATGCTAAGCTGACCGAATGCTGTTTGATCATGCTGAAAATTAAATTTTGGTAGGTAAGATCTGTGTGGCACTAAAATGAGTATAATGCTTAATATCAGTATAAAACACTGATGCTAAGATTAGACTCTAGGTCTTGACTACAGTTAACACCACGAAGAGACTTGTAAAGAAAAAACAAAACGCCTTCAATTTCTGCTATAACATCCTGGGATTCAGAGACCTTTATAAACAAATATTTCCTTTCATGAAGTTTTGTGCTGTGCTCCACAGGGTCACTGGGACAGGTCAAAAACATGATCAAAAATATCTTCTCTGTTTCTCTTGCTTTGAAAACATTTTCCTGCTGTTTGCTGACTATCAGTTCTGGTTACTTTGTGTTACTCCCAAAGCATGAAGAATGAAACCGAAGAGCAACACAATGCTGTTAAACACACATAGACAGACAACTACAAAAGAGTAAAAGGAGAAAATAATGCACTTCTGCAAATCTCTTACTATTATTGAGATGTTGAGGTTGTGTGTGTATTACATGATCATACACGTGGTTAGTAGCACAGTTTTACCTCGTGAAGCCACAATGCACAAGATACTGATGTGTCTTTATAGCCAGTGACTACAATCTGACAGCTCCTAATTCCTGACCATGATAATGTAGACATAATTCTTTAGAAAAGCTGAATTGTGTTTAGTTTTTGATCCTGTAGAGCTCCAGTGATATTCAGGATCATTTGTGTAGCAGTGTACTAGTAGATAAATTCAGTTTGTGGTGATCTCAGTCCACATCCAGCTACAGGGTTTCTCTAGTATTTAAAGCAATTCTGTGAAGCTGCTTTCTGAGCATTATCATTCTGTCTGAGAACCTGCTGACTGACAAAGAAAATAATTTTGCTGAGTCAAAAAGGATGCAGTCCACGCAGTCCATTTTAAATAGCCCCCAAGACTGTTTAAAAGCCTAGGTTTTGAGTGAGTCACTCAGGCTGGCCAAACCTTCAATACATATTTTAATGCCCTATCGCCACATTAAAACATGTGATTTCTATAAGCAAGGGCTTGATTCAAGTTATAGTCTTGCAAAACTGGCCCATCGGTCAGTTGGATGTCTGAGTTGACATCCAGAGAAAGGTCTTCATCTTCAATCTTTCTTGACATTTGCATGGAACTGTTTTCAGTGTTCATGTCCTTGGGCTGACTCTTAAGCAGAAGAGAGTTTGTCTGGGATAAAAAGACTGTCATTGTTGCTCATATAGGACTTTCTGGGAGCTTTTCTTTCCACAGGACTTTTAAAATTACATTTCTGCCTTTGTTTTTAATTCATTTTTATTTTTAATTAATTTCTTCCCTTAATTTCACTATTCAGGACAATCTATGTAATTCACCTGGCACCACTGTTTTTCTTCTTTTGGGTTTAGCCAGGACAGGGTAAATTTTTTTCACGTTAGCTGTGAGTGGGCTGAGCCTTGAAGCCCTGTGGGCACCTCTGGGTTTGTTATTCCACAGCAAATCCATCACCCCTGGAGCATAGGGGAGTCTTCCTCTGGGAAGATGGGCATAGCTTTGGGTGGAGCAAAATGTGGCAGGATGGGGAATCCTTTAGCCCAGTTCTTTGTCTTGAGTTGACTGAGTGAGCATTTTTCATGTAAATCACCCTCTCTTTTGTACACTTTCTGTTATTAGTATTGTTGCTGCTACTGTTAATTTTCTTATCTCATTGCTTTTTCCAGTAAGTCGCTCTTATCTCAGCTTGAGATCTCTGCCTTTTGTCTCCCACTAGAGGAGGAGAGGGTTTGTGGTTTTCTTTGTAATTATAATACCAAGTTGGAGAATACCATTCCTAAACCATTTCTAAACCAATGACAATTCTGTATTATGACTCAAATAAAGATGAAATTGATGAGGTCTGTAATTTTGTATCTTGTCATTTTTAATAGCTTGGTGTACTTTTTTTACTTCCCTATGGTTTTGAAAGCTCAGATGTAGTCTCTTTATCCTTTTGCTTCTAGTTTGCATATTGACCTACAGCAGTTGTGCTTGTTCATAACTACATGCTCAGAATGACATAAATCCCTTTCAAAATTTCATATAAATTTCATGTATGAATTGTAAAGCTACAAAGAATCTCCTTTTTGCCATCTGACACAGGAACTGAAGGTTGTCCCATGTTTTTGGAGAAAAGATGTCTTTTTGCTTACTTTTACCAGTAAACAATGTATGTTGGATTGGAGAAATTGGATTTTTGAATATAAAGAATTTATGGAGATATTGTCAATATTGAAACCAAAATTTTACTGCGATATGCAGTCGAAAAGATCCATGATCCTTATAATTTTGCAGAAAGCAACTGTCTTGTATTATTGAACTTTTGAGAAAAACTTAGAGATTATTCTTCCTGCTGGAATCAATAACAAGAAATAAAATGGAGTATCCCAGCTGGTCATTTGAAATCGTGTTCCTATCAGTTAAAGTATTGGAATTAGACTGAACTCTATGAGTGTATTTTTAGACAATTTATTGGTCTCTGCTAAACAAATTTTAAAGGTAGCAGGAGACCACTTCTGTTATGTCCTGGCTGAAAACATTTCACCTGAAGGAATTAGCCCCTGCTCCTTGGACCCAGAATTATAATGCCATCTGGCAGATATTATTTCAGCACCAAGTTCTTAATGAGATAAGGTCGAGCCAAACATGGATTCAGGGTACAAAAGAATTTAATAATCTTTTATTCATTATAGTGAACATTTGCATATACTTTATGAGAACAGTTATTACAAGAAACTTTTCACCTTCAAGCATTCTTTAAAATATTTTGGTGTGTGGATCTTTCTAAAGGATCCATAATGTTTTTATTTCTGTTGTTTTTTCTATATTTAGATTCTTGTACTCATATATTTGGATTTGAATTTATGTTGAAGTAATTGTGTTGTGTCGCACATAACTAAACATATTTTATAATCTAAGGCAAGTAACGAGTAGAATACTGAAGATCCAAAATTCTAATTTCTTCATTTCAGTGTGGGTTAGAACAGTCAAGTGTTTGAAAATTTTAATCCCGAAGTCGAATTATCCCCTGTGTTACTAAACTGGGCATATTGCTCTGAGCAGACAAGTATACAGTTTACAGTAACCTCACAACTACAAGGTGCACTGGAGTATAAGGCGCAGTTCAGGGTTGCCAGCAAATTTCCAAACTTTGTCCATATATAAGGCGCACCGGACTACAAGGCGCACCTTTTTTTGCAGCGAGGAGCCGCGCGCAACAAAGTAATGCTGTGGGCCCTGGCACCCTGCGGCCGTCATTCTCCCGCACTCTGCAGGCAGCCACCCCCTGCACCAGGCGGGCC
>VRYO01002734.1:26361727-26411405 GCA_009812075.1 Sialia sialis
CAAATTTCCAAAATTTGTCCATATATAAGGTGCACCGGATTATAAGGCGCACTTCCAGATTTTGACCAAAATTTTAGGCTTTAAGGTGTGCCTTATAGTCATGAAATTACTGTAATTTCTAGAGATTTATACTTATTCATATTCACACACAGATCAAAGGCAGTAATCTGCTCAAACCCAGATGGCCAGCCAGTATAGCATTGCTAAGCTACAGCAGTTCTTTTACACCATGTCACACAGGGAACAGTACTATTAGCAATATGCCTGCTTGCTCTCAACTTCTTAGCCATAATAAAGGCTGAGGGCAGTCTTCAGTTCAATTTCAGATGAAACAAAGAGATTTAAACAAAAAACTGTCTTGTGCAGCCATATCATGTACACTGTCTAATGCAGCTGTCACTATTTTCATTACCCATATAATGGAAAGGGTCTAGCTAAGATTCATCTTGCCTTGGTTATGTGTAATGCATCTGGCCATATTTGAATTAATTATATAAATCCCATTAGTGTCAATGAAGATATAGCCAATACAGTCAATGGCATCTAGAGAGCAGTTCATCTTGTCCTAAATTTGATCAGATGAATTGTTCTTTAAACTCCATTAACTATATTGATTATCTCCACAAGAATATAATGGAGTTCAGACAGTAAGTCTGCTTAGGACAGGCTAGATGGTAGATATCTAGAGTAAGGATTTCATGCTCTCTGCTATTGTTCTCTGCTATGAAATCTGGTTGAAATACTGGAGACTGGACAGCACTAAGACAATTTCAATTTAAGAATTTCAATTTAAGAATAATATTCAGGTTACAAAAAACTTCAGAGAGGTGTAGAACTTTATATTGCAGCTCTGGCTGCCTGAATAGCAAACATCCTTGGAAGAAAAGAACTGATTCCTGTTTGCTTTTTTGGATTTGTGGAGGAGCCCACAAGATCCTTTTCTGTCCAAAATCTCATATAGTTGTTCAGGGTAGATGTTTGTCCTGAAATCTGGAGGGACTGTGGCCACTGTCGGAATGTTTGCTATGTGTCTTGTTCAGAACTAATGGCCTAACCATGCAACCAGCTCAGTAGGCCACTCACAGCTACTTCATTGTCCTTAGCTGCTTACTTGTCTTCTTGTATTGTGTCATTTTCATAAATTCTAAACTTACGGAGACCAAAGAAATTACTGTAACAACCTAAAAAGCCCTCCTGACAGACTTGGCCATGAGAGTTCCCTGAATAATAACTGCTTGAACTTAGACCACATTTTGATTTAAAAATTGGTGAAAAACAATCTATCACTGTCATCAATAAACTGTTCTAGCCAAAACCATCCCCCTCTTTTCCCATATGAACCTTTTTAGCCCTTATAGCGATCAAAGCAATATGCCAGAACAAAAAGGTGTCCATTACCATGTTTTTCTTTCTTTGGTGCATAACTATAGATGGAATAAGATAAACAAGGTCTTACCTGATGACTAGATATGTATGGTAGCAGACAGAGTATAGTGTCCTTTTCAAAGCTATCTTACTGGAACTAAGACATCAGATGGATAATTAAATATTTATCTCTGGGGGGCCTTGGGTCTCTGTTTCTTGCTCCTCAAGGAAATGCAGCTACCAGTGGGTCAGTCTTTAAGACTATCACTGTTCTGAAGAAAGGGTATGATTGATCCTATTTCCATAGCCAGGATATTCAGCTGGGATGTAAAAATGTCCTTTTCTGAGTTGGCAAAAAAAGGACCTTAAACTAAGAACCCATTTATGCAGGCAACTGCACAACTATTGAGCTATGACTGACTACTCTGGGTGAGGTCTCTTTTCTTCTGTTGTGGATAAAAAAGCTTGTGTACCTAAACACTCTTTTCAATGCCCAATTCCTGCTGTGTACATTTTGAAAATTTTAGTTTAGGGGAAAGAGAATTTTCTCCCAGAAGAATGGCTGTTGAAAAATTTTCAACCGCTTGCTTTCAAGCTATAGCTATTGATAACAATTTCCTCTTTACATAGAGAAAATTCCCACTGTTGTTATTTTGTTAGTCTTGTTTCTCCCCACAGCAGGTGTAAGGAAGCAGATGAAGGCAGAATGTCTTGTTTGTTATTTTATAGTCACTTCTTTCAGAAATAGAAAACATTTCCTCTAAATTCTTAATTCCTTGCTTCTGAAATTTTTCTATTTCCAATTGCAAAGTGATTCTACTCTTCCTTTAAACTAAATTCAAGATTATTGCTTCTCAGCTGAATATCAGAAGAGAAATTTGTGATCAAAAGCATAATGCCAACTTATTTTCAAATTATTTCCTGTCCCAAATTATTCAAGGCATATTGATATTTTCCCTTTTGGGGAAAAGCTTAATATTCAAAACTCCTATTGAAAATTTTCATACAGTTAAATGCTGATGCTGGTACAAGCAAAGCACTATATAAAGAAATGGTGCCACCCTTTCCCTCAGAACATTTCCAATTTGGGCAGACAGAAGATTCACAAACCTACAGGGACAGCAGTATGCTAAAGCATGTGTAATTATGTTCAAATATATATCATGTTTCTATGCCATATTTTAGATTTTAGAAATACATGCAGCTTCTTCAATGTCCAGGCATCACTTTGCGTTGCTTTTTAGAAAATATTAATATTTCCAGTGCCATAGAATTACATATCATGAAGATTTAAGGGAATAAATGGTGGTAGCTTTTCAGATTTTTTTTTCAATAGAGATCTCCTTGGGAGAGGGTAGCTACATTTTATCTCCCTGCAGCTTTTACCCATGTTGCCTTGCTAAAACCTGCCTGCCAGTGGGGTACCCCTGAGAGAAGGGACACTGTAGACTTCCTTT
Source organism: Sialia sialis (assembly GCA_009812075.1). Lineage (NCBI taxonomy): Eukaryota > Metazoa > Chordata > Aves > Passeriformes > Turdidae > Sialia > Sialia sialis. The sequence goes on from VRYO01002734.1 coordinate 26,364,550, forward strand.
CAGTGGAAACAAAAGAAGCACAAAAAAAATTAATCACAAAGGTACCTAGTCACATTCCTGGCTGTGAGGAGACAGGGCAAAGGGAGGTGCAGGGTCAGCAGGTCAGCACTGACCTCCTGTGACCAGACCTAGGACCTTTCATGGTCATCATGCTCAGAGAAATGCTGCTGAGTAGATTAGGCTAAATGCAGAGTTGTGTCTGCTGCACTGAAACCTGAAAAGTTATCTGTCCGTTCTAATACCTTATCACACAGAGTGCTAGGATCTTTTGGAGTTTTCTCTCCCACGAAAATGAGTCTTTTCTAACTTTGCAGATTATGTTGATTTGGAAAGAACAGCATTTAATATCTTAATTTTGGTTCTCTGCATAATAGAGTCCCAGGTAGAGATTTCTATTATTCCAAAGGTTTGTTTTAATGAGAAAATCTTAATGCGATTCTTAAACTCTTTGTAAAGAAGGGTAGATATTGCACCCTTCAGCATGGCTGGTGGAGAAGTGAATCACAAAATTGTTTCCAGAAAAATTTCAAGATAAATTTCAGTTGCTAGTCAATTTAATATTTTCCATGATTATAGGTAATGTTAGCATATTTCAAGTTACTCTGTTTTGGTGCAGTATTTCTACTGTTTATTTTATCCTAAAATTTGCCTCAGTTTGCCTTCTCTTTACCCCCAGTTTCCCCTTTTCATATATCTGTTCTGTTTTCATTCTATATGAGCGGTTCTGAGCAGGCTGATGGACCCCTCTGGAGCAGACAAAATCACACCTGAGTCTTTAGCGTTTATTGGTTTGTGCTGGTAATGAGATGGGGTTGATTGTGACAGCCTGAAGGAGCTGGAGCAGGCATGTTCAGCTATCTGCTTTTGGTGAGAAGATGTGAGAAAGCAGTGTTGGTAATGAGGATGCATAAAGAGCTCAGCTTTCAATGGTGGTAGTGAGCTGTAGCGCAGAAGGTGTGCAAAGATTGAGTCTAACAGCAGAAAAAACAGTATAGATGCAAGACATTGAGACCCTTGCAACCCATATTTATCATGAGAAGAGTTTTTGTGCTGCACGACTATTTTATCTGAATTAATAAACTGTGGAGGAAGGACATGAAGAGATTCATTGGCATGGTGTTCCTCCTGTGTTAGGGGGCAAAACAGTCGCTGTAATAACCTCTCTTAAAACTGGGGATGAGTTGCAGAGTAAATCAGAGAATAAAGGAACAACAAAGAAACAGCAGAAGCTTTTGGAAATTAAAATGAAAATACTTGGTGGAAGGCAAAGCAAACAGTGAGATTTTATTAATATGTGGTGAAACATCCTGTAACAGTGCATTGTATAGTCAACCTTTCTGAACCACTGGAGACTTATTCTGGTTGTCTAAATGTGAACCATTTAGCAAAGCTTAGAGATCAAATAACTAACATTACCATTGAAAAACACTTATAAATATCAAACTCAAAAAAACTGAAAAGTCTTTTCAAATTTGTGATATTTTTCCCTTTTGTCACTATTCTCAAAATGCATGAATATACATGTAAGTATTAACTGAATCTTATCTAGTATTTTTGTTTTGTTTTTTTATTTCCTTTGTGGGTGCACTATAAAAATTCTTCTTTTGCCGATTTCGCCTTCATTAGTATTTTTGTGGTCTCTGCTGTCATAACCTGAACAAAATTTGGGCATGCTCTGTATATTTATATACCTCAAAATTGGATACCAGAGGTTCACATTAAAATATTTTGGCAATAACTAACCATGAAACCATAGGGACATTTTAGTTAAGTAAAATTGATTATTTTTTGCTTTTCTCTATTATCCATGACCTTCTAGAACTTCAGACCAATGTGTAGGCCTTTGCCTTTAGCTGATGAAGGCAGTGTTTTAAGGTGCAATAGGTAGTCATTTCAAAATATTAAAAAACCCTGAGCAATGTGTTTAGTATGTGTACAAATACAATCTTTTATATGTGCATTAAATTTCAAAGCCATTATTTAACATTTTGTTAGAAGAAGAATCTATAACTTTACATGTCTGAAGATTCTGACCTGGCTTTACTGTGGCTGTACAGGGCAGCAGCAGCAGAGTGTGAGTACTATCCAATGTGGTCATGGGCCCTCTTTAAGTGTTATAATGATGACTTCATGTAGTTAGCTGGCTTTCTGCTCTCCAGCCAATGAAACAGACATTACACATTCAAGCAGGATTACACATGTGGAGGTCTAGGCAATATTTACAAGGGATCAGGCTTCTTTTCTTACAGCAGCTGTAACTGAGAGGATTACTACAGCACTGAGTTGGTGTCAGAGACTAGGATTTATTCCTTACTACCTGTATCACTTTGGGCAATTCACTTAATCTCCCAGTGCTTCAATTCTCTGCTCAGAAATGGGGACAAAAAGATATTTCAGATGTATACATGGAAAAAGAAAAAATGAGCAGGCAATTCTCTGCTAAGGGGCACTCAGGAGCCTATCTGCCAGTCAGAGTCATGAGAGGTGTGTTACTAAGGTCTGAGATGTTGTCAAGAGGGTGCTACAGCTTGTCTGTAGCGCAGACACCTGTCCATTGCTACCCTTTCATGTGGGAATAAATGACACTGCAAGCCAGAACCTGGACAAAATCAAAGAAAATTACAAAGCTCTGGATGTACAAGCAAAGTATTGGTACACAAGTTATCTGTTCTTGCATTTTACCAGTTAGAGAGAAGGATGCAGCCAGATAAACAAACTTCTGGCTTAGTGGCTGGTGCTGTCTTGAGTATACTGGCTTTTACAGCAAGACATTTTTTTGATTAATATAGTCTATTAGAGAGGAATGGGTTACTTCTGCCTAGAGGGGGCAACAGAATCTTTGGCAGTGGGATGTCCAACTTGATAATGTGTTTTTTAAATGGAGGGACTTAGGGGGCAGGCTTCAAAGACTTGTTGTTTCCTCTAAGGTGATATCAATGCAAAGACCATAATAGGTTACAATGCCTCATTTTCTTGGTTAATCCATAGGCTTGGACAGAAAAAGGGTAGTAGAGGAGGAGGACAGAAGGTGAGAGCAGGAAAAAAAAGATTGTTATCTTAAAAATCAGAAATTCTGATAGTGAATGACCCAGGAACTGAGGGCTAGATGTGTCTGTGGGGCTGTTTGATGGAAAGACAGGACAATATAATCTCCCACAGTCCCTCTGGAGCTGAATGTCCGGAGCAACCCTCAGCTACCATTCTAGCAGTGGGAGAAGTAACAGAGACTGCTCAGTCTCTTGGCTTTCTGCTGCTCAGTCATAGGGAGACCAAGGTTGGACAATCAACTTTGTCAACTGTAGGGAACTGTGACTTAGTGACCCCTGAACCAAACAAGGGTAACTTGTACTCTCATGTTTCTGGAATCTCCAAAGACAGATTTCACAGCTTCTCTACAGCTTCATTATTGCTGTTATTAATAAAAAGAGCAAATGTCCTTACCTCAAAACACTTTGGAAGCCACGATGGTGAGCATCAGTTCGGATTTGGGACTTTCCAATTGCACATTCAGAGATTTCAGATTTACCAATTGGACATCTCGACTGTCTTGGTGTCAAAGTAGAATGAAGCTCATAAATTGAGTACAAAAGGAAATCTGCCTCACTGAAAATTGTGTGAAATCTTGTGTCTGATTTTTTTTTATGAGGAACAACTTGCCACACTATAGAGAAAATGTAGATGCAAGATTTTCTCATGGAAACAATAAATTAATGGAATGAAACTCTGTGCCTTTGCCTCACTGTAGTGTGAGACTACACTTTCTCTCACATAGAAAATATTCCTATAAATTGTGCAAGTAAACATGGAACTTTACAATAGAAAATAGCAAGTGACGGGAGGTGGAAAACTCCTTACAGCTATCATTACAGATTAAAAGTTGGTTGAACAAGCAGGGTCCATATCAAAATCCTCTTTTTCCATATATATTTTTAAACAAACTTTTTATTTGCACTAATCTCATAGTATGTCTTCTTTAGTTTTGTGGTGACCTCACCTGTGATAGGTGTTAAAATATTTTACTTATATCACACCAAGCACTGATGCCTCTTAAAACTTATTAAATCCTGAAATTTCTGACATACAGTGAAGGACAAGAATTGTGAATGTTTGGCTTTGAAATTACCATCTTCTGACCTGCCCTGCTCAGTGAAAAGTCAGACTAGAAAGACCACTGAAGTAATACATTCCCCCCTTACCATGTCCTCATTTTGGTTTTCCAATCTCAAAAGTCAGCATCAGGGTAAGTTTTAATATCAAAATAATTTGCTATTTGTTTAAGTAGTTTATTCCATTATTGATGGAAGTGTTTTCTTTTAAATTTATTGGGGCTTTATCTGATCTAATGTTACAAAGAAAGGATGACACAGTACACTCAGCACTGTATGTTGGAGCAGATGGTAGATTTTCCCCAGAATAATGAGTTAGGGGAAGAGGACTGTTGTCAGAAGTTTATGTTTGTTCCCACAGCTGTTTGTACATGTCATATATCAACAGAAAAGCAAAAAGCTCTTTCTGAGTTCAGCCAAAATTTGGGTGACCTGCAAAGGGTCATGTGGAATTTTTGATAGTTTTTTTGACTTATTAATGAACAGTGTTAGAAAAGCATGCCCAAATTTTATTTCAAATGCTTCTTGTTTTGTTGCTCACAAATCCCATTTACTAGATGGGACCAGAGTGGTTGGAATGTGCTCTGGTTTTGAAGGAAATAGGTGGTATATAAAAATTACTTTCATGCATGCTTTCTACTCTATTGATGAAATGAAACCTACAGTAAGTGAAATCTTATTGGCAGAACACATACACATTAAAGGCTTATTAACAAGAACTCTAAAGAATATTTGTATTTCTTTAATTTCTTTAATTTCTTTCTATTAATACATTTCCACTGCATTTACAAAGCAATATTTTATATCACAGACTGTGGTATATGTAGTTTTGCACTAGTGCTTAAAGAGATTAAATCCAATTAAATTGTAATGCGAATGGTTATTGCATGTGATCTACAAAAATTAGAAATTAAAATTTGCATTCAAGCCATTTTTTGGTCATTAGGGGCAGGTAAATGAATATTCTGGGATAAGACAAAGTTCAGAGTATTAATATATTATCGACTATATATTTGACATTCAGGAAAATATATCAGGTATACACATACCACATACAATAATATAATTTTTATAAATTATGGAATACAGAATGTTCAACATAAAATTCAGGTAGCTGAATAAACATATTCAGACAATAGTAAACAGCTGCAGAGCAGTAAGAGCTAGACCGGTCTTGTAAGAACACTACATTTTTATTTGTCATCTCATTATTCCGTGGAAGCAATAAGGCACCTGGCAACCACTGTAAGAATCTGAAGAGAATGATGGAGCTGATGCTCAAGCATGCTTGAAGAACATGGGAAATGACTTTGTTCCCTTGCATCTTTACACACCTCATGTGGAGCTGGCTGGAAGAGTGGGGAATGTATGCTGTAACACCAAAATGATTAGCAAGGGCTAGGTAGCAACAGCATGATATTTTCTGGAAGTCCTTTGATTTCAGTGATGTCCCTGAGATGATGTACCTGTTTAGGCCACCTTCCAATGCAGAGCAACACTTCTGTACCTTTAGCTTTAGATATCCTTTCCAGGCCTAGCTCCAAATATTTATTTGGAAAGGTGAATGAAAACCAAAGAAATTGACGACTCGAATTCCACTTACCATCAAGAGGCACATCTTCAGGTTCTAGCACTACTAAAACACAAGTTCAAATTTAAATCAATTGAACAATCTTCTCTATTGAAGAGAAGGGCAAAGAGAGTTTTCTGGATGATACTAATACATTGCAAGCTCCACCTGCAGTTAATCCTTGTTTGATTCCTCTACTATTAAACGTTTTGTTTGGCACTATAACTGTACTTGATATTTGATACCATAACTGCACTTAATCTAGTTCTTTGGTAAAGTAGTAGTCTCCTTCCTATTCATTGCAAGGCAAAATTTGCAAAACGAATCATTTCTTGATGACAAGTTTTGTTCTACTTGTGGTGAATCCTCAACTTCTCCAAGCTCTTTTTACATGTTAGATTAATATTTTGATGGCTATATTTAAAGCAAAATTCTTAAGATGATAAAGAGAGAATATTCTTGGTCATATCCAATTAATCAGATTGAAACGGAAAAAATATATTAACAAAAGTCAATTGGCTTCTTCCACTGAATATAAGTAGTCATTGTCATTTTAATCAAGAGATACTTGGGAAGAATTCCTACTTTGTTCCTTGATAAAGATGTTCAGGATATGTGGAAGTATCAAAACAAACAAACAAACAAAGAAACAAACCTCCCCATCCACTAAAACAACCAGAAGATTTTAACACTTTATTTCAAAAGTGAAAGAAGAAAGATTAGCTCCTGAATATATCAAAATACTCTGATCCATTCAGAGCAATATTTTCCTCATATAAACTTAAGAGGCTGAGCATAAAGGTCCATTTAAATTCTTCTATCCCATAGTTTGCATATTCAAATACTCAATGTACACAATGCAACTATGGTAAACATGCTCTTTTGGTCAAGACAGAGGGAACTCAATGCAACATGAGCAAATGTGAGTGCCACTAGCCACTGAAGGTGCATAGCTAGTCAGACTAGAGGATTCAAGAACCGTAGGTGTTTAGTAATTAGCTTTGTTATCTGGAAGAGTGGACTGTAACATGTACAAGGGAAGGCAACTGCACACTAATATCCACATATCCTTACTGTCTACATAAATTATTTAGCAATAAAACGTGTTCCCAGCAGTTTCTCAGGTCATTTAAAGCAAATTAATGAAGCAGATGCAACAAAGAAAATCATAAACCCAGTAAGCTGACACATTGGCAACAAGAAGACTCTCATTCATTTGATACGCAGAAGTTTAGGGCTAAAAGAACACTAAGACATATTAACAAATGTACATTATTATAATAGTGGAAAAAAATTCTCCCTTCTGCCTTCAGCCTTTTTTCCTTTTATTTCGATTTTCTTCTGTAGTTAATATACTTTATCTTTCAGAACAATTGGGCTCCAGTACTCTATTACAATATGACTTGCTCCCAGACACTGAGCTGATAGGTGACCTAGAATTTCTTGAGTGAAATAGAAGATTTATCTCTGCCACATTCAGAGACTGTATGAGTTGCTGAGCTGGGGGCAAAGGAGAGCTTGTAGAATAAATTTTGTAGCTGAAATTAGTAAAAACATTATGAACAGCTCTATGCGTGTTTAAGTTGTTTGCAGCTCTCTTAAAATGTTGGCTGGCAGGCAGGCGTAAACTGCAGAAGGTGATAAATGCTTTCCTTTCATCGACTCTAAGTTGACTGCCCTTTGAGGCCACCAGCAAGCCATGTCTGAAGACAGAACATTATTCAGTCTCAGGAAATGATGATCTGCATTTCCAGTCGCCATCTGGTGGCTTCCCGTACAACGACAAGTAATTTGGAAAGGAATCTCTTAATGGCAGTTCTGATGTCAGGAGCATTGGTTTGAGCATTTCACTGGCACCCCAATATGGGATTAGTGCGTCCTAGACATGAAAGAATAACATCTACTTACTGACCCTAAAATGCGTTTTTGAATGTATATGTAACAAAAATCTTGTTCTCACTGAGAATTTCTCTCCTGTTAAACACTTGGCAGCAACAGAGGAACCACAGCATATTCATTACTGTCTGAGAGAGCATAGTCTTCTTACAAGCCTGATTTTGAAACATTTTTCAACATATTGCTTATCTTTTTTTCTACCATCATTTTATGGAGATCTTTTTCTGGGTTTTCTTTCAATGTTGATGTTTGCTTAAGATCAATTCCCTTATCTTCACATTTTGGATAACAGTGCACAGAGTTTTATAGCCTTTCCTCTTTTGTCAGGAAGTGTCTTGGAAGCAGGAAGGACTTTTTTTGGTGGAGATTACCTTCTCTGTTGGCATTGAATAGGACAGGCAAATTTCTAGTCTTCAAGAACATGATGAAGCCAAAGTCCATTGAAAATCCTCTTTTCATATGGGCAGGTTGTCAGGCCTGGATATGCAATAAAAATATCAAAGCATAATTTTCAGTCAAATATTTTACTGGACCTTAAATCCTTCAGGAAAGATTGAGATTTTGAAGATGGTTGTTCATCAGTAGCCAGTAACTAGAGGACAAAACTGATAACCCATAGCTAGATTATTGATTTACAACCAATATAGGAAGAACAGGCCTTTATCTAGTAGAGACATTGCTGGAAACCTGCAGGGGAAGCAAGGGACCAAGCATTGAGGTTAGAGGTTTGGAATAACAGTAAAACAGATGTGATGGGACTGTGTGTGATAGCACTCTCCATGCTGGGAGAGTTCAGGTAAAGTCTGGATTCAAGGCAGGAGCTAAGCAGTGGGAAAATAATGATGAGATGATGCTAAACAATATTTAACCACTCTCAGAGAGGGAATACTACTAAACATTCAGAAAGAAAAAGCACACAACTGCAACCTGCCAAAGAGTATAGTTTGTTCAGATATTGTCAGTTATGATTTTAAGCGGAATAAACCATTTTTGGACACATTGTTCTGCTTCTAATTTGTGTACAAGATTGCAGGTATATGGAGTAAAGAAAATTGTGAATGAGCACAGTATTTGAATGTGGGAGTGAAGGGAGTTAAATTGCATTTTGAGAGAGAACTTGGTTGTTGGTAATTACACAGTACTGACTCTGTTTATTGTCCAAATATTTTTGCATAAATTACTACAAGATTTTATCAGTGTAAGAAGTAGAGCAAATAGGAAAAGCCTACATACACATAATAGAATTGTGTATCTATTTCTTGACATTCATTATCATAAATAACAATAGGCATTTGAAAACAAAAATATTTACAATATAACAGAGAAATTCAGTCTATACATAGGTAGGCATCTTCTATAGTTGTATAGTGTCAATATATTATCAGAATTTATGTGATTTCAGTAGAATAAAGGCTTATTGTTTAGTTATTTTTCTGCTTGCTCCTTTTGGATCCTAGCATAATTTGACTTTTAAATAAATTTCAGTCGTAATTTATTGAGAGTCCTAATAATATTTTGCTCTTTCACACTGATTCCTACAAGGTTCTGACCTGAATCCTCATGTGTTCCACATCATTTCCTTCTGGAGATTACCAGGCCAAGCTGAAGAGTAAATGAGTTGTAAGGTCAAGAGTTTCTCACTGTGAGACAACTGCTGAATTCCTGGTAGCTGTGATTGCATCTTTCTATTACACCTTAATCACTATTTGACAAATTTCAAACAGAGATTGATAAATTAATGTGACTTATTTTAATTGAGGCAATATGTTTCTTCACTACATGAATATTAAAAATACGCAGACCTTGCAAACAGTAAATACATCTCAAAAGAATGGTAAAATGATGGAATTTTAATCATGAGTGCCTTGTATAGATATATGTTCTTTGTTTTAAGAGTGAATGCAAATCATCACCTCACAGCAACTGGAGATTTGAAATTTATATATATATATATATATATATATATATATATATATATTAATCTCCAAATAAACCTTTAAAGCCTTTAGATATAAAAATCTAAAAATCCCAGAGGAGAATTTAATGACTTCACATATTTTACTATAAAATATACTTTAGAAGCAATAACTCCTTTTTACTCATACTATTACATTGCTAACCATTGAATATAGTTGATGTGAATAGCTATATTCTCTTCAAGAATAATCAAATATGTGCAGGTGTCTGGGAACAAAAGAGTCAGATTCAGAAATCCCTATTGTGCACTTTATTTCTGATATTTCTACCAGAATTATTCTTTGTAAGTAAGGAAACACACAGGCCAACACATTTTAAGCAGCAGAGCTTCAATGAGGGTATGTTAAAACACACTAAGTTCCACAGTAGTGAAAAAGAGATGGGCAAGTCTAATATTTGCAGGCCACTCTAAATGATTAGGCATTCATTTAAAATTCAGATTCGTCAGTAAAAGCAGAACAAGACTCTGACTTTGCTTCTGTATCATCAAGAGGAAAGTATAATCACTCTTTCACTACACTCACTATAGAAATACCTGCATGTTCAATTACCCATCAAAACTATGCTTTATATTAAGATCTCAGGCAACTAAGGCTGAAGTATTTTCTGGTTCGTTTTTGCCAGGTCTCAGGAAAATGTTTATTGCTTCCACCTTGTAGATGCAGAAGGTTAAATACGACCTCTACCCAAATTTGCATGGCCCTGTGTACAAGGGATACAAGGGATGTGTTTTCTGTTGATATTTTGTTTTCCTAGCTAGATAAACACTACATTTTCAAGAGATTAATGTAAAGCAACCACCTTAATGAAAACTAATTTTTTCATAATAAATGAAGTTGATTCAAAGCACAAGACAGTAAAAAGATCTAAGTTTATGATAATACTTAGGCATTAAATGGCTATAAATATTAATTTCTAAGGTAAAATTTTGTTTACATTACATCAAGACAAACAAGGGATGTCTTTAATGCCATCAGACTTCTTGAAAATCCAATGAGCTGCTGAAATAGTTCCTCTGACAATATACACTATAATATCAATTTTCATTTAAGTCTGATGTAATCCATGTTTGCTCTAGAGATTATAGACATAGTTGATGTGGGAATGAAACGCCAAGTATAGGTCAGATGATGATTTAAGTTACTAAACCTTTGTAGCTCTCTTTCTACCAAATCCTTCAGTAATATATGAACTCAAACATCTATAGATTCTAGTACAGCAGTTCAAAATTAATCCTTAAAACAGGTGGGCCTAAGATTGACTTTGGTATAAATGTAGAAGCAGAGTTTGAATATAATTTCAGTGATTAGAATTCACAGGGCATTCCACTCAAGATTAATCTGGAAATTGAGCATGTAGGGCATAGTTGGAGGAAGTCAGTTATTGAAATAAAATACATTTTCAAAGTAACTAAAATGTGTTGATGACACAAAAGATAGGGGAGGGATATAGAAGAAGAGAAATGTGCTGCCTAATTTGTAAGCAGGCGAGTGATAGGAATGTTCTCGGTTCTAACAGCAAAAATATTATTGTAATAAAAAATATCATTTTAGGATTTGCAAATAGGAACAACAAATAGATATGTCCTGTGGTCCCTATTATCTAAGATAAATGCTCTATTCACATTCTCACCTTGGACTCAAATAAAATTCAGAATGCTTTCATATCTCAAGAAAGGCCAGTTCATCATTAAATGATAAAATGCAAAGCATTTCTTCTAACTGTAGGTTGATACCAGACATGTTTTTTCTTAGATTCTAGGAAATACTAGCATATACTATCCCTGTCATAAAAGTTTCCAGCCAAATTGCAATTTTCATATCTGTTTCATATAAGATTTCATGTCTAGTAGAGTATAAAGTGAAATCTTACTAAGAGGTTTTAGCACTGCAGAGGTTGGGGCAGCTTGGTGTATCAGCTTGCTGCTCAGGATATGTTTAAACTGCATATGTAACTTGAATCAGAGCTCCAGGAATTTCCCTGCTGAAATGGACTTGTGGGTGCAAGTCTCCTTGAAACTAAAAATGAAGAGAGGAAACCAGAGCAGAGTGATTTACAAGTACCTGATAAATGGTATTAGTGCTCTGCTACAAAGTCACTCTGTGTTTGCTGTATTTGCTGTCTTAGGTGGCTCAGCTAACAAACTACTAGAGATTCTGCAGTAAACAAAAGATTGATAGTCATTCAGAGGAAGCTGGAGAAAAAGATGAGAGGATGATTTTGAGGCTACACAACATTACATTTTTTATTTAGGGAATACTAATGATTATGTGTTCAGTGCTGTCACCTCCTTTAGCGATCAGTAAAGTATACAAAGCAACCTCATTGCTTTGTACATACCATGAAGGCTAGCTTTCTGCTCCATGATAATAAAAAATGCTTTAAAACTCTACAGAAAATGTGCTTACACTTTAAAACATGATTGGCCAAGGCAACAACTTGAGATGAGGAGGGATGAGCAGTGGTGAGATACTGGACAAATCCTGTTTTTCAAACATCAGTGCAGGTGGTAACATTGAAATCCTAGAAAATAGGAAGGAGGACTGACCCAAACATACTGAAATTCAGCTGATTTTTATATGACAGGAATGGAATGATAGAATAATAAAGTATTAACACTGTCTCTAGAAGCAGTTGATGCCTTCCTGGGCTGAATTAAGAGCCCAGGCTGAGAAGTGTTCATGATTCATTTTAGTTTATTAACAGTGAAAACATAATGTTTTTGAGGGACTGAACTTAGGCACTACACTTCTCCTCAGCTTCCCCATTTGTGAGTACTGCAGCCAGCAATATTGCAGCCAGTACGGAATACACAGTGTGCATCTAAAAATAATATTTCAACAAAGTCAGTATTTGAACAACTGAATGTAGTCTGAGCCCTGATGCTGTTTGGAAGGAGATTCTTTGGTGCTTGTAGTATAAGATACAATCACTTTTCCTTGTATAAGGTATGCAATAGAAACATCCTTAAGTTCTTGAGTTACTTTTTCTTTTCCCAGATGATGGAGTGTTGCACTATATTGTGTTATCAATGCATAGAGAGACTTAAATTGCATTGGCTTGCTTTTGCTGCTGTATTTCATACTGCTGTCTAAATTGCTTTCTACTATCTCTCCTGTCTAGACTGTCTAGGTTTCTTTCTGCCTGGAAAATTTATGGTTTATGCTATTTTGTCCCCATCTAATTGTATTAGCTTGAATTTTATTTTTTTCCCTTTGTGTCCTGACCACATATTTAAATCTTGTATGGCTTTTTTTTTGTCCCATCTTGTCCTCTTGTCCTTTCCAGTTCATTCTTCCTGTCACAGGCTCACGTCTTTCATGGAGACAGGTAGCAAAATTACTGAGGATCAAAATGCTAATTAATTTATTAATTAGTTATTTAGAATGAATGGGAATATGCATCTTACTGGGAAGAGATCATGGAAAAAAAATCCGAGAGTGAACAATTCTAGAGCTCCTTCAGTACTTCTGAAAATGTTACTCATAGGAAAGTAGATCTGGGGGGGAAGATCAAAGCATAAAAAATAGAAGAAACTTGTTAATGTGAGTTACTGAAAAGACACGAAGAATTTCAACATGAAGAATGACAAGAATTTATTTACTTTACATTAAGTAAATGCAAATATTTTATATTTCAGAGAGAAAATAATAGTGACAAAGAAAAAAGAGTATAGAATAAACAACTCACACAGGCATCCAGAAGAAGGTATATCCAAGTACTAGGAAAAAGAATGATGAACAAAAGAGTTAATTCTTAAAACTAAGAAGAATAAAGAATACAGTGAAAATTGCTAAAAGATGAGGAGTTTTTCACTTTTAAAATAAAAATAGAATTACAATTTTCAGTTACATAAATAATGAGATAAAATATGAAGGCCTATGCAACACATTAATAATATAAGGGATTTGTATAAGACTAAAACAAGTCTGTGAACCAGAGTGGAAATGAATAGTTTAATTACTGTTTTAATGCAGACATGTAATGTATATATGTAATATATGTATATGTCTATATATGTGTATATATATATATATGATATATGTATACCATATATACAATGTAAATTTTATATATATATATATATATATATGTATATATATATGTAATGTATATATGTATGTACTGAAAAAACAGTGCATTGAATAACGAAATCTGTCAAATTTGGGATGAAAACACGCATCTAGAGAGTCTGGAGAGTAATACATATGAGGAGTGTCTGAGGGAGCTGGAGGTGTTTAGCCTGGAGGAGAGGAAGCTCAGGGGAGGTGTCATCACTCTCCTACAGCTGGCTGAAAGGAGGTTGTAGCCAGGTAGAGGTCAGCCTCTAATCCCTGCCAGCCACCAACAAGACAAGTGGACAAAGCCTCAAGCTATGCCAGCAGAGGTTCAAGTTTGATATCAGGAGGAATTTCTTCATGCAAGGGATTGCCTATGGAGATTGTGGAGTCACTGTCCATGGAAGTGTCCAAGAAACAATTGGATGGGGCACTTAGTGCCATGGACTAGTTAACAAGGTGGTTGATCAGTCTAAAGTTGGACTTGATGGTCTTGGAGGTCTTTTCAGATGAAAGGTTCTGTGATTCTGTGAAAACAATATTTCTGTTACTGATTGCTTAAAATCTAACCAACTTTTAAAAATACTGAAACAATTGGAAAAACAATAGCGATTATTTCAATTAAGTTTATTCTAGGGAATGAATTTAGGACATAGAAAGCAACAAATAAAATACTAAACACTATATCTACTTTTGCAAAAGGAAGTCGTGGGGAGGTGGTCAGGAAATGCCTGCTCACTGTTAGAATGTTATATGTAAGAAGTGGGTGCAAATGGAAAGTAATCTAAAACTTGCTATGTTTTTATGAATGGTAATTAGTAATAAATTAACTTAATTACTGATAACTAATTTTTTTTTTAATGGTATATTGATTAACTTTCTTTAATCGTGTTTAAGGAAGTGGTTTTGATTCAATGCCCGCAAGTAATTGTTGAAATGAAGGCAATGGGGTGCATGAAATTATTTGTATGGTGAATAGAAAGTTAGCTAAGACAAAGATGATAATTCCTTGATACTAATTACAAAGGAAGTGGCTCAATCACTTCTTGTTTTCTTTGTGTGCTGGGTGTTTTTAAAACCTCTGTTCAATATTTTCCTTAATGGGCTTGATAATTTAGAAAAGTAGTGTTTCTATCAATCCAAAACCTTCTACCAGCATGAGGAACTACATGGTCTGTCTTCCAGGGATGAATAGCAGTGAGACAGAGCAGTACAAGATCATGTATTTTGGAATGGATAACAGAAACTTCTCATAAACAAAAGTAGCTAATCAATTTAATGTGATGGAAGGACAAACCTAAACAAAAAAAATGATGGATAAATTTCAGCCATGGAAAAAGGTGGTAATCTTGCAATATACTGTGTGTAATATTTTCAGAAGAAATATTCCAGGCACTGCATAGTTGCTTTCCAAAGCTATTGGTAGGAGCACGTCTAAAATACGGTAATACTGCGTTAAGCAATCTGTGTTTAGAACAAACAAAATCCTCTGAGACTGAGCAGGAGCAAAAGAGGACTCTTTGTATAACTAGTGGAAATGGAAGATTTATCATATATAAAGAGATTAAAGGGAATTGATTTGTTCAGCCTAGCAAAATAAAAGTTGAGAAGGGTATGATTATTTTTCATAAATACATTCAGGAAATAGATGCAAAGGCATAAATACTGAAGGATCGTACTTACAGAAAATTAAATGGATACAAATAGATAAATTCAAACTAGAAATTAGAAAGTTTCCTAATCAACAAAGAAAGATTTGGATAGGCTTAGCAATGGAGCTATCTAAATTGCTTCCAAACTTGATGAAGCAGATGAGTATTTGTAATGGAAGGTATTTGTAATATGACAGGAAGGATTCTGATGTAAAATGCAAAGAACTTTTTTGTCTGGCTTTTTTTCATTAGCCTTGCTTCACTCAAAATGCTTTTATTCCATGCATTCCATTGTAGTAGTTTCAATGAAAAAAAACTCAACAAAACTTGGGTAAAGTCATGTAAAGTAGTTTCTTCTTCCACTTTCAAAGCTATCCTAAAAAGTTCTTCCATCTTGTCATTTCTGAGTAGAAGGTATAAAAAAGAATACAATTCTAATTAGGTATTTCAATAAAATGTGGATGTGTCTGAATGTCATCATGCATTTTTTTTCATGGTTGTTTTTTATTTATTTTTTTTTTATTTTTAAATGCCTTTATTTCCTTATTTACTTTCAGTATTTCTGCCCACCCTCAATCTTCATCTGTTACAGGCATAATATTAACCATTCTCCACTGATTATGAGATATACAGGTTATTAAAGCTTCAAAATAGAGAATATTGTTTAGAGTCATAAAAAAGAGAAAAAAAAAGAGTAGCATGGTCTGGTACTTACTTGGAAGGCAGAATTGAATTGGGAAACTGTTTGGTGATACCAGGTCACCCTTTTGCATGGCTTCTTTTGATAGGGGAAGACAGGGAAAGTCAAACAACCCAAATGAACTCTGTGAGAGATGACTATGAAAAAGTGTCCATTCCAGTCCTGACTTGTATTTATGACTGCCCAGAGTAATGGCCATTTATAAGTGCAGCGATCCAAACTAATTTTTTAGATCCACAAACTGTAAAGGGACAGTAAGGTAACATTGTGAATGAGCTAAATACGACAAAGTTGAGACGATCATGCAATGAACATACTTTGGAGAGGAGATAGGTTAGGAATGCCTAGGTTGTGGGTACCATTGAGGAACCCTTTTAAGTCCTACACATTGAAAGTTCCAAAGCATTTAAACATATAACATATAACATATAGCATATAATCAGAAGAAACATGAGTAATATGGGAATATCATTCAGAAGTAAATGGATGTTTTATCCAAATTTTGGATATAAGCATCAAAGATTACATTTTATTAGATTATACCTAAGTTCTACTGCTCAAAATCAGATATTGGTTGATTTGCATCTTGTTTGGTAAAGTTTTCATTTTTTAATGTGGCCGATATTCTTTTAATGTGATAGATAAAATAATATACAAATAAATGACTACATAAACACAAAGTCAATATTTTTAGATATTTCCTATTACGAATCTTCTCTGGAGAAAAAAACAAAGGAGGAAGGGAGAAAATGTGGTAACTCACCTAAGAATAAAATTGTACCCAACATAACGAGGAAGAAACAATAGTGGTCTGTCAAAGTACTCAATGAGCATTAAATTCTGATCAGGGGATTCATGAGGACATAAGTGATATCAGATTGGTTCACCTTTTCTGCACTCCCTCTGGGTTGGGGACTTTAATTTGTATCATGGTGTCTTACCATGCATGCACTTGCAATGTGTAAACAACATAAGCTGAATATTTTTAAAAATACAAGTTTGACTGCAATTTCATAATTGGGTTGAGTCCTTATATATAATTCAATGCATAAGTGAATGGATTGTCACCATGTTTGAACCTGACACTTTGGTGCAATGCAATTTTGAAGAGGAGACTTCTGTCAGATATGCTGATCAATTCTGTCCCCTATTAGAGCTGACAGTGCTAAATAAAAAGCTTTTAAACAAACCTTAATAATGCCAAAATCACTTGCAATACTACACCAGGCTATATCTGTCAATAAAATAAACAACCTCCGAGTGATAAGCAGTAAATACCCACAATATTGCCCATCATATTTGCACTGAGAATCAGTTCAATGTTTGCTAACAGGAGTCTTGTCTTACATTCATATCCAAATGGGATTTTTCTAATGGAACCTCAGTGACACTGAGATCTAGAAAAACACTGATAAAAAGTATATGGAAATACAAACAGGCTCACTTAGGCTTCTTTTTGGGCTTTTGTCTTTTGTTCTTCTGAATACACTTTCTTTCATCTGAAAGAAACAGTATAATTTGGCCATTATTTAGAGGAAAATGTGTTGCCATGTCCTTTGAAAATGTAAAACTATTAGGATAAGATGAATATATCTTTGAACATATGGTAATATGGGTCTTGGAAATATGAAAGTATTAACTGAGTTTTTCATTACAGCAAACTCTATTGCCTTGAAATAATGTTCAGTTTGACAGTTTTGCTTTGTAGGGGTCCATATAAACATTTATTTGGTTTTGGTACACTTAGAATAACATCTGCTGATTTAATTTTTTTTCTATAGTCTTAGCAAAATTCTTTTAGAACTGCTGTCTGAAACTCCCTCAGTTTCATATGATGTCCAAGAAAATCTAAAAATTTTATATATTACAAAGGCATCACATGGTTTTTCCAGATGTGAAACTGATCTGCTCTGAGGAATGCTTTTTAAAAAGACGAATTTTACACTTCTGAAATTGACTAAATTTGAAAGAAAATCTAGTTCAACTTGCAAATATCTTGCAGATTTTTGTTGTGATAAGGAAGGGCCAAGGTTGTAGAAAACATGGACATGAAATTATTTTCAGCTAAGATTAGAGTTAGCATGGATTTTAAAGAGTCTACATAAGGTTAGGGACAAAAAGTCTTATATGGATAAAGTAAATAGCTGTATATAAACTATCAGAAAGAAAAAAAAAGAGCTAGTTATATGCTGTAGACACCTCTAATTAAGGAATCCTGGGTAACTTACCCAGCCTACAGCATCATTGTCCTCATTAGTGTATTGTCACCATCGTCATCATCTCCACCCTACCTAACAACAAAGCCTGAGGGATTTGCCATCACAGTATTGGGCATCCCATTTCTTTCACTCTCAGACTGCTTTGAGACAATGTAAATCTCAGCTGCTATTCCCCAAGGAGCCTATTTAAAAAGCAGAGCACAGGAGGGGTACTCTGTTGTTGGCAGCTCTCATGGCTTACACAGATGGTCTACTGCATTACAGAGCCCACTGTGTCTTTTAAAAGTTGGTTTCATTCCTACATGCAGAAGATTAAAGTAAGAAAGTGTCAATCACAGATGTGCAGATTGCCAAGTCTGAATGGCTTTTGAGTTCCTGGGTAGCAGCCACTCAGGTATCAGAAATCAAAGAAAAATTAATTAGCAGAGAATGTATCTACACCATGACCATGCAGATCCCAGAAAAAAAATTCCTTTGAGGTTGAGTGAAGAGCAGAGATACTCTTGTGCTGGAACTGACATGCCAGCCAGCCTGGGTCCACAAGCAGTGATTGAAACGAATAATTGTCTCAGAGGGTCTTTTTCACTGAGATGTGACAGTGCGGAAACACAGCTTGTCTGGTTCTTGTGAATACTGCCTTATGAGTTCAGCACTTATTGCACGAGCTGCATATGCAGTGTTGACCTGTTGCAAAGTTATTTTATGCTCTCCAGCCATCCAGTACTCCCAGTATTCAGAGACTTACCTATATTTAAGGTAATCAATACAGAAAAGCTAATGAAAAAATACATATAAATATATATAAAGGACAGAGCTAGTGGGTTACGTATTTCAATGTTGTCTGTTTTAAGGATTATTCACGTTTTTAACTGCAAAAGGTCAAGACCACATCACAAGGTTTTGAAGCACATGCTTTGCCCTGAATTAGTACTTACTGCAGTACTGTGTTTCTGGACAGAACTGTTTTTAAATAATTTTTAGAAAGTCCTCTAATGGAACAATTTGACAGTGGGAAAACAGTCATGTGTTCAATAAAATTGACATATCTACATCAATTTCACTGGCTGATCTTTCCAGAAAATAATCAAAATCTTTAGCTTTGATGTGATTAGAGTGATCATATTGGTTTATTATATGACACTTCAACAGTTAATTCTTCTGTAAAGTGGGCCACAATATAATATAAAGTGATAAGGTGAACTTGAAAAGAATGCTGGAACTTTCCTGAAACAGCATTTGTTTGAAGTGAACATATTCATAGGAGAAGGAATTTGCTACTTTTTAATTTTATCCCAGTTTAGGGAGCCAACTAGACCAAACTGTTTATAAGAAATTCTGCTTGACCTGCTCTGCTACTCAAGGAATAAATGAATGCTCTAAGGGAACAGTGACTGTGGAGCCAGTTCTTTCCCTCCTGTCTTTGTAATTTGTACTTAGCCATGTGTAACCCTGCACATTATGGGCAACATGTGATGTCAGCAGAAGCAGCTGCCTGATTAAGTGCTACCCACTGCAGAAAGTGGGCCCTGGGCTATGATTTGTGGGGCAATACTCATCACAGTGAGATAACTACTGTGTTTACTGTAACTTGGAGGGTGTATGTAACACTTTTAAAGGCAAGGAGAGAAGCAATAAAATCTTCACTAGTACCTTCTTGGCAAATTCTGAGAATATATCCATATACATCTTTGATATGTCTCATCCTGTTTTCTTCAAAATGCTCCTAGCTTGAATATAGCTCCACCTTCACTGTGACTTAATAGGATAAAGCTATATGTCAAATTTATAGTGTCATCAGAAAGATGTTTATTTCACTTGAACTGGTATAAAACCTTTCTCGTGTCCTTTCCTCTCCATCTGAGAGATAAGAAATGGCTGAAGTGCCATATTTAAAAAAAAGAAAAATCACAGAAATATTATTGGACTTATGAACTGGCATGTTAAGATGCTGTTGCTTTAAATATGTGATAGATTTCTTGTTTTGCTTAGTAGCAATGCTGATTTTCTGAGAATTAAGGCACAAGATGATGACACTCAGAGTTTGCATGTGGGAATTGAAGAACTTTCTCAACTGTTTTAGCCTAACTCCCTGGAGCACACAATTAGACCCACTGGGCCAAGCAGTACTCTTGACTCTCATCCTCCCCAGGTGTGCTTCAGTAAATCTCCTGGGGCAGAAAATGGGGTTAAACCAGGCTCTGAGTCCTTCAACTTTCTGCTTTGTAAGAGGCCATTAAGGAGGCAGTACAAGAAGGCAAGCAGAGCCTCCTGATAATGTACTGCTTTACAGCAGGCTCAGGGAGACTGCAGCCAGCTGGAGGTGATTTCCAGCTACCTGGGGAGTTGTGCTTTCAGGGAATGTGGTTCTATGGCAGTGAAAAATGCTGACTGGGTCAGGGCTCAGGCCTTGGTCTACACCTATGACAGGTGCAGATGCACAACTGAGCTGCACATGTCCTGCTGGAAACTCTCTGGTGCTGCTGCTGTGGGAAGGTGGGCAGATCAAGATGACCTGGTGATGAGTTCAGGCCTCAGTTTATGCTTGCAAAAACTATGTGAAACTATGGTGTCATCAAAAAGTCTTATGTCCCAGTGAATTCCAAGGGCCTACACCTTGAGTGGGTGCAGTAGCATAACAGAGTGTTGGTACTACAGGATGAAAGGAATATATTTCTCTTTCACATGCTGTCTCATTATTACTCACCACTCATGGCCATTGTGTGGTGCTGCATTTTGTTCATTCTGCTCAGTCTTGGAGACTTTTAACACCTGTCTGAATCTACATAAAAGTAACTTTTTTGAAGTTTGTTTTCTGGGTCCATAAGGACTTCTATCAAAAGAATATCCCACAAACCTTGAAATTATGTCAGCTGTGGCAGACAGAATCACTGCTGCCATGATGCAGCAGGATGAGTCCCTGCATCTGTGGTTCTGCTTGTGCCCTTGCTGAGTGCATGTCAGAATATCTGACATGGAGGTCCAGAGAAAAAGTCACAGTTATAGCATGCATGAGGAATACATTTTATCTAAATTGTACCTGGGGACTTTTACCAATAATCCTTGCTTACACAGAAAGTGGAGGAGAAAAGTGAAAAAAAGATGAGACAAACATCACCGGTTCTTGTTGCTCTCGTGAGGTCTGCAATAAAATTCTCATTGATTTCAGTGGAGAACTTTCTGTTTGCATATGTCTTGTGCTAGCCATAAAAGATATTATGAAGTCCAAGACCCTTGTCTCAGGTGGTTTGATGATTCTCCATAAGCAAAACTGGCCTTCAGCCTCATGGTATTTTCCCAGTAAATTCTGGAGATTTTACATTTGCTGCTTTTAGGAACATACTTTTAAAAATAACCCTAAGAATTCATCTGCTGTTTGTGTATTCATCCAGCCTCCTGTCTGTGAAAGTCTGCTTGCCTTGAGAAAATATGTGTAATGGTTTTATGTGGGATATGAAATTTCTCTCATAAATGTGATATGATCTAATAATTAATGAATGTCAGAAGACAAGCTGGAAAGCTTAAAGTAACAACTTCTAAGTTATTCTATCTTCTCACTTTACATCATCTCAGAGTTTCAAACAGGTGTAGGGTTTATAACTAGATAGATATTAAAAGTCCAAATCTCTTTATATTGAAGTCCTATTTCTCTCTTTACATGTCTCTGCCCATATAACATAGCATCAAAATGAGGTAAATGTAATGTAATTTATTTCCAATTTAATGTTCCTTAAAAATGTAAGAATGTTGTACAGTCATATGGGTATTACTCCAGAATCTTGCATCTATAAATTAAAGCTAATAATAACAGTAGTATTTATATACTCCTTTAAATATGCCTTTATTATATATATTTTTGGTGGCACGTCTGGGAAAATGAATTGTGGGTTTTATCAAGAATGCAGCAAATTTTCTTAGCAATAAAATGTAAAGGGGAATTTTAAGTTTAATAATTTTTTTTGTTCCAAAGAAATAGGATGTTTTCTTTGAGTTAAGTTTTTTTAATTTATATTTTTATATTTTAATTTATATTTTTAATTTTTTTTTTAAATATACTGATGGGGATCAGTCAGAAGAATTTTATAGAACATAGGGCTGACATATGATCTAAATAATTTTGCAATTTTCTATGACTTTCTGAATATAAAAAATTCAGAAGTATATTATTAGACAGGATTTTCAAAGCCTTTGCATTCATAAAAGGGGCGGTAGGTACCTGACAAGAATTTAATGTGCACAATGGAGCTCCTACACCTCCTATAAACTGCACAGAGAGTTATGAAAACCGACATAACATGGGCTATTTTTTTGTGCTTATATGCTTCAGAGATGTCATTTACATCTGTCTAGACCTTTTGCCTCACTTGTATGTTTCTTCTATGTGACTGCATATTTTATCTCCTCTCCTCTCCTCTCCTCTCCTCTCCTCTCCTCTCCTCTCCTCTCCTCTCCTCTCCTCTCCTCTCCTCTCCTCTCCTCTCCTCTCCTCTCCTCTCCTCTCCTCTCCTCTCCTCTCCTCTCCTCTCCTCTCCTCTCCTCTCCTCTCTGTATAGTAATTTCACGCCTATAAGGCGCACTGGAGTATAAGGCTCACTTCCAGGTTGCTGGCAAGTCCCCGTACTTTGTCCATATATAAGGGGTACCGGAGTATAAGGTGCAGTTCTTTTTTTTGCAGTTAGCACCCGTGCACAACAAAATTACTTCAACCCATTGGGAGTTGCTCCAGCCATGGGGGAGAGCCCAGCCTTTCCTACCTAGATAAAAACTGAAATTCTCGGACACCAAGTCACCCTCTTTTCTCTGGTCTCCAGAGGAAAACCGGACTTTTTTTCCATATCATAGCTGGACCTTCAGAGGGAGGCTGCACCTTTCTACAAGACCACTGCTTCAACTGAACCACATCTGTCACTGCAGGAGGACTGTAGCCACCATCTAATGGGACTGCTACCAACACCCTGACTGATGGGTGTCACCCTGACCGGAATATAAGGCACACTTCCAGGTTTGGACCAAAATTTTAGTCAAAATGGTGCACCTTATACATGTGAAATTACTGTATTTTGTTTCTTTTCCCTTTTCTTTCCCAACCATCTTTTTATGTCTCCTATGTGAAAAGAAAACATTTGTTGAGGAGATGATGTAGAGTAAATGATTGACTTAGGTGAAGGTCAGCAGGATTGCCAATAATAAGGTTTCTGGTCAAAAAAATAAACCGGCAATATTCAGGCAGATTTGCAGTTGGCCAGATATCTTTGTCTTTTCAAGACCGTATATAATGCAGCAGTGAATTGCTAACTCATTTCTTGTAGGGCAGTGGAAGATACAAAGTCATTGGAAGAGTACATAAAGAGACTGAAGAAATAACTTCTGAATCCAGTAAATAAGTGCAAGTCATTGCCAATAAAGCAGAGAAAAAAATATGAAACAAACTTTATAGACTGATTTCAGTAATGTGATGTCGTTAATACAATTCTGTTTAAACAGTTGAATTATTTTTCTCCTGAAAAACTTGGACTTCCAAATTTATAAATGGTTATTCTTATTGGAAATTGCAGTCCAAACAGATCCTTTTGTTTAAATTCAAAGCCAAATAAATGTTTTTGTTTCCTTTTTAGATAGAATATTCCTTGCCGTTGTTTAAAATGAAGATAATTAAATACATAGTTGTTATAGTCTTAGTGGATTATCAATTACATTGACACAGTCAGCAAATCATTGGTTTGACAGAGAGATTTCTTTCTTAGTGCTCTTTCAGGAGTCAAAGAGAAACAAACAACTAAAACATGTTTGGTTGTCCTCCTTTTGAACCATAAATCAGCACTGGAGGTGGAAGAACACTGTAGTTCTTGCACTGAAAGCTGCTAGTCTGATTAACTGTGACTAATTTTATTTATTTTTAAAATGCTGTCTAAAGTTTGGTAAGGAAATATTTATTCCAAATAAAGTAAACATAAACCCAAGATCAAAAAATGCAAAATGATAGCATACAAGCTCTGTTTAGAATAATCCTAATGTAATTTTCAGTTGCTGGATTGATTTGATCTCCTTATCGTGGGGAGAAATTGGACTCTGAGATATTATCAACAGCTTCTAACTCCAATCTGATTATTGCTATAATCCTGACAGTGATTGATTCTGAGTAATTATTTCAGAACAGAATTAGATTAAAAAACAATATTCCAGATTATAGAAGACTCCAGTCCATCCTTATAATTAGTTTCGTCTTAGAATGTATGATGCTATCACATTTAAATAATTTAGAGTGAATTATTTGCAAGCAGCCTGTGTGACTACACTTTAATAGAAAAACAGATAAACATGAAAACAAAATATTTTAAGAAACATTGCTTTGCAAATTAGCAGGCTCATTGTAGTAAAGTTTACTTTGCCAATGTTTTCAGTTTGCCCTGTAGCTCCTAAAATATCATGGGGTACTAAGCAAAAGCCCAGTGCTACGATAATCAGTGATCATGGAGTTTTAATGATGATTTATGATTACTGATGGTGTCATTATCATCATAATTATAGGCTATGAATTAATTTTTCACAATTGGCAACTGAATAATTTTCAACCGTAGGCCTCTCCTTTATGAGAAGAATTACTTGCAGATAATGCCCATAAGAAATGGACTCATGAGAATGTACCCAAACAAAAAAGCCATATTTTAAGTTCTTGAGCAATACTCATTTATTGTTTTCTTTAATTTTATTTACAGCGGTGGCAGCCTGAACCAAATGAAGCTTCATTGTTCTAAAAAACTTTAAAGAGTATGTAGAATGAATGGTCTCTTTCAAAAATGTAGTACTAACAGGATCTTATCAGAAAATAAGGAAATTTGTGTCTTACATTTTCTTCTTTTAGTATTTTATCTTACCTATTTTAAAGTAACATTATATGCTCTATGTGTTGCATATGTTTACATATGCAGTAAACTAATTTTGAATACATGATGTCTCAGAAATGAATTACAAATATAGGGGCCTTAAAGGAAGCTCTTGCACTAAAAGCAGTGGTAACAGAAATTAATATTACGAATAAATATTAAGTTTAGTCTGTTAAAAATAACATAGTTCTGATGCCTAGGCATGGCACAAAATTGAAAAGTACAGAAGATGTGGCCTGTCTGAAGAGCACAAGATTAATGAGGACTCTGCTTGGATGGATACTGTCTGACAGTCGCCCAGTCATATTTTGTACCGTGTTCACAGTGCTTTCTAACACTGGGAAACGAACAACGTAATGCCAACACACAACAGATGATGAAAACAGCAATCTGTTACAAAGCAAGGGTGAAAATAGGCACTTCTCTTGTATGTCTGGTTTTCCCAGAGGGATTATATATACTTTGGTCTTTTGTAGAGATCTGTTCCTGTTTCTTAAAAATGCACTGATGTATTTAGGGTAGGCTCATGGAAGCAGTAGATAAGATTACTGGAACAGTAACATGAGTAGTCGTGCATTTGAACTTTCACTTCTCTTTTTGTTATGCACAAATCCTCCACTTTTTCCCCCTAAATATAATACAGTATTTCAATACTCTACAACACTTCAAAATGAACAGGTAGAGTTCTTTATAATCAATACATTGAATCATCACAAAAAGTATTCTGAATGGTAAAAATATTGCTGTGCGTGAAAGACTGAATCAGTACTACTCTTAACTTCTTTGACAGTTTTGAAGGACAAAATCCAGGAGCCCACAGTTTGCATTTTTTAAATTACTTCCATTCTGACAGTGTCTGAAGTTTATAAAGTTGTATTACTCCCTTCACTGCCATATCAATTTTGTTGCTTTCTTTTAATCAACAGTGTTAACCGTAGTGTTAATCTTGATCATAAATGTACCAAAACCAATTTAAACATTAACCATATTGTTTAGATGCAAGAATAAAAGGGTAGAGAATAGCAGCCCTTGTAATAGCTGAAATGTAGTGCTTTAGCCTAAAAGGAAATTTCTAGTTGAGAATTTGCACCTAATTCATTTGTGTGGTTCTTAAAACTGGTTTTAGCAATTGATGTGTCAGGCTCCACTTAAACACTTCCTGTGACTACACAGATTTTGCTATAGATGATATTTTTACATAAAACCAACTTTGCTATTGAAGACTAGCAATGAAAATATCTGCAAAAACTAACAGTGTAACCAAGGACACAGGTGAGTGTTGGTGTGGCTTTTGAGGACATTCTGTGCTAAGACTTTCTCTCAGTGATCCTTATGCGTCCCTTCCAACTCAGAATATTCTATGTTTTTATGTTAAGAAAGTTTCTTTAAAGTAAGTAAATAAGTAAATCCTCTAACTGATAAAAACTATTCTATTGTCCTGAAGCACCTTGAGTTGATTAGCATCCCTGTCCTTTTCAGTTGTGCTGTTCCCAAATAAAAATGCTAGCACAGTCAGAATGTTTAATTTTTTAGTGAATATCAAGCTAAATGCCTGCAACAATTGCCAAATTTTCTATTCTTTTCTGTTGTTGATTTTATAGTAACAACACTGAGAAAATTCTTTTAATATTAAACCAGCATATTTTGATTTCTCCAAGGGACAAACAGGCATGATTTTCTTATGTGGATTAGTTTTTTCCATCTCTTACTTAGAACAACATATGTACTTTGACCATCAGTGTGACTAATACCATCACCTAAATTGTAAGTAAATCTGTATCCCTTTAAATAATAGTTCTCTTATCTTACTTCATTTTCATTCACTAAGCCTAGTTCACACTCTTCTGAAGGATTTATTTTCTGCCTGCATTGAAAGAATGTTATTTGAAATATTTCCTTTGGAAAACAAAGAAGCTATGAAATATAAGTATTTAAATCTGGTTAACAATTGTTTCTGTAATGTCATTTCAGCAAATGTAGAATAAATTTCCTCTATTTTCAAAGCTGGTCATATAAGAGGGAGCTGAACAAAAAAGAGCTCTCCACATGCATCACAATTCTTTTCTTGCTGCAGCCATTTCTGATATGCTTAGGTGATACATCCATCCTCATTAACTACTGTTCTTCTTTATGGGAAGGCTATCTTACACAATCAACTATACGAGACCTTACACAAGATAAAAAAATAACCTAGCTTTGTTCCTTTAGACCCCTAATACATTGTTTCCTGTCTCTTCTTCCAATTAATACCATCTTTTCCAAATCACTAGAGACTTCATATTTAATTTCCTGTGTGCTCATATAGGCCAGAATATGTTGAATTAATTTCTTTTGACATAAAATAGTTCAGTTACAATACATGTACAGATAGTAAGATAAGTTCTTGTCACCTTAATTTTCTTGCCCAAAGAAATATATTTTACACAGTGAGTACCCTAAAATATAAATCCCTGACATTAAATTTAATATAATAATAATGAATATAATATTAATAATATCACCTTTACAAAATAAACATTTTTCTATAATGGCTATAAATTATTTGTAAATACACATTTCTTAAATTATTTACTATATTAGTGTATATATACGTGAAATTCAGCAGTGAAATACAACAAAGGTCAAGAAGCTGAAAACAATGAACACCTTATAATCTCTTATAATGTATCACAAAGCTGAATTATAGTACCTAAATCTACTGAAAAAAACAGTTCTCAAGATATCAGTAATGAACACGTGTAGATATAAAAACATTAGCATTACATATGCTCAGGTATTTTGCTTTAATTAAGGATTCATTTTAGTGTATTTAAGGTAATTTATTTGCAGTCTCATCACCATTATTAGAATTCATTACATTTTCATGCCCGGATATTTGACATGACTAAACAGAACAGTCAGTAAACAAGCAAACAAATCAATATCTGAATAAGAAAAAATTAAAAAAAATAAAGTTTGTACTCTTTTGCGCATGTATTTGCAATTATTTATTTCCAAACATAGAGCTGCTTGCAATGACTTTCACTTATTTTTCTGCCATCTATAATTTTTCTAAGACTTAGCCTAATCCTTCTACGCCTGTTTCTTCTTTGTATGAGAGCTTTCATTAGTTCTGATATTTTGTGGAAGTATATTTCTTCTGCTTTTTGTATTTTGGGCATTGGAGTAGAAAATGGCTTTCAGTTTTGATCTCTACTCTGTCTCATCAATTGTAGAGTCAGTCTTCCATAGGTTTCTAGTACATTTTGTGTCATTCCTGGTTCCTATTTCTAATCTGTGTTAACAGAGTCTGTATTTTGGTAGAGCAAAATATCTGCATATAGAAGTAATACTGCTATAGGAAATTTGTGAGAAGATTTTTCTACACTCTCACAATCTAGGCTTTTCTTGAACACCAAAAAAAAAAAAAATAGTGTAGGAAAAAGGCTGTGTTTCTGTTTATGTATAGTTGCATATCTTATATCAAATTCATCTTTTGGCATGCGCATGCATTTTAAACATGACAAGCTTTTTACCTACAGTCTTTCCTTCAACTTGCTTTAATGTGTAGTTAGAATTCACATCAGGAAGGAGAATGATTTTTCCTTTTTGAGGATGCTCCTATAGCATAATGCAAGACTGTCTCAAGTCACTGTGTATATCCATTTTAATTCTGCAAAAGGTTTTTGCACATTGTTACTAGCATGCTGCTCCTCGAGAATGCAGTGCAGACACACCTCTGGTGAGACATTTTTAAGTTAATTACCATGGCACTGGCAGCTGTCTAGGCATGGTAACAGGGAACACCACAGAGGCTAAATTACCCTTCTTCTCAGGCAGTTTTTCAGTAGATCAGACTTCACTGCAAATGAACTCTGCACTGTTGCAGCTACTCTGCTTCTGCATGTCTGAATAATCCTGTGAAAATCTAGTTCACATTTTTGTAGTTTGCAATGTAGAGAGGATGAAAATTCTACGTACTAACCACTGGTTATTGATAGGGCGAGTTATCTGCAGTCCCACAAAAGTTTTATTCTGAAAATTTAGATAAAGAATTGAACAAAAGCAAATGCCATCATTAAGTTAGCACTAACATAATTTATATCTACCCTAGTGAAAACTGATGTTTCACCTCAAACTTCTGTGGACCAGTTAGTTTGAGAGGAGCAGATTCTACTAGAAAATGAGTAATGTAAGCTCAGCTAGTTAATTTGCAGCAATACCAGAGCCAGTCTCATTTCAGGAATCAGCAGCTCTCATTTTCTCCCTGAATGCTTTTCCCATGCCCTTTCTTGAAGGATACACAGAAGCCAATGAAAAACAGAGTGGCTTGCCAGTAGCAATGATTTGATGCACACCAACAAAGACTGCCACCCTGAGGAAGGTGCATCCTCCTGTTTCTGGCAATACTGAATACTTAGGTTTCCATAGGATATTAAATAACATAAAATATATATAAATATATATATATATATAAATATATATATAAATATATATAATATAAAATAATATCTGTTAAAAGAAATGTGTCTTGGGCCAGGGCTTGTGAAAATTCCTAGTGTAATGCTGCACTTCTGTAAGTAATGATGTTGGCCATGTTCCAGCCTTTCATGTTTTCTCTTGGGTTTAATAAACTCATAAAAATATCCACTAAATTCTGTTTTCTAACTCTTCTTAGTGATCTTGGACTTGAATGCATACACTCTGCTCTTGGAGTGATAAAATTGTGCAAATTTCAAACCTTTTAATAATATTTAATTCTGTTATCAAGATGCTTTCTATTTTCTTCTCTTTTTGTCCCATTAAACCTAATTTCTGATGTAGGTAAATGTTCATTGATTTCATTTATACAGGCTGGGCTTAAGTAATTGCTTAACATCCTTTCTATTTTCTTATCCTGTGTCTGTTTAATTCCATGCTAATCATTCTTCTGAAGGTGACTTTTTCCTCTGTTACCAATTCACAGGATATTCTTAGTTATTTATCTGCAAAAGTCTTGACAGAATCATCAATTTTTATATATTTTTTTAATGGAAGGTCTTTTTATTTTTTTATGGCTAACTTTTTGTTCCCATCCAATCGCCTGAAATTTGCCTCACTGAAAAATTCAGATATAACATTATGTGTTTCAAATCAAGAGAAATTTTAATTCAAATCCTGGCCAGAAATATTTCAGAAAATATTCTGGGAATAGAGTAAGAAGAAAATCTTATAGCCTCCTGCATGATTCCTTGATTCTGTGTTAAACTCTGCCAGCACCTTAACACTTGTTTATAACTTCTTTTAATTTCATATTTGATGGCTCTGCAGAAATAAATATAATTATATAATGGAGAATCCCTGGTACATTTATTTTATAGCAACCAATTACTTTGGCTCTGTGACTATGCTTCAGTTTTCCACATTTCAGAGATTCTGTACTAGGGCTAAGCTTAGCCTCAACACCACAAAGACTAGAGCTGACTCCAGGCTCCAACAAACAGCTCCTGTTTTGGAGTAAGAGCTGGGGTATTTGACCTCAATGGGAAGTGCCAGAGAATATACATTTATGAAATAATAACATCACCAGTGATATAAGTGTGAAGCAGTGCAGTCAAAATGGAACAATTAACACCACTGGTATTTGTATCATCGCCTCTGGGTTACAGTGTTAACTCTTTATGGAAGTGAATGGGACATCTCATACATTCTCTGCCTGGTTTTGCTATTCTACTTGGTGAGGTTTTTACATTCTATTCTTATTTGGAAGGACACATTTCCAGTCCTATAGAACTTTAATTTTAAACAGAAAAAAAACCCCAAAGAAGATGACCCATTATTAGTTTTGGTTTATGATACTATAATTCTAGATTAGCTTTATAAAAAACTTTTCGATGTTCACAAGATGAAAAATTCCTTTTACCCTTTCACTTTTTCTCATTCGTCTAACAGAGATGATATTAATTTTTTTTACTTATAAGTAGTTTTGACCTGTTTTATTAGTGGATGTTTGCTTTTATCACAGAAATTGCTATTATAATGAACTCTAACATATCTTTGTTACTTTCTAACCAGAACATCTAATAAATTACTTAGGTTTTTGATAGACATGTCTTTGTGAAATGAGATAAAACAGCAGGGAGCAGAGTTTGTGTTGTCCTTTCACAGATCTGTGTTTTACATCTCAGTAAACTCAATATCCAAAAAACTGCTTTCAGAGATATCAGTTTTCCATTCTGCCCTATTACATATTCTGCCTGACACAATTATGTGCGTTTCCTGAGGATTCTTTTGATGTGCACGCTATTCAGTAGGTGATGATTTCACATCATAATGTACAAGCAGAAGTAGGATCACAGGCTGAAACTGGTGGATCAAAAACACAGCACTTAGGACAGCTGAAAAATAGAAACCAAAGGTGTTTAGGAGCTCAGAGTTCCTGTGTTCTGCTTGTAGAACCTCTGGAAATACTATTTCCTTATTATTCCTTTAAGAATGATACCATTAGTGTGTAAAAAGGATGGGATAAATACAGAGCTCATTTTTTACACTGAAGTGCTTAGATGAGGAGACTGTCTGCATAAGGTATTGGTGCCTAAGGATCCACTACTATAAGAGTAATGAACACTACTAGACAAATTCTGCTTAGAAATGGTCCTATTTGGGGTTTCTTATCTACAAATTGGATGAAATAGGCTTCTGATAAACCTTGACATTAGTGGTATGTTGTGATTACTGGAATTTTCTCTAATGGAACATTAAAAATGTTTATTCTGGAATAAGAAGGTTTATTTTTGATGAAGTCCAAGTACCTTATGGAAAACATTGGTGATGTCTTGGTGAGCTATGGGCCAACCTTGAAGTAGTCTGCATGGTCTTTTTTTACAGGGTTTTCCTGGTTCCTAAGGGATCCAAAATGCAGTGGTGGCCTTATTCCATGGCCTTTGGTGTCTGAGCCCCTGCAGAACAAGAACAGGAAACCTGCTAAAGAAAGGACTTCAAAGTCTGGGCAATTTGAAGCAGGAGTGTTTGTGGCTTCTTGGCTCTCTGCCTTCTGCTTTGTAGTCACTGAGTATCAGAGAATTATGGTTTGAATTGCTGCCCTGAAACTTGTCCCTAATATTGGGTCTTGGTAGGTCTGTGAGAGTACTGTGAGCTACTGCTGGGTCCTGTGACTCCCCAGTGAAAAATTTGTACCACATGGGCCGACTATTTTAGCTCCTGGGGAGCCAGATACAATGGATCATTCACTGATCCAGGCTTTTTGGTTCTTGGAGAAATAAGGCAGAATCAGTTTATCTGAATTTAAGAACAAACAAAAAAGCAAACAGACAAACGTCTTACTTTGACTACAAAGCCATCCAGCTAAGTTTTCATTCTCAGATGAAGGAAAAGGTTAGAAAAGTGGGAGCCTTGTCTAAAATACTAATGTAGTACTCTGATTGACAATCTGCATGACTGTAGCTATTTTATTTTCAATTTGGCACCATCTCAAGTCATACACGGCTTTACTGAAGCTACTGTCTGTCTTTGGGGAAGCCATTCATCCTGTAAAAACCTTGTAAAGTACTATGGTATACTTATATGTGAACTAAAATATATTTTTCTACTGCCTTTTGTAGGTGCCCTTTGATTTTTTGGTTCAATATAGGGGAAGAACGGCTGAGTAGTTACCACAGGTGCCCTGCTACCAGCACATTATTGTTAGTTTAAACCAGGTAATGAGGTAAACCTGCTATGTCTTCATACTTTCCATCTTTCCTACCAAGACATCCACTGATAAGCTGAATAAGCAAGGGAATAAAAGCTGTTCATGGAAGTGTTAAAAACAGAAACCAGGCAGATTTCAGAAGGTGTTAGGTACTAGAATTTTACCTTCAGGATACTTGTAAGAAATTATAAATATTTCTGTTTTCTTTGTTCTCTGATAATGAAATGTTTGATTCATACTATTGTCTTGTGGGTGGATAATGAAGCCATTTTTTGGAGCAGGAATTGCCTCCAGTTTGTTGTTGCCATTTCAATTAAACCTAAGCTGAATGGCGTTGTCATTAAAATTGGCTGTGGTTTTGGGGGTTTGGTTTTTTAAATTCACCCCTGGACTCTTAAAAGTCATTGCTTCAAACGACATACTGGGTGCCTATAGCTAAGATATGTAAACAGAATAGACCAAGGTCATCCCTGGCATAATTTACTGAAATTCAGCATTGTCACACCAGGAGTGAATTTGGCTCAATATTTTGGCATTTGCAGTAAAGGTCATTCCTGCAGTTTGCCCTCTCTATAGAAAGTGTGATCAAAAAGTTTTCCATTTTATTTCCCTTTTGATGGTCACATTAAATCTTATTACACTGTTGGTACTTACCTCACTAGACTGTCTGTGGGTTTTCTTTACAGGCAAAGCTTTCATCCCTGGACATCCATAAATAACTCTATTCACCACACTTTTCTCCCACAGCATTTGAGTTATGTTCCCAAGTTGAGACAAGTGTTAGCTTGCTTGTTCTGCAGATGGATTTTTGCTTCATTTTTTGTCCACTTCAGAGGTTGCCTATTTAGAAAACTTTTCTACCCCTGGATCTTCCATTCCAGTCAGCTCCATCTGCATGTTCTCTCCTGCACCATGTCTTTGAGAGGGCACTTTTCCAACTTTTCTGATTAAAGTGGATACACTACTGTAGATACAGAGCTCTTGAAAGCAGAGGCTACTGCTGCAAATTCACTTTTTAAATTTGTTTTTCTGAAACAGATGCCAGAATAAAAAGAGGAAAAGTGCTAACTGCATATTTTTTCAATAAAAGGGTTAGTATTTATGTACTTGTGAAGGTTATGACTCAGTTGTATATTATTCAGGACTTCATTTGTGTAAGTTACTTTCTGATTAGTTATTGATTATAATCAGAACTCTTGGAGCTAAATGTGCAATATAGCTAATAAGCAGGTCTTCTGCAGATGAAGAGGATCCTTAAATATAATTTTGATGCACTTTACACTTTCTATTTATTGAACTTTGTCACAAATGGCAAATTGCAGTAGGCCATTGAAACTATAGCAGTTGCAGATTATTTGCAGTATTTCTGTAAGCAGGGAAATGACAGAACATTAAAAAAAGCTCTTGTTTTTCTTTTTCAGCCTCCAAAGTTAAAGCAATAAAAAGCCTTTACAAAATATCCCTTGCTATCTAACTCAGTAAGATTAGCTAGATTTAACAGGCTGGTTAAATCTCACACATTAAGATTCTTGTAATGGGTAAATTGCCTCATCAGGTCCTACCAGCCAGCATTGGTTGTGGGGTCAGAACAGGGAAGAAAGCACATGATGCTGCCCCAGGAGGGGCCCTGGTCAGCTTTGTGAGGATGTTACTCCTTACCCTACCAAGCCCCCTGGGTTTCAGATAACAGCTTATCACAGCCTAAAAACACCAGGTATTTGTCCAGTATGTGTGCCTGCAAGGAAGGTGCTTGGGTATTCCCATGGATATCTGGACATTTATTAACTCACTGAATTCTGTGTTTTGTGGGGTCCCCACTACTGAGAAGAAAGAGAATGGACGGATGCAGTCTGGATCCATGGCTGGTTATCATGTTTCTACTTAATGTGTCTTTCAATCTCTTTCTCCATTTCCTCTATTTTTATTTCTTTCTCTCGCTCTCTCTACCTCACATCTACTGCTAAATAAAATCTGTACATTTGACTTTG
This sequence comes from Sialia sialis, assembly GCA_009812075.1. Classification (NCBI taxonomy): domain Eukaryota; kingdom Metazoa; phylum Chordata; class Aves; order Passeriformes; family Turdidae; genus Sialia; species Sialia sialis. Next base: position 26,399,266 of record VRYO01002734.1, read on the forward strand.
TCATGTGGCCTTGTTTGCACCTTAATTCAGGCAGAGACATCTCTCTCTAACAATTGGTTCTTAGCAGTAGGTACAAGGCACGAAGGATTGATGCTGCCTAGTCCAGCAGACCATGGGGAAACAGAAGGGTGCTGTGGAAGTGGCTGCAGAGTGAAACATGCTCCAGGCACTTTATCCGGCTGCTTTTTAAATGCCTTTGTCATGCTTAGAACGTATTTGCTGGCAGCAGACATGGAGGTCAAAAATGTGCTGAAGGCCTCCCCTGAAGTTAATGGGAGTCTTTCAGTGGGTTTTGGCTTAATATATTCTGTATCAGTGAGTTAGAAATCTGTTTTCTACCTTGAGTTTTGGCCAAGAAAATTATACTAGACTATAAAAAAAATATAAATATTTATAATATAATTTCTCTCATGAGATAACATTGCATTAATATTCACTATAAATAAGCATCCTACTGACAAGATTAGATAAAACTCTGGCAAAAGCAAATTTATTGTCTAGAGAAGCCAATGGAAATCAAAACCAAGGTAAAATTTTTCCAGAATGTTTCAGTTCAACCAAAAGTTATCAAAGTCGCCTTTTTTTTTTTTGTAAGTATATAATCTGTTTGCTGCTTTTGATTTGCATTTGAATCAATCAAAGTATGGAAAGTGAAACAGTCAAAATTGCAGCATAGTACATAACACAGACAGTAAGTCTATAAATAAACATGAATTTATTTCAGGGACAAACTGAGTCTATTTAAAAATTGCACATTCTTTGATGAATTTTGTCCAAACTTTTAATCTTGTAATAAAAAAACCCAAACAAAAAAAACCCAAAAGTGGTTAAATATAGCTCAGATTTTGAAATAAAATGTATTATTTGCCTTATTAATGGAAAAAAGTGTTTAATTACATAACAAAAACATTTACAACTAATACAAACTCCATGAGTTTGGAATACTCCACAGTACTCCTTTGCTGAAAGACTTTCAGCTGAAGTTTTTTACTTTGTGTTTCAACTCTGTTAGTTAATTCAAAATTCATGGCATGTTTTCCCTGCATCTTAGTTGTGAAATTGTTTGATGACAATCATAAATCCCTGGCTACTCAATATAGTATCTACAAAATCTTTTGAAATTACCTCTTGAAAACACAAGAAGAAATTCATAAGACAGATGGAGAATTATTCATTAAAAACCCATCAGAAACATATAGTCTTCAGCAATCCTGGTCATCATAAAGGACGTCATGGTTTAAAGAGGGTAAAATAATGTAAGAATCTTTAAAAAGTATCTGCTATACTAGATTCATATATCCCACTGCCAATCTATGGAAGAACTGGAGTCTCTCTAGCCTGAGTATCTGGCATTGTATTCATCCTCCTGTCTAGAATGCATGAGACACTGACAAGTCACCTGAGATGATGAGTCCCAGACTAGGTGATCAGTCCATCTTCTCACTCTGGAAAGCGTGCCTTAGGCTGCCCACGCAATTAATATAAATGAAAGACTTAGATTTTTAACTCTTATTACACTATGTGGTCTCTTCTATTTTGTATGAGGAGGAGATGCTATGGATGCAAAGAAAAAACTTTTCTCAATGCCTCAATTTAATTTCAATCTGTACTTTATACAAGCCAAATTGTTGAGTCTATAAGGGGTCTCATTAATAATTTAATGCTGGGTTAGAGCTTTATAGTATATTTTCATTTTCTCAAACCTTGAAGACTCATATAATTTTTAATTCTGGCAGGGCTAAACCTTGACAATATTCATAAGTATGCAATAACTGGGGGGATGTACATTGGTGGATTTACTGGTTTCAATTCTTACACTTATTTTTTATGATAAAGCAGAAAGACTTTCCCATGAATACACACATTTAAATTGCCAAACTCTATTGAGTTGACTCCACTTGGACCTATGCACCTTAATGACCTTTCCCTATTACTCCTAAGGGCTGGTTCTTAGTTTCAGGATGAATGATTCTCTGAGACCTGACCGTGTTATCCATTTTATGTACTTTCTTTTTAATTGAAGAAATTTCAGTCATACTGACTAAATGTGACTGGATGGTTAAGTGGAGTCTGGGATTGATGTCAGACCAATAGATCCTTCTCAAAGTACAAGGTTATTATCTCACTTTATGTATATGTGTGTTTTACATTATAGTGGATGGAGATTTGCCTGTATATGGTTAAAATTTTAAAATACTTTGGAGCTTTAAAGTCCTAGTCCTAGAAAACAATATTTACAATATATTTATATTTTTCAATTAACTTCTGCTTAAAAGGGAATCAAAATAAACAGACTTCTAGATATCTGGAAATATAACTCCACACGTACTGATACACGAGGTGAACCAGAGTCCTACTCAGACTTCTCCCTAAATGTTACTAGCCTGCTAATCTATTCTAACAGTCCAAAGCAAAAAAAAACCAACAACAACAACAACAACAAAACTCCACTAAACCCAAACCAAGCAATAAATAAAGCAAGCAAACAAACAAAACCCCAACAAAAACAACCAGAAAAGTCCAAAACAATCACAAAACCAAACAAAAAAAACCCCCCAAGAAACCCAAAAGCAAATTTCCTTAGGAGTCTTTTTGATGAAGAAAGAATAAATCCTTGTCATGGAAAACATATCATATAGTGTACATATATCTTTCTTTCATGTCTTTATTTGTGTTAACAGTAGAGCGCTGCCAGGCTAATTGCAAAGTTACTCTGTACTCTGTTTTGAAAATCCACTAACTTTGAAAAATTAGAATAATCTTCAGCAGACTAGTAAAAGCTGTATCTGTATAACAAATTTGATGCATCTTTCTATCCTATAATAGGAAAAGTGTGTATTTTTTCCTGATCCCTTCTAAAAGTGACAACTGATTGCCGGAAAGACAGTGATCACCCTTACCTAGTTTTTGCTTGGAAAGGAAAGCCATTGCTATAAAGAGCTGAAGATCATCCCTTATGAATAGAAGCATCATATAAAAAAATATAATTAAGGTATGATCTGCAAGAAAATTTTGATGCTGTGCTCAAATGCTCTGATTTATAGTTGCTTAATATTGTGAGAAATATTATTTCAAAATATTTACAGTGGTACATAAAATCTCAGTGTTTCAAAACTGAGACAATATGAAAAGCCTCTGAAGTGATTTTTATACAGTTTCAGTCCCTTAGTCTTGGAATTCAGATGACATTTTGACAGCATGTAACACAATCTAGGAAAAAACCCTAAACAGCTAAAAGGATAAAATAAATGAAGGGAGCATGAATCTTGTCTAAGATCATGGTACATATTCTTTAAGTACTCTTTAAGCATGTATGTGTGTGTATACATATATATGTAAAACAGGTCCAAAATCATAAAAGATTACAGAAAAAGCAGATTATATAATCTAAAAGCAGAACTTGTGGCTAGAAAAAAAAATTAAATAGAAAGAATAGATGTAAACAATAGCAAGGCAAAACAAAAATGGATTTTGAAAACCAAGTTCCTTAAGTTTTTTTCAAATACAGAAAAGAAATCCTGGCAGTCTGCTAGAGAATCTGTAGCACTTATATACAGATCAAGATCTAAAATGAGTTCTCAAGGAGGATGAGAACACCACAGAAAAAGAGAACAAATTCTTTCACTCAGTGTTCTGTTTGGAGGGGCTTATAACAATCTAGAGCTTGTCCTCTGGGCAGGATAGGACAGGTGAATTATTTTAGCTTGTGGTGCCCCCGTTTAAACTTTTAGAAAGAAGTGATGGGATGAGTATCAATATCTCCACAACTAGATATTTTTTATGAAGAAATCAACCTGAAAAATGTGGTTTGTAATTTATCTACTGAATATTTGCTTTGCACTAGAAAGGCTGCAAAAAAAAGCAACAGATTAAAAGATTTCATGGGAAAATTTAGGGAACTGCAGGCTAATAAGTCTGAAGCTTTTAATGAGTAAATTAGTTGAAACTACAGTAAATAATAGGTTCAATAAACACTTCACATAGTGATAAAGAATCAGATGGCTTTCTAGAAGGAAAACAAATTTATTAATCTACAAGAGTTCATTGAAAAATCAAAAACCACATGATAGAATATTTGGTTTTACTCATATTCAGTAATCTTAACATGTTTCTTAGCAACAAATCTTAACCAGCCATGAACAAAAGCAATGCTCCAAGGGATTAACAAAATATAGGAGAGGGGATTTTCATTTGCTTTGGAGAAAGAAGGATATTAGAGGAATCCCAAAGAGAGATGTTTTGGATCAAGTTGTATTAAGTACAGACATAAGTGATCTGAAAAAGAAAAAGGTGAATGACAAATTTGCTAACAATGCAGTTTCTTCGGGTATATAACACCAGTTTCAAATATTAAAATATTGTGCATATCTGAGTCACAATATGGAAGAAAATTTATTTATTGAAGGCACAACAATCACCCTGAAGCAAAAAAGAATTACTGAGTATGCATGAATTATGGTGGACTTCATCTTCTTAATTGCTAAACACATCTTAGAGTGCATCTGAATTGTTCTTTCAAACAGAGAAATATATATTATAGTTTGTAAAAAAATTACAGAGACCAGAACAGAAATCCTTAAACCCAATAAATGAGTAATGAACTGCTAGAATGAATATTTTGCTATTTCCATCAATCCCTTCTCAAAAGCAGCATAATTGAATTTGATACCTTAAAAAGAAGTATAACGTTTATGTTTAGTTATTGAATGACCTCTGCATGGGAAGTGATGAAGCAAATTAGAAATCAACTTGAAAAGAAGACAGGACAAGGTGAGGTATTTGGTACAAAACTTGTCATGAAATACTTCCTTAAGTTTCAAATATATTATCAAAGGATTGTATTAAAGGAAAACTAGAACCAGTCATGAACTATTACAGATAGTCATCAAGATGCTCTTACTTATGAACCTTTATCAAGGGGAACATCCTTTTTAAACTTAATTTCTCTATAGGAAGTATTACTACCCTCTCTTCAAGTGTCACTTTGGGCTAAAAAAAGACGAATCTGACTTAAAATGGCTGTTTGTATTCCTTTTTTGAGTGTGGAAAGGTATAAATATTTTACAGTCATTGAATGGTTTAGCTGTTTTTATGAAAATTCTCTTTTTGAGATGCAGTACAGTCATACATATATGATGGCAGAAGCTAGCTGAGGTTTTGTGCTTGTATGGTATTATACCTCACATATTTCCAATTTAGAAACAGTTGAGCATGTATAGCCATGATGGATCAGATGCCAAATACCTCACATGAACAACAATAGATCACAGGTGATAAGCATCAAACACAGGCACAGGGTATAATACTGGTTCCTCAATAATTTATGATGCAGAATAAAATAAAAGCCATTCAAACTGATAGCTGAGTCTATTCTGAATTTTATTCCTAGAAATGACACCATGTGAAACAATTCAGACACTGGGTCCAGTGTCCAGAAATCTTTTCAGTCTTTTTGCTCTGTTGAGAATGAGATCAAGAGAGTTGTCATAACCTTCTCATCTAGGTATTACCAAAATTTTAATAAAATCATGCTAAAATGTCTTCTGGTGCCAGTGAATAACAGTATTCATAAACAATTAGACTCCCTGGGATATTTCAGTTAGACTGCATAAAATGCTTTGCAAACATGGGCAGAATTAATCTAGAAGAGGTGAAGTTACTGTGACTTTAACAGAATATGGTATAATCTGCTTTCTAATCTTGTCTCATCGAATGGCAATGGCAGAGGGTTAATGGAGAGTTATGTAATATAGTCATATGAAATATGAACATCAGTTCCACTGATGACACCACTACAAGCTTTCTTAGGTTTTTTCATACTGAAAATGCAAAATGACTATTAAAGTGTAATGGCACAGAACATCTTGTTTAAAAAAAGGAAAAGCCCTTTACAGTATTCTTGTTTATAGATGATATTTATTGCCTTTGTATTCTTATGGTGTGCTTCTAAGTCAATTGAAATGCAAGTGCTAATGAAACCTCTACCATAACATATTCATTCTTTTTTACACCCAATGAGTCTACTACAAGATGCAAATGACTTACATATATCTGCTTCTCAGGTTTTTATTGTTTTAGGTTAATTTATTCACTGTAATATTCTTAATGAAAGTAATGACTCTTCCAGTAGTTTTTATACTCATATATTGCAATTTTATTAAATCACGCTGTGAAAGTTCACACTGGCTGCTTTAAACATTCCTGAAGTTTCATGCTATACTTAATATATAAATGTAATCTTCTAGAAGATTATCAGCATAGTATATTTTGCTATCCTTTGCTCTTCCTAATTTGTTCACATCAGGGTATATCTAATGTACAGTGGTGCTCTTACAGATGGGGCTGTAATATTCTTATGCATTTTATTAGCACATCTCATTGCAAACACACATAAAAATCTTCAAAGCAAAACCAGTTTAACATATATAATTATTTTTAAATGTAATTTATTGTTATGGAGGTTTGGTGTAAATTTACTACTCCAGATTTTAAAAAGAATCCCAATGTCAGCTTCAGAATTGGCTTTTGCTTTAAATGCTCAAAATTAATCTTTTCAGGGAAAATTAAGAAATATAAAATTTAGTGACTAGCATCCTTTCACCTGCCTTACATAGCTGTAAAATTCTGACTAAAAACAACATGTAATTTAAAGTACTGGATAATAGAGCTCTACTTGACCAAAATCCCCTAGAACTCTTTTATTACATGAACAGCTTGCATTTGTTTCATTATTAAACTTGTCACTTTATCAGTACTGGCAGCTCTCACTTCTTAAAACATTGTTCAAGCACAATTTGGAAAACATCAGGCATCTAAGAAGGAAGAATTACTACAAACAGTGTACAGAATAAAAACCTGAGCATCAAAAAGCTTAAGTGAGCTGCCCAAGCATACAGCAGGCAACAGCAACTTCTGGTATCAATAAACCTTTTTCAAGATATTGGACTCCATTTAAGCCCAGGACAATTTACTTAAACAGAACATTGAGGGTTGAAATGTGAGTTTACTACCTGTACTGTAGTCCTAAGATAGTATTACCAAATTATCTGAAGATCTTCCATGTGATGCCATGCATCATATATAACAACACAATATAATGCTCTCTTCCTTAAAACATTATCAACCACAGAATTATTCTTTATTATTCTAAGTTTCCAGGTTTTGTTCATATAGAAGTAGGCAAAAATTAGTTTAAAAAAAGGGTTAAAAACGCAAAAAATGAATCCTTAATAAAGTCACTGAATGCTGGCCTTCTTTTAATAAGTAGGTGTTAGTTTTCACTGTGCATCCTTCTCTCACTTACTCTACATGTAAAACAGGAATTATTCCATGAGTAGTGAAAGACAGCATTACTCACAGATGTAAGACCCCTGTGTTACTGTCTAAGTACTCACCCTCTGTCCCATCCTATGCCAGTATGAAATGAAAGAGTGATGGTGTTGAGAATCACTTGGATAGTGCAAATTATATTTTAAAGTAATAAATTGCTAAAGTAAAACATATATTTCTAACTGTAGGGACCAAAATATGCCCTGCATGAATTTTAATTCTGTTATACTGTCTTTTTTGGGAGACACTTCACATGGGACAAATCAGCCTAATATAACTATAAATAAAGGTACTACAATAAGTATCTGTAGACTTGGAAGGAAATTTTCACAGATGGCTTAGCATTTAGATGAACACCATTTTTGTTTTTTGCTCTTGACTCTTTTTCTGGTTTTTTTCCAGTGATATTCTGAGGCTCCCTTACAGGTTCAAGTAAGGTCATAAAAGTTTGGTGCTACCTAACTTCTTGATGCCAGTCTCCAAAGTAAAATCTCTGTGGATCTCTCTACAGGAATTGGAGAAATTAGCATAGTCTATATTATCATTATATGCACTTAAAATATCTTTTAAATGACAAGCTAAACATTAATTATCTCTAGCTGTGCACATGAATGGTTGTATCATTGCAAATTTGAAATGACACATTTCTAAATTATTTTCCTCTCTTAAAAGTCCAAACATAGAGACCCTTCTTTCCCATTTTATCATAGTTGCCTGATGCTTATATTATTATGTATCAATGAATCTCCTCAAATTTCCAGGAAATGTAATCAGATGGATTATCTATGAAAAATAACAAAAAATAGGTGCAAAAAAATAAAAACCCCACTGAAATCCATGGGCATGTCTCTGATATCTTCAGGGGACTTTAGATTCAGCTGTCACAGGTGGGTGAAGAATATGGCTATACTTTGGAATAGTGATAAATATAATTTGATGACAATCCTGTGAGAAATCTTGGATTGTCTGGTGAGCGTACTTTCTTCTGAAATACAACTTCAAAACATTTTGAAACATGGAGCTGTTCACTTTTTAAGATCCACATCTGCAATATAATTTGGAGCTGTATCTAGGCAAAACCAGCTTCCTGAATAGCCTAAGATAAAGAATTTAAGATTTTAAGTGTAACTACTAGAAACTGTCTATTTTTGTTATGTCCCTTCAACAAAAGAACGATCAATGCATAACAACATTCTCTCTAAATGTTGAAATCACCTGAAAAATATTTGTCTGGGAAGTTTTCTCAAAAGATTATTTAGCACATAACAACTTTGCTCAGAAAGCGTTCTTCTATTCTTCCCCATTAATTTATTTCAGAATATTAATAGTAGTTTGATGGAAATTGCTGTCTACAACTGTGTTTGAGTAATATATTATGGGAACCTCTTTTAAACTTAGGGTTTCTCTCTAAAGTTCTTCATGAAAAAGTGTGATTTGGTTCTGGACACTGGAGATTTGCTGCCTTACAGTCCGTGATTACACCTCTGTGTCTGAGACATTTGGGTGCCTGTCAGTAGCCTGAAAATCTAAGCTTGAGTTACTAAAGAAGTTTAGAAATCCAAAACACACTGAAATCCTGTCATAAAAGTACCATCAGGAATCTCTGCTTTAACTATCAAAGATTTATGGAGAACATCCCTAGTGGAAGAAAACCCAAACTAGCCATGCTTTCCAAAGTGGTGGAATACATATAAAACCAGAGTATTTCCGGGATAGAATGAGAAATGTTTTGATGAGAGTCATAGTCTATTCAGAACAGATATGCATACTTTCTAAATACTTATACTTATTTTTCATCTTCAAAAGTAGTTTGCTGATATTACTTAATCCTCACAATGAGGTGGCTGATAAATTAAGGTGGATGAAGAATTCACAACAATTTATATATCTAGGAAATATAGTTATTTTCCTTGGTGTGAAGTGTTCAAGAACAGACAGAGTTTTACTCACTCATTTGTGCTTCATAAAAATTGAGTTAAAAGTTTATGCAAATGTAATTCAACCAATGGACTTATTTAATGTGGCTGGGTTTGATGTAGAAGCTTCAATAAATTAACTGTCTGATTTGCACAGCAAAACTCCCAGACTCCCCACACACATCTTGTACATGCCTGGTCCCCAGTAATGAACAAAGACCTACTTCGCTATGTACCAGGTTGGTTTGCAGAAGAAACCTGTGATTTTCAACTGGATTGGAGCAGTGGCAAACTTCCAGTTGGTCTTGGATGTGAAGGATTGGGAAACCTTCATCCAGAACACATAATGGTGTGCAGCTCACTTTCAGTCAACATACAATGAACAGCACCCGAGTTAACAGCTCTCAGATTTAATACTCATGGAAATTCTCTGGCACTAGTTGGTATTCAATATTTGTAGCCTCATCAATAAGATGAGCTGCTGATGTTACTTTAACCTGCAGTTCCTGCTCCTGCTGCTGGTTATATGTTGTGATCTGCAGTTACAGACTGTTACACGCGGCATGAGAGCCCCAGCTGGCAGCAACCTACGTAATTTACAGCTGCTTGCTCTGCTTTGACTCAGCCTATTCCTGCTTGTTTGGCACTACCATTTTAAAAGTTAATGTCAGAAAAGAAACAAGGAGGCAGCACACTGCTGACAGAACATAAAAATAATATTTTTTTCTAGGACTTAAAACAGCAGGTGAGTTATATATGGAGTAAAGTAAAGTAGGAAGGGTACATACCAGCTCATAAATTTGTCATGAGAACTTCTGTGCTCCTTGCCACAAAATTGCGTTTTGGACAATGGGAATATTGTAGTGGAACCTGTAGAAATATTGTAATACTATGAGGTTTTGCTAAAGGGAGCATTTCATCCTTTAAGGAAGAGTTCTTCATTCTGCCGTGGAGAAAAGAATACCTCCCTGTAAAAGTGCACCTTCTGTAATAGCCAAATATAAAATTTGTGTTATGAGAAATAAGCGTGCTTGAGAGTAGAAAATGAAGGCAGACAGGAAAATTTTGTAGTTTCTCCACAGCATAAGAGTAACTTAATTGCAAAAGAAAAGTGAAAATACAATACTAGCAAATCTTGGCTATCTTTCTGTCAGCATTTAACCCGAGTTAAAGGTCCACTCAATAGAAAGAAAAAGGCACCTTTACAAAAAATTTTGCATACTGCCACCAGAGATTAATGTCATTTATTTCTTTTTGCTTACCCTACAGAGATGTCAGGTTGACCAGGTTCCTTGGTTAGGTGCTTCTCTTGGGTAAGAGGTGAGAATGTAGAAAGCCTGCCTCTGAGACAGCTTTGATTTGCCCAGAGATGCCAGAGAGATCTTCTGATACTGGAGAATTTTTCCTGCTGCACCACAGCAGAGGGCTGCTGGAGAAGGGAGCTTCTCTGTGCCCTCTTCTCTGCATGGTGCTCACAGTAATAACAATAAAAAACCCATGTAAGGACAACCATTAAATACTTTTTCTATTGTTTTCTACTTTTTTTTCAAAAATACTTTAAAAATTGTACTAAAATCTTTGAAATTCAAAGAAAGTCCTTTGAAATATTTCCCTTAAAAGGAACTAAAAGCTTCTTACTAGCTTTTGATTTCTCAGTTATAATCTTTAAAGTGATCATAAACATGACATATACTTGGTTATCTTCAAATGTACCTCTCCAGTGTTAGAACAAAAACAAGTTGTAGGCTAAAGCCAGACTGACCCTGGCTTTACCCTATGGTTGAAAGAAGGTTTAAACCTAGTCCACTTCCAGTCCTGGAAAATGCAAAACAATTAAATGTTTCCTAATTGCATTATCTCCCATTTTTGAAGTTAATAAAAGCATAATCTATTTGTACCTGCCATCTGCCTTAGGAGACAGCAGAAGATAATGAAAATATTTTACTATCTATTTCCAAATTATAAGCTGTTGTTTCCAAAGAAAGTCAAACCCCATGTATATTATCACTTTATTGTTCTCCAGGGACTGTAGTCACTATAGTGATTGTAATTACATGGCTTCATTAACTTTCTACATTCTACCTGTTATGGGGGTTTCACATTAAGAAAATTTGCATATACAGGAAATGAATACCGTTTGCAAGAAGCTAATGTCATTAAACATTTAAGCAGTCTCTCTCAAGTAAACAAGGAATTTTTGCTAGAATATCCTTTTAGTGTGCATTTAAAACCAATGCAATCACAATTGTCACTTTAAAGAAAAACATACAAAAAACATTTAAAGTAAGCAGCAGCCATCTTCAGAAAACTGCTGTAAAATTGGAAATAATTCAGTTACTATCACAGTCATTACAATGCATAATCAGGTGTAATATCCTACTGTTAGATTAATACTAACTCATGGTTAAGAGAGTGTATGTGTGCTTATGATATACTGTAACCAGTGACCTATATTTTAACAGCACAACCCAATGACAACCTCCATTTCCCACCCAGTAATTGACTAATTTTTGCCATTAAAGTATTATACATAAAAAATAACTTTAGATTTTTATAGAAATATTTTATTTCTATAAAAAGCAAAGAAGGACTCAACAAGAACAGAAATTTAATACTGTGCTGTTGTAGAAGTGTCATGGGTTGACCCTGGCCAGATGCCAAGCACCCGCCAAAGCAGCTCTAGAGAGGAGAAAAAAATATAAGGAAGGGTTCCTGGGTTGAGATAAGGACCAGGAAAGAGATCCCTCATTAAATACCATCAAGGGCAAACCAGGCTCAACTTAGAGATACAAAGTGAATTTATTACAAACAAAATCAGGGCGGGAAAACGAGACGTAAAATAAACCCTTGTAAACACCTTACCCCTTCCCTCCTTCCAGCTGTATCTCCTACCCC
>VRYO01002734.1:26412405-26434624 GCA_009812075.1 Sialia sialis
CTGGTGTGGGCACCTTCTCCATGAGCTGTGAGTGGATCTCTGCATCCCCATGGAACCCCGTGGGCTGTGGGTGGATGTCTCCATCCCCATGGCCCTCCATGGGCTGTGGAACACAGCTGCCTCACTATGATCTGCACCACGGGCTGCAGGGGCATCTCAGTTCTGGCACCGGGAGCACCTCCTGCTCTCCTTCTGCACTAACCTTGGTGTCTGCAGGACTGTTCTTCTCACATGTTCTCACCTCTTTTCTGTCTGGAATTAAAGCTGTGCCATAACCTCTGTTTTGGTTTCTTCTTAAATATGTTACCACAGAGGCATTACCACCATTTCTAATTGGCCCAGCTTTGGCAAGTGGCACATCCATCATCAGAGCTATCAGGGATTGGCTTTGCTGGATGTTGTGGAAGCTTCCAGCAACTTTTCACAGATGCCACCTCTCTGGCCTCCCTGCTACCAAAAACCAGGCTATGCAAACCCAAAGCAAGTAGGAACATAGATTTTTTTTTAGTTTGTCACGTTTTCATTTAAGGAGCTTGATGGAAGCATACCAATGCCAAAGGACAGAGGGTTATTTTTCTCAAAATTATTCTGTTTTCACTCAAGCCAGTTTTTACTTAGAATACCTAGCTGCTGACTTCTCTAGATATAAAATTTCAGAAACCTTATTTGGTTTTAAGCCTTTTGCCTTGTCCAAAACTCTTATTGTAGCATTATGCTTTAATACAATGCCCCATGTGTCCCTACCTCTTTTAAAGAATCTGACCTAATTTTTATTTAATCCCATTCTGTGTTGTGTTTCTAGCACTCCAGCCATAGTTGTCTCCTTTGTCTTGACTGTGATGCTCCCTCTTCTGAGATTTTTTAAATACTAGCCCAGCAAATACCACTGCTGGAAGGGCATTATTGTTTCCTTTAGGAAGCTTACAGCTCTATGCCATTTTTGGGGACAATTCTCTTGATGTAAGTAATTTTCTTATACAATGTAGTGGAGAATAAAATGTATAACTGTCTTTTGTAGATTCTACTTTAAGGAATTCAGAGGTTCCAAACTGAAGAATGGACATTGTAGTACCTAATTTATAGGCGATTAAGGCCTTTATTGGTTCTCATTCTTCATACTTTCTCCTTAGTATTTGTCTGAATTAGACTTTATCTTTAAACTTCTTTCCTTTCCTTATTTTCAGTAAAGCAGAAGTACCACAAAACCATTTTTCTCCCCATGCTATTAGCAGGTTTATATTTGTTCAGTACTTTGAGCTCTTCTGTTGAAAAATGCTGTAAAAGCATAAAGGACAATGAACTGGACTTCATCCTGCTGAAGAGAGAATGTAAAAGAAGCATGAGAATGTCCACCAAGTTCCCTACTGTACCAGTTCTGGTGCAATATCTATCTTCTGCTTACTCTGGATACAAGGATTATACTAAAGTGGTAGCCAGTGACAACATAGAAAGAAGTAGACCAAAATATTAAGAAGGAAGTCTGAGGTTCATCTGTGAATCACCACAGGTGATTAAAGAAGCTACTCTTGTTGCATGAAGTACTATTCACACAGCTAAGCAAGGCCATGGATTTTGTGAAAATTTCCTGATCAGCTTTATTGGAAATTCAGCACATAAATTCTCCTGTGGTTATTCCAGTTAAGCTGTTTTATTTTGCAGGGAAACAAATGAGAAGTACTCAACAAGCTCTGCATAGCTGAGAGTGGTAAAGTTTTCAGACAGTACAAAAGTGTATTTGTGCTGTAAATCCCCCAGTCTGACTGTGCAGCACCTGGTCATGTGCTCTTTCTCTCCTTTTCTCAGGATGCAGGCAGAGATGGGCTTGGGTGAGGGAAGAGCTTTTCTTCTCTCACCTCCAATGAGGTCATGAGTGGGAAAAGAGTGAGAGGGAAATGTACTGAGATGCTGATGACTCAGGAACTATAGTGTGAAAGGGGTTATGGGTGAAGGAAGCCCCCAGTATTCAAGCCCTTCTTCCAGACTACAGCACATAACCCATGCTTCTGTAAGTTTAGGGTTTTTTGCCTTTTCACCTCAGGATTGTCACTTATTTCTCATTTATGAGCTCATTTTCTTGTTTTCTTGGTAGGACTCAAATGCTTCTCTTTTTTTTTTTTTTCCATTTAATGTCATCAATTTTTTTTCACTGATGAACCTGACTGTCTTCCAATACAGAGATAGATTTCTTGTTTACAAGTTCATATTAATGGCTTCTCTTACACTTATAAGATGTCCTTGACTTTTGCAGTATTTTCTTTAAAGAACATGATGTACAGAAGTGACTTTCCAAGTGCAAACTACAAGTATTCAGACACTATTTGAAATAGATAGGTTTCCTGGATTGTAACTATTGATCTAACTTTGTTACTGGAATCTTATGGTGAAAAACCTTTCTTCTCTCAGCTATCTCATTTTTTCCCTACATCTTGCTTTGCTTAACTTAATTCCTGACTTACAAACCCTCTTTCTTTTAATTTCCACCCCCCATTCTCAGCAGCTATACTTCCTTTCTTTTAACAGCTGTTCTAAAGGAATTTCACTGTTCTTTAGTTATTTGTGAGCTAGACTGTTTTACTCTCTTGGTACCTGCTGTCTTTACTTGAAGCCTCTAAACCAGTAATTGGTAACAAGTTTCTCTCAGTGGGTTTTACACACAGCTGCAAGGCAGAAAATAAACAGTTCTTTCAAGTTTACACTCTTAGGGTTACAGCTGTATACTAATGACTTCCCCAGCTTGCTAATGCAATTTTTAAAGAGATATCATCCTTTTGCATTAACAGATTTCTAATAGCTTTACCACAGTTTAGGCATTACCTTGTAATGAAAGCGGTGAGAACATGACATCAGAACAATTTCCTTCTTAATTAAAGGATCTTTCCTAATTAAACTAGTCACTGGTGTGTAAGTCCGTAGCTTTCCATCAAAAAACAATTAACATCCCAAAAGTTTTTTAACTTACTATAATTTCTTTACAAATTGTGTTAGGAATGCCCAATACATTTTCACTCCTAATTATTTCAACACTTAAATAAAAAACAAATTATAGGGAAAAAAAAGAATTATAGTGTGAATTAGGATTTTTCAGAATTTTCTCTTCATGTTTTTTGAGCAGAAATATTCAAGTATATATAACAGGTGGAACAGTTTTGGGTTTATTAAAAAAAATATAGTCAATAAAAAGAATATATAATCAACAAAAAATAAAAACGCTGTCTTTACTTAAAGTGTCTTGCTCTTTTCCTATTAAGTCTTTGACCAAAAAAATCCCCAAAGAAACAAAGTTTCTTAGAATGTCTGAGGAGGATAAAAGAAATGTTTATTCAGTGATTCCTATCTTAATAAGCTAGGTAATGACTTTATACACAAAAGGATGTATGTTTTGCTGAAAATGCAACATGTGCATAAACTCTGTGTGTGTGTAGAGAGAGAGAGGAGAAAAATAAAGTTAAATAGAATTAATATATCTTTTGTAATTAAACTTGTTCTATTGAGTTGTTGGGTTTTTTTTCACCTTCTAAAGAAACCTTTTCAAAGGTTTCAGATATTTTTCTCTCAAGCTATTCTGTTATTGGCATCTAGTTTGGTTTGGGTTTTTTTACAGAATGAAACAGTAATGCTAAGCTTGCTCTTATTTAAGCTTTACATGTGACTTTCATCTCCTAATAATACTTCAAAATCTTATTTAACAAGCTCAAAAAGTATCTACAATGTTTTGCACAGGTATGCAAATCAGACTACTAAAGGCTTGGGATGCTGGGGAAATGTGGCTGTTCCCATCATAAATACAGTAGCAAGAAGAAAAGATTCATCCCTACTGATTTTGAAAGGTAGACACTGATTGTACAATGGAAGAGGGATAACCTCCTGAGTTCAGAGGGAGTAACACAGTTGCTGATATTCCTGTATTTGTCTACCCCTACCACTGCAGCAAAGTGACAAAGTGCTCTAGGTCACATGGAATTGTCATGCTCATTCATGTCATATCTATAAAACAGCTCTGTGCCTCTTATTGGAGCAATGCTCTGTGCAGGGCATCTTGCAAGTACTTTGGAAAGAAGTATAAATGAACCCTTTGTCTTGCTATGTCAAGAGCAGCAAGAGGAAACACCTAACAGCAACAAGGAGGATCTGGTACCAGCTGCAATGCCTGAGTTCCTTGACTGCAGCTGTCCATGGCATGTTGATGGATGGGAGGGAGAGGCCAAGGTGTAAGAAACCAAATGCTCCAGTGCATCTTCACACAATGTCTGTGTGTTAGCACAAATCTGAATTTCCTTTCTACGAAGGGCATGCAAAGTTGGAGGAAATACCATATTAAAACATAATTCCAGTGAAAAAATCAAGATTCCAGTGAACAGGCAGCTGACTTTTTATATACATCCTACCAGATATTTTCCCTTTAACTTCTATTTTTCAAAGGCAGGTCAGTGCGGCTAAAAGTATAAATCCATAATAACTACAGATGTAAGAGACCAGAATGTGTTTTTTACAAATTTTCTGTCATTTAGGTAACTACCAACTTCTCTAGTTTTGTGTCCAGAATGCCAGAGGCAATGTGGAAATGGCAGATTTCCCAGAGAGTAGAAAGCAAAGAATGTTTTTTAGAGATCTCATTCAGTAAAGTATTCTGAAGGGCGTTGTTTTGTACTGTTTTATTAGTTTCAAGCTAGGATATACAGGTTTATGCTATTTTAAATACATCAGTAATTTTGTAAGTATTATCCTGTTGAAATGACTGAGAGCAAATAAATGTGTGACACCCCTACTTTCTTAATGCAAATTCTAACATCTGTGTTTGTGGAATAGTGCAGTCTATGAAGTTTTTTTTTTTTAAATTAGGAACATCATAATGGAAAAGTGCAAATAGAAAAGTGGACAGAACTTCTACAGGTGTCATGGTACCTTTGGCTCGTGATTAGAGTATTCTCTTTTTCAATATTAATTACAAGGTAAGAAGAAATTGACAATTTATAATACCAGAACACAATCAACTTGACCACATTATACACTGTTGCGCAGAATTTTTAAGGCTGCTTAACAAATGATTTTTTTCCCCCCACTTTTCATTAGAGGCCATCCAATCTTGATTTTAGAAATTAAAGCTAACAACCAGATTGAAAGGAAACAGAGACTGACAGCATGGGGCAGAGTCTCAAAGCCACAACTAACAGCATGAGGCAAAGCGAACCTCAAGCTATTCCAGCTCTTAGAGAGGGAGGGGGGGTGGGAAAAGCATTTGCAGGAAAACTCAATTATAACAACCCACAGCTATGCTGAAGTACTTGTGAATGTTGACACTAATGCTTTTTTCCTGCTTAATGTTTTAATTAAATACCTATAAGCCAACTCTTCTCCTCAGTCAGTGTCAGAGCAGTACATCTCTATGGATAAATGTTTACAGCAAAAACTGTGCTTAGGGTTTCAGCAAACAAGTCTCAGAGAACTGAGAAGGCTTTCAGAGGAGGCACTTGAGATCAAGAAAGCACCAGTGATTAGAAACTAGCAGTACAATAGGAGGACGATTTAATCCACCCAAATGTCAGTCGCTGGTTTACAAGTTGGCAATCCCATCTCCATCTGCAGACAAAAGGGCACTGGTTAGTCATCTGTTTAATTCTCTTGCTGCGGCACGTCACTTGGATGTTGAAGGAAAATCCCTTGATTCAGTCTGCCATTTCTGACAGTCTCCCTCTAGACCATATTAATAAGCTTTTTAGAGAAGTGAATGCAGAATAATCAGCAGGCAGCCTGCACTCAAAATGGAGACAGAGCAGAGAGCAGAAATGCCTTATTTCCTTTCTAGTTATGGTGCATAGGTGACCCTTCTCTCACAGATAGCAGATAATTTAGACTAAGATTGCCTTTGAAAGCCACAACATAATTAACCACTTCATGCATGTGATGTCTGTCTAGCTTCAAAACCTGATTCTTTGCAATAGAAAAGATTCAGCTGCATTTGAATTAGATTTATGAAACATGTTAACAATAGCACAAACAGATAGAAAGGCTGCCTGGCATCCCAGAATACCTGGGGAATTTCAGTCAGAAAACAAACATGTTACTCTTTAATGTAGGCTCACATCTCATTATAACATCACAAGTGGAATGAGACACACTTCTCCTTTTTAACTGTGGTTCCAGGAGGTAGGTAAGTGTTGTGCTGCAGCCAGTCCTGCTAAGATCTGCATGATTTTAATATATTTTGAAAGCAAATAATCTGCTAGATAATGGGGGTCTTGCTGTGGACATTTCCTGTTTTTCTCTATTAATAATTTCTCTTTTGCTAGCTGTAAATCGAAATTGTCAATAGCTTTGTTTAACCTATTATGCTCCGGCTGTTTTAAGGTGCAGCTGAGAACCAAACAGTTTCTGGGTATCCTTATTTTCTTTTGGGAAGAATTTACTGCTAAGGCATTATTAAACACTGAGAATGAGAAAACAGAAACACCTTGGATCCCTGAATCACTTTATTTCACTTGAAGATGAAGGAAGTAAGCGCTACTGAAAATTAAGTTCAAGACATGCACTTACAGACCAGAAAAGTGAAAGGAGGTTAAAAGGAGAAGGAAAGAAATGTAATCCTGTATGATGTGGTAAGATGTAGGTAAGGCTTGGGAAGGAATTTGTCAAGCAGAAAATTGACAAAACCTGCTATTAATTATTGTGCTGATGCTATCAGTGGCATTACCATAATCAAAAAGTGAGGCGTGAACACAATTCATGAGGCGCTAGGTCGCTTGGGGGGTTAAATAATTTATTCTCAAAGGAGGTTTTAAGAAAAAAACATAATTAGCAGTGAGAGAGAGCACAAGAATTATTTTATATAGCCCATGTAGTCAGTACTATCTCAGTGACAAACTCAGACACTCTCCTGTTTTGTGGAAATAGAGGAAGATGGAAGGAGACCTTTTTGTGCCAGCTTCAGCTGGAAAAAAACTGTATCACACTTAAGCAACTTTTTCTTGTAGGAAAGTTAGGTTCTCTTTAGAAATTAAGCCCCATATTCCAGAATAACATAGATATAGGAAAAGAAAAATGGTGAATTGATCACTTCTATAAAAGACCTTTGTATTAGTTTTCATTTTCCTTTAGAGAGTATAAAAACAGCAGCAAAGACTGAGACAAGTAGACCCCACTGTTTTGTAACATCTTGTCCAGGGAGATGGTGGAGCCACCATCCCTGAAAATGTTGAAGAAGCAACAATACATTCTCAGGAAAAGCATCTTCCAGAGAAAATGTAAAAAGAAATTAAAAACAAGACTATATCCTCAGGTTAACCATGTAACTTAACTCATTGCCTTGTAAATTTAAACTATTAAAGATGAGAAAAATTCAATATTTACAGGAGTTGTATATTAGAAGTCAACATTTACCAAATGTTATAGGCAAAGATGAATAAATAATGCTGAAAGTGTTTGCAAATGTTACTTTGAAGTAAAAGAACACATCCACTTTGATTCACAACATATATTATTCACACACTGCAAACATTCATGCAATCAAGACAGTGTTCATGATGGTATTGTAATATCAGCCTAATAACAATCTGCATTACTATTGACTGTAGAGAAAAATCATATGGGAGTGTTAAAATATCCTGTCTATTCTGAAATTGGAATGGGCACAAATAATTATGTGACTAGTGATGTAAGAAAAGTGGAAAATTGGGTAGGGTATTTAAGAGAAGTGCCACAATTAGAACATCTAAAGACTTTGTTGATTGTTTGTTTAATGTCTATGCTTCTGTAGCCAGAATGAAAAACTAACCGTCTGTATTCTCGGTCTCTTTCTCACTTTAGGAAAGCCCATGAAAATCCTTCTCCCAGGAGGTGTCCGGGAACAATGGCCGGTGAAGGGAGCGGGTGTTGCCCTGCTGATAAGCAAAAATCACTTGCTAATGCGCATTACAAAACTTCTTTGGTTCTGAGTAACCTTGCCAGATTAAGCTACAAATAAACTTCTCTATTTGCAAGGAAATCTCAGAGAAAAGATATAACATTCCTAATGAAAAGCAGTCTTGGAAGAGTAGAATATGCAGCCTTTTGTGATTTTACGTGGGACTGCCTGTAAACTTTTCAGCATCTAGAATACACTACAATGGGTGAATGAATGAATGAATGAATGAATACAAAATTGTTATAAATCCCATAATATTAGTGTACTAGCATTGCTTGATAAATGTTGATAATGAGGAAGCAAATTAAAGGGAGTCCACTAAATAATATTAGGAGAGGTCTATGCAACAAAGATGAACATGTAATTTGAATAGTGAGGAAAGTGAATTTATTCATGCTTCTAATTTGCTGAAAGGAGTTGCAGAAATGATTATTTTTGTATCAAAGTTTCAAGAGCTGTGGCATATCTTTCAAACTAAAAATATTTACCTATTAGTTTTGAAACTAATGCCAGTCAAGTGGCTCTTATTAGTCAATATTCAAATTCTCGTGGAAAATTCGTATTTGCCCTTCAGTAGTAGCAAGATGTTCACCCCTGTTGCACAACTGAACTATTTTTAGGACCGTTTTTGATACTGGAAAAACTAGCCAAATTTTCCTTGTTTGAGTCCAAAATGGCCAGAAGTAGCTGTGATGTGTTCTGTGATGTGGCATCTGGGATATTGTATATCTCAGAGGTCCATACTGGGACCAGTGCTGCTTAGTGTCTTCATCAATGACATCAAAAAAGGGATCAAGTGCACTCAGCAAACAGAGCTGAGTGATGCAGTTGGCAGGTAAGGAAGCCTTGTAGCAGCCTTTCTTTGTTACCTAAAGGAAGCTTGTAAAAAAAGTGGAGAGGGACCTTTCACAAGGGCACATAGTGATAGGAAGAGGGATAATGGCTATAATCCAAAAGAGAGTAGGTTTAGCCTCACTGATATTGGTAAGGCACTGGAACATGTTACCAAAAGAAGGGATGGATGCCCATCCCTGGAAGTGTTTAAGGTTTTATGAGACTTTATGAGCAACCTGGTCCAGTGGAAGGTGTCCATGGTAGGGGGATTGGAATGGGATAATTTTTAAGGTCCCTTCCATCCCAAACCATTCTACAATGCTACAACCTTAGCGTGTACAGAAGCAGGCACCAAACTGGTTGTGCAACATAATTGATCACATTGGTGTGAAAATTCAAATGAGATACATTTGATTTGTATGAGAAAGGTAAAAGCTAGCAAAGATATCAAAAATAAGACTAGACAGAAAGGCTTTCAGAAGGCTTAGGCATGTAGACAAATCCTGACCACATATCACTTGTTGCAGTGAAATTCTTGTTTTAGGGCACAAGTTTGGGACAGTGAAGTGTGGTGCAGGACATCACTGAGGGAGAAGCATGACATCACTGAGGGAGAAGTATCTAGAAATTTGAGGTCGAACCCACAGTATTCTTCATGGGCAACTACTGAATTATTTTGAGAGGAACATTACACTTTGAGCTTAGATTCTGTGGGCTGTAACAAAATTAGAGAGGAGCAGGCCCCTCTCCATAATTATGATAAGGCTGTATTTTCATGTCTCCTTAGTCAGTTGATTACAGCAGTTCAGAATGATAGAAACCACTGAAAGAGACAACTGCACAATTAAATTTGTGTTAGAGGCATATAGCTCTAGTTAAATTAATTTCTTCCCACTTACCAATAATGTAAAAGACAGTACTGAAGGCTTGGAATATTGTATGACTTAAGAGCAATTTTTTACTTCAGGAGACTAAAGCAGCAAAGCATAAAAATTTAGTCTCTTTGCTTCATTTCTGCTTTCTTGGTTGCCTCCAAGTTTAAACAAGAAACCATAAATACTGTTCCTGAAATAAAATCTTCACACAAAAAAGAGCCTCTAAGTCTTTGTTAAGTCTAATATCTGCATGCAGTCACATGACTGTTCAGAATTACTCACTGGAGCAGCTGTGAATGCATATGAAATGAAAAACCTCTGTCTTATGTATGAGGAATATAAAACATGCTGCTACTTGCTGAATACTTAGTGTTAATTCTCCACTTTTTCTCATTATCGTAATTAAAATGTTTGAATTATATTTGGCAGAGAGTATTTGCTAAAGCATGTGGCCTTATTGGTGTTTCTTGCATAGGAAAAAGCTCACATGGAGAAGTGAATCTTTTGAACAAGATAGTTAAGTGCTGTCCTGATGGTGACAATCAGTGTTAGTGTGTCCATGGCTCTAGCTGGATTCACTGAGGCTCCATGGAGCACTTTTTGCTGAATTCTTAGGCCCAGCTGGCCCATGGTCCTATTTGATCACTTCAACACTTGCACCATCTGTTGCTATTGATCATCCTAAAGTATGTGCAAAATATCTCCTGACTATCTTAGTTATGTGTGAAGGATTTTCTGACATGATCAATTTTTCATCTGATGGAGCAGTTTTTACTAATTACAGATGCATTATCCATGTACAGGTAAGTCAATTCTATGGCCAGAACTGTCTGGGAGGAGTTTCTGGAATGAGCAGGTTCTCCACCCAGGATATCAATCATTTTAGTTTAAAATAATGCATATAAGTTGGACTGTGTAATGCTGAATCTGCCTGTGGGAAGCTCTGGATCTATCTGAAATTCTCAGCTGAACTATAGTAAATGTTGGTTAAATGCTTTATATTGTATCTTGTAAACTCTTTCTACTAGAAGAGAAAAAGCACTGATATAACAATATAATCTTAATATTCTGCTTTAGATACAGTAAAACAAACCATAAATATTTCAAAAGTATTCTTGGTGTATTTTTTTACCCCTGACAGTGCTTAAATCAATCTCATGCTTATTTTCAAACAATTCTCTTCTGTGTAATGACTTGCACACTTCATCAAATAAATGTACAGACTAACAGAGATGCCATAATGTCAGCTATTGGAATTTCATTAGCAAAAGTCATTTGCTATCCTGAATCATTTACTATCCTTACTATCCTATTACATCCATTTCAGATGCAATTCCTTTGAATTGCAAGGCTTCTTGTCCTAGAGTGACCTAGCACTTAAGTAACAGACTACACACCTGAACAAAACAAATTAAATTTGGGCTGTGGTTCCTGAAGCATCAAAGAGAGATGAGTTCTCTTGTGTTTGCTTTTAATTATTTATTTACTGAGTCTTGTTCTAAACTTTTGTATCTGAAACTGAATGAAATCAATGCTATTTGCTCAGGTTGGGTGTTGCTTAAGACACCCTACAGGCTAGTCCAATGCAGATGTTGTATTATTGATGTTTCTAACTTAATTCTTTGTATTCATAAATGGCAGGATTTTTTTTTTTCTGAGGGTGTATAATAAAGGAATTTAGTCAGTTTTGTAATTATAATGCTGTTTTGCTTCCCCCCCCCCCCACCCCCGAGTATTTCAGATAAAACTAACACAAAACATATTAGTTAATTGGT
The DNA here is from genome assembly GCA_009812075.1 of Sialia sialis. NCBI lineage: Eukaryota > Metazoa > Chordata > Aves > Passeriformes > Turdidae > Sialia > Sialia sialis. The sequence continues at coordinate 26,423,787 of VRYO01002734.1, forward strand.
ATTATTTGGTTTATCCAAAACCGAACAATACAATCAAAATATGCAGCCATAGAAAAAAACCAACAAAACAACAGAAATCACATGAATTTAAATGGAGACAAATAAAAGAGAGATTAATCTTAATAAAAATTATATACATAGTCTTAGGAAGAGCAAAGATGACTCTCGTGTCATATGTCTTGAGATGTCCTCTGTATTTTCTCAGAAGCTAATTTCTTATTTGATACAAAAGGCACACTTTAAAAAAAATGAGAGTGGTAAAGAACCTTGTAGTAATTTTCTTTTGCCCTTGGCTATCCCTAATTGACTAACTGCTTTAACCTCACCTCATAAAGGCAGGAAAGATGCTGAAGAACAGGTAATGGTTTGTGTAAAATCCAAATCAAGAGAAAGATGACTGTGATTAATGTTACCTACTCCCCCTTTTCCATTACACTTTTGTATATTTTAAATGGCTCGCTGATGCTTAGATATTAATTGGGGTCCTGTAGTTGTGAGATGAGAAGAAAGTACTAAGGTACTCAGATTGACGTGAGAAAGACACAGCTGCAAAAAGTGGTCTCTCTTGTCCACAAACAGATAGATCCTAACATAGAGACACATTGGTTACTAATGGAATTCAGAACTTAGCATGGTCATTATGCTACCAAGGGGAATTCTAAACAAACTTAGTCATCAAAGGGTCATACCACTGTCCTTGAATTCCCATTCACTTTTAAAATGAGACATGAGGAACTAGGTTGAAAGGGATATAAGTTGCACACTTTTCATGCATGGAATTGTCAAATAAATAAACAAAAATTATATATTAAAAACATAAACCAAATTACAATTGGACAAATTATACAAATCTCTTCATTGTCTTCTAACTGCACATGCTTTTGATGAGAGGAATAAAAATCAAGATAAATTTATAGAAAGAAGTGAATGCTTCCATTTGAAAGAAGGTTGTACCTGGAAAAACATATAAAATTTTCAGGCACAATAACTGTGCTTAGGTGGGAAAAATAGATTCAATATAGTAACAAAAATAATATATAGGATTTCTTTCACTTTGAGATTGAGTCTATACTTTCCAAAAGGATGATAAGAAACTTTGTTCTTTCATATCTTAGAGAAATAATTGCAATAGATGGCAGTGTGAGCATCATGGAATGATAAGATCATTTAGGTTGTAAAAAGATCTCTGAGATCATCAAGTCCAACTGCTAAAATAACACCATTGTGTTCATTGCTAAACCGTGATCCTAACAGGTTCTCTGTGTCATGTCAAGCTCGACTTTGATTCAGCAAAAATGAATGCACATGAACACCTATGAGCTGCTTCCTCTTTGGACCAGGAGAACTAACTAATGGACTGTTCCAACATGGGGATATTTAGTTATTTAGACGTGTTTACAAGATTTGAAAGTAATATTCAGGAGCAATAATGAAACCAGTAAAAAGGGGAAGGAGTGAGGGCTGCTAAAATGTTTATGTGGTGCTAAAGCTTGGAAAATGCTTAAAATGACTATTAATGTTACAGATTGCTGTTACTAATTTTTTTTTTTAAAAGAGTTTTTATAGCACTGACTGTAGAAATGAAATCCTTCATTAATGTAGAAATGATCGCTCATTCATAGGGATAGGAATACCATAGAAGGATAAGGATAGGAAATCCATAGAAGTGGAACCCAAGCATCTTTGATGTTGTGACTCTTCCATATCAGTAATAAAACAAAAAAGAAGGTAAAACTCTTCCTCTGAAGTCTAGCAGCATGGAAATTCTGTTTGTCATTGTAACTAAAGATTATTCTCTCATACTGTATATTAAAAGATCATAAAAATATTGTCGAGGCTCCTGCCTTCTTTCCTTACTTGAAAGTACAGTAATTTCACACTGATAAGCGGCACCTATTTGACTGAAGAATAGACCTGATCCTGGAAGTGCGGCTAATCACCAGGTGCGGCTTATTTATGGACGAATTCCATTGAAATGCCAACCCGGAAGTGCGAGCTGAAGGGGGAGCAGGCGTTCCCTGCCCCTCAGCAGCTGCGCAGAGCAAGCGGGGAAGATGGGAGCAGGCATTCCCGGCCCCTCAGCTCCTGGCAAGCGGCCGGGCCCCTGCCCCTGCCCTGATGGTGCCGCAGTGTCTCGGCCCCTCAGCAGCAGCCCCACCCTGCTGCATGGAAGAGAAAAAAAAGAAAAAAAGTTCGGCTTTTCACCCAGTGCGGCTTATTTATTGACAAATTCAGTGGACTTCCCTACAACCCGATATGTGGCTAATCACCCAGCTTATGCGTGTGCGGCTTATGAGTGTGAAATTACTGTAGTTATGAAAGCAGGATGCACATGGTCTTTAATATAAAATAAGTTTTCCACTTTATAGCTAACACAATATGGAATGAATACCCATTTACTTTATGGCTGAAGATAAGAATGAGTAACAGAATTTTATTTAGCTTATCTATAGAATAGATTGAGAGGTGCTTAAGCAGATTTCTGTTAATATAAGGGTACATATGCCTAATTCTCCTAACTACATTGTGCTAGATCAGGCTTTATTCTGTGATCCTTCCAATGTGCGTAATAGCATTATAATAAATGTACCTGAAGGTAGAAATAACTAAGTCATCTACTTCAAGCAGATGCACAGAACTGCACAGTTTTATCTGCACAGTATTATCTGAAATGAAAAGATACAGACATTAGAACCTGGCAAATGATAATATCAGAAGGTGTTCTAAATAGCACAGATCTTTATAATTGCTCAGATCTTGGCCAAAGACCCAAATTGAGCTTGACTGATCTATCCTGTTCTTCTTTAGGCATATTTATGAGAATACAGACAATTAAATGATCAAAGGAGAAAAACACTGATGAAGAGATCTTTTCTAGTCAGATATTAAATTTCTAGGATGACCTTTACTTTCAAAACATTGAAGTTTTATGACATTAGAAAGATGTCATGCCAGCCAAAGGGAATGTGCCATTTTCAAACAGGAGAGATTAGTTTTTCAATCAAACAGTCTTTATTTGAAAAAGAAATCTATGTATTTTCTAAAACAAAAGAACAAAAAAATATAGCATAGGTTGTATCCTATAGCAAAACTACCAAAACGTATATCTCTAAACATATACAAGTACTGTTAATGGTGATTAGATACAGAGTTTTATGTTGAAGATCTGGATCAACATTTGTTTTTACTAAGTATGATGTTTGCATTCATGTTTTTTTAGGGTTACACTTCATCTCACCAGGAATTACTACCACTGGTAGCAGGGGTGATTTAGGTATTGTTGGAAAGTTTCCCATTCAAAGGAAGAGAACCTTGTTTTCTTTCATACTCAGGGTACCGTCAGGATATCATTGTAGAGTTGCAACTATTCAGTACTTTTTATTGTCTATGGAATTCTTTCGTACTGAGAGGAATTTCTAGTGAATCTAGTATTCTGGGTGAAGAAGATGAGTAAAGAGCAACAATGAAATTTAAACCTCATTAAATCTAAAGTAAAGTTTTTTTATTTTTTTTTTGTTTTTGTTCAGTAATTGAAGAATACTGGTTATGCAGACAACCTTGCTCATAGCAGCTTTAATCCACTGAAACATAATATGTAAATGGACAATGTGCAACACAAGAAAAGCATTTTACTTATACCATTCTTTGTAGAAGCCACAGAAGATAAAAAGAGAACAAACCCCCTATTTTAAACTTCAGCTGTTGTAGAACACCAAATTGTAAACACACCAAATTAACATATTTCCATTTCTCATTAACTTAAAAGATTTTTCATCTGTGGGACCATTTTGTCACTTAAACATCTCCAAATCAGAACGTGAAGGGGTAAAGTTAGAAGAAAGGTTAAGTTGTAATGTTACCTTAGAGTACCTGGGAATACTAGGCAAATGTATTTCAGGGAAAAAACTGTAGTAGAAAAAGAGGCTTCCTGATTAAATGTGTTTTGACAGATTAACTGATAACTAATATAATTCTTTCTTTATTTCTTTTACTCTGGAGATAAAAATGTGCAAACAAATTCCAATAAGAATCTATAATACAATATTAAACAGCAAAATGTATGCATCTAAATTCCTTAAACTTTGTCACAGTAAACTCTCAATTCTTTGTGACTGGTATTTAATGCAAGCCCTTTTGAAAAGCCAAACAATACTTCTAGGAATAACTTCCCCAATAAGAGGCCCTTTCTGAGAACTTAAAATTCTATTTGTAATACTTATATTGAACATTATTACTGGTGAAATAAGGTACCAGAAAACTTCAAGAAGGTAGGATCTGGCCTATATCAGTACGAGAAATGTGGCAGCTACTTTGTTTCAAGAAGTATTTATCTTGAGAGAATACCAAAAAGAATAATGTCAAAATCCTATCTTATTAATGGAAACAAAAATACTGTACTTGTCTCATGGGTCATTACCAATGTCTTTGCAAAACTTTTCTGACCATATCAGAGAAAACCCCCACAGTGTTGTTGAATTTTCTCCTTAACACAATTTTAACACAATTAAAAAAAATAATTTCACTTATATCCTCTGAATTTTTGTAAGTGTGTGGTAAAGAGCCTGTAGAATTAGAAAGTATGGGATACGCAGGTCAAGAGTGATGATTATCATCTTAGTCCAGTGACTGGAAAGATGGAGTGGGGAGAGAAGATTTTTATAAAGCCTTCTGTGATACCACGCAATGTGCTAATTCAAATAACTGGTTTAGAAATATGTTTGGTATTTCAATTTTTGTGCTTATAAGTTTCAAGCTTAGACTTTCAGGAACAAAATGCAATCCATTACCAAGAAAAATCCAATGCTTTAGTGTTATGAAAGGTTCTACATCACACATGTTCTGGTAAATAAAAGCATTTCAGTGAAAACACTAGAAATTATGAAAAACAAAAACACATCAAATTATGTGGGGCCCATACAAAGCATTGCAAGTGTAAGAAAGGACAGGAAGAATAAGAGGAAAAGATTTCAGGAAGGTTGTATGGATTGTATTAGGAACTGGCTGGACAGTCACAGGTAGGGAATAGTTTTGATCTGCCCTTCCATGGTTAATAGTAAAATAGAAGACAACTATTACTGATTATTTTGCTACAAATTCTGTCCCTGACCTTTATTTGGGTCCTGGTAGAGATCCCTGTAGGAACTTCCCCATGACTTGCTTAGAGAACCTGACAAGGAAGTTGGGTGGCTCAGAGGTGCAAAGGCAGTGGGGTGATCCACTACTGAGTGACCCATGACTTCACCTGTGACTGCACACTGAGATGGAAGGGCAAGCACAAGAATGGGTGCTGCTGGAAGCTGCTTCACTTTGGACAAACAACAAGCAGTCAGGCAACAATTGTGCTTTGGAAGATCTGTGTCAGGACTATTTTATTCAGGATTGTCTCCAATGCAGACTAAATAATTTTGCAGGAAACAAGGGAATGAGGGCAAAGGTACTTTTCAAAATACTGGTGTCGTGTAGTGAACAGCTCTGGTTACCTCTGATACTACTACTTCAGAAAACATTTGCATGCTTTCTTAATTTCACTTTCAATATAGAAGCTATCTGCAATGGACACAGTCAGTAACAGACATAAACTAATTCTACATTTCAGGAGCAGAGAGCAGGATCTTTCCTTTTACTCAAAAGAATTCTGTGTTATTAAAGATATGTTACTTCAAGAGCTATCATCAATGGGAACACATATAAGGAAATTAAACTGGCCAGGAAGGTTCTATAGTATAAGAAATCAGTATTTTATTTTATTTTATTTTACTTTATTTTATTTTATTTTCACCCAGGACCAACTGAAAGTCAAAAGCATACAGAAAAATACCCTAAATCTTTAAATTCCAAATTTGCCCAGTGCTTATTATCCAGTTACTGATTCCTCCTACTTATTCTTTAAATAGAGTTGTCCTGAGGAACCTACCATCTGCCTGATGTAAACTGCCCCGTTAATTCTCACCTGGCTACAGCTGCAAAACAGATGAGAGCAAGGAGAGGGATTTAATGAAATAGTCCTGGTAAAGATCTCAGCAGGGTGACTCCTTTAATTCAGACCACAGTGGTAGTTAGTGTGATAACAAGTTACCATCTAATGATTTCTGTTCCTTAAGTATAATGTGTCGTGAGTTCCAGGTATCTTTAGCCTGGACAACTTACATCTACTGATGCGCTTCAGAACCCTTTTGCATATTGCAAAATTCCATACAGGATTTTCACCAGAAGAGGCTTCAGCATGAAAATGGTTACAGTTAATGGTCATGAAAAATTTAATTAGTGAGCTGTCAGTAGGTTAACAAGTAGAAAAAAGCCCAAACACACAAAAAACCCAAATAAAAACCAATCAATAAAAAAACAAAGAAAAAAACCCCAAAAAACTCTACCAAAAAATGCAAATACCTTTTGGATTTTAATATCCGGTAGGTTCTTAAAAATAATATGGTTTAAAGATAGCTCACAAAAATTTATTTTTATCAACTGAATATATTGTAGAAGTTCTGATATTACATTTATTATATTTTTTTGCTGTTGAGTAATATAAGATCTAAAAGAATGACTTTACATGTGGTAAATAACAGTTGTTACGCAAATGAAAATATCAAAAGTATTTGTTCAAAAAATGCACATTTTAAACAAGAATTAGAGTAGCTAAGAGACACAATAAAGAAAGTCTTTGAAGCATGGAGTGTGAAGTACGATGAAGCTGAATGAGGTCTGAAATTGAAAACAATGGAATTTCAGTATGTTCAAACTGAGTTACATGTGGCCATACACAGTCTTAAACAGGTTCTGAAAATGATCCTTCTGAAAAGTTTAAGTATCTAATTTAAAACTATAAAAATTATTCAGTGGATTTTGGACTGGTGCCTATTTTAGAAATGACTGGAGGCTTAGATACACAAGATTTTAAAGAGGAAAAATTGGTGCTCACATGCCAGGTGGATAATCTGTACCCTTTTGCATATTCATACTATCTTTCATTGCCAGTGAACCTTGCGTTGGTCCTATGAAAGGCTGTGCATAAACATTTCTCTCAAGTTAGTTAAGCTGTGGTGACCTGCTAGGCATTAGGGAGAGGAATCACTCCCAGGGCTGGGTGGTGCTAGTTAGTTTGGATATAGTAGTGACTTCCCCTTGTATCACTCAACTCAGAAGGGTTTAGTGGGGGTGAAGTGAAGGGAGGGCATTCTTTGAATGATTTCTAGCCGGCACAGCCCTAGAACTGTCATTGTGGATACAACTCTTCAAGCCCTGATGACCAGAAGTGTTAAAAGCTCATGACTGGAAGGGACCTGTAGCCTTAAAAGCCCTGGACAGTCTGATGAATCACGAGTCAAAAGACTTAAAGAATGATGTAGTTACTAAGGATTAAACTGTCTTAGTGAAGAGGGATGAAGAGTTTAATCGAAATTTTCCATAGAAGCTAATAATTACATAAGGCTACAGATTTACAGATTGCCCATTTAAGGATAGGAAATGAGGGCATGGTCATACGTACACCCATTTGTGCCTTAGTCTCTATCTGTATGTCTAATGATGCACAAGTACTATATGAAAACTCACTGTTTTTATCTAGTCTCATTTATTCTGAAAAAAATATTTTTATGAAGGTGGGCTGCTTGTTTCTGGCTGGCAACTTTCTCTCCACATAATGGAGAGCATTTCTTAATATCAGTGTTCTTTTCCCTGCTGATCAAACTGAACAATAAACTCCTAATTAGGAGGTCTTGAAAGTCCTGGTTTTGATGTTAGCTTTGCAAGTTATTCACTGCGGGAGGTGATAGGGTAGGGAGGGTGCTTCTGAGTCATCCCCAATGCCTAAGCTGCTACGCAGGATATAAAAGACATGTGCAGGAGAAGAGAACTAGTCAGATTTGGAACCTACTTTTACATCACTGTTACCCCCAAGATGACCTCGATTCATTAAAAAAGTTATTTCTTGGGAAGTGTCTTAAAAGGTTGTTTGAACTTAAAGCTCAGGCTCAGTTGGTATTCAGACCATACCTTTTCTCTACATTATTTGGGGCCATGCTTTGAAGTTTTCTCTTTCTCTTTCTCCTGGGTTTTCAGCTAATATGGTTCATTGCAAAATGAGAGCACAGAAAAATACAGTATCATCATATTACTTGTTTCAGGCTTGAAATGCAACAAGAAACTTAAGAAGAAAATAGCTCTTTTTATAAATTAATACAGAGCTGTAAATAAAATCTTGAAGACAATGATTTGAAACTTGTTGTAACTTAGTAATTTATTTTGTCTTTTCTCATGATATATGCATTACCGCTTTTTGTATTTTCACTATGTGTTCACTACTTAGAAGCAGCAGATTTTGCCACTGGAGTATGTCAAAAGAGTATTTAACCAGATTCACCACTTCTCTTCTCCGTACCTTTTCTCTGAAGTTTCATACATGTGCACACACAGAGTTATGCATTTGCTCTGCTACAAGGAATAGCAGGAAATTCACTGTTGGATGGTGGCATATGCATGACTAATGCCCTGACCAGTCCCAACAGCTCTTGGAAAGCTGTGTTTGAATGATACCTGATAGAAAACTCAGCCTGCTCCTTCATAATGTTCTGAATTCTTTACTTTTCATCCTCACAAACATTTTATATCCTACCAGGTCCTTATTTCATAATTTGACATGACAACTGAAGTCACTTGCTGGTGGTTAAATTATATAGGCAATTTTAAAAAATGGTTTCACTGAAAAGAAATTTGAAAACAAACTAGATTTGAAAGTCATTTAAATAATATAGTCATTTTGATTTGATCAGTTTTTGTATAGAGGCAGTGGTTTGGTTTTCTGGTTTCTCCAGACTGCATGAGAAAGCTCTATGATATCAAAAGACCACAATTTCTGTTGCTTTCTCTTTTCTCCAGTAAGATCATCCAGAGGATCACTACTTGGTCCTTCACTTAATTTTCCTAGTCCTAGGTGATAATATAGTGAAAGCTCCTTTATACATGTTGCACAGTTCCCTTTTGTTAATTTTTGGTGCTCAAGATCCACCTCTTCAGGTTAGTGGGCTTACAGCAGAAAATTCAAGTCTTTGTGCTTCTTGTTTGCCCTAGAGACAGTCCCAGCTAGAAAAGTGAGTAACAAAATTCCTCTGATGTCACATGTGCTGAGCTACTCATGAAATTCAAGCTGTCACTTCTCATATTCATTCTGTCACATGGAAAGGTCCTTCTAAAAGCGCTGCTGGAGATAAGGCATACAATAAAAAGGCCTGTAAGCCAAAGAAAGCGAGTTCAGATCAAGAGGATCTCTGTGACAGAATTGTTCAGTGCCCAGTGGAAGACTGTGTCAGACAGGCAGGTGTCAGCAGAGGCAGGAGGAGAATTGTCTGTCAGTGCCCCAGCACCGCATTTAAAAGACAAGCAGTGCTTTAGAGCAATGATCTCATCCACAGTGCAAAACTAGATTTGGATATGACGTATTTCAAACATATTTTACTATGTTGAAAATCTACCAGTTTTTTTCTGTAAAATGTTTGCAAGTGAGAAACATTTCCTATGTCAAAGCATCTCAAACAAGACACTGCTAACCAGCCATATTTTTTTAAAAATTGGTATAGTAATACTTTTAAAAAATCTATTTAGACTTCTTGTGTTTAATTCTAAGCAGCAGCATTTTCAAATTGATCTAATGATTTTAGTTTCCAGTTTTGAAATATCTTTGTAAAGCTCTATTGTATTTCAGATTCAGAAAAAAGGTAAGTAAGGGTTCTATTTAAACATCTATTAAAATCCCAATTTCTCATCTTTGTGTGCATTCAATGTTATTTGAGGGGGTTATTTTTATTGCATCTAAAATATTTCTTACTACATTTTTAAGGCAATTTATATCTTGTTATTATGTCCCATAATTGCATCTATTGCAGCAAAGTGAGACAGTATCAAACAGAAATAATTAATATTTCCTAGATTCCAATCTGAAACTCAGAATTATCAACAATGCTTCATTGATTTGAGTGCTCCTGTCTTACAACATTTTAGAACCTTCATACTAAAAAATAAGTCACCTATAATGAAAAATTTGAAACTAAATTCAACTAAACTAAAGTCTGTGTATGTGTGCATACATAAACTGGCACTATGTTAATGCAGAATTAAGGAAAATAGAATAATATTTAATGTAATGACTGCATTTAGTGGCCTGTATGTGATGAAAAGATGTGAAGACAAACTGAATGTGTGGGTGTTTCTGTGTGTACAAAAGAGGAAGGGAGATTACAAACTGGATTAAAAAAAACCCCCAACATCCAGTGCCATCAGTACTGAGTAGAACTGCCAAAGATGCCAGCTTCATCATTTACTGCAGCTGTGCACCTGCAAATGCCACCTGGATTCTCTGTCACTGCAGCAGTTTCAGAAAGGTCTGAATATTCAGCCACTGAGTATTCTCATGTTTTATCTACAAAATATTCTAATTACTTTTGCTGCTAATAAATGGCAGAGGGAAAAAAAAATGCCTGTAGGTTTTGGCTCTGCGAGCAATGGGGGTTGCTGTGGTTAAGAGTAACTTAATCTACTGTGCCAACAGCTGCATCAGTAGACTGCATCAAGCAATCAAATAAGGATTAAAGAAAAAGTCACACTGGCTTTAATTGTCTTAGTTTGTCTGCTTGGCATACATTGCAGAAAACGATTAATTCGGGCTGTTGCTAGCATAGAATAACCTCAGAAAGTTTAGTGTTTGTGAGCAGTCCAGCTGAAATGCAACTCCCTTAAACTTTCTTTGCATTTTCTATCATCAGAAAGGAAAATAATAATATATCACTGTTTTTCTCAGGGAATAGCTATTATATATTAATACTATTAACATTCAAAAGAAAAATTCC